>CM077080.1:64418785-65038785 GCA_039513925.1 Platanthera zijinensis
TGTTTTAAGCGGAATAGTGATAATATGAGTAGTAGATTAAAGCACTATGAAGCTGAGCTTTAAGAAGGGGGGGGAATGGATTGATGGGCGATTATATGGATTCAAGCATAAGCGGTAAATCAATACAAGCTCACATAGACATGAAACCACTAATTGTTACAACTACAGTGCATAATATCATTAATAGATTTAAACATAATATTCGATATGAAAGCAAGAAAAGTCAAGAGTGAGAAAGAATCCGAAGTCATCGATGAGTCGCGGAAGGAATCGCCGGGTGTCAATCAAAGTAATCGAGTCCTCCTCAACTACGTCCGGGTAGAGAAGAGCTGTCACTTCCTTCCATGGACCCGTCTTCTTCGTGTCACGATGCAGAAGAAAGTTGCAAGCTTCCCTTTGCTTGATGGATACAGCGTCTAAACTCGAAATTGAGCTTAAAAGATGATGGAGAAGGCCGAGAGCAAGCACCGACAACGTATAGGCTTCGCAAGCATGGCCGGAGCTTCTCTCCTTGGTGGAAGATGAAGGGCGGAGCTTTGCCCTAAAACGGCGGATGGAATGGCTTAAGATGAAGCTCTCTCAAAATGGAGGAAAAATCTGCGCTTAAATAGAAGCAGGTCAGAAAAATAGTCACGCACGGTTCGGCGCACGACCGTGCGCTAACCGTGTGTTATTAACTTCCAGGCCAAGCTTGCGGATGAAGATGCGTTGACCCGTGCATTTTACTCGCGCACGGGCGCTTCCGCCCGTGCGTGAAGGAAATCGCACGGGTAACGACAGAGCGCAGGAATGCAAGAGTAATCAGAGGAACCAGGCGTTTTACTCGCACACGGGCACTGCCGCCCGTGCGTGAATAAATCGCACGATTAACCACAGAATGGTGCCAAAACGAAAGGTACAGGAAAACCGTGCGTTTCCTTCTCGCACGGTTTGGCCGAAACCGTGCGTTAACCGTGCGTTTATAATCGTCGAGTTCATCTCGGCGAAATTTGTCGAGATCCACTCGACCAAGTAAAACGCACGATTAGGAAGAAACCGTGCGCTAAGGAAACGCACGACCGTGCATTTTCCACAAATCAGATTTCCTGCCTTGGGGAAAACACACTACCTGCACAGCAAAAGCCAAGCTGGAGCGCAAGCTCCCAGCACCAATACACAATATAAAATAAACAAAAAGAACCATGGGGAACATCATGTGCTTACCCCCAACAAAAGAACGCGCAATTGCACACCCATGGGCTAAAACAATGCACTTTTGGTGAAGTGAAGGTCTAAACAAAAATATAACTTTTCCAATTGAAAAAGTAGTGCACATGCAAGATAATAAACCCAGATGAGTCCCAAAAACCTTATATAAATCGGACTCATCACACCCCCAGACTTACCTGTTTGCGCGTCCCGAGCAAACAAAATCTATGCAGATAGGGAAAATGATTTAGTTAACAAAGAAATTGCGATACGGAGTACCATGCGAAGTCGCATGCTCGCGCGCGTAAAAATAATAGAGGAAATTTCTAAGTATGCAAAATAGTTTATACTTTTCACAATGCGTATCAAAATTTTATTACTGCTCAAAAATGGAATCACGGTGAATCTTCCGGTCACGCGTAGGAAGAAAGTAGGCAGACCACTAAGGTGAGCTTTGCCAAATACCGGGGCTCGGGATCACCTCCAAAGAAATCCATCAATGTCGGGGACCATACGCTTGCCCGTTCACACTCTCACCACGGTACTAGTTCGACTCAAGCGCGAATCCGCAGGACTTTAGGGTAAGAGACGGGGCTTGAGTTTCGGTAAGGTAAACAAAGATAAACAGGAAGGCTACACACCTAACCCAAATGAGCTAGCATAGAAAAGAGAATCCATCCGCTAATCAAAATACATGTGGATACACCACAGCCCCAGACTTAATTTTTAAAATATGGGTATGTGCACCGCCTACTCCAAATACAAACTCATCTCAAATAGAATTTTCAATTATACTTTTTCTTTTCACATATTTTTTTTTTCAAATCATCTTTATTTTAACAATTTCAGCAAATATAAACTTTGGAACGCATCCACATATTCACAATGAATATCACCACATCAACACCCCAAAATTAAAATGTAAAACAATAAAGCTCGACTTGGGTGTGCGACTAGGATCGGTTATGAGGCTTTGGTGAAATAATTGTGGAGCTGAATCAAAAGAAGGGGTAGACACAACGGGGCTTAGCGAGGATAAGACGTTAGGAACGGTACAAAGCTCAACCGGGCCAAAATGATGGCCTACATCACGCTCACGCTCGACTAACCATGCACCAATGCTTCGAGAGTAGCTTGGGGCAAGTTCTTAGCCACCGAGAAAGATGATCATTCCTCCCGACTCGAGCAAAACGAGTCTAGTGACGGCTACACACATCCCTACATTACCGTTCGATTCACACACCGGATTCACCAATTTTTTAGTAGAATAAAAAGTCTTTACGCAAATAGAAAAATATAAAACTATAAGCGTACAAAAAAATTAAATCTACTCAAATTTCTACACGAGACGAGAGCACTCGACTAGGAGCACTGCAGGAGTCAACATTTTACTCCGTCTAACAATCATATGCCAGCACAATAACTTTACCAAATCATACAAAAGAAACGAGTTTAACTCGCAGCACGCGCTTATGTGGGTGCAATGGTGTGCGATGCAATGAACAAATCACATAAAATAACAAAAGCTTCTGGCATGCAAATGAAATGTGCGCGTGCAGAAGGTAACACATACTGGCTCTCCCCCAGACTTAAACTAAGCTACACAGCATATGATATTGAAATTAAAATCAGATAGAGACAAGGGAAGAGGTTACCCAATGCTCAGCAAGTGAGTAAACCAAAAGGCGCGTGAAAAACATGAAGCCAAACCTGTAAAAAAAATTTAGCTCACCCCGCCACGCCCAGGAGAGGCAACCTACAAAAGAGCTCCAACAAAAATGAATATACAAAAGCCATAACACATTTAAGCTAAGCAATACTTGCGAGTTATTGAACACAATCATCACGTATATAGAATGAAACTAAACACATCAACATAAGATGGAAAGGCATTGCAAACAAAATATCTAATAACCACCCTGGGGATGAAGCCCCAGCTGAATAGAGTAATGTATACAATCAACCACACTCAAAAATACAGACATGAGGAAAAATAACAAACAACCTCATCCGAGAAGAACAGAAGCAGTCACTCCGGCTTGTCAGGAAAAGATGGAGGCAGAGGCGGAGTACGGGCACGAGAAGTAGAGGCTCGAGCAGGGACAGCAGGGGGCACCCCAAGAAACTCAACAATGCGCTCAGTCATGCCATGTTGCTGGCGAATCAGCTCTTCCATCTGCAAATGCCGTGCGTAGTAGTCGGGATAATCCTCCGCGAAACTCCTACGGTGAGAGGCATGGGCAGAAGAAGACACTGGGGCCAAAGACATGGTATGGACTAGAGCGGCATCGTCGGGCCCGCGGGACTCCGAAGAAGATCCTGCAGCCACAGATGGAGCCCTAGCTGGCTGCTCATGCTTAACATAACGAACAACGTAACGCCACGTACCGCCCGAAGAAACACGACGTACCAACCTGAAGGCGGTCATCATGGTCGCAGAAATGAACTCGCCACGGGAAACGGGATTCATGGCGGGCAGAGCGTCAAAGACTCCTAATCCCTTGGCGATTCGCGTAATAAAATGCGAACCACCGATGGCCTTTAGAGGCACGTACGTGGCCTGGTGAAGGAAGTAATCTGCAAGAACCCGGCCGAGGTGGAGAGGGACACCATGATGCATGTTGTAGAGGTAGAGCAGATCCGACCACCCAGCTACATTCTGGCTCATCGAGCGGGCGTTGATGATGTGCCCAATCAAGTGTTGAACACAGCGGAGTGCGGGAGAAATGATATGGGACGACTTGGCTGACCGCGCCTCGTACTGCTGTGGTAGCCCGGTGATCTCCTACCAGAATGCATGATGATACGCACCAGTTGGGAACTCAAAGGGGGGTGGGCAAGGACGTCTGACTCCGTGAGCTCGTCAACAGTGTAGATCCCCACATAAACAGTAAGCATGCCCACACAAAAAGTGTAAGGGCGCAAGTTCATCCGGAATGCCACCGCAGTGGACTCGCCGGTAGCTGCGTCGCGTCGTTCTAAAATGCGGAACGTGGAGAGGAATTTGAGCGTGAGTTCGCGAAATCCGGTCTCCACAATGGAGAACAGATGACGCCAAGAACCCATGTCGAGTAATCGGTCCACCTCCAACTTTAGACCAACGGCCGCGAGCTCCTCGTCCGAAACGAAACAAAAATCCAAAAACGGTTTTTGGACCAAGCGCTCAAACCTTGTGACCATCTCAGGTCTCCCAAATCGGAGCATCCGCTCTGCATCTTCAGTGTTCACCGGAGCATCCGGCACATCTTCCGGCTCCACCGGAACCGAAGCTCGTGGGGAAGAGGAAGAGGCACCACCAAAGCTACGCAGCTTGCTAATCACTTTCTTGTAACCCATGGCGATGATGAGGAAAGAAAGTGGAAGAGAAAGAGAGGAGGAATGGGGGAAGATTTGGAGGAGGAGGAAGAGATCTCGCCGGAGAAGGAGGCGAAGCGGACGAACGCAGCAGACGCACGAGAATTAGGGCCAGCGTGCGTCAAAAACGCTCGGCCTGTGTTTTTATAAAAGAAAAACACACGGTCGTGCGTTTTTGCCGCGCACGTTTTCCCCAACCGTGCGTAACAGCGAGAAAAACAAAAATAAATGGAACAAAGAACCTCCTGAGTGACTAGGCAATCTTCCCGAATTAGGCGCAAACACACTAAAATCTCGCAAACAAGCATTACGGCAAAAACAAAATAAACAACACGCAAAGCTATTTTTAAAAAAGTAAAAATTAACTAACTAATCCTACTCCTAGATAAGTACCGGGGTTATTGTTCGAAAAATGAAAAGTCCTAGCTAATGGTCCTATGAAAAGAAAGTGCACAGGCAACTGGCCTAATATCCGTTGCGGTAGCAAGTACCGGTATGACGATAAAGCAATTACCCCTCTACCTAAATAATAATACCTGCTCAAAACAGGTAGAGGAAATAGGAAATAAGAAGAGGAGAAGCGCTGGTCCTCGCTCATCTTATCACAAAAGAAATCCTTGCCTAGCAAGGCGACGCCAACCATGGGTTTGTAGGAAGCGATGGCAACGGCATGGGCACCAAGCTCATCGTCATCCCAACGTACCCGTGGAGACTCTTCCTGCACAGGCTCAGATAAAGAAGGGGGATCAAGTAATAAAAGAGAAGAAGAACTAAAATAATCAGAAAATGGGAGAGTGATCCCGGTATCACTCTCAGCGAGATCCAAGCATAGATCATCGTCGGTATCATACGAGTTGTATCGTGGGGAATCCGAGAACCCGAGGTCCACAGTGGTAAGGGGAACGGCCTCGTCCAATAAGGAAGTGCAAACCTCCGCATCGGAAAGAGAATATTCCTCATCCCACCTTGGCGCAACCTCAGGCACCGAATCATCCAAAAATACGACATCATCAGCCGACTCACAAGAAAAAGGTGTCGTAAACTCAGGCAAAAATTGCGGAGGGGCAAAACTGCTCTCAAAATCAAGCACTGAATGAGCTAACCCCATTGCAAAATCATTCGCAGATGCCACCCCGTCGACAGGAATAATCTTTGCGTCCCATACAAGAGCGCCCATGGATTCCTGATCCACTTTTTGATGGCTAACACAAAAGTGATCGTCACCACTCAAGGGAAGCTCGTAAAAAGGGAGCGAGGGACCCATGAAGGATCTATATGCAGCGAGAGATTCCTCGGTAATCTAAACGGGCAAAGAACGAGCCAGATGAGCGATGTCAGTGTATGGGCCAGGCAAAACCCTGGTAGGCCTGTCTATAATAGTCTTCCGCGAACGGGAGGTTGTTGCGCACACGCCCTCAGAGGGAGAAGGCTCGCACAAGCGAGGGCAATCCTTCACCATGTGGCCTATACCTTGAAAAAGCAAACATCTAATACAATGCTCAGCATTCATATCAGTCATGACATCGATGCATCGGCGCAAAGTGTCATAAAGACGGCACTCGGCTACGGAATACATCGCGAACAAAAATATTTACCAAAAGTGGTACACACCAGAATAAAAAGAATAGCAGGGATCTGTTGGCTAAACAAAAAAAATCAGAAAAGGGCAAAAAGAAATAAGCAAAATAAATGAACAGCAAGAAAATAAATAAAAACAAGAAACAACAATCACAAGATCTCCTTTCAGAAAACTCACATGGCAGTGTTTCCCAGCAACGACGCCAAAAACTTGATGCGCTTACGGCAAGTGTACCACTCGCATAAGTAATATAAAATGGAGAGGTTATCCAAAGTATCGAATCTCTCAAGGAACACCGCAAGGGGGGAGTTATCTAACTGGGAGGACTTGAGATTGAAGTCCAAAAGCCTAACCTACAAAAAGGGGGGGTTTTGGTATTTTGCGGAAAAACAAAGTAAACTACTAAAAATTACTCCTATGCAACGCCGATATGCGATGCTTCGCCAGGCGGGATGGAAGACTACACGGGCCGCTATGCACCGAATTGCTGGGCGGATGGACGAGTAGGCTTACTGATGAAGTGATTAGAACGGCGAAATGAGGGTCAAGAGCACTTCTTCATTACGCACACCTCTAGAAATCGCTAGAGCGGCAGAACCGGATGTGGTGGTGGATGGAAATATGGGCGCTACTCAAGCAACTAAAGAGGTAAATCAATACAAGCTCACATAGACATGAAACCAATAATGATTACAACTAAAGTGCACATCATCAGCATAAATAGATTTAAACACCAATATTCAGCAAGAACAAGTCAAGAGATCGACCGAATCTGAAAGCTCATCGAGGAGTCGCGGAAGGAATCGCCGGGTTATCAATCCGCGTCCAAGCTCGGTCCTCAACTACGTCCGGGGTAGAGAAGAGTTGTCACTTCCTTCCAATGGACCCTTCTTCTTCGTGTCACGATGCGGAAGAAAGTTGCAAGCTTCCCTTTGCTTGATGGATACAGCGTCTAAACTCGAAATGGAGCTTAAAAGATGATGGAGAAGGCCGAGAGCAAGCACCGGCAAAGGTATAGGCTTCGCGAGCATGGCCGGAGCTTCTCTCCTTGGTGGAAGATGAAGGGCGGAGATGGAAGGGCGGAGCTTTGCCCTAAAACGGCGGCTGGAATGGCTTAAGATGAAGCTCTCGAAATGGAGGAAAATCTGCGCTTAAATAGAAGCAGGTCAGAAAAATAGTCACGCACGGTTTGGCGCACGACCGTGCGTTATTAACTTCCAGGCCAAGCTTGCGGATGAAGATGCGTTGACCCGTGCGTTTTACTCGCGAACGGGCGCTTCCGCCCGTGCGTGAAGGAAATCGCACGGGTAACAACAGAGCGCAGGAATGCAGGAGTAATCAGAGGAACCGTACGTTTTACTCGCGCACGGGCGTTGCCGCCCGTGCGTGAACAAATCGCACGATTAACCACAGAATGGTGCCAAAACGAATGGTACAAGAAAACCGTGTGTTTTCTTCTCGCACGGTTTGGCCGAACCGTGCGTTAACCGTGCGTTTATAATCGTTGAGTTCATCTCGACGAAATTCGTCGAGATCCACTCGACCAAGTAAAACGCACGATTAGAAAGAAACCGTGCGCTAAGAAAACGCACGACCGTGCGTTTTCCAGAAATCAGATTTCCTGTCTTGGGGAAAACGCACCACCTGCACAGCATAAACAAAGCTGGAGCGCAAGCTCCCAGCACCAATACACAGCATAAAATAAACAAAAAGAACCACGGGGAATACCATGTGCTTACCCCCAACAAAAGAATGCGCAATTGCACACTCATGGAGTCATGGGTTAAAACAATACACTTTTGGTGAAGTGAAGATCTAAACAAAAATATAACTTTTCCGATTGAAAAAGTAGTGCACATGCAAGATAATAAGCTCAGATAAGTCCCAAAAACTCTATATAAATCGGACTCATCATCTGCTGCAGGCACGTTAAAGGTCTACAGACCAGTGACCCTGACCCATCTCCACGGATATGATTGGCCGCAACCTCTAATTCCAATGGCGGGTTGTTGAGGTTGGGCTTGAACCCCCGATCTCCTAGATAAGGGAGCTAAACAGGTCATCATAATCAACTGAGCTACCATTGGAATTAATGGATGCGGCCAATCAGATTCATGGAGATGGGTTGGGATCACTGTTTTGCAGACCTGTAGCGCGCCTGCAGCAGATCAAGGCATTACAATATCGCAGCTTGCAACTTCTCTTATGAGTTTTGTCACGACCAGTCTAAAAAAAATTCAGAGTCTAAAAAAAAGTTAGAGTGCGTTTTGGGCGGGTCGTGATGTCACAGGCATGAGCGGAAGAAAATCCATGTCTGTTAGGCGGGAGCTGATTTGGCGTTATTAGGTTTAAAATAATTAATTTGGAGGAAAATAATTTGGAGAACCCTGATTCCTTCTTTCCCGCAAGCCGCGGTCCGCCTCCCGTAACTGCACGGCGAAATCGATGACCAGGCCCTAGGCGACCGCTCCCGTCGCGCCGGAATCCAGCATCGGCTCCTCCGCCTCCCTCTCCAGACTCCGACGACCCCTACCGTTCCATCCAAGCGTCGTAGGAGAGCCGACTTCAACCCTAGCCGGTGGAAGATAAGGGTGTTGAAGCACTGCTTGGCCGGTGAGTTTAGTTCCCCCCTTCTTCCATTTCCCTAGTAGAAATCGTTACCGTGGAAGCGATTTTGATTATCTTTCCTTTTCCTCTTGCCCTAGTTTAGGGATCGAAGTGCTCGGCTCTCCGAAATCGGGAATCGATCGTTGTTTGGGGCTAAATCGCTATTTAGGGCAAGGTAAGCCACCGTTTTAGTTGTTCATATTAGTAACTTTGTCATATTGAAATTCTCCACCGAAACCCTAGGAGGGAATTTTGGTTTAATGAGACTCTTTCTGATTGGAACTCAGTTTTACTTATGAGGCACGAAAGAGTGAAAAGAGTTCCTGGTGGACAGATTTATTCGAAGTTTTTCCATGTCACCTCGTCTCGTGTACGAGCGCCGAAGCGCCGCAGTAAGAAAATTGACTCCTTTTAGTTAAGCATTGTAGACCTCTTTTCATGTTAAATCAAGTATGAGTACGCATATAGAAATTTCAAGTTCATGTAGTTAGAACTGAGATAGCGGGATAGGTGAACACTTAGAGTGATCGGACGATGCAATGTCTTGAAAGATCCTAAGTCCAGTATACTTGACTAGAGCGCCACTCCGTAATTACTTCAGTGAACTCTAGTATAAACCTATTCAGAAAGTAGCGAGGAAGATTCATCCCGTGTAGCTGGTGGGTACATCCCCACCGTATATTTCAGGGCCAGTAAGCCACTACATAATTGCAAACTCAAGGTAGATGACCTTTGTTACAAATATGACACTCCTCAGATAGGAGTTAGTGACCCACTTGAGGGACACTCAGTTTAGGGAACCATCAGATTTGCCACTTAGACCATAGTTATTAGTGGTGTCTAGTCGCCCTCAGCGACAAGTGTTAGCAAGGAAATGTTGAATCGAGTGGATACTCATAAAAATCGTGATTCCAAATCTTCAGGAACTACGACTTAGAAAATTCAGAGATTAGTGTGACAGATCACACTATAAGTCGTTTCATGTCAGATCATGAACCTAAGTACTAAGATTTATTTTAGGGAATGATGCATAACCTAATTCATGTATTAATCACTTAAAAATATTTCTTTTCATTTAAGTGTTGTTGGAGGGAGTAGTTTTCTGACTCTTTAGTGGGTCTGACCCATTTGAAACTTGTCTTTACAGGGGGCTCAGGTCAGGGGATCCGCTTAGGATAGGCGGCTAAGTCTTCAGTCGTCAGTTTATTCAGTTGTACTACTGTTGTTGTACTTTGTTTTCTATTTTCAAACATTTGTATTGGATGTACTTTACTCACTATGATGATTCAGTTAATTCAGTATGTTGGTATTTCAGTTCCTTAGTATTATTTCTTTCCTATTAGTTGGCTCTGTGGTTGCTGCTTGACAAGATACACTTTTACCCATAGTCTTACTTCACCTTTCCGTTGTAAGAATTTCTTTTCAACATCTTTGTTTCTTTTACCAGTTTATATACTGTCTCTTAGTTTACTTGTAATCGCGGACCCGGCCGGACTGCTGATTCCTGTCAAACTTGGTTAGAGTGTTACAAATTAGTATCAGAGGCAGGTTTAGGATCTCTGGACCTAGTAAATTCACAGAGCCATAAGTTTACGCTAGAGTCGGACTCTCGATAGAGGCGTCATCGAGTTTATCCAACCTTTGGCGTTGCTAGTATATGAAAAATACTTTCGGTAATGGAATTCTCTGTTGTATTATCCAAGACTAATAATCATATCTTCTTTGTCCTTTAGGCACCTCGAGACAGCGAACCAGGGGAACCCTCACGTCAGAGTACTGCTCCTGTTTCAGTCATGGGTGATGTTAATGCGCCCCCTACGCCACCCGCACCAGCAGCAGTAGAACCTTCTGATTTGGCAGCCCAGATTGCCAAGGCAGTAGCGGTTGCATTATTGGAGTTTCAGAGAGGGCTAGCTGCAGGGATTCCAGTTCCCGCTCCAACACCAGTCCCTGCACCTGTAGCTGTGGAGGTCGGTCTGGACAGTTACTTGAGAGACTTTAGAGATCTCCACCCTTCCAACTATAGTGGAGATGGAACCCCGATGGACACCGACGACTGGATCGTGAACACCAGAGATTTGCTGAATGTCATGGCATGTCCAGAAAATAAAAAGGTTCAGCTGGCAGCTTTCCTTCTTCGGGGTGAGGCAAAGGTTTGATGGGATAAGTATCTGGCAGATGACCCTGCAAATAAGACTTCAAGTTAAATTCCCTCGTTTATAAGAAAGTTTTAACTTATAGTATGGCATAGTGTGACCTTTTCCTTGTCAGGTCGTACAGCAGATATGTTTACTTGGAGCGATTTTTCTAGGGCTCTTGAGAGCTAGTTCGTGCCCCCGTCTACTCGACGAGGTCTCCAAGAGAAGTATCTCAGGTACTTCCAAGGGGATAAGTTAGTGGCTGAGTATGAGCGAGAACTTACTCACTTATCTCGCTATGCGGGCGCGATGTAGGGAGATGAGGCTGAGAGGTGCAGCCGTTTTGTGGATGGCCTACGAGACTCATTGAGGCAGCCGTTGATGGCCATGGTCAACGCCGATTACAGGAGTTTGGTGGATACGGCACGAAGGTTAGAAGCGGATCAGCAGTGTGTGCAAAGGCGCGATAGTTTCCGCGCCAAGCGGCCTCAAGGTGGACCACCAGCTCAGCAGGGTAAGAATAAGTCAAGGGACCGTTGGAACAAAAAGCGGAAATCGGATTACAAGCAGGGCAATCAGTCTGGGGGCAAGCCTAGGGACTATCTCCTTTGTTCTAAATGCAATCACCACCACTATGGAGACTGTTTGGCTTCTTCAGGGGTCTGCTTCAAGTGTCAGACAGCTGGACACATTGCTCGGAATTGCCCAGAGTATGCGGGTAATCAGGTAATATGATCATACGCTGGGAAATTTTCTCTCATTCAGGATTCCTCTTTGGAAAATTTAAATGGTGTACTGTAACTTGAATTTCAGTCGAATTACGAGCGTGGTGGTTCAAGTGGGATCGATAAAGGGAAGATTGTGGTGGTGGCTGATCCGAAGTCAACTGCAAGACGTGGTTTAGTTCAGCCCCGAGCTTATGGTATTAGCCAGCAGGAGGCCAAGGAGCAGGAGGATGTTGTGACAGGTTTGAAACTTTAGTAAATAGTTTGTCCTAATATCTATTCTTCCTCCCAGCAACTCTTAAAATGAGATAATAATATACACTTGCATTTAGGTATCCTCATAGTTAATGGTGTGTCGTTTAAGGTCCTCTTTGATACGGGTGCATCACACTAGTTCATGGCGGAATCTTTTGCTCGCAAGCTTGGCCTAGAAGCCCTCAGCGACCAGATTCCGTTAGATGTTATGATGTCTAACAGTTCAGTGTTGCAAACCAATCGCAAGTATAAGGCGCCAGTTCTTTTTGGAGAAGTAGAAATTGTGGTGGAGGCGTCCCTTTTACCTATTGCCGAGTTTGATCTGATTTTGGGCATGAATTGGCTGGCCGACGTGAATGCCAAGATAGATTGCAGAAGTAAGAAGATTCAGCTAGAAGGACATGATCCGTCTCTGATTACCTTCCGAGGTTTGAAAGGAGTCTCCAAGCTGATCATTTCTTCGGTAAAAGCTAGGAGGCATGTCAGTAAAGGGTGTCCCGTCATTTTAGTATTATTGCATGCGAAAGTCAAAGCCATTTTACAAGAAGTTCCAGTGGTGTGTGAGTTTTCAGATGTGTTCCTGGAGGAGCTACCTGGTGCTCCTCCCTCCAGAGAGATTGATTTTCAGATTGACCATATTCTTGGATCTGCACCAGTGGCCAAAGCTCCTTATCGCATGGCTCCCAGAGAGTTGGTTGAGTTAAAGATTCAGTTGCAGGAGTTACTTGATATGGGATTCATCAGGCCTAGTACGTCGCCATGGAGGGCTCCAGTCCTTTTTGTGAAGAAAAAAGACGGCAGTTTGAGATTGTGCATTGACTACAGAGAGTTGAATAAACTTACTATTAAGAACAAGTATCCTCTTCCAAAGATAGATGACTTGTTCGATCAACTCGATGGGTCTTGCACGTATTCCAAGTTAGATCTGAGGTCGGGATACCATCAGTTGAGGATTCGAGAGCAGGACATCCAGAAGACAACATTTAGCACCAGACAATTGAAGAACGGGATGTGTTCTCATGCAGCACGGGAAGGTTATAGCTTTTGCCTCCAGACAATTGAAGAACCACGAGAGAAATTATCCAGTGCACGACTTGGAATTAGCAGCTATCATCCACGCTTTGAAGATTTGGAGGCACTACCTCTACGGTGTACAGTGTGAGGCCTTCACAGATCATAAGAGCCTCAAGTACATTTTTGAGCAGCAGGCGCTCAATATGAGGCAGTGTAGGTGGCTCGAGTTTTTGGCTGACTATGATGTGACCATTCAGTACCATCCAGGAAAGGCGAATGTGGTGGAAGATGCACTTAGTCGTAGAGGATCGAGTTACTCCCTCCTTACTAAGCAGAAGGAGCTAGTGCAAGAGTTGGAGAGGTTAGAGATCAGTGTAGTCCCACGCTCTAACTTTGGGCCTGCAAGTTTGGGTTGGATAGAAATTAAATGTGATATCAAGGACAAAATCAGGACAGCTCTACCTCTGGATCCAAAGATGTCAGAAATTTGGGTTCTGACTCAGGCAAGTCAGAAGGAGAAATTCAGTATTCGGGAGGATTTACTATTGTATGATGGTAGGGCGTGCATCCTGGATGTTAGCCATCTTCGAGAGGACGTACTATATGAAGCTCACAACTCCAGATACTCCATTCATCCAGGCAGTACAAAGATGTATGCAGACCTCACGAAGTCAGTTTGGTGGCCAGGACTTAAGGGAGATGTCGCAGACTTTGTAGGGAGGTGCGAGACTTGTTTGTTGGTTAAGGCAGAGTGTCAGAGACCTAGATGCAAACTGCAGCCTCTTTCTATCCCAGAGTGGAATTTCGAAGACATCTTTATGGATTTTGTGCATGGCCTCCCTAGATCTCAGAGCGGGAATAACTCGGTTTGGGTGATCGTGGATCGTTTGTCCAAGGTTGCACATTTTATTCCAAACAATAGGACCGATCAGGGTCCAAAGTTAGCCCAGATGTATGTGAATGAGATAGTCCGACTTCATGGTGTGCCGAAGTCCATAGTGTCTGATAGAGATGGTAGATTCACCGCCAAGTACTGGAGGTATGTTCAAGAGCGTTTGGGTACTCAGTTGAAGTTTAGCACAACTTTTCACCCCCAGACCGATGGTCAGACAGAGCGCACTAATAAGACCATGGAAGACATGCTTCGCACGTGTATTTTGGACTTTGGCGGCAAATGGGAGAAGTATGTTACCTTAGTAGAATTCTCCTATAACAATAGCTTCCAAGCGAGTATCGGCATGGCACCGTTCGAGGCGTTGTATGGCAGACGTTGTCGTACACCTTTATGTTGGGCAGAAAGCGAAGAGAGAGCTTCCATTGAAGAATCATGGATAGATAAGACCACGGACTGAGTCAGACTCGTTCAGGAGCTTAGACATACTTCAGTGAACTCTAGTATAAACTTATTCAAAAAGTAGCGAGGAAGGTTCACCCCGTGTAGCTGGTGGGTACACCCCACCGTATACTTCAGGGTCAGTAAGCCACTACATAATTGCAAACTCAAGGTAGATGACCCTTGTTACAGATATGACACTCCTCAGATAAGAGTTAGTGACCCACTTGAGGGACACTCAGTTTAGGGCACCATCAGGTTTGCCACTTAGACCACAGTTATTAGTGGTGTCTAGTCGCCCTTAGCGACAAGTGTTAGCAAGGAAATGTTGAATCGAGTGGATACTCATAAAAATCGTAATTCCAAATCTTCAGGAATCACGACTTAGAAAATTCAGAGATTAGTATGACAGATCACACTATAAGTCGTTTCATATCAGATCATGAACCTAAGCACAAAGATTTATTTTAGGGAATGATGCATAACCTAATTCATGTATTAATCACTTAAAAATATTTCTTTTCATTTAAGTGTTGCTGGAGGGAGTAGTTTTCTTACTCTTCAGTGGGTCTGACCCATTTGGAACTTGTCTTTACAGGGGGCTCAGGTCAAGGAATCCGCTTAGGATAGGCGGCTCAGTCTTCAGTCGTCAGTTTATTCAGTTGTACTACTGTTGTTGTACTTTGTTTTCTATTTTCAGACATTTGTATTTGATGTACTTTACTCCCTATTAGTTGGCTTTGTGGTTGCTGCTTGACAAGATACACTTTTACCCATAGTCTTACTTCACCTTTCCGCTGTAAGTATTTCTTTTCAGCATCTTTGTTTCTTTTACCAGCTTTATACAAGTTTATATACTGTTTCTTAGTTTACTTGTAATCGCGGACCCGACCGGACTGCTGATTCCTGTCGAACTTGGTTAGAGTGTCACAGAGGAATCTCTACTTGCCTTATGTGAGGCTGAATTTGACAGTGACGCAAGCAAATTCAAAAACCCTATTTAAACCTATTCAGGAACAACAAAGATGATATTTGACAATATAAAAAAATCTCTACGCTAACACGGGCATTTTTCATCGCATAACTTAATCAAGAGCGGGTTTAGAAATTTATCTTCCTCAATAATCAGAGGAGACGAGGCTACTACAAGAAATCAGGGATTTGCGGCGCTTAGGTTACGAAAACCAAAAATCGGAGAGGACTTTGGAGAGATCCCACCAATTGATCCGAAGAGCGGTGTCGGAAAATCAAAATTACAAGGGGTTAAACAATTATAAGAGGGGGAAAAAATCTTGGATCGCAAAATTATAGGCAAATTTTGGAAACAAATAATTCATGAAGGACTAATAAAAATCTTAATAGAGATGATGGAGGGAGAATCTTACCCAAAGGAAGCCAAATCCGGGCCCGAAATTCTGTGTAGAGGGGGATTCAAGAAATCCCTAGTATCCCTCTCGCAATTACCAGCCAAATTAAAGAGAAATAGAAGTAGAGACGGTTGTCGACCCTTGAAGAGGAGGGAGGAAATTTTTCTGCTGCATTTTGGGAAAGCTGCGGTTTGGGGAGGGAAGAGCTGCCGGCCAGAGAGGAGGAGAGGAGCCGACTTGGAGAGGAGTTGTCGTCGGCTTTGGGAGAAGGAGAAATCGCCAGCTAAAAGAGGAGGGCAAGAAGAGGCGGTGCCAGGGGTTACGGGAGCGGGGGTTGCGGCAAAAGGGAGAGAAGCGGGAGACGGGATCGGGAGTCGGCGGATCGTGGCTTGCGGAAGTTGAATACAGGAAAAATAGGGGGGTCTCTCGGTTTAGGTATAAGAGGAAGGCTTTGGGGAAATTTACAAATTTGTCACTGCTAGCCTTAATTCATTTAATTCCATTTCTTATTTCATTTTTTTGATGAGTTGTTACATTCTCCCCTATTTAGAAAGTTTCGTCCCAAAACTTTTGAAGATTTCTTGAATAAGGCCTCTCATGGCGAAGATTCATATTGTCATTCATTCTAATAAAATTTTCAAAGTAAAACATGGAATTAACTATGAATATAATGAAAATGGAAAGGAGAACAAGTGCGGAGATTTACCACGATCAAGAGAAAAGTTGTAGATACTTGCTGCGCAAGTCAGATCAAAGTTCCCAAGTGTACTCCTCAGACCTTTCATGCATTCAAATCACACTTACCATAGGAATAAGTTTTTTCTTCTTCGAAGCTTGCGTACTTGATACTCCACGATCTTAGTAGGTTCGCCCGGATACGAAAGAATGGCTTCAGGAACCACATGAATTTTTTCAATTAGCTCGAAATTGAGAGGTAAGACTAGAGAATTCGAGAGTGGAAAATCTTTGCACGAAGTGAAGGTAAAACACCAAAGAGGATAAGAAACTGAACGACGATTGAGTCTCAACAAAAGTAAGTCACTATGGGGATGGAAGAGCACAAAACAATGCTGAAAAAATTCAGCAGAGCAATTTACAAGAAGACCATCATTCTCTCTTATAAAACCGGAGAAATATGCCTAGTATTGCATTGTTTGCGACATTGGCGCTTACGAACTAACTAGAAGGAGATACTAGAGAACAAAATAAGATTGATAGTCAAACAGAATGGAGAGAACTGAATACGAATATCGGTGACTTAAAACTAGAGATTCTAACACACTTCATACCGTCGGGTACATAAATTATGTAATAATTACAGCATTTTCATTGGACAACTCTATGTAGTAATCATGCAAATACAACAATGAGATCATGTGCGATATCAAACAAATAGTAAATTCATGTGTGTACAATCATTATTGTTGTCCTTAGTTTGACACTTGCGCAGTGATTTATTATATGAATGCAAATGAATGAATATACATGTCATGTTAAGTGTCCATATCGCTTAACATGTCATGCATATTATGGTATTAATATCATCGCACTTGAAAATATTAAACTGCCCATATCCATTTAATATTCGCAAGTGGTGTATATCCTAGTAAAAATTCATATGCACATAAATGTTAAGTTTGCTCATAACTCTTTAGCATTTGTGTGCATACTACTCATGCTTGTGAGTGTAGTGTGAGTGCTTCAGCCGAGAACAACAGATAATGACATGGTGAGTAGAAAATTATAGGATACTTTATCTTTAGAAGTTCAACCTAGCTCTGATACCAACTGTAACGACCCGTCTAAACAAAAGTCAGAGTGCGTTTTGGGCTGGTCGTGATGTCACATGCATGGGCGGAAGAAAATCAATGTCTGTTAGGCGGGAGCTGATTTAGCGTTATTAGATTTAAAATAATTAATTTGAGGAAAATAGTTTATTTTTATGAGGAAACTTTAGAGTTTACAGTGAAAAAATAAATGCACACGTATTTTAATAAAGCTCATAACACACAGTTCTGATATAAATTTTATGCAGTGAAAATCACAAAAAATGAAGATGCAAATAATATCAAATTCCAGTACATAATTTATAGTCTAGCAGTTGTCCATGACACAAAAAAAATAGTTAATCATAACTATTACATAATAAGTAAATTCGACAGTAAAAAAAATACAACATGAAACCTGACACATCAACAAAAGATAAACCTTCATAAGCAGGAATTTGACGCAGATCGGGCTCAGATAGCAGACAGCACAATTACGATCGCTAATGCAAATTCCAAAACAAAAAGGAAAAATCTCAGAACATTGAAACAAAGAGTGAGCTAAAGTAAAATACAATACAAGAAAGGGAATAAGAAATATATGTGTACTAAATTTTATGAGGAAAAGCTAGTAAGACAGGCAGGTAAAAGAGTCAAGCAGAAATAACTAGAATTAATAGTCTACTCCGGAGTATAGCATGTAATGTTTATGTAATGACATAAGCGACCAATGAAATGTGTAGGTGTTTTTATTTAATGCACAAGAGTCTTCAAGTTCAAATGCAAGGTTTATCAGAGAATTCATGCTTGTTATGGTCATCCAATTGTTCCCGTTACGGAGTCAAGCGGGAATTCAAGTCAAGGAGTTGCAATAATTAAACACTACTTTTCAATTATTACTTATGACATTAATGAATTAAAAGATTCATGATTAGTGATTCTAGCAGGAACGGATTCATGTCGTAGGGGAAATCCGATCATGAAACAAACTTTACCCAAGTTTTACGAGCAGACGAGCAAACGAAACAAGATTCAATGACACCAAAAAATTAGTTAGTGAGCTTTATATTTTGCGGATTCAAGTAGTCGCGAGTGGTAAGATTATTATGCAACATTTTTTAGATAGCAAAAATTATTCTAAGGCACGATTATCTTCCAAGTAAAAATGTGTACGATCTGAACATTATATAAAACACAAAACATTCAATTGCTAAAGAAAACCTTAATAATCATCATTATGAATCACGTTGCTCATGCCCAAAAAATCTATCATTCTTCCAATTATACATCAAATGAGAAAATTAATCATCTAAGTGATTTCCAAATAAAAATCATTCACAATCACAAACTCATGTCATTCCAAATATATTAAACCATAAACTATTAATTTGTCAGATTAGATATTCAAGATTTAAATTCATTGGATGGATCAAATATTCAAGAGTGAAGTCATTTAATCATTAACAAACGCAATAAGTTAAGCTCAATGTTTGCAAGAGAGAGGAATCTCTACTTGCCTTAAGTGAGGCTGAATCTGACGGTGGCGGCTAAGTGACGCAAACAAATTCAAAAACCCTATTTAAACCTATTCAGGAACAACGAAGATGATATTTGATAATATGAACAAAAATCTCTACGCTAACACAGACATTTTTCATCACATAACTTAATCAAAAGTGAAGTCATTTAATCATTAACAAACGCAATAAGTTAAGCTCAATGTTTGCAAGAGAGAGGAATCTCTACTTGCCTTAAGTGAGGCTGAATCTGACGGTGGCGGCTAAGTGACGCAAGCAAATTCAAAAACCCTATTTAAACCTATTCAGGAACAACGAAGATGATATTTGATAATATGAACAAAAATCTCTACGCTAACACAAAAATTTTTCATCACATAACTTAATCAAAAGCGGATTTAAAAATTTACCTTCCTCAATAATGAGGGGAGAGGAGGCTACCACGAGAAATAAGAGATTTGCGGCGCTAAGGTTACGGAAACCGTAAATCGGAGAGGGCTTTAGAAAGATCCCACCAATTGATCTGAAGAGTGGTACCAAAAAATAAAATTACAAGGGGTTAGACGATTATAAGAGAGAAAAAATCTTGTACCGCAAATTTATACGCAAATTTTAGAGACAAATAATTCATAGACTAAGAAAAATCTTAATAGAGGTGATGAAGGGAGAATGTTACCCATAGGAAGCCAAATCCGGGCCCAAAAATCTGTGTAGAGGGGGATTCGAGAAATCCCTAGGTGTCCATCTCGCAATTATCGGCCAAATCAAAGAGAAATAGGAGTAGAGGCGGCTGTCGACTCATGAAGAGGAGGGAAAACTTTTTTGCTGTTGGTTTGGGAAAGCTGCGGCTTTGGGAGGAAAGAGCTGCCGGCCAGAGAGAGGAGTTGAGGCGCCGGCTTGAAGAGGAGTTGTCGTCGGCTTTGGGAGAACGAGAAATCGTTGGCTAAAAGAGGGGGAGGAAGAGGTAGCGCCAGTGGGTTACGGGAGCGGGGGTTCAACAGACGGGAGCGCGGCGGGAGACGAGATCGGGAGTCGGCGGATTGTGGCTTGCGGAAGTTGAATATGGGAAAAATAGGGGGAGCTCGGTTTAGGTATAAGAGGAGGGAATTTGGGAAATTTACCAATTTGCCATTGCTAGCCTTAATTCATTTAATTCCCTTTTTTTCATTTCATTTCTTTTATGAGTGGTTACAAGTTTCAACCCACCCTCTTCAACCTAATGCCCTTCTCTGAATCACTTACTTCCTCAATGGAATTTCACTTTAAATCCATTCATAAGGTCCATTACGCCGATCCCAAGAGGTCCATTTCACGGATTCTAGGGCATACTCTAGCCAATTCACATTTGCTCGCACACCTCCCTTCTCCAAGCTGATTCAAGATCGCTGCTCTTTTGCACCATCACTCAAGCACGCAGTCCTAAAGTAGGGAATTCAACTCCAAACTTCTGCCGGCTATTGCAACCCTGTTAGCCACGATTCAAAAGGTAGTGTAGGTTTCTGCATATTATGTTTATTTGAGCTTGGACTGAAATAATATTTATTGCGGTAGTCAACAATTTTTTTGTAGTACACTTATTTATGCATCTTTGCTCCTTTCACTCTCTGTATTATAGCCATATGATTCTCCCAACTTAATCAGTGATGATAGATATATCTTTGCTTAATTAATGTGGTTTACCCGTAATGAAATTGACTGCTACTCTTTTGGAGCTACATTTTCCTCATTTTTTCGCTCATTTGTAACTTTGTTGCCACACCAATAGTTTATTTGTCGTTTCCAATACAACATGAAAGAAACTAAGGTGTTCTTTCATTTCTAGTTAATTTGTGTAGAATTATAGATATTCCCTTTTAAATTTTCTTTTTGTTTAAACCAATGAAATGAGATCACGGTGGTGCATGGTTTCTTCTTAAACACATTTCATTGCTTTGAATTTATCTTGACAAAATGTTTGCATTGATACATGAAGCTTAATAATATTCTCCCGATCAATTATTTTCTGACCTTTTTTAAAAAAAAATCAGCTGTTCAACTACTTTCATTCTGCATTCAAAAGTGTTAGAATATGTAGTCTTTTTTAGGTTTTATTTTTGTTGTTATATTCCCTCCATATATAGAGGAGGTCATTTATCCAAATGAAATGAATTACAATTTTCTACCGACCAACATGGTATCAGAGCTCGACATGCTCTCGGTGCCCTAATCTCCCGTCCACTTCTCTGTTTGTACTCGCCAGCAACTCCAACATCCGCGAGCCTTCGGCTCCATCTTCCGCTCTCGCCGACACCCGTGATCCCCCCCTCTCTTCCGCAAGCCCTCTTCTTTTTTGACTCGTCACTCTTCTGCCCGGTTCCGTTCGGCGCTCTTTCTTCTTCAGTCCTTGTTCTGGCGTTGGATCCTCAATATAGTGAGTGTCCAGCTTCTTTCGGCACCATCAGCTCTTCTTGGTGCTCTTATGGAGTGGATTTCTCTTCCTCTCCTGGTCTTCTTGTTGCCCTAAATCTTGGGTGGTCTCCAGATTTCTATTCATGAGTCATTATGTCTAGCGGTACTGATTCTCCCGCTCCCTTGTCAGTTGGTTGTCCCTCCGATGAGTTTTCTCCATGGGAACCCAGATCATAATACTCCTCAGATCATTACCATTCGTCTTGAGGACTCTAATTATCTTTCATAGTCCCGGTCTGTCACCCTGGCGCTCAAGAGTCGTCATCTCTTTCGCTATGTCACTGGCCAAATGAAGGAACCAGACAAGAACTCTTTTGAATGGATACAGTGGGAGTCGGAAAATTCATTAATCATATCTTAGCTTACTAATTCGATGCAGGAGTCCATCGCACGTAATTATTTATTCCTCGACAATGTTGCGGACATTTAGCGGCGAGCGGAGTCTACCTATTCTCGTCGAGGCAATGCTGCTCAGATTTTCTAGTTGTGACAGAAGATATCCTTACTCCGGCAGGGTGACCGTCCTCCTTCTGCATACTACTTGAAGTTCACACAGCTGTATCAAGAATATGATCATTTTGATCCTCTTACTTTTGTTAGTCATATTGATGAGGTGATGGTTCGTGTCAGAGAAGATCGCAATCGCATATTTGAATTTGTTCATGGTCTGCATCAGAATTTTGATCAGATCGGTGTTCAGATTTTGGAGCATCTGTAATTACCTTCTCTTCCTGAGGTCTACAACATTGTTGAAAGTTTTAAGGGGTAATCTAAACACTTAGAGGGGGATGAATAGGTGTTTGAAATGTTTTGATCTTTTTTCAGATTTTATAATTAAGCTAACCACAGAAAATTAAACACAAAACAACACAGAGATTTTATAATGGTTCCCCAGATTATGGGTACATTCACTGTCCCACTCCACCTATCTAGCAGTATGCTAGACTGGGCCAACTCCTCCAACAACTCAGATTCAACAATCTTACAACTCATATCCACACCTTAGATCTTACCTCAGAGTGACAGTACTCCTACAACTCAGATTCCACTGAATCCTACCTCAGGTGCTCAAAGGAAACCTTACCTCAGGTTCACTTCTGAACCATACCTCAAATCCATTTCCTGGATCCTACCTCAGGTGCAATCAACAACCCTACCTCAGAGTGCAAACACTCCTACAGCTTAGGAACACAGCAGGTTCCCTACCTCAGGTCTTCACAAGACTCTACCTCAGGCTGTCAGCACAGCCCTACCTCAGATCTCTGAGAGATCTTACAACAACAGTAATGAATAAATTTGTTTACAGATATTAGACTCAAAAAGGATGTTACTTTGAAGCTTGAGTCTTCTAAGGCTTTTCAGTGAAAAGCCCTTCTTCACAACAATAGCCTTTGAATAAATCTTCCTTTGAGAATGAGAGTTGTGTTGATTCTGTACACTGAAAGTCTTCTTGCTCTTGATTAAGTGGAGTTGAAAGATTGAGCAATACTTGAGTTTTCTTCTTTAGAAGGTAGACTACTTCTTGTTCTTCAGGAAGTTTGTCTCACTAATAACAGAGTTTACTGTTATATTGCACTTTTTCGGCCGACAAGCTGAACTTTGAGTTTCCCAAAGTTATGGTTTAATGACTCTCTTCTTTTATACTCTGCCAACCTTAATGGTCTAAACATTAGAGAAATCCCGTCAGGTGACTTTCCAGAAGAGATTGATCTGACATTTGCTTTCTGCGCCTCCACTGATAAGAAATCTTGTCCTTTGGAGTTGACTTTGTAATACCGTTGTGTGAAGTTCATACACACAACGTTATTTTACTTGGGATTATTTTCTGCTTATTTTTTAGTGTGATGACAACGATATTGTTGTGTGAGTGTTGCTCACACAAAGACATTTTACTTAGACTGAAATTATTTCCTTGACTATAATCACAATAGTATCGTTATGTGAGTGTTGTTCACACAATCATATTTTACTTGGACTTGCAGTCTTCTCCATACCTCACACCGATATCGTTGTGACTTGCCTATCAATCACAACGGTTTTGTGCTTAAATCATTCCTTCTTTCCAGAGGTCTGTTCAACTTATCGGAATGTTTATATCATTCCAAAGCATCTTTGATGTCCTTCCCTGAGGCTTCATCATCACCTTTTTCAGCACCAAAAGAAGGCAGGTGCAATACTTTGTCTAGTTTCTTGGAACGAGTCTTCACCTTGGTTCTATCATTTCTGTGTCATAACAAATGATTATTAAGTACAAGATGTACTTATCATTGAGTGGATGACTTTTCAAATCTAGAACATTGTGGACAATGTTCCCAACAATTATGCAACAGGAATTCTATCGCCGCCAGACCCTACTTCCTAATACTGTGCCTGAGGGCTCTACTCTGGCCGTTACATCCCCTTATTTTTTTGGTAATCGTTCATCCCGTGACTCTAAGTTGAAGGGCTCCGATAAGGATCATCTCCTATGTGATTATTGTGGAAAGTATCGTCACACTCGGGACACTTGCTTCAGGCTTCATGGGTTCCCTCCGCCAAGAGGGGGTGCTCCACCTCGTGGCGTCGTGGTTTTGGGCGCTCCTCTGGTCTTCATGCTTCTCTTCGTGTTGTTTATCTCACTGATGTTACTGTAAATATTCCTCCTAGCTATTCCATCTCTGATGGCTCTGCCCCTCCTAGTGCATTCACAACGGATGAAATCTTTTTCCTCCGTCGCATGATGAGAGCCTTTCTATGAAGCCTTCTGCCTCTTCCTCATATGCTCACACGGGACTTCCTGGTGCTCATTTTGTTGCCTCCCATTCTTCCACCTAGTAGATTATTGACTCCGGGGCCACAGATCATATGACTGGGTCCTCTACAGGTTTTATCTCATATACCCCTCTCTGGTCGTGATAAGGTGAGCATTGTCGATGATTCTCTTTCCTCTATTGCTAGAAAGGGTTCCATCTCCTTCTCCTCTCTCACCTTATCCTCTGTCCTTCATGATCTCAATTTTAATTGTAATTTACTTTCTATTATTCATCTCACTAACTCAATGAACTGCTTCGTGACTTTTCTTCTTTCCTCTTGTGTTTTTCAAGACTTGGTGACGGAGAAGGTGATTGACTCTTGTAGCATGGTAAATGGATTCTATGTGCTCGACTACAGCCCATCTCCACCTCTGGCTCTTCATTCCAGCACTACTCATTCATTGTTGTTGAAGCCAAAAATGACTTCTGTGGAGTTCGGGGTCCCAAAAGAGGTGTGGCCGCACACCTACTACGCTCAAGCGAACAATCTAGGCTCTAGACTAGGAACGTAAGGGACAGGCTCAAGGTCTCAGCGTGGAGGTCCTACCACACACCCGGAAGACTAACAAACTCTTCCCCTCCCAAGCCAAATGCTGAGCTAATTAGGCACCTTCGGAAGGCTCTCTTGGCCGACCAGAACCTTTTGGGAGGATCTCGAAATCCACTCCCTCTTAACTAAAGGTGTCACCTCGGGTTTGTGCAAAACGCCCTTTAACTGCCATCCTAGTAGCATAGCCTCGCCTAACGGTTCTATTTTCCCGTAGCTCTATTTGGGCCGCCACCAACGTAACATAAGCCTTCTAGGGCTAGCAAAAGCATCGCAGGCATTTCAAATTACAGGAATATACATTACATACCTCGGCACGCAGGCCGGCAACATAAACAAAATAGGTCTTCAAGGGTCGGCACGAACTTGGGCTTAAGCCCGGCTATCTCCCGCTTGCTACTGCAACACCTGTGCGCCAGCGTCTCGATAAGCGGCGGCAAGCTAAACCTTGGTCAACTAAAAGCGGACCAATTACATTGCATTTATCCCTTTTTTGGGGCTACGGTGCGCATTCCTTGCAAATAGATAATATCCAACTTCCTCGGAGTCTTCTCCGGGAACCCCAGAACATCACCAATCCGGCTCATACGTCCGGATGGGTTTCACACAGTATGCCTAAACTCGTACTCACACTTCCGGGTGCTAATGCAGTTAATAGCGGGGACGTACATGTCAACCCGTCGGAGAGCTCCCTTCCTCCACCCATTGGTGGAGAGGGGCCTCCATGCAAATATGTAAATCGAGGGCTTCACCTGCCCGAGTAGAAACATCGTTACCCTTGACGCGTGTTTGGCGGCGGTGCCGGGAGAGAAACTCCGGGTTGTTCTTGCTGAAGACGATGCCTGGAGACGGGCTCCCGGTTGTTCTTGTTGAAGGCGATGCCAGGAGAGGAGTTCTCGGCTGGTCTTACACCATGCAGCTATGGTGGAGAAGAAGGCTAGGGCTCGGCCCTACTTGAGGCGGCGACAGGAAAGGAAGCCGGTGGTCGGACTTGTAGGCGGCGACGAGAAGGAGGGCGAGGCTCGGGCAGGCCTCGATGTAGCCTGCGACGGTGAAGGGGCCGGGCTGACCTAGATGCATCCGGCTTCGAGGAGGTGTCCGAGCTCGACCTTGCCGCAGGCGGAGTCGAGGAAGAGGGTTGAGCTAGGGTCATGCTTTGGCGGCGACGGGAAGAGGGGTCAAGCTAGGGCTCGGCCCTGCTGGAGGTGGCGACGGGAAGAGGGGGCCGAGAGAAGCTCGGCCTGCTGTGTTGCTCCAGACCGGAAGAAGAGAGGGGCGGCCTGGACAGGAGGTGGAAGGAGGCGGCTCGGGCTACACTTGACGGCGGCGGCGACGAGGATGGAGAGCAAGTTCGGGCCCTGCCTTGCTCTAGGCGGTGGCCGGAGAGAAAGGGCTGGGCTCGGCCCTCCTTGCTTAGGCTGCGACGGGAGGAGGGGAGGAGGCCAAGCTTTGCTCTATGCTTGGCCGGCGACGGGAGAAGGGGCCAAACTAGGGCTCGGCCCTGCTGGAGGCGGCGACGGGAAGAGGAGCCGGGGTCGGGCTGTTGCTTCAGGCGGCCGGAGAGAGAGAGAGAGGCGCGGGGGTGCTGCTCCAGGCGGCCGACGGGAGAGAGGGAGAGCGGCCGGGGGTGCTACTCCAGGCGGCCGACGGGAAGAGAGGGGGAGAGGGGGGAGATGGATTGGGCTGCCTCCTCCTTCCCCCCCCCCCCTTTTTCTCCTTTTTTTATTTTTCTTCCCCTGTAGCCGATGCCCCCCTCCTCCACCTTCCCTTTTTTTTGTCATTTTTCTTCTTTAATGCCTCTGCCTCCAGCCCCCCCCCCCCCCCCCCCCCTTTCCTCTTTTATTATATAAAATCTGATATATATATATATAATATAATATATATATATAATAAAAGCCTATGCACATGAAACCTCCGCACGCACGAGCACCGGCACGTCTTCGAACGGGGCTGCACCACATTGTCGCTTAAAGCCCGCCCCAAGTCCGCCACTTGGGGAGGATCCCGCTCGGGCGGATACGGGGTTGTACACAATCCCCGCTCTTTTCGAGGTTGGTACAAGCTCGGAAAGAAAATGTCCAACCCCGAGTATCCGGCGAGTGGGAGCCGACCCAAAGAAAAATTTCGAGAGAATCCCTCACTTGGAGATAAAGGGAGCTCCGCACCAGGGCTTAAATAAGAAATAACTCATCATGAAAATGCTGCAAAAACAATTCTATTTGTCAAAAACCAAACCAAGCTACCCTTTGATGTGGAGGACAAAAATGTTGATACATGTTTTGAGAGGCAAGAAGCTATTATTTAAAACAAGCGTACATTCTATAAACACAATTATCTTGTTTCCCCACAAACGTTTTATATATTCGCAGAATCAGCATTAAAAGAAACAAAATATCTCATATTCTTTCTCAGTTCTAAATCAAGTGATGTATTAGTATTGGTCTACTCCATTTATCAAAATAAAAATGTTGATTTCAAATATGATTTAAACTATGGCTATCCCCTTTTGAAAAAGTATTGCACACTTTCCAGATTTTCTATGGGACCAAACCTTTTCCAAAACCTTTTCCCGATCCACATCATTTCCCCCCAGGTGTGCCTACCGCCCTGCCCAGCTAATGAGAGCCTGGACAGTGAGTCTACCCGGGGCCGAGTGAGCCTGCAGCCCTGCCAGCTGGATGGGAGCCTGGTCAGCGGGTCTTCTCGAGGTCTTCCCTTACCCCCACAGGCGAGCCTACGGACCTGCCAGCTAGATGGAAGCCTGCGCAGCGGGTCTACCTGGGGCCGAGCCAGGCTCGGGGTAGTGCTGGGGTCTCTGAACTGAAGCATCTCCAAGAATCAACCCTCTCCCCCGCAGGCGAGCCTTCGGACCTGCCAGCTAGATGGGAGCCTGAGCAGCGGGTCTACCTGGGGCCGAGCCCGGCTCGGGGTGTCGTAGAAGAGGCTAAACTGAAGTATCCCAAAAGCCAACCTTTTCCCCCTAGGCGAGCCTTCGGACCTGCCAGCTAGATGGGAGCCTGCGCAGCGGGTCTACCTGGGGCCGAGCCCGGCTCGGGGTGTTGTAGAAGCGGCTAAACTGAAGTATCCAAAAAGCCAACCTTTCCCCCCAAGGCGAGCCTTCGGACCTGCCAGCTAGATGGGAGCCTGCGCAGCGGGTCTACCTGGGGCTGAGCCCGGCTCGGGGTGTTGTAGAAGCGGCTAAACTGAAGTATCCCAAAAGCCAACCTTTCCCCCCTAGGCGAGCCTTCGGACCTGCCAGCTAGATGGGAGCCTGCGCAGCGGGTCTACCTGGGGTCGAGCCCGGCTCGGGGTGTTGTAGAAGCGGCTAAACTGAAGTATCCCAAAAGCCAACCTTTCCCCCTAGGCGAGCCTTCGGACCTGCCAGCTAGATGGGAGTCTGGGCAGCGGGTCTACCTGGGGCTGAGCCCGGCTCGGGGTGTTGTAGAAGCGGCTAAACTGAAGTATCCCAAAAGCCAACCTTTCCCCCCTAGGCGAGCCTTCGGACTTGTCAGCTAGATGGGAGCCTGCGCAGCGGGTCTACCTGGGGTCGAGCCCGGCTCGGGGTGTTGTAGAAGCGGCTAAACTGAAGTATCCCAAAAGCCAACCTTTCCCCCCTAGGCGAGCCTTCGGACCTGCCAGCTAGATGGGAGCCTGCACAGCGGGTCTACCTGGGGACGAGCCCGGCTCGGGGTGTTGTAGAAGCGGCTAAACTGAAGTATCCCAAAAGCCAACCTTTTCCCCATAGGCAAGCCTTCGGACCTGCCAGCTAGATGGGAGCCTGCGCAGCGGGTCTACCTGGGGCCGAGCCCGGCTCGGGGTGTTGTAGAAGCGGCTAAACTGAAGTATCTCAAAAGCCAACCTTTCCCCCATAGGCGAGCCTTCGGACCTGCCAGGTAGATGGGAGCCTGCGCAGCGGGTCTACCTGGGGCCGAGCCCAGCTCGGGGTGTTGTAGAAGCGGCTAAACTGAGGTATCCCAAAAGCCAACCTTTCCCCCCTAGGCGAGCCTTCGGACCTGCCAGCTAATGAGAGTCTGCACAGCGGGTCTACCTGGGGCCGAGCCGTGCTCGGGGTAGCGCAGAACCAAGGAACAAAAACCAGACCTCTCCCCCACAGGCGAGCCTTCGGACCTGCCAGCTAGATGGGAGCCTGCGCAGTGGGTCTACCTGGGGTCGAGCCGCGCTCGGGGTAGTGCGGAACCAAGGAACAAGAACCAGACCACTCCCCCACAGGCGAGCATTCGGACCTGCCAGCTAGATGGGAGCCTGCGCAGCGGGTCTACCTGGGGCCGAGCCCGGCTCGGGGTAGTGCAGAACCAAGGAACAAGAACCAGACCTCTTCCCCACAGGCGAGCCTTCGGACCTGCCAGCTAGATGGGAGTCTGCGCAGCGGGTCTACCTGGGGCCGAGCCGCGCTCGGGGTAGTGCAGAACCAGGGAACAAGAACTAGACCTCTCCCCCACAGGCGAGCCTTCGGACCTGCCAGCTAGATGGGTGCCTGCGCAGCGGGTCTACCTGGGGCCGAGCCGCGCTCGGGGTAGTGCAGAACCAAGGAACAAGAACCAGACCTCTCCCCCACAGGCGAGCCTTCGGACCTGCCAGCTAGATGGGAGCCTGCGCAGCGGGTCTACCTGGGGCCGAGCCGCGCTCGGGGTAGTGCAGAACAAGGGAACAAGAACCAGACCTCTCCCCCACAAGCGAGCCTTCGGACCTGCCAACTAGATGGGAGCCTGCGCAGCGGGTCTACCTGGGGCCGAGTCGCGCTCGGGGTAGTGCAGAACCAGGGAACAAGAACCAAACCTCTCCCCCACATGCGAGCCTTCGGACCTGCCAGCTAGATGGGAGCATGCGCAGCGGGTCTACCTGGGGCCGAGCCGCGCTCGGGGTAGTGCAGAACCAAGGAACAAGAACCAGACCTCTCCCCCACAGGCGAGCCTTCGTACCTGCCAGCTAGATGGGAGCCTGCGCAGCGGGTCTACCTGGGGCCGAGCCGCGCTCGGGGTAGTGCAGAACCAAGGAACAAGAACCAGACCTCTCCCTCACAGGCGAGCTTTCGGACCTGCCAGCTAGATGGGAGCCTGCGCAACGGGTCTACCTGGGGTCGAGCCGCGCTCGGGGTAGTGCAGAACCAGGGAACAAGAACCAGACCTCTCCCCCACAGGCGAGCCTTCGGACCTGCCAGCTAGATGGGAGCCTGCGCAGCGGGTCTACCTGGGGCCGAGCCGCGCTCGGGGTAGTGCAGAACCAAGGAACAAGAACCAGACCTCTCCCCCACAAGCGAGCCTTCGGACCTGCCAGCTAGATGGGAGCCTGCGCAGCGGGTCTACCTCGGGCCGAGCCGCGCTCGGGGTAGTGCAGAACCAGGGAACAAGAACCAGACCTCTCCCCCACAGGCGAGCCTTCAGACCTGCCAGCTAGATGGGAGCCTGCGCAGCGGGTCTACCTGGGGCCGAGCCGCGCTCGGGGTAGTGCAGAACCAAGGAACAAGAACCAGACCTCTCCCCCACAGGCGAGCCTTCGGACCTGCCAGCTAGATGGGAGCCTGCGCAACGGGTCTACCTGGGGCCGAGCCGCGCTCGGGGTAGTGCGGAACCAAGCAACAAGAACCAGACCTCTCCCCCCACAGGCGAGCCTTCGGACCTGCCAGCTAGATGGGAGCCTGCGCAGCGGGTCTACCTGGGGCCCAGCCGCGCTCGGGGTAGTGCAAGTTTGTCTGAACTGAATCCGTCACGAGAACCAACCCTTACCCCCCAGGCGAGCCTTCGGACCTGCCAGCTAGTTGAGAGCCTACGCAGCGGGTCTACCTGGGGCTGAACCCACATGGGACAGGGGCAAGTCAATATCTTTGCTCCATGTCGGGTTCCCCCACACAAGCAATCCCCCGCACAAATGTCCCAACAGTGAAACATTTGTTGCTAGAAGTTGAAATAACACCAACAGAATCCACGCATACCACTTGGCAGGCACGTTGAATAGTCCCAAAACACTTTTAGTCTGCACACCACTCAAACTGGTTTCCATAACAATCATGGAAAATATTACACCAGAGAAACCAATAGCGCTCTCATGCACAAGAAATGGATAGGGGTGCATGGGATTTAGAGCCACGATGAAAGCAATAATGAGATGAAAAATAGCATTGCTTGTAGCCAGCGGGATCATCAAGTACAGCAGACGTATGGATCCCATAATTCTCTCCAGCTCTGTGCCCAGAGGTATAATTGCCAACATATTAAAAACGATATGCAGTATTGGTCCATGAAAGAGCATAGAAGTATAAATCCTGTACACTTGAAACCTTGAAATCACCTCAGAGAGCAAAAAACATATCTCAACAAATGAGTCGTACCCGGCCAGTAAACACACCGAGTAAATTATCCCACAAATAATTATCACACCAGAGGTAATGAACGGAATACTACCCCACCACTGGTTCAGCCTAGTTGGAAGCCCTGCCTGGGTGACTATGTTTGGACGCCTTTCTCCCAATTTTCTCTGCCTTCGTCGCCCTCGTTTCCGACGCGAGTATGGATCTGATAAACCCGCACCAGCCTTCGATTCCCGCTCTCCTTAACAAAAACTGTATGGTTCACGTATCCTTCGTGCACTCCTCTCGACAAAATTAAAGAAGGGAAAAAGGTACGTCAATACCCAAAGAGTTTCTTCACAAGCAACATGTGATAGAGTATTTTATTCTTGTGACGGCTTTTAGCGTTCTCCACTTAAGGTGGAGCCCAAACACTCAACATTAAGTATTAGCTAATGAATCAAATAAGGGTACACAAGGTTTATTTCGATCGCGGCTAACATCCTCCCAAACTCAACTTGCAAGGTTAACATCCTCCCAAAGGTCATACTCTCATTGGCTCGACAACGTACTAAGAGTAACAGAACCCGAGCGAACAAAATAAGTGTGGATATGTCTCAAGCAAAAGCTCCTGAGTTAAGGCGCGACATAATTAGATGAGAACCTCATTTCATCAAACAGGTGCAAATCCCACTCCAGGAGCTATGGATTGGGGTAAAAATTGAAATCTACCATTAAAAACGCATTTTTGCCAACTAGATTCATGTGAACTTTATAAAACAAGTCCACTTTCCGGTCATAAGATGGCTTTAGGTCATTCACGAAGGGAAACTAAAGAAATTTATACGACAAGCAAAAACAAAGCTCACATTGCCAAATGATCCTCACCTTGTGAGATCCCAAACTGCTTCGAAAAGCTCGACGAACACTTGAAAATAAAAATAAGTGCTCAAAGAGGGTTATTAAACCCAAAATTTATTCCTTGCACCTAACATTTGATTATATCCTAATGAAAGAAGCTAGAACAACTCAATGACTTTTTTTTTCTTTTTTCTAAGGTCACTAGCCTAGTAAATCAAAATGAAAGCCTGGGAGATGTCTTGGAAGAACAACAAGTTGACAGACCATTCAAATCATTAGCTTAAACACATAAACACATCGTCTCTGCTCTACTTGAAGCTTACGATTTAAAAACAATGATGAGACTAGAGCTCAAGGTCCCACTCTGCATTCATGAAGACCCGTTCTTTCATGATGAACCTGATATTGATAAAGCATTCCACAAAAGAATGACCTTCCCAACTACATCTCAACCTTAAATTGGAAAACAGAAAACTGAGGGGGGACTTCTTTCATCGCGTGACCCCGGTCGTCACTTGGTTCCTCTTCTATAGCCATGACATTCGCATGAGCTCTTCTGTGCTGGTCACTCTCCACGCTCACCGCACCATAACTGTTGAAGCCAAAAATGACTTCTGTGGAGTTCGGGGTCCCAAAAGAGAGGTGACCGTACACCTACTACGCTCAAGCGAACAATCTAGGCTCTAGACTAGGAACGTAAGGGACAGGCCCAAGGTCTCAGCGTGGAGGTCCCACCACACACCCGGAAGACTAACGAACTCTTCCCCTCCCAAGCCAAATGCTGAGCTAATTAGGCACCTTCGGAAGGCTCTCTTGGCCGACCAGAACCTTTTGGGAGGATCTCGAAATCCACTCCCTCTTAACTAAAGGTGCCACCTCGGGTTTGTGCAAAACGCCATTTAACTGCCATCCTAGTAGCATAGCCTCACCTAACGGTTCTATTTTCCCGTAGCTCTATTTGGGCCGTCACCAACGTAACATAAGCCTTCTAGGGCTAGCAAAAGCATCGCAGGCATTTCAAATTACAGGAATATACATTACATACCTCGGCACGCAGGCCGGCTACATAAATAAAATAGGCCTTCAAGGGCCGGCGCGAACTTGGGCTTAAGCCCGGCTATCTCCCGCTTGCTACTGCAACACCTGTGCGCCAGCGTCTCGATAAGCGGCGGCAAGCTAAACCTTGGTCAACTAAAAGCGGACCAATTACATTGCATTTATCCCTTTTTTGGGGCTACGGTGTGCATTCCCTGCAAATAAGTAATATCCAACTTCCTCGGAGTCTTCTCCGGGAACCCCAGAACATCACCAATCCGGCTCATACGTCCGGATGGGTTTCACACAGTATGCCTAAACCCGTACTCACACTTCCGGGTGCTAATGCAGTTACTAGCGGGGACGTACATGTCAACCCGTCGGAGAGCTCCCTTCCTCCACCCATTGGTGGAGAGGGGCCTCCATGCAAATATGTAAATCGAGGGCTTCACCTGCCCGAGTAAAAACATCGTTACCCTTGACGCGTGTTTGGCGGCGGTGCCGGGAGAGAAACTCTGGGTTGTTCTTGCTGAAGACGATGCCGGGAGACGGGCTCCCGGTTGTTCTTGTTGAAGGCGATGTCAGGAGAGGAGTTCTCGGCCGGTCTTACACCATGCGGCTGTGGTGAAGAAGGCTAGGGCTCGGCCCTACTTGAGGCGGCGACAGGAAAGGAAGCCGGTGGTCGGACTTGTTGTTGGCGGCACGAGAAGGAGGGCGAGGCTCGGCCAGGCCTCGATGTAGCCGGCGACGGTGAAGGGGCCGGGCTGACCTAGATGCATCCGGCTTCGAGGAGGTGGTCGAGCTCGACCTTGCCGCAGGCAGAGTCGAGGAAGAGGGTCGAGCTAGGGCCATGCTTTGGCGGCGACGGGAAGAGGGGCCGAGCTAGGGCTCGGCCCTGCTGGAGATGGCGACGGGAAGAGGGGGCCGAGAGAAGCTCGGCCTGCTGTGTTGCTCCAGACCGGGAAGAAGAGAGGGGCGGCTTGGACAGGAGGTGGAAGGAGGCGGCTCGGACTGCACTTGCCGGCGGCGGCGACGAGGATGGAGAGCAAGTTCGGGCCCTGCCTTGCTCTAGGCGGTGGCGGGAGAGAAAGGGCTGGGTTCGGCCCTGCCTTGCTTAGGCTGCGACGGGAGGAGGGGAGGAGGCCAAGCTTTGCTCCATGCTTGGCCGGCGACGGGAGAAGGGGCCGAACTAGGGCTCGGCCCTGCTGGAGGCGGCGACGGGAAGAGGAGTCGGGGTCGGGCTGTTGCTTCAGGCGGCCGGAGAGAGAGAGAGAGAGAGAGAGGTGCGGGGTGCTGCTCCAGGCGGCCGACGGGAAGAGGGCGAGCGGACGGGGGTGCTACTCCAGGCGGCCGACGGGAAGAGAGAGGGAGAGGGGGGAGATGGATCGGGCTGCCTCCTCCTTTTTCCCCCCCTTTTTCTCCTTTTATTTTTCTTCCCTTGTACCCGATGCCCCCTCCTCCACCTTCCCTTTTTTTTGTCTTTTTTCTTCTTTAATGCCTCTGCCTCCACACACACCCCCCCCCCCCCTTTTCCTCTTTTATTATATAAAATCTCATATATATATATATATATAATATAATATATATAATATAATATATATAATATAATATATATATATATAATAAAAGCCTATACACATGAAACCTCCGCACGCACGCACGAGCACCCGCACGTCTTCGAACGGGGCTGCACCACATTGTCGCTCAAAGCCCGCCCCAAGTCCGCCACTTGGGGAGGATCCCGCTCGGGCGGATACGGGATTGTACAATTTTATTACTGGCATTGTCGTCTGGGTCACCCGTCTACTTCTGTTATGAAATTGTTTTTTCTTGTATGTCTACTATTGTCTTCGATTCACTTGTGTGTGATGTCTGTAGTATTAACAAACATCATCGTACTTCATTTAATCATATTTTGTTACCTAGTTCTACATATTTTATCGTTATTCATACTGATATCTGAGGGCCCTGCCTCATACCTTCTATTTATGATTGTGTGTGATTTGTTACTTTAATTGATTGTTTCTTTCATACTACTTGGTTATATTTAATGCGCAACGAAAGTTATGTTTTTTTTATTTTCCGACGATTTCATAACATGATTCGACTCAATTTAATACCATCATTAAAACTCTTCGCAGAGACAATGACCGTGAATACATGGATTCGCAGTTTGAGCGATATCTTGTTGATCATGACATCCTCCACCAGACTACCTGTGCTCATTTCCCAACACAGAATGGTGTTGCGGAGCGGAAAAATCATCATCTCCTGGAAGTTACTCGTTGTCTCTTGTCCATCATGCATCTTCCCAAATTCTATTGGGGCGATGTGGTCCTTACTACGACATATTTTATTAATTGTATGCCCTCCCGTGTCCTTGGAATGCAACTCCTCATAGCACTCTCCATGTGCTTCCTACTCAACTTTCCTCTAAGGTATTTGGATGTGTCTGCTTCGTTCACATCCACCACCCTCGCCCTTCCCAAATTGATTCTCGCGCACTCAAGTGTGTTTTTATTGGCTACTCTCCTACGCAGAAGGGGTACAAGTGTTTTCACCCACCTACAAAGAAAGTGTTTGTCACTATGGATGTCACGTTCCGTGAATCCGAGGCATACTACCCTACTTCGGATGACCCTGCCTCAGGTGAACCCGTCTTGTATCTGCTCCTTTTATTCCCCTGCCCATACTTCCATTGTATACATCACTTCAGGGGGATTTTACACCAGTGGAAGTGAGTTCTCCTACTGTGTCCCTACCTCTTCCCTCTACGACTCCGAGCTTGCGGGTATATACTCGGCATACAAAGGGGACACGCACACATGATCCGATTATGCCACCAGAAAAGTCATTGGATCCTGACTCGGGGCCTTCTAATCCACCAATTGCCCTTAGGAAAGGTATTCGTTCTTGTACTCGTCATCTTCTCTCACATTATGTATCTCATGACTCCTTTTCTACTTCCTATAAGGCCTTTGTATCTTCTCTTGCTTCTTTTTCCATACCGATATCTTGGTAACAGGCTCTGGAGGTCCCTATATGGAGAGAGGTGATGGTTGAGGAAATGACTTCTCTTGAGAAGAACCATACATGGGATTTGATGCATCTTTCCTATGAAAAGAAGAATATTGGGTGTAAATGACTGTTCTCTATTAAACAGAACTCTCAAGAGATTGTCGAGAGGCGTAAGACAAGACGGGTTGCAAGAGGTTATACACAAATCCTTGGTATTGACTATCAGGAAATCTTTGTCCCAGTGGCAAATATGAACATTATTAGGGTCTTGTTATCCTGTGATGCCTCCAAAGGTTGGAATCTTTGGCAACTTGATGTGAAGAACATGTTCCTCCATGGGGATCTAGATGAGGAGGTCTACATGTCTATTCCACCAGGTCCCGCCCCTATAGGTGCAGAAGGGAAAGTCTGCAGATTAAAAAAGGCTTTATATGGGCTGAAACAATCCCCGAGAGCCTGGTTTATGAGGTTCCACAAAGCTATGGTGTCATTTGGATATCACCAGAGCAATGTCGATCAAACATAGGACCAGGAAGCTAACCATTCTCAGTATAAATGTTGATGATATAGTAATAACAGGGGATGATGTTGAAGAAATCTAGAATCTAAAGCACAAATTGGTCAGAGAGTGAGGTCAAAGACCTGGGAAAACTCAGATATTTCTTGAGTATTGTCGTATTGAGGTTGCAAGATCCAAGCAGAGAATCTTCATTTCTCAGAGAAAATACACTCTAGGGCTCTGTTTGAGACAGCTTTGGCGGATGAAAAATCTATTTCCAACTGCCATAGCTGTAAATAGCTGTTTGGACTGAGCCACGGATTGAAAATCGCGCTTCAAAATTTGGCGTATTTGCAGCTTTTTTCAGCGTTGTAGTGCCCCCGCGTCCAGCTCCCGAAGCGTGTGTTTTTCCTTTTCATCCTGCCAGCACGCGAGAACTTTTCTTCTCGTTACTGACATTGAGCTCGAAGCGGAGGTGGTATCGCAAAACCTGCTGGAGTTGATGTGGAAGAGGGCAAGATTGGTGAGAAGCCCGAGCTCCTCCGGTAGGTATCTGATATGACCCCGGGACGTTTCGGCTTGGTTTATCATCAGCACGGGGCAATGAACCGCAGGACTGAACCATCCGGTTCAGTCCCATCGCGCTCCTAATCCGTATTGGCGGGCCCGGACGGTCCTCTTGAAGGCCGGGTATATGTGGGGAGTCAGGCGGACTCCCTAGGGCATCGAGATCATTACTCAGGTTCGTTCTTTTCTCTTGTAGGAGTAGCCGTTTCTATCATCTGGTATCAGAGGAATCGCTCCTTCGGATCGGGATGGCCGGCCATGGCAACCGCATATCAGCGCTAGAGGAAGGGCAGCAGGGCCTTCGCGATATGCTGGAGGCCTTGAAGGGAGAGCTAACGCAGCAGATCAGTGTCGGCGAGGAGCGATCCCGCGCGGCTTTCTTGGAGGCGTCAGCGGCTCTGGCGGAACAGGTTACCCGCATCGAGCGTGCGGATCGGGGAAAATCGGTCGCAGCCGACGGCAACAACGACGCGCCTAGCGCTGAAGGTGCTGCGCCCGACAGGACCCGATTGACGGAGCCGACGAGGTCCTCGCCAAGCCCCGACGAGCGAGTCGGCGGGTTCGGCGGATCGCATGGAGCGCACGGCTTCGCCCAGCAGGGCCCGACGGTGCATCAGCCGCAGATCAACGGAGGCCTCGGCGGACTTCTCCGTGAACCCGGAGGCTTCCATCAGCATCGTCACGGTCCGCCGGCATGGCGGGAGGATTTCAGGCACCCGCGGGGTGCCGACGTCGCAAGAGGAGGCAACTATCACTGCCGGCAGCCACCGGCGGCGTGGGGAGAAGGCGAAGGAAGCAATGGGATCGGCCCAGGAGGGCAAGCGGGCGTCCGATTCCCGCACCGAGGAGGAGAGGCTCCGGCGGAGGATCATTGGGGCCGAGGGCCTATTGCACAAGGCAGGGGAGGAGCAATGGAGTACGGCGGGGGAGGGAACAACCCAGGTTGGGGACAACCTCCCAACTTCCAGGAAGGGCGGCCGCCACCGCAACACCGTCCACCCGTACAGCCGCGGCTGACGAGGATGGAGTTTCCGAAATACAAAAATGGGGACCCCTTGGAGTGGATTGACCGGGCCGAGATGTTCTTTGAGTACCAAGAGCTACCCAGGCACCAGTGGGTGCACATTGCTTCTTTTCACTTGGAAGGGGAGACTTATCAGTGGCTGAGCTGGTGGAGGAAGCAGCGCGGCCTTACCCCGCGTGGGAGGAATTCTGTGACGGGCTCATTGCCAGGTTCGGACCGACCGAGTACGAAGACTTCGACATGATGTTACACAAATTGAAGCAGACGGGGACTGTCAATGAATATCGCAAGGAGTTCGAAAGATTGGCGAATCGTGTTCACTGGACCGAAAAGGCGCTGCTGGGATGCTTCATGGCCGGACTAAAGGAGAAGATCAGCGACGAAGTGCAAGCTTTTCAACCCCGGAGCATAGCACAGGCCATCGGGATGGCCCGGCTACAGGAGGAGAAGCTGGGGAGACGCCAAGCGACCAAAACCTACCGGTGGAGCAGCAAAGATGGAGAGCAGGAAACGGTCAAGGGAACGATCAAGAGCACAGGTAACACTCAACCCCGGAAGGAGGCCGCAGTTAAGCGGTTATCATGGGAGGCAATGCAGGAGCGGAGGGCCAAGGGTCTATGCTACACTTGTGACGAGAAGTTCGTTCCGGGCCATAAGTGTAAAGAAATTCAGGTCTTCATGCTACAGGAGGAGGAAGGGGTGGAGACAGCGGGGGGCCGTGACTCTGAGGAGCGAGAGGTCCTGGATTTGGAGGACATAGAAGTTTCCGTGCATGCTCTGGAAGGGGGGGGACAACCCTCCACAATGCGGCTGGCGGGGAAGGTGGCCGATCAAAAGGTTTCCATATTGGTGGATAGTGGGAGCACCCACAATTTCATCAACACCGAGGTGGCTAAGAAGCTTGCTATCCCTCCAACGACGGATAAGATGTTTAAGGTGCTGGTAGCGGATGGGAATTTCTTGCAGTGCTCGGGTGCCGTGAAGAGGGTGCCGCTTACAATACAGGGATTCAGATGTGAGGTGGACCTATACATTCTTCCGGTTCGGGGGTCCGACGTCGTCCTGGGGGTGCAGTGGCTGAGACAGTTGGGGTTGGTTACTACGGACTGGGAGAACATGGCGATGGAATTCTCACAAGGGGGAAAGACGCACCGGCTACAGAGCATCACAGGCCCGATAGTGAAAGAGGCCACTGTACTGTCCTTGCAGCACTGGGTTGAGGAAGACTATCCCATGGCTTGGGTCCTGTCCAGCGGAGAATCGGCGGAGCAATCGGGGGCATTCCAGAATGCTTGCAGGTAATCATAAAGGAGTTTGAGGAGGTCTTTGAGACACCAAGAGGATTGCCCCCACCGAGGGCATGTGATCATCGGATTCCGCTCAAGGAGGGTGCCGAGGCCACCAACGTGCGCCCTTACCGTTACCCTCACGTCCAAAAGGGGGAGATCGAGAGATGCGTCCGAGAAATGCTGCAGGAGGGGACCATCCGCCACAGCACGAGTCCCTTCTCCTCTCCTGTACTTTTGGTCAAAAAGAAGGACGGAACCTGGAGGTTCTGCATTGACTATCGAGCCCTCAATAGCGCCACTATCAAGGACAAATTCCCGATCCCAGTCATCGACGAATTGTTAGATGAGTTGCACGGAGCTCAGTACTTTACGAAGCTGGACCTACGGTCCGAATACCATCAAATTCGCATGCAGAAGGGAGACGTGGAGAAGACGGCGTTTCGCACACACGAAGGGCACTATGAGTTCTTGGTAATGCCCTTCGGATTGACGAATGCGTCGTCGACCTTTCAAGCGGTGATGAACGAAACCTTCAGGAAGTGGTTGCGACAGTTCGTTTTGGTCTTCTTTGACGACATCCTCGTCTACAGCCCCAGCTTGGCGGAGCACGAGAGACACTTGCGGATGGTGCTGCAGATCCTCAAGGAACAGAGGTGGTATGTAAAGAGGTCGAAGTGTTCTTTCGGGCAACAGGAGGTGGAATATTTGGGCCACCTAGTGAACAGGGAAGGGGTGCGGCCGGACCCACAGAAGATCCAGAGCATGACGGATTGGCCCACGCCCACTAATATCAAAATGCTGAGGGGATTTCTCGGGCTCACTGGATATTACAGGAAGTTTGTGAAGAACTATGGAAAGATCGCCAAGCCGCTTACGACACTGCTGCAGGAGGGCAAGTTCGCTTGGGGGGCGGAGGCCACCATGGCATTCCAAGCACTGAAGGAAGCCATGGTCACGACACCGGTGTTGGCGCTACCAGATTTTTCCAAACTATTCATAGTGGAAGCAGACGCTTCGGGAGCCGGCTTAGGTGCAGTATTGATGCAGGAAGGGAGGCCGTTGGCATACTACAGTAAGGCGATCCAAGGGAAGGCTTTGGGGCTGTCAGTGTATGAGAAAGAAATGTTGGCAATTCTGCATGCAGTGGGAAAGTGGCGGCCGTATCTTATCGGACGACACTTCATAATTCGGACCGACCATCAAAGCCTAAAATACTTCCTGGAGCAACGTGTATCGTCGCTCGAGCAACAAAAATGGGTGACCAAGATGTTGGGATACGATTACGCGATTGAGTACAAGAAAGGGAAGGAGAACACGGTCGCTGATGCACTGTCGCGCTTACCCGCCACGAGTTCCATCTTCGCCATGTCGGCGCCGGTCTTGAGCATAGTCGAGGACATTCATCAGGAAGTGTTGGCCAACCCAGAGCTGCGGCAGCTGCTGACGGATATTACTGCAGGCAGAACGAGGGAAGAGGGATACCACGTCATCAACGGCCATCTGTATTACAAGGGACGCCTGGTGGTGGCACCAGGATCCGTATTGCGGCAACAACTGCTCCATGAGTTTCATGACACCCCCAGCGGTGGGCACTCGGGCATCCTGAGGACATATCAGCGCATCAAACAGAATGTCTACTAGAAGGGCTTGAAGGCTGATGTGGAACGGCATGTGAAGGACTGCTCGGAATGCCAACGACAAAAATACGCCACCACCGCCCCAGCCGGGTTGTTGGTACCACTTGACATTCCGGAGCTGACTTGGGAGAGTGTGGCCATGGACTTCATTGAGGGGCTGCCCAAGTCACAAGGCAAGTCGGTCATCCTGGTGGTGGTGGACCGGCTCACCAAGTATGGACATTTCATTGCGCTCTCCCCCCCTTGCTCCGGCGAGGCTGTGGCAGAGGCGTTCGTTAGGGAGGTGGTACGACTGCACGGGATACCGACCTCTATCATCTCCGACCGCGGCACCGCGTTCACCAGCAGGTTCTGGAGGGAGCTCTTCCGCCTTACGGGGACAACTCTGCGCATGAGTACGGCCTTCCATCCCCAAACAGACGGACAAACAGAATCCTTAAATCGGAGTGTGGAGACTTATTTGCGGTGCTTCATTACAGACAAACCCCGCCAATGGAGTAAGTGGCTCCATTGGGCGGAGTACTGGTATAATACGGCCTACCAAACGGCCGCCAGGATGACGCCCTTCGAGAGCTTGTACGGCAGGACACCGCCTACACTACGACATTACGAGAAAGGGTCATCTGTGGTCCCGGAAGTGGATTCTGTGTTGCGGCAACGGGACGACATCCTAAACCAGCAGAAGGAGAATCTCCAGAGGGCACAACAACAAATGAAAACCCAAGCAGACAGGCACCGACGGGAACAACATTTCGAAGAAGGCGATTGGGTATATCTCAAGTTACGACCCTACCGGCAACTGTCAGTTGCGGGCGTGAAGAACCAGAAGTTAGCCCCCCGCTACCACGGGCCCTTTCGGATATTGCATAGGGTCGGGGCAGTAGCTTACACCTTGGAGCTTCCGTCGGACTCGCGGATTCATCCCACTTTTCATGTCTCCGTGCTCAGGAAGGCGTCCTTGAGGAATGCCCCCTTGGTTAGCCCCTTACCGGAAGTTACCGAGCTCGGCGAAGTTCGGCCACAACCAGAGCGTGTAGTGGAAGCAAGGGTTAAGACGGTACACGGGAAACCCATCGTGCGGCTGTTGATCCATTGGAAGGGCATAGCCGAATCTGATCGCACTTGGTGGAGTACGAGGAGCTCAAAGAGACTTATCCAGAATTCCAGCTTGAGGACAAGCAATTTTTCGAAGATGGCGGGAATGATATGACCCCGGGACGTTTCGGCTTGGTTTATCATCGGCACGGGGCAATGAACCGCAGGACTGAACCATCCGGTTCAGTCCCATCGCGCTCCTAATCCGTATTGGCGGGCCCGGTCGGTCCTCTTGAAGGCCGGGTATATGTGGGGAGTCAGGCGGACTCCCTAGGGCATCGAGATCATTACTCAGGTTCGTTCTTTTCTCTTGTAGGAGTAGCCGTTTCTATCAGTATCCGACGATGTCGGCGTGGTTTAGATCATGGCGTGGTTTAGCCCGAGCTCCTCTGGTAGGTATCCGGCGATATCGATGAGAAGCCCGAGCTTCTCCGTTAGGTATCCGACGATGTTTAGCCCGAGCTCCTCCGTTAGGTATCCGACGATGTTTAGCTCGAGCTCCTCTGTTAGGTATCCGACGATGTTTAGTCCCGAACTCCTCTATTAGGTATCCGACGATGCTCCAGCGACGACGAATCTGGCATGGTTTAGATCGATACTGGCAAATCTGGCGGATGCTCCGGCAGCGGGGAGGAAGAGGAGATGAGAAAGAAGCAGTAATCCTCTCAAAAAGCTATTCTAACAAAAATGATCACCAAACAGTCTGTGGCTTTTCAATTTTGCTTCTCAAAGAGTTCTGTTCAAGCAACTTTATTCGATCCGCAGCTCTTCAATCTGCAACAGCTCTCCCAAACAGAGCCTAGATCTCCTTGAGAAGGTGGGGATGAGCGCATGTAGACCAGCTGACACCCCGATTGAAGCAAATCACCAATTGGGGCGCAACGATGGAGAGATGATTGAAGACATCTCTGAGTTTCAGAGATTAGTGGAGAGGCTGATCAACCTGTCTCACACTCGCAAGATATTTCTTATGCAGTGAGTGTTATCATCCAGTTCATGCATGCTCCAAAGACACGTCATGTGGATGCAACTCACAGAATTCTTAGGTACCTCAAATCCACACAAGGAAGGGGCATCCTGTTTGCTCCAAATCCAGGTCTAAGTATTGAAGTTTATATTGATGTCGATTGGGCCAGGTCTGTTGAGGATCGACGATCAACTTTAGCATATTATTCCCTTGTTAAGGGGCAACCTTGTTACTTGGAGGAGCAAGAATCAACAAGTTGTGGCAAGATCCAGCGCAGAAGCCAAGTTTACAGCTATGGCTCACGGGGTTTGTGAAGGCTCATGGCTACGCTCATTGATAAGTGACCTAGGTCTTGCTGAATTAGGACCCATCCGGCTGTATTGTGACAATAAGTCAGCTATTAGTATCGCCCACAATCCCATAACATGACCGCACTAAATACATTAAAGTAGATCGACACTTCATCAAGGAGAACATTGAAAGAGGAATTGTGTGTACTCCTTTTTTGCCCTCTGACAGACAGCTAATGGACAGTCTCGCCAAAGGGTTGAGTGAGAATATATTTGGAAGGATTGTTGACAAGTTGAGCATGGTTAACATCTCACGCCCAACTTGAGGGGAAGTGTTAGAATATGCAGTCTTTTTTATGTTTTATTTTTCCTTCTATTTTTCTTGTTATATCCTTCCATATATAGAGGGGGTCCTTTATCCAAATGAAATGAATTACAAGGACTTCATCAGCCTTACTTCGGTACGAAAAATAGCATGGAGTTGAGGGCGAACACATTTTTCAACTCAAATTAATTTTCAAATATAGTATGGAGTTGAGAGCGAACTCATTTTTCAACTCAAATTAATTTTTTCATGCTTGTCGGTCTCCATTAATTTCTTTCTTCATTCCAAAGTATGCAAGATGTTTCTTAGGCCTTCTTTCAGCATGGGAAGATCTTATGGGAATTGAGAGTGCACTCATTTTTGAACTCAAAATGTATTGTTTCTCTCCAAGGCTTGTAAGCACAGGATCAGAGCATATAACAAACTAACAAATGAGATTGTGGGTGATGAATTTTTTGTCAATACTTTCATTTCTCGATTTCTTATTAGATTGCTAAGCTATTTTTTTAGTTAATCGAAAAAGCATTGCTATCACATATGTTGTCTTGCTATAATGTGTTATTCTCATAAATTCATTTATATGGTTGAAGAGGTGATGCTTACTATTTGAATGGTTGCTTGATGAGATCGTCCATAATTCTGTGTTAGTGTAGTTGGGTATGAGGAGATAAATAAAATCCCTCATAAAAGAAGTCAAGGGATAGAGGCCCGATCTCAACAACCCGTCATGAATAAAATGGAAAAGGGTTAGGGTGTACGTCTGCAGACATAAAAATTAATAAAATAAATTTCAACATTTAATGCCCCCCAAAAAAAATTACAGTTTCTCGCAGGACAAACTACTGACGACCACACCATTATGTTCAATTTAATGCCCCAAAAAATAGTCGATTGTATCTAGCAGCACAAATTACTGACCACCACACCTCATTCTGACATCCAAAAGCTAGGGCATAGTTTAGGAGCTTCAACATACCAGTTTATAATTTTTTTACCACTCTCACACACTTTTTTCTCTACTCCCTCTACTTTTGTTTTAAAGCAAATCAACATCGCATGTCTTCTTTGACCACAAATCCCTCTATCAGTAAGCTCTCGGGGGGGGGGGGGGGGGGGGGGGGGGGGGGGGGGGGGGGGGGGGGGGGGGGGGTTAATTTGATTTCAGATTTTCCCCTATGACCTAATGTGCTCGTCTATACATATCTTCTCGCTTTCACGATGGTACATTAAAAAAGAGTGAGACCTCTCTTCTCATCAAGTTTCAAAAATCAAACCAATTTTTTCCTCCAGAGCTCGACTTAATTTCATGGTTAAAGTGGCACAGAACTTTGTAATAAACCATTCGAGAGAATGATGCAAGGGTAGGCTGACAATAACTCTACGACTATGATGCAACCTAAATGCAGTGTGAATGATATGAAGGTGCAAACAGTCTAATTCAAGATCTAAACATCAGTAATAAAAATTTAATAAGTTTTAAGACAATTGCACAATCGGGAAACAAGTTAAGACGTTCAAAGATCGGTTACAAATGCCACCGAGATGAGGCGTCAATATCATTCAAGTGCACCGAATAAATCCCGCAAATCAGACTACGAAAATAATAACAAAACACATGAAAATTTCAGATCCCACAACAATAGTTCAATTCTAAGCATTCAACATAAGAGAAATAAATAACATCCATACCTAGATTTACTCATGCATGCGGCGACGTGATTAGGTAAGAAAAGCCGATGGCGGTATCTTCCTTGGGTCATCGGGTGGCTCCAGAGATGGGTTGCAGTGGCTGGATGGGGAGGGGTTATGGTGATGAGGAGGGCTCCGGACAGTGGGAGACGGAAGGCTAGGGGATGCAGGATGGTCGATCGGGGGTCGGGGAAGAGGTGTAGGTGGTGGTAGGGTTGGAGCAGGGCTGCCAGGGCTGCCAGGGCTGGGACAATGTGGATCTGGGCGGTGGAAGGGCGGGGGGTGGGGGTTGACGGGGTAGGGACAACCGCTGGGAGGCGGCGGTAGCGATGGGAAGGGTCGATCGGGAGGGGAGATGGAACTGGTAAACAGCGACAGTGATGGAGGAGGTTGCCCAAGATAGGGTAGGGGTGTTGGGAGGTGGCGGTAGCGGTGGGAAATGGGTGTCGGCGCTGGGGAAGAAGGGGGAAGTGACAGAAATGTCGCACAAAAGAGGAGAGCCGCTCAGAGTCCACCGAGAAGACCGGCGGGGTCGCTGAAACCGCAACCTTCGATGCCCTAATTAGCCGCACCTACAGGTATATATAGGAGTGGGGGGAAGTAAAGATCTAGGGCACCCATATCAGATGGATAATAATGTTCGGGTCGATCGGGTGCCAAATATAACATGAAATACATAAAATAATATATAGAAAAGACTCGGAACGACCATCCGGACGCATCCGCAGACTCGGATTGCCCAAATGGGTCGCTGATCACCGCCTTTTGCAGGAATAAACATGTGTGTGTCATCGATCGCCATCAACTCCCCCCGACTTGAAAGCACTCATCTCCGGTGAGTGGAGACGGTCATACTCTCGGTGAAAGTCCGGGGCGAGTCTCTCGAGCTCCTCAGCAGAAATACAAGTGTCGTCAGAAACCGGACGGGCGAGCTAATGAACCAGGTACCGCATAACAACCCGACCGCCCGTCGTAGTGAAGTCGTGACCAATGATATGTAATGCATCTCCGGTAGGCGTACGCAACTGTGGAAGCAATGTATCTCCGTCTGAAAGTGGTGCAGGTGGAACCACTGGTAGGGTGGCACGGTCCTCTGAGTGGTGCTCAACCATCTGTTACTGTCTGGGCATGGTAGGGGTAGAAGGGCTAGAGAAGGATGGGGCAAGCCGTGGTTCAGGGGTAGCTGGGGATAGTGGATCCACATACACTCGCTCCTCGTAGTAAGGAGTTATGCCCTCTATATTGAATACCCGGTGGATTCCCATTGTTGGAGGGATATCAACCTCATAAGCGTTCATACCAATCCGTCGAATGACTGTGTAGGGGCCCATTCGGCGGGCACTTAACTTCTTCGTTGCCCCCTGTGGGAGCCTCTCAGATCGAAGGTGGATCATAACCTGCTCTCCAACATCAAAAACATGCTCCCTCCTGTGCAGATTGACCTGAGCTTTAGATATTTCATTACTAGTTGTGATCATTCTCCGGACTATCTTATGAAGTGCATGTATGTGCTGAATGAAAGACTCGGCAGACTCGCTAGGTCGGGCCTCTAATGGGACGTCAATCAGGTCGACGGGTTTCCTAGGCTCGTAACCTAATATAACATGAAATGGACTTAGACCCGAGGTCCTATTGACCAGACTATCCTGAATGAGACAACGCAAAAGGGCCCCAAGGCTGCGGTTGAAGACTTCCGTCTGCCCATCCGTCTGTGAGTGGTAGGCGGTGGAAAACTACAGTGCCGTACCGGTCTTCTTCCACAACGTCTTCCGGAAGTAACTCATAAAACGGATGTCACGATCAAAGAGGATGGAAGTGGGCAACACATGATACTTGAATACCTCTGTGAAGAACAGAACAGCCATGTGGGATGCATTGAAGGTCCTACGATACGAGATAAAGTGGGACGTCTTCGAGAAGTAGTCCACAACGACGAAAATGGAATCAAACTTCTGCAACGTGTGAGGAAGCCCGAGTACAAAATTCATACTAATATCTACCCACGACCTGTGTGGAATAGGTAGGGGAGTGTACAGGCCCGTAGACTGTCGTGATCCCTTCGCCGTCTGGCAGATGCGACAATGACGAACGACCCGGGTGACGTCGTTCTTCTGGCTAGGCCAGAAGAAGTGATCCTCGACTAATGCAATCGTTTTGTCCCGCCTGAAATGTCCTGCGTCCCCTCCCGCGTGTAACTCCCAGATGGTGACCCGACGCACTCATGGTATTGAGAATAGTGACCCGGCGACTCAACGCATCAACCGGATTATTCTCAACACCATCTCGGTGTTTAAGAGCGTAGTAATACTCCTGCATGAACTCCACTCATTTCGCATGGAGGTGGCCTAACTCCTTTTGCGAATCGAGATATAGCAGGTACTGGTGGTCAGAGTACAGGATAAACTCCTTATGTAGGATATAATGGCGTCAATGACGGAGTGACTGTACGACGGCATAAAACTCTTATGTCATAATTGGAGTACTTTAGTCGGGCATCATTCAGCTTCTCATTGAAGTAAGCAACTGGATGGCCCTCCTGGCTAAGTACCCCCCCCCCCGATGCCCACTCCAGATGTGTCGCACGCTACCTCGAATATGACAACCTCTCCTTAATCTCCTCATAAGCTCGGGTGGCCACTGCCGTCCAGACGAAATCTCCCTTATGGAGGCAGTTTTTAAGGGGGACCATGATCGAGCTAAACCCACGGACAAACCTCTTATAGAGGGTGGCAAGTCCGTGGAAGCTCCGGGCCTCATAGATATTAGCTGGGTTGGGCCACTCACGGATAGACTTGACCTTTTCCGGGTCAATTGAGATGTCGGACGAAGAGACAATATAGCCAAAGAAATGCACTGAAATAGTCAGGAACGATTACTTCTTCAGGTTGATATACAGATGCGCCTTTTTAGGAGATCAAATACCAAACGAATGCGGCGCAAGTGCTCAGCGCGGTCCCGACTGTAAATAAGGATATCATCGAAGTAAACTACGAGGAATTTGTCCATGTAGGGTCGTAGGATCTGCGTCATCACTCTCATAAATGTACTTGGCGCATTCGACAGTCCGAACGACATAACCAACCACTCATAAAAGTCATCCTTCGTCATGAAGGCCGTCTTCCACCCGTCCTCTTCTCTCACCCTAATCTGATGGTACCCGCTCCGAAGATTTGAGCACAAGTCATCGCATCAAGGAGATCGTCGAGGCGAGGAATGGGAAAACGGTACTTCAATGTGATCTTGTTGATGGCACAAATATCAACACACATCCGCCAACTCCCATCCTTCTGTGGTAAGAAGGGCAGGGACGACACACAAGCTCAAGCTCTCCCGAATGAAGTTCTTCCGAAGAAGATCATCGATCTACAGCTTCAGCTCGGCATGCTCCGTCGGGTTCAAGCGGTAGTGAGGCAGATTGGGCAAAGATGCCCCCGGGACTAAATTGATAGTGTGTTGGATATCTCTCAATGGAGGAAGCTCATCGGAGAGCTCCCCAGGCATAATGTCAAAATACTCGTCCAGCAGGCGTCGAATGCCCAAATCCATACTCTCCAAGTCTATGGCGGCGTCGGAGGCCATGGTGGCGGCCACCACAAACATAACTCCTCTAAGCTCTCCCTAAGAAAAATCACTCGTCCTCAAAATGTGTTGGGGCCTAGCTGACTCGACGCTAATGGATGAGTCGACCTGGCCCTTGGGGGAATCCCTCAACTGGGTCGGGGTAAGGGTGATCTTCCGCCACTTATCGAAGAATACACACTTGTTAGATCGGTCATAACACGTGGCATCACGATAGTATAACCAGGGCCGTCCCAGAAGAACATGTGCTACGTCCATCGGGATGACGTCGCACCAAAATTTGTCCTCTATGGACACTAGGCGAATCGAAATAAGACATCTCTGTGTGACCTGAATAGCCGACTTGTCCACCCAGAGTGTTGAAACCGAGAATTCGGTCTCGATGGAGTTCACCCTTGGGGAAGGGGTGATCGCACACCTACTTCTCTCCTGCAAGAAAAATGACAAAGGAAAAAGAACAAGGGACTGACCCAAGGGCCCGGCGCGGAGGACCCCACCACACACCAAGAAGATCTCTGAGCGTTTCCCCTCCTTAGCCAAATGTCGGGCTAAGGTACCTCGGAAAGCGCTAGAAGGTTAGGAGACAAGTGAGCATGCTTTCTGAGGTACCCATTGGGTCCTATTTATAGATTTCTGAAAACGGCCTGCAAATAGCCAACTTCCGTTGTTCTAAACAGCTATGTGCTCGATGGAGCAGGCACTCGCCGCCTATCTTCGACCTTTTGGGCGAGTGCGGGCCCGGCCTGCCCTACTCGCATGTCGCGGGCTTGTTGATCGGTTCGAACTCAGCGAGCGGCTCAGAGCTCGACGAAGGGCCCAGAGCTCGACGAAGGGCCTAGAGCTCGACGAAGGGCCCCGAGCTCGGCGAAGGGCCCGGAGCTCGGCGAAGGGCCCGGAGCTCGACGAACAGCTCAGAGCACGGCGAAAGGCCCAGAGCTCAACGAACAGGGCTTGGCGAGTACGAGCTCGCCTCCCAAAAGAATCTCACCCCGCCTGGGCGAGCCGGAAACTGCCGAGCTCCCCCTCCTGCCGAGCTCCCCCTCCTGCCGAGCTCTCCCAAAGACTCGGACTGCCCGATTTGGCCGGTATGGCTCCTGCTGACCCACTCGCCGGATACGGAGTTGTACACAGAGGACACGATGAGGATGTGGATGAGGCTAGGCGGACAACTGCATCCTCTCTAATCCCCTCCTCGCCACGATATTCACACAGCTGCCTCGAGTGACATTCAGCACTGCCAGCGAGGTGAAAGCCTGACATCGGGATCTGCTCGGGGTCTGGGGCAGACTCCCTCGAGTGACATCCAGCTCTGACAGCTAGGTGAGAGCCTGACAGCGGGATCTGCTCGGGGTCTGGGGCAGACTCCCTCGAGTGACATCCAGCCTTGCCAGCTAGGTGAGAGCCTGACAGCGAGATCTGCTCGGGGTCTGGGGCAGACTCCCTTGATGGCATCCAGCCCTGCCAGCTAGGTGAGAGCCTGACAGCGGGATCTGCTCGGGGTCTGGGGCAGACTCCCTCGAGTGACATCCAGCCCTGCCAGCTAGGTGAAAGTCTGACAGCGGGATCTGCTCGGGGTCTACCAAACGAACACTTCAACCGTTCACATAGATCGCAACGAGAGCATTGACACTTCAAATTTCATTAGAAAAAGAAACACTACTTACATGCCTTTAAGGAAAGAAATGTTTCAGGTCATCACCGCTCCAGGTGAGACTTAGGGTCTCGCCCTCCACATTCTGGAGGCGATATACTCCTGACCTTAATGTCTCTTTTACAATGTACGGACCCTCCCAGTTGGGGTTGAGCTTTCCCACGACGGCTGACCTTCCCGCGGCATCCATCTTCTTCAGGACCAAGTCCCCTTCTGCGAACTGTTTGACCCTGACGTGCTTGTCGAAGTACTTAGTCATTCTTATTTTCACTTCCTCTTGGCGGATGGCAGAGAGGTCGCGTACCTCCTGTACCATGTCGAGGGAGAGTCGCAGCTCCTCTTCATTTTCCACTTGTCATCCTTCCCTGCCTGCTCCTGCCTCGACCACCCGAGGCGTTTGGACCTCGAACTCGATTGGAAGTACGGCCTCGCACCCATGGGAAAGCTTGAAGGGGGTCTCTCCTGTGGCGGTGTTAGAGCTGGTTCTAAGGGCCCAGAGAACTGAGGGGAGCTGCTCTACCCAGTTGCCCTTCAAGTTCTCAACTTTTTCCTTCAGGACGTTCACTATGATTTTGTTTGTCGCCTCCACCTGCCCGTTGCTCCTTGGTTGATGGACTGAGGCAAATCTGAGATCAATCCCAAGCTGCTCGCAGAAGCTGATGAACTCGGCGCTGGCAAACTGAGGTCCGTTGACCTTGACAATGACCTGCGGCAACCCGTGTCGGCAGATAATCACCCCCCAAACAAAATTTCCGATAACCTGGGAGGTTATCTTGGTCAGCGCCTTCACTCCACCCATTTAGAAAAATAATCTATCATGACGAGTAAGAATCTCCTCTGCCTGCTAGCCTGGGGGAAAGGTCTCACCAAGTCCATTCCCCAGATGGCGAAAGGTCAGGGGGCCGTGATACTTCTGAGGCGCTGGGTTGGTTGCAACTGGAGTGGGGCATACAACTGACACTTATGACACCTTTTTGTGAATTCGGCCACGTCGCGGCCGAGGGTAGGCCAGAAATACCCTTGCCTGACAATCCTCCCTTCCAGGGTCCGACTCCCAGAGTGACTTCCACACTCCCCGGAGTGGACCTCCTCCAAGATCCTCTGGACCTCTCTCTCAGCCACGCAACATGCCAACATCCCTGAGAGGGTCTTTCGGTACAGTTGTCCATCGCCCATAAGATAGTACGCCGACTTATACTTGAGCTTCTTCTTGTCCATCCCTTCGGGATATTCCCCTGTGGAGAGGAAGGTAGTGAATGGGTCCATCCATGAGGGGTGTTGATCCACCTCCATCAGCTCTCCTTCGATGGAAGGGCGGAACAGATCGGTGATGGTACCTCCTACCCGGGGACCATGCTTTGCTAGTTGGTCTACCTGCTCGTTCTCTTCCCTGGGCACGTGTTGGATGGAAAAAGTCTGGAACATCCCGATGACCCCCTTCACCTTTGCCAAGTATAGTTGAAGGGTAGGCTCCCTTACCTCAAATTCTCCGTTGATCTGGGAGGCCACAACCATGGAGTCAGTGAGGACCTCCACGTCATGCACTCCTAGCTCCTTGGCCAGGCGGAGCCCTGCAATCACTGCCTCGTACTCGGCCTGGATGTTGGTGATGGGAAAGTGCACCACCACCGTTTGTTCAATTCTCGTTCCTTGGGGACTTTCCAAGATCACCCCTACTCCCAGGGAATGCCTTCCCGAAGCGTCATTTACCATCACCCTCCATGGAACTGGGTGAGTGAGCTCTTCCTTCGCTACCTCGACCACATAGTCAGCCAGAAAGTCGGTCATCGCTTGGGCCTTGATCGAGAGACGGGGGACGAAGATGATGTCGAACTCGCTCAGCTCCACCGACCACTTAGCCAATCTACCCGAATGTTCGACCCCCTCGAAGATGTTGCGGAGGGGGTGGTCAGTCACCACCCGGATCGAGTGTGCCTAGAAGTATGGTCGGAGCCTCCGGGCCGAGATGACTAGAGCGAAGGCCAGCTTTTCCAAGATGGGATAACGGAGCTCGACCTTCCTCAATACCCGACTTACATAGTATATGGGGAGTTGTTTCTTCCCCTCTTCCCGAACCAGGACGGAGCTCAAGGCCTCTGCTCCGACCCCGAGATACAAGTATAGATCCTCCCCCTCCTTCGGCCCTTGGAGAAGCGGAGCCTGAGTCAACTGCTTCTTCAGGGCTTGGAATGTCTCCTCGCACTCCTTGGTCCACTCAAACTTCTGGCCTCCCCTCAAAGTTTTGAAGAAGGGGGAGCACTTCTCCCCAGCCCGGGAAAGGAACCTGCTCAACCCTGCCAGCTTCTCTGTCAACCGCTGCACCTCTTTAGCGTTCCGAGGTGATCCCAGCTCCATGATTGCTCGGACCTTATAAGGATTTGGCTCTACCCCGCGGGGGTGAGAAGGTGGCCCAGGAACATGCCCCTGCTGGCCCTAAAGACGCACTTCAGGGGGTTCAGCCTCATCTTGTACTCGCGCAGGGTGGCGAAGATCTCCTCTAGGCCCCGGAGGTGGGAGTCCACGTCTCGGCACTTGATCATGAGGCCATCTACATACACCTCCAGGTTCCTCCCCCTCTGTTCTCGGAAGACCCTGTCCATCATCTTCTGGTATGTCGCTCCTGCATTCTTCAGCCCAAAGAGCATCATTTTGTAGCAGTAGCACTCATCCCCCGTGATGAAGGAGACATCTTTGACGTCGGGGGGTGCATCTTGATCTGGTGATAACCTGAAAATGCATCCAAAAAACTCATTACAGGAAAACTAACGGCTGAGTCAACCAGCGCGTCGATCTGAGGCAAGGGGTAACAATCCTTGGGACATGATTTATTAAGTAGAGAAAAATCAACACACATACGTCACCAGCGGTCTCCTTTTTTAACCATTACTACATTGGAGACCCAGCCGGGGTATTGTATTTCGGATACAAAGCCAGCCTTAAGGAGCTTGGCCACTTCCTCCCTGATCGGCTCGGCCAGCTTGTCCACGGTGGACCTCTTCTTCTGCTGGATAGGGCGTGCTCCTGGGTACAGGTTGAGGCGATAACAGGCCACGTCAGCATCGATCCCTAGCATCTCCGCGGCGCTCCAGGAGAAGATGTCCACGTTCTTTTAGATGCACTCCAGCATCCTCTCCTGGTCGGCTGGGGTCAACCCCCAGCTGACGCGGACCTTCTCCACCCTACCTCCGAGGGTGAGAACCTTCATCTCCACCATCTCTTCCGCAGCCTCCAAACGAGACTGCTCTCCCCATTCTCCGACATCTTCCCCACCCGGGGCAGGAACTTCCTCCTCAGCCTCCTCCACGGCTACGACTTCGACCGGCTCCTGAACTTCCTCCGCCACCTCCACCTGGGTGCGGCTCTCCACCTCCATCTCCACTACCTCCTGCTCCGCCTCCTCCATCCTCCACTCCATCTCCTCGGCCCCCTCCTGCCAAGAGATGGAGTTTACCGTCGTGACGTATCACTTCCTTGCTACCTTGGAGTCTCCCCGGGCCCGGATCTGGACCCCCTCGGCGTTGAACTTTAGGCACTGGTGGAAGGACGAGGGGATGCAGCGGAAGGCACTGACGAGGGGCCTCCCGAAGATGGCATTGTAGCTGCTGGGGGCGTCCACAATGACGAACCTGCAGGTTCGGGACTGCCCCCCCCCCCCCCACAGAGAGGCATGGAGTCCTACTCCACCTTCGACTTCCTTCCTCTCCCCCGAGAAGCCAAATAAAGGTCCGTCCGAGGCCAGCACCCTCTTGGCCTCCACCTTCATCGCGCTAAACGTCTTCTTGAAGATGACGTTGGCCGAGCTCCCGTTGTCAATGAGAATCCGGGAGACGGTGAAGTTCTTGATTGTTGTCTGAATGACAAGCGCGTCGTAGAAGGGGTCCTCATGACCCGGCATATCCTTGATTGAGAAGGTGATCTTCTCCTCTAGGGGTGGGGTCTGGTGTCAACGCTCCTGCGGTACATTGTGTGGAGACTTGCCTTACGGGAAGCCTCGACCCCCCCCCCCCCCCGTGGATCACTTTGACTCCTCCCCGGGTCCCAACATCTGCCCGGTCTTCACACCTGTCCTCCTCTCCCCGAGGCAGGACCTCCTCGATCCGCACTCCGTGGCAGTCTTGCTGCTGCTGCTCCCTGTTTCCACTCATCTCGAGGAACTCCGGACACGTGGCTGTGACGTGCCCTTCCTCCTGATGGAATTCACAGTAGGGCAGCTCCACCCTAACCTCCCTTCTTCTCCTCTGCGCTGCTTTCCTCCTCTCCCCCATGGTTATAGCCATAGCCTGGTCCTGATTGGGAAGAGGTGGTCTCTGGACTTGCCTCCCTCCTGGGGGATAAAACTGGCCCTGGCCTCCTTAGCGGTTATCCCCCCCCCATGATGACCTCTCATCGGCCCTTGATCTTGCCACTCCGGCCTCCACCCTAGCTGATGGTTCGGCTCCTGACGCCCCCACCTGGGCTACTGATGCTGCTCCCTCTGTCTGGGTTCAGCTCTCCTCTCCTCCTGACCTCTGCCCCCTCTGGGCCTTTCCTCCTCCGTAGCCCACCTGGCTAACTTCCGGGCAAACTCCGGGTTCGACGCCTCCCCGTCGACTTCTCTTGCCGCCCTCTCCATTAGCTCCTCGTAGGAGAGGGGCGGCACCCTCTTCAGCTTCATTCGGAAGAAACCCTGTTGTAGCCCCAAAGTGAAGGCCATCATCAGGGTATGCCCTGGCATCTCCTGCACCAGGGTCACCTCCTCCTGGAACCGATCCACGTAGCTCCCCAGGGTCTCGTTCACTCCCTGCTTGATGTGGAACAGGGACTCCGGCTCCTTCCTCCTCTTGGAGGTGGTGAAGCTCAACATGAACCCCCGGCGTAGGTCCTCGAAGCAATAGATGGAATTGGCCGGCAACTGGTGGAACCACTCTCTCGCCTTCTCCTTGAGGGTAATGGCGAAGAGCCTGCACTTGAATCCATCCGACATCTGTTGGATCGAGGTCACGTCATAAAACCATTGGACGTGCTGGACCGGGTCTCCCTTCCCGACGTAAAAAGACATCTCGATCTTCCTGAACCCCTCTGGAACCGGAGCAGAAGAAACCAGCTCGCTGAAGGGGCTGCCTCCCCCTACCGGGCGAGCTGGGGGGTCTTGCACCCCCATCTCGCCAAACCTGCCGCCGCTTGCCGAGCCGGGGAAGAGCGCCCGCCCGGGGAGCGTCCTCGACGAGAGCTGGAACCGCGAGAACAGGGGCCGCTGGTGTCGAGCACTCGGCACGCGCGCCGAGTGCGAATCTGATCAAGCCGAGTACTTCCTGTCTGAAGTCCTCGAACATCCCCATCGTAGCGAGAGGGGGAGGGGGTGGTGAGTCGCCCCTGTCCGATCCTTGCCCTTCTCCTGTCATTGAGCTCGTTGAAGATTTTCTGTGCTGACCGCGCTCCACGCTCACCGCACCAAAATGTTGAAACCGAGAATTCGGTCTCGATGGAGTTCACCCTTGGGGAAGGGGTGATCGCGCACCTACTTCTCTCCTGCAAGAAAAACGACAAAGGAAAAAGAACAAGGGACTGACCCAAGGGCCCGGCGCGGAGGACCCCACCACACACCCAGAAGATCTCTGAGCGCTTCCCCTCCTTAGCCAAATGTCGGGCTAAGGTACCTCAGAAAGCGCTAGAAGGTTAGGAGACAAGTGAGCATGTCTTCTAAGGTACCTCTTGGGTCCTATTTATAGATTTCTGAAAACGGCCTGCAAATAGCCAACCTCCGCTGTTCTAAACAGCTATGTACAGCCCAACTGGGTCTGCCAACAGCATAACTCCGTTGTTCTAGCTAGCTATGGACAGGCCAGCGGGGGCAAAATGGTAAAAACACCTCGCAGATCACTAGGCGAGTAGCCCTCAACAAACCCTACTCGGCAAGGGCGACAAGTGCTCGATGGAGCAAGCACTCGCCGCCTATCTTCGACCTTGGGAGAGTACGGGCCCGGCATGTCCTACTCGCACGTCGCGGGATAGTTGATCGGTTCGAACACGGCGAGCGGCTCAGAGCTCGACGAAGGGCCCAAAGCTCGACGAAGGGCCCAAAGCTCGACGAACAGCCCAGAGCTCGACGAATGGCCCAGAGAGCTCGACGAACAGCCCAGAGCTCAGCGAACAGCCCAGAGCTCGGCGAACAGCCCGGAGCTCGACAAATAGCCTAGAGCTCAACGAAAAGCTCAGAGCTCGGCGAAAGGCCTAGAGCTCAATAAACAGGGCTTGGCGAGTACGAGCTCGCTTCCCAAAAGAATCTCACCCCGCCTGGGCGAGCCGGAGACTGCCGAGCTCCCCCTCCTACCGAGCTTGCCCAGGGACTCGGACTGCCCCATTTGGCCGGTCTGGCTCCTGCTGACCCACTCGCCGGATACGGGGTTGTACACAGAGAATAACTACATCCTCTCTAATCCCCTCCTCGCCACGATATTCACGCAGCTGCCACTATCAATGGCGAGTTTTGCAGGGGTCACCTGCAATCTGAAAATATGTGTAAAATATCGTGGTGTGAAGTCAATCCTCCTTGGCATAAGGGGTGTGAAGGAGGCGTCGGATGACTCCCAACTCTAACGATCTCTCAGCGTCGCTCTCCCAACCGTCCTCAATCTCGGCAATGATCTCCTCTACTACCACGTCATCTACTTCGGTACTAGCTTTGCCCTTATCTCCGATCAGCTGATTCCTCGTGGGACACTGAGCAGCAATGTGTCCTCTGCCCGAGCACCAATAACACTAGTCGGACCAGGTCTAGGGCTCCCGGGACAAAAGCTTTGCCCTTAGCATCTGATGGGATGCGGGGAGGGGTATCAAGCCGATGTGTAGCCTGTCTTGGACCTGCAAGGTGTAGATAGTTCTCATACTCAAGTGCGAGCTGGAACACCTACTCAACTGTCTCTATGCAGTGAGCAATGAGCTTTCTCTGAATCTTGGCCTTAAGTCCAGCTCTAAATCTAGAAGCGGTCCCAATAGGCTCCTCAAGGATATCACTCTTCACTACGAACTCGTTGAATCGTGTCATGTAATCAGCAACGGAAAGTGTTCCCTGACGCAATGCGTAGAGTTGGTCAAGGATCTGATCTCGATACGATGCGGGAAGGTATTTGTCCTTCAGTCTCTGCCTCATCTCAGCTCATCGAGTGACAAGATAGTATCTGTCTCTCTAACGATCTCTCCACGCTAGTCCAAAACATCTTCGCCTGTCCCAACAACTTCATTTTGGCGAACCGAATTTGTCACTCATCACTCATCTCGTACCAATCGAAGAAATGGCCCATGTCCATAAGCCAGTCGCTAAAAGCCTTCGGGTCCAGGTGACCGTCGAAGGATGGTGCATCAATACGAAGGCATCGAATAAGGTCGTCCTCGGTCGGGGTGGCTCCGCGGCGAGGTGCAAAATAATTACCATAAAGCTCATCAGGGTCAAACTCGTGTAGCGCTAGTGGACCACGGCCTCTGCGGGCCGGTGGTGAACGTGGCTCATAGGGAGGACGAGGGTTTCCCCTCGGGGCGGGGTCACAACGATAATCATACACAGGCTCGGGAGTCCCTCTCCTACGTGAAGCGGGATCCCGACGTGGCAGCTCTCTAGTTCGTCTATCTAGCGGGGGTGGATTGTCCTGAGGGGCATCCAAGGGTTCCTCATATCGTGGGTTGGGGTTGGACCTCTAAGGGCTCCTAATTGGTCGACTCTGGTGTTGACCCAAGCGATGTCATTCTTAAAAGTTGCAAATTGTTCGAGAACTAAGCGTTGAAACTCCGTGAGCGTCCGAAATTTGAACTGGTGGCCCGATCGTCGGTAACGTTCTGGTCAGACAATTGTGATCGATACAACCTACCACTACGTAGCATAAATCATGACTCGAACCTCCCTCTGATACCAAATGATGCAGGGCTAGGCTGAGCTCGATGACTATGATGCAACCTAAATACACTGTGAATGGTATGAATGTGCAAACAGTCTGATTCAAGATCTAAACAACAATAATGACAATTGCACAACTGGGAAACAAGCTAAGACGTTCAAAGATCGGTTACGAATGCCACCGAGATAAGGCGTGAATATCATTCAAATGCATCGAATACTCGCAAGTCAGACTACAAAAATAATTACAAAACACATGAAAATTTCAAATCCCGCAACAACAGTTCAATTCCAAGCATTCAACATAAGAGAAATAAATAACATCCATACCTAGATTTACGCATGCATGCGGCAGCGTGATTAGGGAAGGAAAGCTGATGACGGTATCGTCCTTGGGTCGTCAGGTGACTCCAGAGGTGGGCTGCAGTGGCTGGATGGGGAAGGTTTGGGGGTTATGGTGATGAGGGGGGTTACGGACAGTGGGAGACAGAAGGGCTAGGGGTTGCGGGATGGTCGATCAAGGATCGGGGAAGAGGTGTGGTTGGTGGTATGGTTGGAGCAGGGCTGCCCTGTGACAATGTGAATCTAGGTGCTGGAAAGGCATGTGGGGGTTGACGGGGTAGGGACAGCCGTTGGAAGGCAGTGGTAGCGATGGGAAGGGTCGATCGGGCAGGGAGATGGGCCTGGGAAACGGTGACGGTGATGGAGGAGGATGTACAGGACAGGGTAGGGGTGCTGAGAGGTGGCGGTAGTGGTGGGGAATGGGTGTCAGTGTTGGGGAAGAAGGGGGAAGTGGTGGAAGTGTCGCACGGAAGAGGAGAGCCGCTCGGAGTCCACCAAGAAGACCGACGGGTCGCTGAAACCGCAACCTTCGATGCCCTAATCAGCCGCACCTGCATGTATATATAGGAGAGGGGGAAGTAAAGAGCTAGGGCAACCACATTGGATGGCTAATAACGTTCGGGTCGATCGGGTGTCAAATATAACATGAAATACATAAAATAATATATGGAAAAGATTCGGAACGACCATCCGGGCGCATCCGCAAACTCGGATCGCCTAAATGGGTCGCCGATCACCGCCTCCTGCGGGAATAAACATGTGTGTGTCGTCGATTGCCATCAGAGAATAAAATCAAATAAAAAATTCATGCAATTTTGTCCACTCATTAAGATACAAAATCAAATAAAAAACAATTCTTTTCTTCGAAAATCAAGATATTTTCATGTCCAAAAATGTGAAAAAAAAATGGGAAGAAGATCCATGGACAAAAAAAGAGATCCTCTGTATGAATATCGCTGTGATTTTATCTGTCTTTTTAGTAATAGTGTCAGATTATTAGGCAAGTTTCTCTAATGATTGTTTCAACTGATTCTAAATTACCTCCAGATGGTTTTTTTATTCTTTAAAAATACTGAATAGAGCCGAATCATAAGAATATGTCAAGTTATTAATATTCAATAGTAGAAAACATAATCTTTCTTTTTTCTCCAAATCCTTTTGGCATTATGATTTACGAATCACACTACTTTTAACATAAATTAAGGTTTCTGGCGAATTATAATTTACTCCATTAACTAAACTACTCATTTGCACATTTTTCGCTCAAGAAATCTAAAAGCTTAAGGGATGTGACAATCTATAAGATAACATACTTTTCATTTTGATATGAACACGACTACTTTTGGATTTGTATTTGTTATGAATATGACTAATATATGAAAGCCAATTTCACTTTTTAATGTACAAGATTACTATACGTTCTATTACAACACTGTCAATTCTTCCATGTTAACAACAAATAAGCAATGCCATCAAAAATATTGTCGTTGTTGTTTAACAGTTACCCTCAATTGCTTTCAGATGATGAATAGGAATGCCAACGAGGGGCCAAAGCGATGTGCGGCATGGAAGAAGGCACGAACTTCATCGTTTTTGAGACGTGCACCAACAAGATCAAGCCACCATGGTGGAAGACGGAAGCAGCATAACGAATGCCCTAGAACATATCGGCTAGAGGCAGGCAACCGAGACATATCTATTCAGGACCGATGTGATACACATAAAGCCCAGAGGAGGGAACTTTGCCGAATTCAAAGGAGCAGAGCAATACAGACACAGGTTAATGGCCAAGCAAATGATTATAGTAGACCTCATCCGAACTTTGTCATAGTTCCGCGTTTAACTTTAACTTCCTACAACTTAGGTACATGGATCCAACTTGTGCCGGAGAAAATCAGATCCATATATAATGAGTGGACAAAATTGCATGAATTTTTTATTTGTATGATGGCAATCGACATATGTTTGTAACTCCGCACGTGCAATTGGTGTTACATACATTCTTGCCAACGAGGGGCCAAAGCGATGTACGGCTGTGTTTGTATAATTGTATTTGGTAGTTTGGTTTTTGGTGGCTGTGTACTTAGCTATGAAAAAAACATATGTGGCTGTGTTTGTATTTGGTAGTTTGCTACTTGGCCGGCTGTGTTTGTATTTGGTAGTTTCTAGTTTGCTACTTGGTGGTTGTATAACTCCTGTCATAATTAAAATAAAAAAAAACAAGAGCTTTAGACTGCGGTTATTATAATAACCGCAGTCTAAAGAGTGGCTGGCAGTATATAGACTGCGGTTATTATAATAACCACAGTCTATACATATACTGCATACTATAAACTGCGGTTATTATAATAACCGCAGTCTATAGTAACCGCAGTCTTTAGATTGAAGACTATAGACTGCGGTTATTATAATAACCGCAGTCTATAGTATTTTTTATATAAAAAAAATGTAAATAGAAGGAAATTGGCGTGCCATGCGACTTGCTCGCCTTGTGGTCGCCTAGGCGTCCGCCTTGTCGACTAAGCGTCAAGGCGCCCGACGCTCGCCTTGGTCCGCCTTGACGCCGTGACAAGAATGTATGTAACACCCCAACCTAAATTAAAAACAAATCAGCAGTCTGGTCGTGTCCCGTGATAAGTAAATTAAGCAACAGTATTTAAATTGGTACATAACAGGTAAAAATGAAAGTACTAAAAAAATACTTACAACGGGAATAGTAAATGACACAAAGGGTAAAAGAGTGCCTTAATTTTTTCCTGAATTCACAGAACCAACTTAGAAATGAAAAGAGCCATAAATCTGAATTACTGTAATCTTAAATATAGCCTGAAACAAAGAACATCTTAAAATATGGATTACATTGAGTTCATGAAAGGAAATAGTACGGTACTGAAAGCAAAGAGAACAAAATGAAAATCAAACTATAAATGGAGGTTCACAAAACGCTTATCCTAGGTGCAACTCCCCACTTGTGACCCTTGTAATGAAATGCCCGAAAACCGATCAGCCCACTAGAGAGTAAGAAAAACTATTACTCTTAATGACACAAAAAATAATTTGATAAAAACATGAGTGCATGTTTTTTCAAAATAATGTTTTATGCTGGGGAAAAATGTACTACAATTCTATGCATATTTTTCTATCAAAATATTGTAAACATAAATGTTAGATCTAATGTGATGATACTACGCATTTTCATTCAAATTTCCGAAAATGTTTAACTATAGGATTTCTGGATTTCCACGTATACTTGAAATCTATGTTTTATGTTTGTACTTCATATTCTAGGTTGAGAAGCATCTTATGGTTGCAAGACTAAAGTAAATATTGTTCCATGACTTGATCCCCCTTTTGATGCAAATTTATTTCTGCTAGAATCACCAATTCATGAATCATTTAATTCGTTTATATCGTAAGCAATCATGAAAATATTGTGTTTAATTGGTGCAACACCTTGACTTGAGTTTCCGCTTGTTTTTGTAACGGGAACAAAAAAATAGTCATAGCAAGCACAAATTTTTTGATAAACCTTGCGTCTGAACTTAAATATTATTGGAAAAGCCCATGTAAAGGGCCCATTATTGGGCCCTCTATCTTTATTTTTCTCTCCTCCTTCTTTAGTCCCACATTATGTATAGGATTTATTCTTCTCTCCTCTTTCCTATATATTTGTATTCTCCCCTTGTATTTGCATACTCAATATATACATACAAGGTTTTGGGTCATTCTCTACATGGTATCAGAGGGAGGTTCCTCCTGCGGACTCACATTTTGTATCCGCCCAACTCTCTGGCGGCCTGCGGTTCTCCGCGGTCTGATTCTTGAGTCCGCGGCTTCCTCTAGTCGCCTAGCTTCTTGCGGCTTGCCCCTCTTCTATCCGCTCCCTCTCCAGATCCGTGGATCCACTCCTCCTCTGGTCCTTTTATAGCCCCCCCTCCCTTTGTCCCGTGGTACCCACTGCCTCCACAGTCCGTTGCGGTCTCCTTCTGTCCGATGCGGTCTCCTTCTGTCCGCTGCGGCTTTCCTCACCTCTGGTAGCCCTTGCGAGCTCTTCTCTTCCCGCTCTGCTTGCTCAGTCCGCTGCGCACTCCCTCCCTCTGTGGACTCTCTTCCCGCTCTCCTGGAGGGCTTGTTCTCTTACAAGTCTGCATTCTCTTCTCCTATGCTTCTTTTCCGTCTTGCGGCCTGATCCAGCCCGTTGCGGTCTCTCTCTACTCAAGCCTTTCCGCGACCTGCCGGCCTATTCACCGCGACCTGCCTTCGCGCGGTCTCCGACCTATTCGTCGCGACCTGCCAAGTTTTCTCGGCTTGGATTCTCCTTCTCGCCGCGGCCTGCCCTTTCTTCTCGGCGTGCACTATTGTTCTCTACTCGCCGCGGCCTACTGCTTAGTCGTCGCGGTCTGCCTTCTCTACTCGCAGCGGCCTGACGTCTCTTCTCGCAGCGGCCCGCCTTCTGCCCTGCTCCTCTCCGCGGCCTGCCCTGCTCCAGTCCGTTTCTGCTCGCCTCCCCTTCAACAGGCGACATGTCTTCCAGCGACTACACTACAGCTAGCCCCTCTGCAGACCGTGTGGCTACTGCTCCTAAACTCCGCGATGAGCTTCGGATTACTACTCTTTCCCTCTCTGGGAAGAAGAACTTCGTCCCTTGGGTTCACTCCGTTCTTCGGGTCCTCCAGGCCAAGGGTCTTGTACTTCACCTTGCCCAGAGCCCTCCTTCTCCTACTACTGATGACTGGCTACGAAATGACGGTCGCGTCCAGACCTGGCTCCTCAACTCTCTGGAAGGTGAGCCCTACCAGATGATCATGTATCATGAGACCGCCAAAGCTATGTGGGATAAGCTCCACTCCTTGTACTCGGGCAAGGACAGCCTACAGCACCTTTATGACATCATCACTGATCTTCATGCTTTGGATGTTGGCAAGGCTATGGACATAACCTCCTTTGTGGCTTGTGCAAAGGCTCTCAGCCTCTCACAGAGGCCTGGATTCAGCACCAGCCATCCACCACTGATCTCGCTGCTCAGCGTGCCCAAAAGGAGGCTGTCTGCATTGCTATGATTATGGCTCGAGTGCCGCCACACCTTCAGAGTATCCGGGCCCAGGTTCTGGCATCAGCTGCTACACCCTCCTTCTCGGATGTGTGCTCTATGTTGTTCGAGTACCACCTCCCCTGGAGACTTCTGCACCACCTTCTCCGGTCCTTCTTCAGCAGACTCTTCCCCCCTTGCTTCCCCCACCGTCTTCTACTCGTGGTGGTCGTACAGGCTACCGTGGAAGGGGGCATGGTGGTCGGGGTCGCCTACGGAACTCATATTGCGGCCGGGATGGCCACACTGAAGCGATATGTCACAAGAAACATAGCTACCCTCCTCGCCCGCCTACTGTTGTTGCTGCTGAGAGCCCTTCACCCACCAGTACGAACCTTGAGGCTGTTCGCCTTCAGTTGCAACAACTCAAAGGGCTACTCAACCCTCCGTCTGCTTCGGTGGCCTCCACCTCCACTGCAGGTATTGCCTCCACCTCCACTACAGGTACTGCCTATCTTTCCTCCAGTTCCCGTTGGATCTTGGACTCGGGTGCCACACACCACATCACCTCAATACAGCCGCCAAGGTTCTCAGATGCTCCTCGTCCAACGTCTATTATCGCGGCGAATGGTGCGATTGTTCCGGTCTCCGGATGTGCTGATCTCTTCATCCAACCCTTCATCTCTCTTCGCTCCGCTCTTTATGTGTCGGCCTCCCCATTTAAATTTACTATCTGTTGGTCGTCTTACTCATGATATGAACTGTTATATCACCTTCACCTCTTCTGGTTTTTTGATACAGGATCGGCAGACGCAGATTACCATTGGTAGGGGTCGACTGCAGAACGGGCTCTACCTCCTCGATGTCTCTCCTACAATCCTACCGTCCTCTACTCTGTGTCATCCAGTGATTGGCATTGCCATCTTGGGCATGCTCCTCTACCTATCCTCCATAAGGCGCTTCCTGACGTATCTCTTCCTTCATTTAAATGTGATTCCTGTATTATCGGAAAACAACCACGCTCTTATTTTCCCGCACATTGTACTCGAAGCTCTGCTCCTTTTGATTTAATACATTCTGATATTTGGGGTCCGTAAGGTTACAAGTATCTCTGGTTATTGTTACTTTATCACGTTTATTGACGATTACTCTCGCACAACATGGCTATATTTACTTCGTGATCGCTCGGAGCTTCCATACGTTTTTCAAGCTTTTGTGTTAGAGACTCGTACGCAATTCTCCACTACTATCAAAACATTACGCTCTGATAATGCCCGCGAGTACACTAGCCACGAGTTTGCCAATCTTTGCGCGGACTTCGGTATTATTCATCAGATATCTTATCCCTACACCGCTCAACAGAACGGCGTCGCGGAACGAAAGAACCGCCACCTTCTTGATGTTGTTCGATTCCTCATGCTTCACATGCATGTTCCCAAAGAATACTGGAACTTTGCGGTCTTCACTGCGTGCTTTTTCATCAACCGTCTCCCTTCTTCTGTTCTCCAAAATGCCACCCCTTTCAGCCTTCTCTTTCCCTCCGCTCCTGCCTTCCCTCTCACACCCAGGGTCTTTGGATGGACTTGTTTCGTCCATATCCTGGGTCCCCCTAACGACAAACTGGATCCCCGAGCAGCGAAACACATTTTTGTCGGCTACTCTCGCACCCAAAAGGGCTATGTATGTTATTCTCCGGCTACCCGGAAGGTCTCTGTCTCCGCTGATGTTACTTTCTGAGAGGATCAACCCCTCTTCCCTCCTCTTTTATCACCTCTTCTACCACCACCCACTCTACCACCTTCAATTCCACGACCGGTTATCCCCGTCCGCACGCCTCTCCCTCTCACTCTACCCAATCCCACTATTGCTCCTCCTAAGCCGCCCATAATTCGGGTCTACACTCGCCGCCCTCCTACTTTTGTTGCCCCTATGTAGTCGGCTTCAACCTCGGCTTCTCCGTGCTCTGCTGCTCTGATGCCTGCATCTACAGCTCATTTGATGGCCAACTTTGTTTCTCTACATCGGCTCTCTCCACAGCTTCAAACGTTGGCTACTTCCCTCTCCTCGGTCTCTATTCCTGACACCGTACAGGAAGCCCTTCAACATCCTGGATGGCGCGCTGTCATGGAAGAAGAAATGACTGCTCTTTGGGCAAACCAGACTTGGACCCTGGTGCCCCTTCCTCCCGGACAGAAACCAGTTGGGTGCAAATGGGTATTTGTCATCAAGCATGCTCCTGATAGTACCATTGACAGACTCAAAGCTCGTCTGGTCGCTCGTGGCTTCACCCAACAACAAGGTCTTGACTATGATGAGACTTTCTCTCCGGTAGCAAAGCTCAACACGGTTCGCATTCTCATCTCGGTGGTTGTCCATCGCCAATGGCCCTTACTTCAACTAGACATCAAGAATGCTTTTCTGAATGACGTCCTCCAAGAAACGGTTTACATACAGCAACCACCCGGGTTTGAGACCACGGGGGAGTCTCGGGTGTGCCATCTTCTCAAATCGCTTTATGGTCTCAAACAATCTCCGCAGGCATGGTTCGACAAGTTCAGTAAAGCTCTCCAGGAAATTGGCTTTACTCGGAGCTCGGCTGACTTCTCATTATTTACTCGCCACCAGGCCACGGGTACGGTTCTCCTATTGGTATACGTCGACGACATCATCATTACTGGAGACGACTCGAACGGAATACAGGCCGTTAAGCAACACCTAAGCTCCGTCTTTCAAACTAAAGATCTGGGACACCTTCGGTACTTCCTAGGTCTGGAGGTTGTCAGACAATCAGATGGCCTGGTCCTCTCTCAGCGAAAATACTGTCTAGATCTCCTTCATGATGCAGGTTACTCCGGCTGCAAACCTGTAAACACTCTCATGGATGTCAATCACAAACTATGTGCTCAGACCTCGGATTCTGATTCTCTTTTACAAAATCCAGAATATTACCGTCGTCTTGTTGGGAAACTAATCTACCTAACGGTAACAAGACCTGATATATCCTTCGTTGTGGGTATCGTCAGTCGGTATATGCACTCTCCTCGAAACTCTCATCTTCAGGCAGTGGAACGGATTCTCAGATATCTTAAGTCAGCTCCTGGCCAAGGACTTGTATACAAAACCTCATCGTCAATCCCAACATTGGTGGCATATTCTGATGCCGATTACGCAGATTCTCTTGATGATCGACGATCCACGAGCGGATTTTGCACATACTTTGGAGGACATCTGATTACTTGGCGGAGCAAGAAACAAGCAGTGGTTGCTCGATCCTCAGCAGAAACAGAATATCGAGCAATAGCTTCTGTGGTCTCGGAACTCACATGGATTGAGAGTCTCCTTGCCTACCTTGGTGTAAGGCTCTCTTCACCAGCTCTCCTCCTATGTGACAGTCAAGCTGTTATACATATAGCCAAGAACTCGGTCTTTCACGAAAGAACGAAGCATATTGAGGTAGATTGTCATTTCATCCGAGAGAAAGTCCACATGAAGAAGATCGAACTCAAGCATGTTCCTGGTACTGAACAGGTCGCGGACGTCCTCACGAAGGCTCTACCAAGTACCCTCTTCTATCAGTGTCTATCCAAGCTTGGCGCATACGACTTGTACGCTCCAGCTTGCGGGGGAGTATTGGAAAAGCCCATGTAAAGGGCTCATTACTGGGTCCTCTTTCTTTATTTTTCTCTCCTCCTTCTTTAGTCCCACATCATGTATAGGATTTATTCTTCTCTCCTCTTTCCTATATATTTGTATTCTCCCCTTGTATTTGCATACTCAATATATACATACAAGGTTTTGGGTCATTCTCTACAAATATGAATCATGTGCATCAAATAAAAACACTTGCACCTTTCACTGGTTACCGTTTATGTCTTTACATAAACAAATATATGTTACTCCGGAGTAGGCTAATAATTATGGTTGTTTCTGCTTGACTTTTTTACCTATCTGTTTTTCTAGCTTTGCCTCATAATAATTGATACACAAATATTTTTGATTCCCCTGCACATACGTTATTTTACCTTGCTCATTTTTTATTTCAATGTTCTGACGATTTTTCCTTCTTATTTTGAAATTTACCTTAGCGTTTGTGCCTGCGCCGCCTGCTACTCGAGCTCGATCTACGTCAAGCTCCTGCTTCTAGAAGTTTATCTTCTCGCCGTGTCAGGTTTTATGAATTTTACTTTTTTTTGTCAGACATTTCTTTTATGTAATAATTATGATCAGTCATTTTCTCTGTTATCATAGACAACTGTTAGGCTAAATAAATTACTTACTAGAATGTAACATTATTTGCATGTTCATTTCTCTGAATTTGTCATTGCATAAAATCTGTATCTGAACTTGTATCATGAGTATAATTAAAATACATGTGCATCTAATTCTCACTGCGATATTTTAAAGCTTATGCATAAAAACAAACTATTTTACTCAAAAGTAATTATTTTAAAACTAAATATTAGTATATCAGCTCTCGCCTAACAGGCATGGATTTTATTTTCACCCATGCATGTGACATCACGACCCGCTTGAAGCGCACTCTAACTTTTGTTTAGACGGGTCGTGACACCAAGACAAGCTTTTGGCCGAAATGGGGGCCTACATAAGCTCCCAAGGCCTGGCCTGGGCCTGGACCAGGCATGCCTGGGCCCAGGTCTAACCAGGCCTTTTTTAGGTCGGGCCCAGGCAGGGTTTCCAGGACCAGGAACAACTATAGCCATGGGTTACAAGAATGCATAAATATCAGGGAGAATGATGTGGTTACATAAATTTCCCACACATATACCTACACAACATCCTCATCTTCCATTTGTAATTCTAACTTATTCCTCAACACTAATGTTACCTCATTTAGCAACCATAAGTCGTAAGAAAATCTTACCATCTTCTTTTGCTAGGAACCGCAATATATGTATTAAAGGTATCAAAAAGCCATGTCGGTTCTATGCAATTTTGGGAGGACAGATATCAATCATGTATTGAAGGAGATAAGAGATGTGTTTCATTTTAGGCAAACACTAAAGGTCGCTCGGTTGTAATATTTAGAATTTCTCATGCAAAATTAGAAAGTTTAAAGGACATCTTCAACAAGGGTATCTTTGGTATAGTTGTCGCTCACCTCCATGTGATCGAATTTCAGAAGCGGGGTCTCCCACATGCACACATGATATTTATTTTCAATGAAGAGGACAAATTAAATACTCTGAACGATTACAACTTCATCGCAAGAGCATAAATACCAATTCATACTAAAGAACCCGAGCTATACATTGTAGTCCTTAAACATATAAAACATGGACCGTATGGATGTTATAGACCTAACGCGCAATGCATGAAAAATAACATCTACAAAAAAATTCCCAAAACCATTCTCTGAATGCATACACAGAGATCTGATTCATACCCACTTTACCGTCATCGAAATGATAACAATTCAATTCCATTTGGGCGAAATGCTGATTTGGTTGTCGATAATGATCGGGTAGTTCCACACAACCCTTGACTTCTACTAAAATATTATTGTCAAATTAATATGAAAATATGCAATAGAATAAAGAGCATCGAACATCTGTACAAATATGTATATAAAAGCCCCAACTCTGTTTTGTTTGAGGTGTGTCCTGGGACAAACTACAATGAAGTAAATAAATGTGCCTTGTTATCTTCAAGAGAATCAAGGCTCGGGCGAGTAGGGTGTTGGTCAAGGGCAGATCGGCGCGCGACATTTTAGTTCGAAGATGACGTAGGGTTCGACGCTGGTAGGGGATGATGGAGACAGCGTCGAGAGTTAACCAAATATGGATGAGGAAAAAACGAATGAGAAAGGCCAACGCCAGTGGAGAGCCAAGCGAAAGCCGAAGCTAGAGACAAGCGTTGGCATTGCCGATGGGCGAATTGTGGCATGGATTGGAGAACATTGTAGCAAGTGGATGAAGAATCGTGAACCCAAGGCGTTGATGACATAGCGGGCGAGAAAATCATGTGTTTGTTGGGTTCATTCTCCATTTCGTGATGATGAGTTCGTAGGTGACTAGGGGTGCCCAAATACTGGATAGGTGTTGTGGTTGTGTGTTGTCCTCGTCAGAGACCAGAGCAGAGAGGGAAATTGATACGAGCCAGCACAAATGTAATATTGTAATGGAAAATGAAAGGAATATAAAAGAGATTTAGACAGGCTCGTTCTGATATCTTGAGAGTAAGATCCCTCTAAGAGCCAACTCTCCAAAGAGAGCATAAGACAAACTAACTTCAAGAAAACCTCACCTCTCACACTAACGGGGCCCTTAAATATATGGAGTCCGACTACAAGACGAAATACAAAATTAATTAAGAATACACGATAATCTATAAAGGTGCTCGCAACTCTGAGAATGCTCTCACGTAGTAATGTCAATCGTCTGAGCTCATGTGTGACATGTTTGCAAAGTGTATACATAACAATATACCCGTCAGGAAAAACAAGCTTGTACTCAAGGTACTACGCAACCTCTCTTGTGGAGAAAGGGCGCTAGTCGGGCCAAGGATTTGGCCAAAGTTGTGACAAGATGAAAAACAATGAAGAAAACTTGTCGGAGTCTTGACGATTTTATGAATGAAGACAATTTTATTGTCGTAGTTTGGCCAAGCTAATTTTATTGTTATCTTCAAGAGCTTTTTTTAGCACTTCTTCAAGAGCCTTGATTCTCTTGTCGTACAAAAGTTTATCTAGACACAGATTCTCAAAAACATCCCTAAATTCAGAGGCGGTGAAATCAAAATAGTCAAGGTCTAGATTTAGTACCTCACTGGAGTTGCTAGTTTCTCCTTCCTACTGTGTTGTACAACATTCTTCTTCTTCTTTCATGGGTTTGTTGCATCCTTCTTTCTCCTAGAATCTGCATCCAGGGCCACTGGACATTTGACTTCTGTTTATTCCTCACTCACTAAGCTCTCATCTGAGGAGGACTCACTCCAGCTCTTGACAAGAATGCTCTTCTCATTCTTGCTGGATATTCTCCTATTTTTAGCTTTTCCTTTGGACTGTTTCAAGTTCTGTTCTTTCTCTCTGCACTCAATGGATATATGTAAATTGTTCTTGCAGTAATAGTATTCAATTTTATCAGAATTATGTTTATCTTCATACCTTGAGTTCCTGGAATTCTCTCATTGCTCTTGTACTTAAAATAATGTTTCTTCGTCCATCCAAAAATCGTCCTAGCCAGGAAACTGATCTCCTCATCAGTGCAGGAGGTCAAAAGTCTTCTTTCTTCTATGGCAGCAAGGGCTATTGATTTTTGTGGAGCTGGCTTGAGAGGGTTGGCAACTTCTTCTTCTCCTTTCTCTTGGGATATGGCAAGTTGAGATTGCAACCTTCCAAAGAGAGCAACTATGGTTCTCTCTTAACTTCCTGGTTTCTTTGATGACCTAGGAGTATGAGGGATACTCTTTGGTCTAACTTTTGAGTAATTTATCATTTTACTTATCATGTTGGATCTCTTCATCATGGGTCTTGAGACCATTGATGATGACCTTATATCTCTAGTGCCAAGTGAAGCAACACGAGTCTATAGGTGGCGAGGGACCGAAGCACAAACACTACATGTCATGCAAGAGATCAGACAATGAATATAATATACCTACAACAACCCTAAAATGATATGCAAGCATACAAGCAATCCAATCAAATGTAAACACCAAGTCCACAACTGTTTCTCACGATGGCGATCCGTGATCTCCATCACCAAATCCACAATTGTTTCTCCAAATTTCATCTCAAAATTATCATACTTTTGTCATCACATACTGATATAGATCGTCAAAAAGTGTTGACACCAAGATGCTCATGATCTTTTCCTTGTAGTCTGTCATCTTTTTGTCTTCATCAGACCATTATATCTAGGATTCATCACTTTGACTTTGGTAACAACATCAATATTCCTATATATGAAGGGTCCTGATAAGATGGATTCAAAATATCAATATCAATTGAGTTTATATAAAGCCTTACTCTGGCCTGACATATAACAAACTTGTCTAAGTTGACATGGGAGGTCTAAAGGTAGAGGGATAATCTCTCCATTGAAACATCATGTGATTTAAGAAGATTTCACAAGAAATATTCAGATATTACAGATCTTGTTTCACTGAGGTTTTAAGTGAACATATCTCTAATACAAAGTGAAAGTGTGAAATTATAATCTGAATATTTCTCTAGAGGGGGATGAATAGAGATAAAAAAAATATCTTTCTCAAATCCTTACATACCACAATATGTTCAACACAAATTCACACAGAGAACAGAAGTACTAGTAGACAGAAATAAGTGTAGATGTATGATAAGATGCAGGAAATTAAAAAAAACACAGATCTAAGCTACAGAGAATAACATCCAGATGACATATTTTTATACAGGTTCCCCGATATATGGGTACTCATTTCTTCCACGATCTGTGGGATACCATTGTCTTCAACAAGGTCCACTAAGTCTTTTTTTACTAGGAGACTCCAAAACATTACAGATCTAATTGCTAGGAGATCCGACAACCTTCTAAATCTTTTTGCTAAGAGACTAAACTTTCCTCAAATCTTTTTACTAGGAGACCTGACAACCTCCATAGATATTTTGATAGGAGATCATGTAACCCTTACAACAGTAGAATGAAGGTGTTTAGAAAAGAGAAATCATCACAAGAAATTCGTATTGTGTCTCAACAGAGAAGGGAGACTTTTTTCTTATTTCAGAGAAAAAGAAAGAGTAGAGAGAAATCTAGAGAGATGGTTGTTTAGAGCTAGGGATTTCTTCTTCTTCTAGAAGAGACTATAAACAGTCCTCTTTTTTGAGAGCTAGTAAGGAAGGGAAGCAGCAAAGAAATCTTCTTCATTTTCCAAATTATCTCGTGAATCTATAAGGAGCGCACAAAGAGTGACACGATCGACGCATGAAGGAAAAACACTTCGAGCCGGGCCAACTTGTCCTCCTATTCAATTCTCGTTTAAAGTTGTTTCCTAGGAAACTCAAGTTTAGGTGGTCGGGGCCGTTTAAAGTCAAAATAGTGCATCTGTATGGTGCGGTGACCATCATTAACAACAGTGATGGGACTGAATTCAAAGTTAATCTTTCAGCTACCAACTTCAAAGCTTTATCTCATCTCTCTTCTTTTGATTCTTTTGAAAGTAAAGTACTTCACTTGTTGGCATGGAATGAGTTCATCTTTCATTGCCAGTACAGTGATTGGAGGTCTTCCTCACCTGTTCTAGTGACATAGGTTTTTCTAAAGAGAGAAAAGCCTTGAGGCGAAGAACCGCTTTCAGCCACCACCACCAGCATAAGAAGTTGGCTTGATTGTTAAAGCCACCTCTTTAGGGTTCTTCTGGCACAATGATGGCAGTCGTAAATGTAGTGGTCGTGAATTGTTGTTCGGGACCATCTCACGTCACCTCTAGAACCACATCTACGTTTAGGTTCAAATAAGATTTTTTTCTGCGGCATCACAATTGAAACGCCAAAAGGATGTTTTATGGTGGTGATATTTTCTCTAAACACACCGGAGAAAAAACACCAGACTAAGGTCCACTTGCATCATAAGAAGTAGACGTAATTGTTGAGGCCTTCTGATGCAGGGCAGGCATCAGCACCCCTGCCACCCTGGCGCCAGGAGTCAGCACCTGCCCAGGGGTCCCACCAGGAGTCCACCTGGTAGGATTTATCAGGCTCACGGGTCGTACACCCCAACCCGTCTCCGGTCCCATCACAGAAAACTGAAGGTTGTTGAGGCCTTGAGGGCGAGATTCGATCTCGAAACCTCCTTGATAAAGAGCTCTCAGGCAAGCTCTCATCCAACTGATAAAGCCTGTTGGGTGGACTCCCGGTGGGATCCCTGGGCAGATGCAAACTCCTGGCGCCAGGTTGGCAGTGCATCACCTTCTAATTAGGAGTTTGAGTGGCTCTAACAGGTTCTCAATTCATGTACTGCATTCAGCTGACATATGTTCTCTCTCCAACAATTCTAACAAATTTGAAGTGTAACCAGCAATCATGCAACAAAGCTAAATGTGTGTTTTTTGAAGGAACGCAAAAAATATAAAGCTAAGTATCCAGAAAGAAAAAAATTGATCAAGAATCAGCAACAACAAATCGAACTACGTTTAGCACGAGCATCAAATCAATATGTAATATAATTTATGCAGACAGTAATCTGAGTAGACAGATTGAAGATCTTTCTGTATAATACTTCAAAGTCATCCATATGAAATTAAGCCAAAGTTTCAAAAATAATATGAATGTACACTATAGAATTGAATAAATTAGTAAAATATATATATGTATAAAAAGATCATATACTTCTATCAAATGTTAAGACATGTTAATTCTTCCCGGATTTACCAAACCCTAAATGGTTCAAGGGGGAAGAAAGAGAGAGAGCTTAAACCTTGGATCTAGCAAGAAGAAGCATGGCATGGCGCTCCTGCCACTCGCTAAGATCATCGTTCGGATTGTTTCCTGACGACGCATCCAAATCTCCATTCGCCGTCGGATAAACTGCAGAAAAAAACGCCGTTGCCGCGTCGATATCTTAGAATTTCTAAGGAATTACTAATGATATAACTGGAGAGAAATCGTAGGGACGGTCGGACCTTGAATCGGAAAATTTTTGAAGGTATCAACGGTGAAACCTTTTGTGAAGTCGAGAAGCTGCGGCGTCACTCCCAATTCCTCGACCTGGGCAGCCGCCGACGACGACGACGCCGACTCCTCCTTGCGCCGCTGCCTGTGCCTCGCCCCTCCTCTGAAAAGCCACGGCAGTGACAAGGAGCTCATCTTTTCTCACCGGAGAATAAAACGATGTACCGTTCGTTCATGCTGCTTAGCCCGACAGCGAGTCTGGTACTGTTCTGTTTGTGGGTACAAGTTTGCTGGTAACGTTGGTAATACAAATTTATTTTGCACGGGGCCTGTGCCCAGCGGACAGTATTCCTGTTGCAGGGGCGGGCATCGCCCGCTCCCGGCGGGCTTTGCCCGTCTCCGGGGGCATCGCCCCCAAAACCGGTAACTTTTTGTATTTTTTTTGTAAATTTTTTTTGTATTATGTGTTTTAAACTTTTTATTTATTTAAAATTATTTTGTAATTATTCTTTTTAATTCCTTCGTTTAAAAAAAATTTAAAAAAATCCGAAACGGTGACCTAGCAGACGGTGAGACGGGTAACTCCGCCGTCGGCGACTGAGCCTCGGCGGTCTGCCCGGCACCCACCGACAGGTTTGCCGGACCCCGACGAACCCATCGGGGGTTGTCCGGTTGCGAGCGAGCACAACCACCGCCCGCAGTGGCCCTGTCAGTGAGACTCGGTTCGTGTCTCACGGGCAGGGCCACCGCCGACGGTGTCCCGGCTCGCTCGCTGCCGGACAACGCCTGACGGGTTCGTCGGGGACCGGCGTGTAAGAAGGGAAATTGGCGCCAAAAATTGAAATATTGAAATGTATCAAATAATAAAATGTATAGAGTATTTAGAAAATTTCTAGAATATTCTACTATATTGTATCCAAAATTCTTTGTTCCTATATTTATAGATATAGAGATTGATGAATTGTATGATTGAAGCTTTCCCCTCTTACACAATGATACTCATGCTCATCAAAACGATATTCCTCCAACTCATGTTTTTCTCTCTTCTTCTGTGTAATCCTCTGCTTGAATCCATCCATTAAAACCAGATTTAATCCTAAGAGTGGTATTAAAACCAGGTTGACACATCATCCCCGTGTGCTCATGGCCTCAAGCTCATCATCTACCATCGGGTTCACTCGAACCTTCATTCTCATCCTCTCTGATGAGTTCTATGAGCAATGGAGCGATAAAATGACAACCCTTCTTTGCTCCCAAGATTTCTGGGACATCGTCAAGATGGGACCAAAAATAAACGAGAAGGCAACAACAGATGGAGCCAACAAACCGTCAAAGGATAAAGCCATGTGAGATGCTCGTGCTCTGTATTTCATTCAACAGGGAGTAGCTCCATCTATTTATCCTTGTATCATGGGTTCACAAACTACTCAAGAAACCTGGGAGATATTAGAGAATGAAAATAAAGGATCAACAATGTAATTAAGATAAAACTTCACTCTCTGCGCCGTCAATTTGATGCAATGCAAATGAAAGAAGGGGGGAAATCGCAAGAATTTTTTGCCAAAATCTCTAATCTGGTTAATCAGATTAGAACCTTGGGAGGAAACTTAGAAGATCAACAAATTGTCGATAAAATTCTTTGATCATTGCCAAGAAGTTATAAGCATATCATATCCTCTATATTGGAAGCTTGAGATACAGAAAACCTATCAGCTACTGAGCTGATGGGTTCTCTTCAATCTCATGAGCACCTGAATGCAGAGAAAGAGCCACCCCTAGACAAGGTATTTCACACTAAAATGAATCTGAAAAAGAAATTTGATGTAAAAAAAGAAGCAAGTGGATACAAACTCAACTAAAACAATCTTCACCAAGCAAAAGAAGGAAGCCGGACTTAAACCAAAAAATGAAATCAAGAATAAACAGCTGCATTCACTCCCAACTACACTTGCTCAATTTGCAAGAAAAACAACAACAAGAACTGCTTTTTTCGCTGTAAATGATATAAGACTTCAAGCCACTCAGACCAGAAATGATGGTATAAGAAATCATAAGAAGCTAAAATAATAGAGATAGAGGGGGATACTTATCTTTTTACCTGCACTGCCACTACTAAGAACTCGTCATATACATGGTTCATCGACAATGGGTGTTCAACACATATGACCAACGATCGAGCCTATTTTATCAAGCTTAATGAAAATTTCAAATCTAAGGTTATATTGGGAGATGGAAAGAAGAAAAAGGTTGAAGGTAGAGGAATAATCTCTGTTGAGACTGAAAAGGAAGAAACAAAATTAATACAAAATGTTCAGTTTATCCCCACGCTCTCACAAAATTTATTGAGTGTTAGACAACTGCTTAGAAGATGATACCAGGTAATCTTTGATCATCAGAAATGTAATGTCATTAATTCCAGCACCCAGGAGCTTACTACTTCGACAGAAATGAGTGGCAACAATGTTTTTATGATAAGATTAAAGTCGGGGAGACAAGATGCTCTTACTTGCCATCAAGGCCACATTAAGTCACCAGTATTGCTCTGGCATCACAGGCTAGGGCACGTCAATTTTCAATCTCTTTCACTTATGCAAACTTTGGTGAAAGGAGCATTGTCAACTACTTCCAAATACCAGGTATGTGAAACATGTGCCCAATGCAAATCACATCATTTTCGATTCCCTCAGGTGTCTATTCAAAAGGCTTTGGGACCACTTGAACTCCTCCACATTAATGTCTAACTATCCGCAAGTGTTCCATCACTGTGAGGGGAGCGCTACTATCTGTTGATAGTAGATGACTACAGCCGCTTCATGTGGTTATACCATCTAGAACATAAATCAAAAGCATTTGATAGGTTTCAAAAATTCAAAACTTTGATTGAAAACAGTTAGAAAGGAATATTAAACCATTGAGAAGTGGGGGGGGGGGTTTATCATCATTGTTTGTTGTGTTCTATGAAGAAGCAGGAATTCGCAGAGAGCTTATTGCCCCTGGAACACCGTAGCAAAACAGAGTAGTTGAGAGGCACACTCAAAGCATAGTGGAGATGGCTAGATCAATGCTCATCCACAAGTCATGTCCTAAAAATCTGTGGGGAGAAGCTGTGTCAATGACTGTTTACATCCTCAACAGATGCCCAACAAAGACCATATACAAATCAACACCATATGAGAAGTTGCTTAAACAAAAATCAAATATATCACGTGTAAGAATTTTTGGGTCAATTTCTTATGCCCACAAATCCTAAGAAAGGAGGGATAAGCTCGACCAAATCAGCACATGTTGCATACTCATTGGGTACTCTGATGAAAGCAAAGCATACAGGTTATTAGAATCTCAAACAAAAAGGCTAATTATATCCAGAGATATAAAATTTGATGAAGAGAAACTATGAGACTAGGGCTCATATCAAAGCCTTGTTCAACCCACTGATCCGTTGGCTGGGCTTGAGTTTCCTCAAATCCACATCCATGTAGACTTCAATCCACCTCAAGCAAAAAATGTTGAATCTGATTCAGATTCATCACCGCCCCAGAAAACAAAATCTAGAAGAACATAATGAGTAATGTTTGTTGAAGCTCCATCTACCTTCCAGGAAGCAGCAAAGGTAAAAATATGGAGAAGTTCTATGAGAAGAAATAGAAGCAGTTGAAGCTAACAACACCTGGACACTTGTGCCCAGACCAACCAACAGAACCATCATAGGCTTGAAATGGGTATACAAGGTAAAACAAAATGAAGATGGTTCAATCCTTAAGCACAAATCTCACATCGTGGCAAAAGGATATTCACAAAAATATGGTGAAGACTACGATGAGACCTTTGCCCCAGTGGCCAAGATGACAACAATTCGTATAATACTCGCAATTGTTGCTCAATTCAACTATCCATTATACCAATTGGACGTAAAATCCACTTTCCTCAATGGAGCATTATCAGAAGAGGTTTACGTTATCAACAAGAAGGATTCAAGAATAAAGAAGAAGAAGACAAGGTCTACCGACTCCACAAAGCCTTGTATGGACTTAAACAAGCTCCCCGATCTTGGCATGACAATATCAGTGCCTTCTTCATTTTGTTAAGCTTACTGGCAGGATCATTGTCTACTTATACGTAGACGATCACATCATTACTGGAAACGATGAAGAAGCCATCCACCAGTTCAGAGATAAGATGAAGCATCAATATGAGATGACCGATTTGGGCCACCTTAAGTTCTTTTGGGGGCTTCAGATCAAGCGAGTTGAGGGCAACATCTTCATCACACAAGAGCTATATACTACAAACCTTTTGAAGAGATACAAGCTTGATCAGTGTAATCCAGTTCACACACCCATGGCTACAAACAACAAAGAAGGAGGAAGAGGAATCAACAGATGAAAAAGATTTCTGGAGTCTTGTTAGCTCTCTGATTTACCTCACAAACACCAGCCCGATATTGAGAACTCAGTTAACATCGTGGCAAGGTTTGTAAGCAAACCAGGTAAGACTCACCTTCTAGTAGCAAAGAGGATTCTTTGCTACTACAAGTGACGAAGGATTATGACCTGCTTTACAGAAGGGACGAGGAAGCGGAATTAAGGGGCTTCTCTGACTCTGACTGAGTCGGAGACATTAACGATAGGAAAAGCACTAGTGGCTATCTTTTCCTGTTAGGGACAAAACCAATTTCATGGAGCTCAAGTAAACAACCCACGGTGGCCCTCTCCACCACAGAAGCAGAGTATATTGCCCCCAATACCGCTGCCTATGAGGCCATATGAATAAAGAGAATGTTGGAAGAGATTTGCGGAGAAGCAAAGGAGATAAACCTTCATTGTGATAGCAGCTTGGCAATAGCACTGTCAACAAATCATTTGAATCATTATCGGAGCAAACACATAAAAATTCGTTTCCACTTCATTTGGGAACAGATCAAGAAGAAGATAATCAAGCTCAAGTATTGTCCTAGTCAAGACCAGCTAGCCGAAGTGATGACAAAGCCCCTTCCTAGAGACCAATTTGTTGATCTAAGGAAGAAAATAGGGGTTGCAAAATCTAACCTAGCGCCAATTTAGGAGGGTGTAAGAAGAGAAATTGACGCTAGAAATTTAAATATTAAAATGTATCAAGTATTTAGAAAATTTCTAGAATATTCTACTATGTTGTATCAAGAATCCTCTATACCTATATTTATATGTATAGAGGTTGTGGAATAGCATGATTGAAGCTTTCCCCTCTTATACGTAGCAATACTCCCGCACATCAAAACGATATTCCTACAGCTTCCCTCAATGTTTACATTTCATAACATTCATGCACAAAAAGACCCCCCCCCCCCCCCGAACATTTACACCTGAGGGGGTACTTTTGTGCATGGATGTTATGAAATGTAAACATTGAGAAGAGGTTTTTGTAATTTTTAAAGTTAGAGGGGTGCAAGCTGTAATTACACAAACTTCGACGGGAGGTCCCGGTAAATAACCATATATATATGAGAGACTTTTTGGTACGCTCAACGTATACAAGGACCGTACGGGAATTGTATTTTCAGTCTAAATTACAGTCGTAATTGTAATTATGATCATAATTCAACTGTATTTTCAGTTTAAATTGCACTAGTATCTTAGTTCAAAAAAATATTGAAATAACAGTTTAAATTACAGTTGTATCTGCGCGTACGTAACATTTGTTCAACACACACACATACACAAGAGTGACAGGCATGGGGCTACGACCCTACAGCCAAACGCAATAGTACCTTTGTGCAACATTATCCCGGTCACGACATTGTCTCGGCACCACGACGCACTCGTCGCTCGCAAGCCCCTGAGTGTTATACTACGCTCGTCGCTCATTTTCGCGGTGTGCATGGGGGTTTGCGAGCTGCGGGAAGAACAGATTTTTTTTATTATAGTTAGAGTACTTTGTCTATATGAGAGCACATTTTTTAAAATAAAAGAAAATTACATAAATTTTTAAAATTGGAATTCTTTTAATATAGTAAGGGTGACATGCATGGGGCTCCGCCCCTACAACCAACCGCAATAGTAACTCAATTGTGATAGTGCACGTGAGGCCTCCGTGCCTCATGCGCGATTATTTCGGCCACGACATTGTCTCGGCGCGATGACGTTTCTGTCGCTTGCAAACACCTAAGTGTTATACTCCGCTCCTCCCTCATTTTTGCGGTGTGCACGGGGGCTTGTGAGCGAGGAGAACATAATTTTTATTATTGATAGAGAATTTTTTTCCACATGAGAGCATATTTTTTAGAATAAAAGAAAAATACATAATTTTAAAAATTGGAATTTGTTTAATAAAGAAGGGTATGAATGTTAAACCAAAGAAATTTTTCCCTTTTTAATATAGTATAGATATAGATATATATACGAGTGATAGTACACGGGGGGCCCCTCGTTCCTCGCATGACAGTACCCCGACTGTGGCGGCGGGCTGCGCCCTCTCCCGACGGCGCGCCCGCCCGAAGTGGTTCTTAATATTTTTAAAAATCATTATTTAAAAATTTTAAATCATCATGTTGTGTAGATGAGCAAAAAATGAGAGTTGCGGAGATGAGAATGCTTAGGTGGATGTGTGGACACACGAGATTTGATAAACTTAGGAATGAAAGTATCAGGGATAAGACAGGAGTAGCAGCAATTTCAGAGAAGATGCGAGAAGCTTGTCTCAGATGGTTTGGACACGTACAAAGGAGAACATTAGAGACACTTCTTAGGCGTTGTGATAGTTTTTAGTCACTAAACATGTTAGACGAGGGAGGGGTAGACGAATAAAGACTTGGAATGAAACTATAAAGAAAGACATGACGTACTTAGGCATTAGTGAGATTATGACAAAAGATAGGGCACAATGGCGACAAAGGATCCATATAGCCAACCCCACTATAGTGGGATAAAGGCTTGAGTGTTGTTGTATTGTATTTACATCAATTTTTATAAATTAATGAAAAATATTAGAATAAAATAGCAAAGAATTTAAAGGAATTAAAATATATTTATTTGGAATGTCACTTCACAAACCAAGCCAGAAAAAAAATATGCTCTCATGTGGAAAAAAATAAATGGTCAGTGGCTCGGAGCCTGACAAAAATTATAACTGTGCACAGAGACCCATCTAGGAACGGGAGCGCTAAAATGCAGTTAAAATTTTGAGAGAGGGTTGATTAGTTTGAAATTTAACATATGAGTGGGCTAATCAGAGCGGGCGGGCTAATCAGGGCGGGCAAGTTATCATTAATCTCACGCGCGGAGTATCGTTGTTGCTCAGTTGTGGTCTTGGGTTTTTTTCAGAGTCATGAGGGTAAAATTATAATTTCATATTGTATGGTACGATTCATATTAAATTTGAAGGTTTTGAACAGTCTACTATGCAAGGTTTAGGAGCCCTACGAAAATAAAGACGAACGGTCATGATTTGTTTGTGTGATCGAACGACTGAGATGTTCTAATCTAACCAGATCGGACGGTCCTGATGATTGATGGTTACATGGTATGCCAAGATCGAAAAGACATCTTTATATAATAATGATAAAGATAATGAAAAATATTAGAATAAAATAGTAAAAAAAATTAAAGGAATAAAACAATATTTATTTGGAATCTCACTTTAGAAACCAGGAAAATTTTTGGGTACACACTTGTACCATGCTCCCGTGCCCAAATAAATAGCCATTAAATCCTGGAGCCCACCTTTCCTTCTCCCCCCAAATCGTTTTTGCGTTCATCTTCCCCGATTTTTAATTTCCTCTACTGCGACCCAACGCCGCCCAGGGTTTCGGGACCCCACCGGGTACTATTCCGACCATCTCCTACCAAACCTTACCTGAGGAGTTTGGATAACGGCAGAAGACCGTGAGTGTGTCATTACTACTCCGTCATTACTAGGGTTTGATGCTCGACGAAGCTTTTTCAATAGTGTTGCTTTTTAACTCCAGAAACTCTCATTCTTGTCGTTGTTGCAGGTCTTTTCCCTCATCGTTTTGTTCTCCCTGAAGTTTCAGATCATGTAGGAGTCATATGAGAAACCAGCCGTAGATAGTTTTGGCAATGTGAGTCTTAATTCTTTCTTCTCTTTTACGGATCTTTCTTTAATTTAAGTTCAGCCTGTTTCTCGTTGATTATTACCAACACTGAAATTTACTCTGTTCCAACTGGAATTCATTATGTTACAACTGGAATTTGCCATGTTACAACTGGATTTTAATTTTTTTATAACTGGAATTCATTCTTTTCCAACTGGATTAAACTTACGACTATTTTTTTCCTGAATGACAGAAATCCACAGTATCATTCCCTATTGTACATAGTGAGGAGGAAGCATACTCCATGTACTGCGATTATGCCCATAAAACTGGATTCAGCGTGCGGAAACAAAATATTATCTATTGGGCACATACCAGATTTATCAAGGGCCGTGGATATAGTTGCGCAAAAGCTGGCCTAAAGGTTTCCAAACTGTTGAGGGACGAACAACAAAAATACCGTAAATTGAATACTCGCACAGATTGTTTGGCCTGCATATACTTTTATGCAGACAATAAAGGTAAGAATTGGGAGGTTACGAAGTTCGTCGAGGAACATAATCACCCACTTGCATCAGAAAATGACAGGCACCTACTGAGGTCTCATCGCAATATATCTACTTTTCAAGCTAGCCTTATAAAGAATATGACAGGTATGGGTATTAGAACAACCGATGCATACAATTTCCTTACAGATGAAGTGGGCGGTGTTGAAAATGTGGGGTTTTGCAAGTCCGATGCTTATAACTTTGTCCAATGCGAAAGAAGAGCGCTAATAGATAGTGGGGATGCTAGTATCTTGTCCAAAGTATTGCATGATAGACAATCCGAGGACAATATGTTCTCTTATGATATCCAAACTGATGAGATGAATAGACTTATTAGTTTTCTTTGGATTGACGGTCATATCAAAATTGATTACGATTGCTTCGGTGACGTTATCGTGTTCGATACTACATATCGGCTAAATAAGTATAATTTGACATGTGCACTCTTTATTGTTGTTAACCATCATTGACAAAATATTTTTGTAGGTGGGACATTCATTGCAACGGAGACAATATATCTCTTGAGAGTTTTGCGACTCCAGTTGATACACCTCCGTCATGCCAGAACTTTAACGTTCAACCAAACTTGGGAGCTCTAGTGGATACACATTATAAATTTTCCGCAATTCTCGATATTTTAAGATGGTAACGAGAAGTGCATCGCATTATTCAAAGGGAAAAAAGATGTAGCTTGCCTGTTTGATGGTTTTACACCTCCTCTTTCAGCATATTTAACTACTCTGAATGAGTAGATGTTTGTAGTTTAATTTCTAACAATCATTTATATTTAAAAAAATTTAGCTTGTCTGTTTGATGGACTACCATTTTGTTAACGGAGGGAAATTATTGCAAGATGTACCAGATGACATGAGAGCATTATCCTTATTGCAAGCATGCAAAAACTTGACTTTTCCAATTTGTGTTGTGCTAAAGAACATGCATTTATCTATCAGAAATTGGAACAGGCATGCAAAAAACAAAAGACAATACATATGATGTGCTAAAGAATATTGCCTACAGGTATCCCTGATTTGCTGAAAAAATTGGTCCAAATCTACTATCCAAATAACAATCATGCATAGGCCACATTTTGTATTATCTCAGTGTAGTAGGATTATACACTCCAATCGTCTCGGATCACAGAATTATATAATATCATTTAAAAATTAAATCCATGTTCTATGAGCAGGAAAGACTGAAATATCCGGCAAAAAGATGCAACCATTTCGGCTCGGATCCTCGGCATGTCCTTACCCCAAGCCGTGTGACTACTCCAATCGACTGGTCCCTCTACCACACTAGCTGCCATATATTTCATCACAAATATTCCGCAATCGTTGTCGTTGTCCTGAGGAGGAAGACCTTCAACGACGTGTAATGGTCATAGGGCTATGTCGCTGGGAAGCACATCACCTGTGTCTTCTTGAAGGTATCTCATCTGCACATATGTCATCAAGGTAATCAGAGATTCGGTGCTAAGATTATCTGCACATATGAAATTATAAGTTTTTTTAATAATACAACTACGTACATGATTCCGTAGGGGTGTCTTGTGTGTGGGATTCGGCATCGAGTCATAGAAATCCCAGGTTTTTTTAAGATTGGCCACCAGTAGGACCCAATGGCTAGCAACATGACATGACATTACAATAAGCTCAGTAGCTCCAACTGACTCATGGGTGATATGCTCGACCAGTCTACGACTGATCTTCCCGCATGATTTTAAATATTGCAAAAATTGAACAAAAAATAGTCAGTAGTTAAGGAAAAAATAGCCAATATTGTCAACATACATCATTCATTACCGCACAATTTGAAGATACGAAAAGAAAATTGATCATGTTACTCTCATCTTTCTCTTTGAGGCTATTAAGAACGTACGCATATGCGTCCAAATGCGATGATCACACCCATCCCGTCTCTAGGATATCAATCAGGCTTGATCGAGAAATAAAAATATTCCCTCTCTCAATAATGATCGAGTCCCTGAATACAGGAGAAGGGATAAAATCACACGATAATAACATTAAATGAAAAGAAAAAAACATACGGATTTGGATATCGCTCCATCACGATTGCGATCATCTTCCTATCTTCGGGACAAAGTGCACTCCTGCCCGGGTAAATTGGCCAGCATTCTTTGTCAGCCCTCTTCTTTTGTTTCCCCTTTACTGGTGTACGTCTCACCTTGTGTAACACTATTGCAGAATCATCTTTTATGACACTGACCGCCTCATCCTTCACCCCCTCATCCTTCACCTCCTCCTCATTGACTTTCCACTCATTGGCAAGCCCTAACATAGCCGCCAAACGATCAAATTTATCTTGAATAAAGATCTTTACTTCGCCGACCGCTTCATCAACATAGCTTTTAAATCGAGCCTCCCTAATCGTCTCTCTCTTCTCCTTATCTGCCCTCCTCTTCCTTTTTTCCTTACGCACTTCTTTCTCCTCCTTCATCGTCTTCACCTCCTTCTCCTTCTTCTTTTTCTTTTCATTCTCCTCCTTCACTTCCTTCACTCTCTTCTTTATCTCCTCTTTCTCCTCCTTCTCCTCCTTCTCCCCTCTTAACCTCTTGTTGTCCTCCTTCAGCCTCTGCTGCTTCTTTTTCTCCTCTTTCTCCCTCTTCTCCTTCTTCACACTTCTCCTCTCCTCCTCTTCCTCAAAGCTTTATGAGTATTCCTCACCTTCTCCTAGCAAATTTTGCTCCTCAATCGATATATAAACAAAAGACTTTCGAACCTACGTAAACAAACGCGTTATATTATATGTTTATGAAATAAGTATTCCAACAAATAACAATATACTTCTTACAGCATCAGGATTTGAAAAAATAGCTCAGAGTCTTGAACAATACAAGGCGCTAAAGGTAAGCTGGGAGGACCATCAGTGTAATCGGGGAGTGGCCATTTCTACACATGCTGATGCTATAGAGGTATGCTCCAAAAACCAAACCTAAGACATGATATGAAACAGCTACAAGCAATTAATAAAACATCAAGGTTATGACAAGTACAAGTTGTGCGTGCTCTTGCTTACCACTAGAATAACGGAGCACCCCTCATGGTAGCCTAGATTTGTCATCTCCTCCCTAATAGCAATCTGCCTCATAGCAGTGAAATGGAAGTGGAGAAAGGAGTGTATGGCCTTCGGCCAGTCACGACTACGAAATCCTCAGGCCATTTGAAGTCCACAAGGCAGGTGAGCACTTTGAGTCCTTTCAAGGGGAAGAAAAAAACTGCCAAAACATATCTAATAAGAGCATTTATTCTCCTTGACTCGAGGGTTGGTGAACTCTCCTCTACTGTGAGGTCAGCTAGCTCTTGCGCCAATGCCTTAAGCTTGAGGTTAGACAACAGAATTCTCTCAAAATGAAAATCTCTTCCCCGATTTGGAAGACCCAATATTTGTGTAACATGATTAACTGTAAATTTTACGTAAAACTTACCCAAGAGAAAAGCATTTCTCTTGACAGAGTAAGACCTAATAATATAATATAACAGAGGAATATTCTGTTGAATAGTGGGTATGTCAAACACTTGTAGAATTCCTATATCACGAAGAGTCTCTTTGGAGCCTTCAGAGAGTACATCCAACAAGAATTTGACATTCTCTTTGAATGTCTTAGTTGTACATTTGCTATATAAAAAATGGGAACCTGACATCTGTGATTGTGAAAGATAAATAAAAGAATCTCAAACAATATTATAACTGGAAGAACACAAAATTATAACTGGAATCTAACTAGATCAAACTGGAATGTAATTGGAATACAAACAAGAGAAGCAGGAATGTAACTACAACTTAAAGGACAATTGGAATGCAACTATAATGAGAATTAAACTGGACAATGGAATGCCACTACAAAGAAAGTGCAACTGGAATGAAACTGAAAATCAAAATATTATACCTTGAAGGAATAGTAATGGGAAACTCCGGTAATGAACGTGCTCCAATTGAAACTAAAAACTAGTTAGAACTGAAGACAAGTAAGAACAGACAACCAAGTAATGACGGAAATAGGAAGCACTGATTTTTTCGACCGAATCAACGTCCTGGGGCGAGTATGGTGGAGTAGTAACGAAGACCTCTGGTTACTTCCGCCGTGGAAAACCCTAGGAATGCGCAGTGGTACGAGAGTGACGGAAAGGGGAGAAAACCAGTTGTTTGATTTCCGCTGTGAAAAACCCTAGTAATGCACAGCGCAACGAGAGAGACCCTAGGAAAGGTGGTCAGAATAGTAGCCGGTGAGGTCCCAAAACCTTGGGCGGCGTTGGGTTGCAGCAGAGGAAATTCAAAATCGGGGAAGATTAAGGCAAAAAATGATTTGGGGGAGAAGGAAAGGTGGGCCCCGAGATTTGATGGCTATTTATTTGGGCACGGCAGCATGGTACAAGCGTGTACCAAAAAATTTTAGCCATATAAAAAATGAAGTCAATAGAGGCGGTAAAAAAAAAATGGAAAATGTATATGCATGTCAATCAACGTACTTCGACTGAGGCTAATAAATGGTTAGTTGCTCGGAATCTGATAAGAAGTTATAACTGTGCACAGAGGCTTCATTTCCTGGGAACGAGGATGCTAAAATGAAGTTGTTAGATTTTTTTCCCACATTGTTGGATTCAGTTTGATTTTCGAGTTTAAAAATTAGGAAGTTTGAAATTTAACATATGGGTGGGCTAATCAGAGTGAGCGGGCTAATCAGAGCAGGTATTTTAGCTTTAGGCTCCGTTTGGGAGGACTTATTTTTACCGGTCAAGCGGTCACGATCGCATGAACCAGGACTTAATTAAGGTCTGGTTCATGCAGCCGTGACCGCTTGACCGGTGAAAATAAGTCCCTCCAAACGGAGCCTTAGTCTCATGCGCGAAGTATCGATGTTGGTCAGTTGCGGTCTTGGTATTTTTTCAGAGTCAGGGTTGTTACGGCCAAACTCGATGCACCGGTCGGACCGGATTAACTTAGACCGTCTTAGCTCACGGAGCGATCGAGCGCGCACACAGTCACAGAGAAAAAAAAAGTTGACAAGATAATTTTTTAACGTGGAAAACCCGTTAACTGGGTGAAAAATCACGTGGCCATATCTGTGCTGACCAAACCTCCACTAGATCTGAGTGTTGTTACAGGGTTTTTTCAAGAACTTGAGGGAGACATGCCGCCTCTCGTTATAATTATTTGGGAGAGAGAGAACCTGGAGGGTGATAGGCCACCGCTCATAGGGATAATTATTTCCTCGTGTGCTGCGGGGAGCGATGCGCTCGTTGTATTCTGGAGTCTTCTAATAATTCCTGGAGGCGGGAGCAGCTTACTGTACTCGTTCTGATGTCTGGGGCTTGCAAGCTCGTGCGATGCGTTGGGCGCGTCTTATCCTCTATGGATTGTCTCTTGTTGTACTGGGAGGAGACGAGAGTTGTTGATTTGCTGACGCTTGGTGGGCTCGTTGTTGAGTTGTAGGCGTTGTATACTTGCAGCAGTTATTTAGAGCGGAACACGCAGAGGTGTGTTTAGGGCGGACTTGATGGCAGAGCGCGCGGAGAGCTGGCTGATGGAGAGTGCGTGGGGCGCTTGCTAGAGGAGAGCGCGTAGATCGCTTGTTGGTGGAAAGTAGTGGGGAGCTTGTTGACGGAGAGCGCGCGGAGTGCTTGTTGGCAGGGAGCGCGCAAGGAAGAGATGCACGCAAGGAGGCGACGCGCGCGGGAGCGTGCAAGGAAGGCGCACGGGGGCGTGCAAGGAGACGATGTACGCGGGAGCACGCAAGGAAGAGGAATGGAGGAGAGATAAAATCCGTAGAAGGATTTCTCGGGAGAAGAAGATGAGGATCTTCGAAGAAGGCATCGAAGACGAAGGAGATCTTCGAGGAGCGCTTGAAGATCTTTGAAGAGGAGAAGGAGATGAATGATGAAGGAGAGAAAAAATCTGTAGGAGGATTTTCTAAAGAAGGAGAGAATGAGAATTAAAGGGGAATTCATGCCCTATTTATAGGCTTCATGGGTGGTTATGGAGGTTATGCGGTTATCCGCAGCCCATAACCACCATGATCACTATTAATAGGTTGAATTCATGATATATTTATAAGTATATTATTTAATAATTATATTAACCACAGATCAATCTATTTTTGGCAATGCATTTCTCCCACTACGAGAGATCAAGCGGGTGGTTACGTGGGTGGTTACCCACGTAACCAACGGTTCCGATCGCAGAAGCGCGATCGAACGGTGGACAATCGGTGATGACAAAGAATCCGGCCAGCGGGTTCGACTGACGACGAACTCCAGTCGGCGGCGGAGGTTGGCCTATCGGAGGGGGAGATTGACAAATTTGTGAGGAAGAGGCCAACGATGACGGCGGAGAAGGCCAGCGACGACGGCTGTCACAACCCGCATTTTCTCCACAATTATACGATATATCAGAGTAAGAGAAAATAGATGTCATGATGTCACGTCGTGCAGGGGATAACTACAGGCGCTCAGACAAAATTTCAAACCTAACATTTAATAAGAAATCCTCAAGTTTATTATGAAGAAAACTGTAATTTAAGTTAAGTTTTGACGGCCGTATCTCTCGGATCAGTGGATCAACTAGTTCACAAGTGAAAATATGAATATACGCTGCAAAAAATACTTTGTTTATATAGATTAACATCATATATGAGCATAAACATTCAAATAGGATAACTCATGATATGCATATTTCGAGATTTAATATAAGTAAAGAAAGAGTTTTTTACGTAGTTAAAAAAATAGAATGAATATGGCTTGAAATATGCTATGAATGAGATAGTCATAATGATACTTTTATACTTAAAATAACTAACATGCGATCATAACATAAAACCTTCCCAGAGAGAAAGTGAAACCAACAAGTCATCTAGAAGAGACTAAGCAGCTAGCAAGTAACTCAACAATATAAAAACTTCAGTGGGCGTCAACAACCTGACACGAACTCACCAAAAAGAAACATGTATGTCTGAACTAAACAATTAATTAAACAACAACACTACCTCACAATGGTGAGGAAAAGACGATTGCAACAGCTGCAGAATACCAACAACCACTAACCCAAACCGCTCAACCGGTTACTGCTCCAAACCTGAGGCATTCCAAAAAAAAAGAACACCTCAGCAAGAATGTACAAGTGGTGAATAAAGATTAATTTCACATGAAATCAAAGGAGTCAAAGGGTTACCAACCCAAACAGGACAGCTGAAAGGAAAACATCAACATTCAACCACAAGGTAAAAAGTGAGAAAGAACTCACAAGGGTTAGATATCCCAAGCTGCACCATGTGCGATAAAGATCTATGTTTTATAAAATATTTATATAAGTGTATAAATATACATAAGAGTAGCAAACTCATCATAGAATGAGCATAAAAACCGGCAAAATCCGACACCTGCGGTGGTGGTCTCCTCCTCCACACACTAACAGTAAAAACTTCACAAGGGCCCAAAGAAAGGTGGTCGTATTTCTTGACACACCCAAAACCGGGGAAATACCGGCACCTGTAGCGGTGGTCTCCTCCTCCACACACCCAGTCACAAACTCACATCGGGTAAACCCACTAGGGCAAAGATCCATAAGCTGGCCTTAGGTTAGTGGTCCTTTATCCACTGCCAACCATGGGCCACACAAAAATAACATCCATAAAACACCGATAAAATCCCATCGAAAACACAGGATTACTCCAATGGCAAAAAGGAAGAAAAATCCCAAAAATCACCTTAAGGCCAAACCGGACGAATTAGACTCAATTCGGTAAGAAAATTTATAAGTCCACACTGTTCGTCGAGTATGCTAGACGAATACAGTAGACACTCGACGAATACAGTAGACACTCGACGAATCATACTTAGCAAAATTGGTTAGCTTGATACACGACGAATCAGCGAAAATAACCCAAGTCTACGGGAAATTCGTCGAGTATACTCGACGCCTAGCTGAGTCCACTCAGCGCACTCGACGCCAAAGTCATCAACACTCAAAGCACTCAACGCCGCCTGGTTCACGCAATGCTCTCGACGCCAAACTGCCAATACTCGACGAATTTGTCGAGGTTATATGACGAATTCATCGAGATTACACGACGAATTAGACTTAGCCTCATCGGCACTCGACGCTCTCGACCCCAAAACCAAATCACTCAATGCCAAGCCTGATACTCGACGCCTAAACTCAATGATTGTAGAATCACTCAACGCTGAGACAGTTACTCGACGAATTCGTCGAGATTACTCGACGAATCTGACTTAGTCTCACAGATCACTCGACGCTCGCGACGCCAACACAATAATCGATGAATTCGTTGAGAATACTCGACGAATTTGACTTAGTGAAGCTGAAAATCGCCAAATATCACATACTCGAATTAAATCCTTATCCGACGAATACTACTCAGGCTCTACTACATATACAACGAATTTTACATCATCCAAAACTCAAACTCGACAAAGAAAAATTTATAGGTCAGTCAGTCTTCTATACTACCGAGCAAATCTTGACCTAGCCAAAACCTAGACTACTCTCACCTTCTAAGGAATAAAGAAGAAGAAATAATGGTCACAAATAACTTAGCAAGAGGAAGAAGTCACCACTTGCCTCAAACTTCCCGAGAACCGGCCGCACAAGTACTTTTTGGGGGCAAACAAGGGTCAAAAACGAATTCCCTATGCCCAAAAATTCAAGAAACGAGAAAAACTCACTGTACGAACGTAGATCTCGGTGAGAGTTATCCGAATCTACCCTCCGACGACGATTTCGAGCACCGGAGCTCCGACAATTGACGACCGAAAGCTTGCAAAGTCCGCCACTTTCCCTCTTCCGCGAATCGGCCTGACGGCTAGGAAAGAAGACGATGAATAGGGTTCCGTCAATCGTAAGGGTATTTATACTTATATTATTTTATTATCATTATTATAATAAACGTCCCAACTACCGAAAAATCCAATCAACTTCAATTTTCACGAAATTCACACTGAAGCTAAATATCGATGCTACGAATCCAACGACGGAGTCGAAATCAAAATCCAACAAACCAAACTCAGTTAAAAACTCACCGATGTCAAAACATCAAATATCCCAAAAAGGCTCCACCGAGTTCCAAAACAAACCTGGTTCGCAAGAAAAATTTCAAAAACACATTAGAAATTAGGCAAGCTAATATTCTAAGTCAAAACCTTGGATACCAATGAGCAAAAGTCACGCTTCAACAACGGTACCCGTCAACTACGTGCCAACGTAACGCTCTGACGTCAAAAATACGTCACTAAAGGAATTTGTTGGGTACATTGGAAAATGTGTAGCTGATTTGAAGAAGTCCAACTTAGCTCAATGATATACATCAAGGTGTATTTGATGTTGTTTTAAGTTGACATGTGCAGGTGAAAAAGTATTAAAGAATGCAGAAAAATATTCTAAGTCCATGTGTCGACACCTGAAGAAACAGTGTCGACACTTCGGAATATTTGTGTCGACACAGAGAAAGATAGTCGACCTCGACACAGAAGGAGATAGTCGATCACATTTGTGTCGAAACAGAGAAAGATAGTCGACACAGAGAAAGATAGTCGACCTCGACACAGAAGGAGATAGTCGACCACATTAATGTCGACACTGAGAAGCAGCGTCGACTCACAGAAAGAAAGTCGACCACATTTGTGTCGACACTGGGAGGCTGTGTCGACACAATGAGACAGAGTCGACACACATTGGCAGAAGTCGACAATACTTGTGTCGACACTAGAAGACTAAGTCGACACATTTTTGCAGAGTCGACAATTGCTGTGTCGACACCTGAAGGCAGTGTCGACACATACTGAGTTCTGAATCTACAACAACTGTGTCGACACACAGGACTTGTGTCGACACACTGCAGAGTCAAGACCAAGTTATTTTCTGAAGAAGCTGTGTCGACTTAATGACGAACTTGTCGACATCTTCAAAGACTGTGTCGACACCAAAGTCACTTATGTCGACACATATAGACAGTTGGTCTTGACACTTTCTGACTGACTGTCTCGACACTTTGCTGTCCAAGACTAAGACACAGGATTTGTTTGAAGACTTGACAGCTGTGGGTTGCCACCGGTTAACTGATGCTGTCAGACTTGTCAGAAAACAGTTAGAAATCGGATCAGCCGGTTACCATGAAGAAGGTCTATAAATAGACAGATTCAGAAGGAAGTAACAGATAATAGAGATACAAAAAAACAAGGGTGAAGAAGGATTACAATCCAATTGAAGTATCAATTCAAGAAAGTGCTAGGCACTAAAGAAGATCTTCATCAGAAGATCTAAGCAGACGATCTCAGGATCGATCTAAGAAGAGTTCTAGCAAGAATTCAGAAGTATCATTAAAGGTGTTGGATAGAGAGGGATCCACCCATTTGAAGAAGAAGAAGGAAGCCATCAGTGGTTTCTCAAGAAGCTATTTGGAAATCAACTCAGCTAAGTTCAGATTCAAGAAGCTTTGAAGAAAGCTCAAGTTTCAGTTGATTTCATCAGCTGATCAAGAATTGTCTTGTCCTCTTCTCTCTCAACAAAGGCAAGACATTAAAACTTCTTTTCTAAAATTCTGTAGGATCTGTTTTACACAAATCTGAGTTGTAAGCCTGTTATATAAAGGCTGAGTGTAGGAGAGTTGATCTCTGAGTGGTAGGGATGTTTGCCTGAGTGTAGGAGAAGGTTCTTCTCTGAGTTGTAGGCCTTGTGGCAAGGCTAAGGTAGGGCTGTTGTGCCTGAGTTGTAGGAACCTATCCAGGTTTTGAGCTGTAGGATCTGTAGATCTGAGAATAGTGGAAGTTTGGCCGAATCTAGCATGCTGCTAGATAGGTGAAGGGGGAAAGTGGATGTACCCAAACCTTGGGGAACCACTATAAAACATTGTGCAATCTGTGATGATTAAATTTCTGTGATTGCTGTGCTGGATGTTTTAATTCTGTAATTGAATTCTGCCTAAAGTATAAACAAGCAATTAGAACCTATTCACTCCCCCTCTAGGTGTTTAGGTTGTCTTGAAAGTAAAACTATCAAGTGGTATCAGAGGGAGGTTCCTCAAAAAGGACTTAACAGTCTGAGGTAGATCTGGAAGGCAGAATCAAGATTCAAGAAGATGGGTTCTGGAGAAAATCACAAGGAGTTAGGGTCAATGAAGTTACCCATCTGCAGGAAGGAAATCTTTGGAATTTGGAAAGAAAGAATCAGATTATTCATGGAAGCATCTGACCCAAGAATATACATCACAGTTCAGGAAGGACCCTTCATTCCAATGAAGGTATCAGTTCTTGATGCTAATATTCAAACTCCAAAGAGTTATTCTGAAATGACCAAGGATGAAATCATTTTGGCAACCATGGACAAGAGAGCTCAGAATATTATTGTGAGTGTCATAGATGATTCTACATTTCAGAATCTGATTCACTGCAAGACCTCCAAAGAAATGTGGGACACCTTGATTGTCTACATGGAGGGATCTAAAGAAGTAAGACAGGATAGGAAGTCTATGCTCAACCAGGAATATGAAAGTTTTAGACAAGGAAAAACTGATAGCATAACCGAATGCTATAAGAAATTCTATAGAATTGTGAATGAGTTGATGTCCTATGGAAGAGTCTTCAGTACCTATGAACTGAATGACAAATTCTTAAGATCCTTAACAAAGGATTGGGACACAAAGATCTGTGCCATAAGAGAAGTGGCTAAATTGGTAGAAATCTCTCCTCCCTCCTTGTTTGGAAAGCTGCTATCCTATGAAATGCAACTTATGGTGAGGAAGGAGGAGGAAAAGAATTCAAGAGGAGAGCATATAGAAAAGACTGTGGCATTCAATGCAGAAGCCATCAGAAAGAATAGGAGGATATCACCATCCCCTCCTAAGGAAATTGTAGAAGTCAGTTCTGAAAATTCAGATAATCAGGGTTCAGAAAGTTGTGATTCAGATGCAGACTTTGCTGCATTCACAAGGCAATTCCAGAGGTTCTTGAAGAAGAAGCAGTGGAAGTTTAAGCCCTCCACTTCACAGCAAGTTGATGACTATTATCAGAAGAAAAAGTCATCAAGGAAAGAAAAGAGCAGATCAAAGCCCAGCAAGGCTACTACTTCAAAGATTGTCTGTTATTGCTGCAATAGACCTGGACATGTAGTGGCTGACTGTCCTGATAAAAGAAAGGAGTCTTCAGACAAGAAGAAGACTCATAAAAAGGGCAAGAAGGAGAAATCTTTTGTTGCAAAGAAGGATAAGAGCCTAACAGATCAGTCAACTTCAGAGTCAGAATCTGAAGCAGAAGCATATATTGGACTATATGCTGCATCTGAAGAAGAGGAGTTTCAGCAGTTGTTAGACTCCATCTATGATCAAGAGGATCATCAGTGCATAGGACTGATGGCAGGATCTGAAGAGGACATATGCCAGAATCAATCTGGTCCTAATAAGGTACAATGTCCTTCTATGATATCTGTTTGTAGTACAAGTACAGAATCAGCTATATCTGCATCAAGTGATGTAGATGCATCTGATTCTGAAGGAGATGTCTATCAATTGATAGATAAGTATGGGGACTTGTTGCAGACCCTTAAGAAAAGCAAGAACCTAGTTAAATCTCAGGCTCATGAGATTGCTAAACTAAGGGTAGCTGCAACTGAGTTAGAGAAAGTAATTGATCAGAAGTTAAATGAAATTGCCAAGCTGAAGAATATAACTATTATTCAGATGGGCACAATTAATTATACCAATGATCAAGTGAAGAGTTTGGAGGCTAGACTAAGAATTGAAAAAGATTTAGTGGCTAGTTACTCTAAGCCAAAGTCTGTCTTACCCTTGATAGATGAATTTGTGAATCAAAAGGGTAAGGCAGGATTAGGATTCAAAGGTAACTCCAGGGCTGGCCGATTCAAGAGGAAAGGCAAAGCACCTGTCAAGCCACTGAACTTTTCAGTTCCTATTAAGTTTAGAAAGGTGCAAGTGCCTTCTAACCAATATGATCATGAAAATATTCATGGTCATATTAAGACTAATGTTCTGAAAAACAAGGGTGTAAATGCCAACAGGCCTACCAATGTTCATAAACCCAATGATTATAAAAAATCAGTGGGTGAAGCTGCTGCTGCACCAGCAATGGACAGAAATTCTTTTGTCAAGGATGTATCTAGAACTAGATACAATAGGTTTGAATGTTGGTGCTGTGGCAAAAGAGGCCATTTTGCACTAGACTGCTGGTACAACACAAGTGTTAGAAAGAACAATAGTTTAACTGTTAGAAGAGATAATGGTAGCTTTGTTTATGCTAACCTGAACCAAGGACCCAAGACTTGCTTGGGTTCTAAGGGTAAGTAAAACTGTGTTGCAGGTGAATCCAAGTAGCCATGCCCCTATATGGTACTTGGATAGTGGTTGTTCCAGGCACATGACTGGAACAAAGGGGCTGCTGAAGGAGTATTCATCTGTCAAAGATGGACCTAAAGTGATCTTTGGTGGATCTGAAAAAGGAGTCATCAAAGGGTTTGGTAACATTTCTTCTAACCTATTTACTATCACCCAAGTGACTTATGTAAAAGGTTTGAAACATAATCTAATAAGCATAAGCCAGTTGAGTGATTTAGGATATGACATTTCATTTGTTAAGGATGAATGTCATATCAAAAGGTCAAGTGATCAAGAGATCATTTTGACTGGGTATAGGAAGAGAAATGTATATTGTCTTAATTTTGAATGTGAGAATAAGGCTTCTCTCATCTGTCTTGTAGCTGATGACAATGCTTCTCATTGTGTTAAGTGGCACAAGAGATTGACTCATCTTAACTACAAGACAATTGGCCAACTCTTTAGCAAAGAGTTAGTGAGGAATGGTCCTCAAGTTAAGTGTATAAAGGAAGGGATATGCTCAGCTTGTCAAAAGGGCAAGCAGACAAAATCCTCATTTCAAAGCATTGAAAACAAGGATTCTGTGAGGTGCTTATACCTCTTGCATATGGATCTTTTTGGTCCTATGCTAGTTCATAGTCTAGGTAGGAAGGTCTACACTTTTGTGATTGTAGATGACTATTCTAGATTTACATGGGTGTTCTTTCTGAAATAGAAATCTGAAACCCCAAGTGTCTTACTTAATTTTGTGAAGCAAATTCAGAATGAACTGAATAGTACAGTGGTCAAAATCAGAAGTGACCATGGTACTGAGTTTCAATCTGAAAACATGACAAAGTTATGTGAAGACTTTGGGATTTTCCAAGAGTTCTCCTCACCTAGAACACCTCAGCAAAATGGAATTGCTGAAAGAAAGAATAGAACATTAATTGAAGCTGGTAGAACTCTATTGAGTGACACCTCTCTACCAGAATATTTCTAGGCTGAAGCATAAACACTGCTTGTCATGTGATCAATAGGGTTTCTATCACCAAGAGCCACAAAAAGACTCCCTATGAGATTATGAAAGGTAGAAAACCAAATCTATCCTACTTCAGGATCTTTGGTTGTAAATGCTATATACTTAACAATGGTAAGTCATATTTGACTAAGTTTGCTGCCAAATCCCAGGATGGGATATTTGTTGGGTACAACATAAATAGTAAGGCCTATAGAATCTTCAACTTGACTACTCAAGTTGTTGAAGAATCTGTGCATGTTGTGTTTGATGAAACAAGATTAATCAACTGTGAGTTGTCTTGTAGATCAAATGACTCAACAGGTATAAGCAAAAGAATGGACAAGCTCTCCATTGCTGAAGCTTCAAGGGAAGATGGAGCATTGGAAAATAAAGACTACTGTCCAGGGGGAGTACAAGACACAATAGAAGATGAAGAAAACCAAGAGGTTCAGCATAATGAAGGAGCTGGAGATGTTCAACCAGAAGGGAATCTTCCTCCAGCTACAAGACATTTAAGAGATCATCCAGCTGATCAGATAATAGGTGATCCAAGATAGGGAGTGCAGACTAGAAGCAGAAGTCAAAGCATAGTTCTGCATTCAAGTTTCCTGTCACAAATGGAGCCTAAGAAGTTTGAAGAAGCAATCCAAGACCAGCACTGGATTAATGCTATGCAAGAGGAGCTGAATCAATTCAGAAGGTGCAATGTCTGGGAGCTTGTTCCTAGACCAAGAGGCCACAATATAATTGGGACAAAATGGATCTATAGGAACAAGTTGGATGAGAGTGGAGTAATAGTGAAGAATAAAGCAAGATTGGTTGCTAAAGGATACACGCAGGAAGAAGGGATTGACTTTGATCAAACCTTTGCCCCAGTAGCAAGGTTGGAGGCAATCAGAATGTTCCTTGCCTATGCAGCCTATAAAGACTTCAAAGTATAACAGATGGATGTGAAGTCAGCATTTCTTAATGGTGATCTTAAAGAAGAAGTATATGTAGAGCAGCCATCAGGTTTTGTAGATCATCTTAAACCTGATTATGTTTATAAGCTTAGAAAAGCTTTGTATGGGTTAAAGCAAGTCCCAAGGGCTTGGTATGAAACCCTGTCTACTTTCCTTATTGAGAATAAATTCTCAAGAGGAAAAATAGACAAAACTCTATTCCTTAGGGAATCCAAAGGCAAGATCATCTTAGTTCAGATCTATGTTGATGACATAATCTTTGGATCTACTGAAAACAACCTTTGTAAAAAGTTTGCCAAACTTATGCAAGGGAAGTTTGAGATGAGCAGTATGGGGGAACTTAAGTTCTTCTTGGGACTCCAAGTAAGACAGACTGATGATGACTTGTCCATATCCCAGTCAAAGTTCACCAAAGAATTAATTAAGAAGTATGGTATGGAGTCATCCTCCATCATGAGAACTCCTATGGGAACATGTATGCCTATATGCAAAGATGATGCAGGTAAATCTGTTGATGAGACTTTGTATAGAGGAATAGTTGGTTCTCTACTATATCTCACTGCTAGTAGACCAGATATTATGTATGCTACATGTGTCTGTGCTAGGTACCAAGCCTGCCCTAAAGAGTCTCATTATACTGCAGTCAAAAGGATTCTGAGATATCTTAAGGGCATACCTAATCTAGGCCTTTGGTACCCTAGGAATAGAGATTTTCTACTAACAGGTTATTCAGATGCAGATTTTGCAGGCTGTAGAGAGGATAGGAAGAGTACTACAGGTACTTGTCAATTCCTGGGAGGAAGACTGATTTCATGGAGTAGTAAGAAGCAGACCAGTGTGGCTATATCCACAGCTGAGTCAGAGTATGTTGCTGCTGGCAGCTACTGTGCACAACTATTGTGGATACAGCATCAGCTTAAAGATTATGGTATTCAAGTAAGTAGAACACCTCTTTTGTGTGATTCTAAGAGTGCAATTTCTATTGCTAATAATCCTGTTTCTCATAGTAAAACTAAGCATATAGAAATTAAATACCATTTTCTTAGAGAATATGTAGAAAGAGAAGACATCATATTGGAATTTGTTAAAACAGATTATCAAATAGCAGATGTATTTACTAAGCCACTGGATGAAACAAAATTCAATAAATTTAAAATTGAATTAGGCATGCTGACCATTGATTAGTTTATCAACAAACTTAAAAGTAACATATTAGATTATCAAGTGGTCTCAAGTGGTATTGACAAAAAACAGAAAATGGCTAAGTAAAATGGTGTCGACACATTCAGTGATAATGTGTCGACTCAGTGGTGTAATGTCGACAAGTCAGAGATATTGTGTCGATACAGAGAATATGTGTCGACACTTAAGAATCATATTGTCGACTTATCCAGGAATGTAGTGTCGACTTCACCAGAATAATGGTGTCGACACTTACAGATTTTATGTCGACACTTATACTAAGAGTCGACACAGAATTTCTGATGCTCTACTATATATCCCAAATGTCGACATATCCACAAATTGGTGTCGACACATAGTAGATAGACTTGATGTCGAGATAATAAAAGCTTGTGTCGACACATTCCTTCTGTGTCGACACTTATAGTCTGTTTTTACAGACTTTTGATCTTCTTTCAAGAGAAAGTATAAATAGGTCAAGAACTTAATCTGTCGACACGCTTACAAGGTTTTCAAGACTGAAACCCTGTGTCGACATTCTCTCTCTCTCTTCTCTCAAGCTTTCTCAACTGATCAATGGCGCCGAAGATTGAAGACAACATCAACGAAGGTTATGAGTTGGTCCGGAATGCCTTTGCAGAAGCCCCAACAGATGTTCAACGGGTTATCACTCTTATTTCCGAATCCGGATTAGAGTTTTTAGTTTCTGAACCTTCTAAGATATGGAAGAAGGAGGTGCATGAATTCTTTAACTCTTCATCAGTGGATTCAGATATTCTCAAGATAAAGTCCACTGTTCATGGGTCGACAGTGAAGATTACCCCAAGGAGTTTAAGGAAGATTCTCCAATTACCAATAATTGAGAATGAAGAAGAAGTCCCTGCTTCTAAATCAAGGGAGGCTCTCCAATGGTGCGGATTGGATCCCACCCTGAAGATTGGAGCTGCTTTCAACAGGAAAGGGATGAATCAGCAAGGGAAATTCTTGTCTGAAGTAGTTGGAAAGGTGATTCTGTGCAAACCAGGGGGACATGATAGGATTTCAGCCTATATGTTCGGCCTAATGACCAGAATTGTGTTTACAATTCCAACTGATTGGTCAGCTGTTATCTTTGAAAAGATCAAGGAAGGAATCAAGAAGCCAAATCTGGCTAGAATTATGAGTTTATATCTGACTAGAGTAATCCCTGAGGTAATGCAACAAATGCTAGGAACAAAGATCAATCACATGAGAAAGATGGACATGAGATTATTTTCTAGGTGGGATAGGGTGCTGTCTAAGGATGTACCTGATGAGAGCAGGCAGGACACCCCAGTGAAATCTCCTTCTCATGCTCAAGATACTGAGCAGCTTCAAGAAGAACTAGTGAGAAAGCAGGTTGAAGATCAGCCTGAATCTACTCCAGCCCAGCAAGAAACTATACCTGCACAGATGCAGGGGGGACAAGCTCATTCTCCTGCCCAGAATGTATCTACTCCTGACCAGGTACAGTTGCAGGGGGAGCTGGTGTATTTTCCTACAAAAGACATTTCTAAAATTTCTATTTCTGCACAGGTGCAGGGGGAGCAAGTGTACTCATCTGCCCAGGACATTACCAATACTGAACAAGTACAGGGGGAGAAGATGTCTGACCCAGTGCAAGAGGCAGAACAAATTGATATCTCCAAAGATTTGAATATTAAAATTCTGAATGACACATCTTCTGTTCAAACTCAGAAGGAATATACTCTAGATGAGTTATTTCCTAATGTTGATATTGCTACTGATATAGTAGAAGAGGGGCAGGATATTGAGAAGGCCCTAGACATGGAGATAGAGCAAGAAGCTGAGATCGAGCAAGAGGTTGAGAAGGAGAAAGAAATTGAGGAGGAGCAAGTGGTAGAGGGGGAGTCTGTGCATGTTGAGGCTGAACAACATGGCACTGAGACAGATATTCCTCCTCCTCCTCAAGAAAGAGTTCAAATTGATAGTTCATCTGAATCAGAGACTGAAGAAGCCAGAATGGCTAAGAAGAGAAAACTTATTGTCTTCCAGAGAAGGAGCAAAAGTTATAAGCAAGCACTACAGACTACAACTCAACAATCCCATTCTGAATTTAATTATAACAAGTTTATGGTTGATTTGCAAGTTAAGTTGGATGAACATAGATTGGCTGTTGAAAAATATGTTGATGAGAGCAATAAGTCCCTTCAATTTGACTTGGCTCAAGATATAAAGTCCATTAGATTAGAAGTCAATATGCATAAGAAGGAGATGACAGATTGCTTCCATAAGGGAGGTAATGCTGTAGTATTCTTGGCAAAACAACAACAATCAATTATTACCAAAGCAGATGATATAGCACTGAAGCAAGGCTATGTTCTTACAAATCAGATAAACATAAATGCCAATCTTGAAGACTCTCACAATGAGATTCTTAATGAGTTGAAAAAGACTACTGAAGGGTTGCCTGCAGCAAGAGGAAAGGAAATGGAAGAATTTGATAAGAAACTTCAAGATGCTATTGAATCAGTTAAAACTGCTATCACTACCTCTCAAAAGGACATATATGATAAGCTTAAGAATTTAAAACCATTTTTTAAAGAGGGTGTGAATTATCTGGATGGCCAGATCAGATTTCAAAAGGAAGATCTAAGAGATCATATTACCAGAGAAGTCATAAAGGGGGAGAGGTTGTTAGTTCATGCTGGCTCAGAGCACACCAAATGGGTGACAAATAGTATTCGAGCCACATTGGGATATCCACCTTTGTGTGATGATGCTATGGTGGCTGAGTCAGGCATTCAAACAGGTCTACTTGAAGGCAATCAACCTGAGATTGCCCAAGTCATTTACCCTCCTCCAGATTTTGATATGATTGATCAGCAAATTCAGGATATGTATAGTCCTCCAAAGGAGGTTACCAAGATTATTATTGAAAAAGTTGATAAGGCTGATGCCAACTTGAAAGAACAGCAAGATGCTCTACTATCCAAGAAAAGATTTAGAGAGCAGGCTGAACTTAAGCCAGATTTTGAGCAGTGGAGCCCTACTTCAAGAAATATTATACTCACTGCATGGAAGGCTATAAAAGACCAAGTTCATGAAAGAGGAAAGTGGTATAGTGAAATGGAATGGCAAAAGCATGAAGCTAGGTAAGAGGCAATAATACAGTTCAGAAGAAAAGCCAAGCTGGGTAGGCTGCCACCAGATGCTCAAGAGCCGAGCAAGTACTTTCCAAAGCCATTTCATTACTTTGAAAGGCAAAGGCTCAAGGAAGAAGCACAGAAGAAGGCTGATCAAAAAGGCAAGAAGCCAGCTGAAGTTGTTGAAGCTCCTGTGAAGGCTCAAATCCAATCTGGCAAAGGGATTGTCATAAGAGAGCCTGATCAGTCTTAATTTTGTTTTAAGTTCTTTCAAAAGTATTTTGTAATGTTTTGATTAAATCATTCAATGTAAAAATCTGTAATCAAACATTACTAAGTTTTAAACAAAATATTATTTGGAATCATATAATGTTCACTCTGTGATGGATTGTTCATATTTTATTTTTTATTAAGTATTCCTGTTATGTCATATATCATCATATTATACTTTTTATAAATGGTGTATATCATTGGCTTTAAGGGTTATGACTTCTCCAAATAGGGGGAGATTGTTGGGTACATTGGAAAATGTGTACCTGATTTGAAGAAGTCCAACTTAGCTCAATGATATACATCAAGGTGTATTTGATGTTGTTTTAAGTTGACATGTGCAGGTGAAGAAGTATTAAAAAATGCAGAAAAATATTCTAAGTCCATGTGTCGACACCTGAAGAAACAGTGTCGACACTTCAGAACATTTGTGTCGACACAGAGAAAGATAGTCGACACAGAGAAAGATAGTCGACCTCGACACAGAAGGAGATAGTCGATCACATTTGTGTCGACACAGAGAAAGATAGTCGACACAGAGAAAGATAGTCGACCTCGACACAGAAGGAGATAGTCGACCACATTAATGTCGACACTGAGAAGCAGCGTCGACTCACAGAAAGAAAGTCGACCACATTTGTGTCGACACTGGGAGGCTGTGTCGACACAATGAGACAGAGTCGACACACATTGGCAGAAGTCGACAATACTTGTGTCGACACCAGAAGACTAAGTCGATATATTTTTGCAGAGTCGACAATTGTTGTGTCGACACCTGAAGGCAGTGTCGACACATACTGAGTTCTGAATCTACAACAACTGTGTCGACACACAGGACTTGTGTTGACACACTGCAGAGTCAAGACCAAGTTATTTTCTGAAGAAGCTGTGTCGACTTAATGACGAACTTGTCGACATCTTCAAAGACTGTGTCGACACCAAAGTCACTTATGTCGACACATATAGACAGTTGGTCTCGACACTTTCTGACTGACTGTCTCGACACTTTGCTGTCCAAGACTAAGGCACAGGATTTGTTTGAAGACTTGACAGCTGTGGGTTGCCACCGGTTAACTGATGCTGTCAGACTTATCAGAAAACAGTTAGAAACCGGATCAGCCGGTTACCATGAAGAAGGTCTATAAATAGACAGATTCAGAAGGAAGTAACAGATAATAGAGATACAAAAAAACAAGGGTGAAGAAGGATTACAATCCAATTGAAGTATCAATTCAAGAAAGTGCTAGACACTAAAGAAGATCTTCATCAGAAGATCTAAGCAGACGATCTCAGGATCGATCTAAGAAGAGTTCTAACAAGAATTCAGAAGTATCATTAAAGGTGTTGGATAGAGAGGGATCCACCCATTTGAAGAAGAAGAAGGAAGCCATCAGTGGTTTCTCAAGAAGCTGTTTGGAAATCAACTCAGCTAAGTTCAGATTCAAGAAGCTTTGAAGAAAGCTCAAGTTTCAGTTGATTTCAACAGCTGATCAAGAATTGTCTTGTCCTCTTCTCTCTCAACAAAGGCAAGACATTAAAACTTCTTTTCTAAAATTCTGTAGGACCTGTTTTACACAAATCTGAGTTGTAAGCCTGTGATATAAAGGCTGAGTGTAGGAGAGTTGATCTCTGAGTGGTAGGGCTGTTTGCCTGAGTGTAGGAGAAGGTTCTTCTCTGAGTTGTAGGCCTTGTGGCAAGGCTGAGGTAGGGCTGTTGTGCCTGAGTTGTAGGAACCTATCCAGGTTCTGAGCTGTAGGATCTGTAGATCTGAGAATAGTGGAAGTTTGGTCGAATCTAGCATACTGCTAGATAGGTGAAGGGGGAAAGTGGATGTACCCAAACCTTGGGGAACCACTATAAAACATTGTGCAATCTGTGATGATTAAATTTCTGTGATTGCTGTGCTGGATGTTTTAATTCTGTAATTGAATTCTGCCTAAAAGTATAAACAAGCAATTAGAACCTATTCACCCTCCCCCCCCCCCCTCTAGGTGTTTAGGTTGTCTTGAAAGTAAAACTATCAGAATTAAAATAAATGTCGAAAAATCAGGGGTGTTACAACGGTGGAGAAGGCCGTCGACGATGGAGGAGGAGGCCGGCGATGATGGAGGGGGGCGTAGAGTTGGGAGACGACGGCGGCGGCGACGGCCGTGACATTGGGAGACGACGGCGGAGACGACCATGAAGTTGTGAAACGACGGCGGCGGAGACGGCCGTGAAGTTGGGAAACGACGGCGACGGCGACCGTGATGTTGGGAGACGACAACAACGTCTGTGGCGTTGGAAGACGGCGGCGGCGACCGTGGCGTTGGGAGACGATGGCGGCGGTCGTGGCGTTGGGTGACGATGGCGACGGTGTCTGTGGCGTTGGGAGACGACGGCGGAGACGGTCCTGAAGTTGGGAAATGATGATTGCAACGGCTGTGGTGTTGGGAGACGACGATGACGATGTCTGTGGCATTGGGAGATGACGGCGCCGGCGGCGGTCGTGGCGTTGGGAGACGACGACGGTGGGCGCGGAAGAGAGGGGGGACGCGCAGCCGGCACATGCCGGCGTCCCCCACTGACCACCCCGGCGGTTAGCCCGCCATCCCTGTTGGAGAGTGCACAACACTCCCCAACAGGGGGGCCAAAAATAGGATGGAAGAATATATTGCGCTGGATTAATCCCGCGCTTACAGTGCACGAGATTAATCCCGCGCGCGCAGTGCGCGGGATTAAACCTGCGCGCGCTGTGCACAGGGTTAATCCCGCGTGCGCTGTGAGCAGGGTTAATCCCGTGCGCACAGCGCGCGGGGTTAATCTCGTGCGGGCATTGTAGTGCGCAGGACGATTCCTGCGCACGCGAGACTCGACACGGGGGGACTCCCATGCGCGGCCTTCGCCGCGTAGGGCGATTGTCGCGCGGGAGGCTCCCACAGAGCGGCTTGGGCGGCCATGCCACGGAGTTGCTCTTTGCGAGAGATTATTGCGGTTATGCTTGCTGGACCCACGGTTTGGTCGAACCCGCTCTAGGGGAACCCCATCAAGGGTAAAATTGTAATTTCACATTGTAGGGTGTGAGTCATATTAAATTTATAGGTTTGGGACACCCTACTATATTAGGCTTGGAGCCCTATGAAAATAAAGACGAACGGTCATGATTCATTTGTGTAATTGAATGACTGAGATGTTTTGATCTAACCAGATCAGACGGTCCCAGTTGATTGGAAGAGACGCCATGAGTACATGATATGACAAGAAAAGACTTCTTTATATAGTAAAGATAAAAATAATGAAAAATATTAGAATAAAATAGTAAAAATTTTAATGGAATTGAAAAATATTTATTATGAATGTCACTTCAAAACCAAGTCGGATAAAAAATGAAGTCAGTGGTGACGGCAAATAAAAAATATAGAGACTACTGCTAAAATGCTGATGTTAAATTTTTTAAGTCCCACATTTTGGGATTCGGTTTGGTTTTGGGGTTTAAATATTAGGAGAGAGTTGATTAGGTTGAAATTTAAAATATGGGTGGGCTAACCAGAGCGAGTGGGTAATCAGAGCGGGCAGGTTGGCTTTAGTCTCATACGCGGAGTATCACTTCTGGTCAGTTATGGTCTTTGTTTTTTTTAACAATGAGGGTAAAATTGAAATTTCATATTTTAGGGTAGGAGTTTTATTAAATTTATAGGTTTAAGACACCCTACTATATTAGGTTTATGAGCCCTATGAAAATAAAACGGACGGTCATGATTCATTTGTGTGATTGAATGACTGAGATGTTCTGATCAAACTAGATCGGACTATCCTGATTAATTGGAAGGGACGTCATGGTTACATGTTATGTCAAGATAAGACTTCTTTATATAGTAAAGATATACACGAGTGACAGTTACAGAGCTCTGCCCCTACGACCAACTGCGATAGTATCCTGATTATGATAGTACCCCGACCACAGGTCCACAACAGACACGGGGCTTCACCCATATCAATTAATTAATGTAATTTAAAATAAACACATTATTAATTAATTAAAGCATATAAAGATATGTATAATTTTTTTATTATTTTTGTTAAAAATATATTATCATTATTTATATATTCTTAACCTGTAATTTTTATTTTTTAAAATCAAATTGATTGACTTCATCATTACTTCTCAAATCAACTTTAATAAAGTTGGTATGCTTAATTATAGCCTATCATAGTAAGTATATGAGCTCTACTAAAAACTTTTCAATTTTATGAATTTTCATCATTACTTTCAATTTGAGAATAATGTAATTACTTAAATGGACATTAAATATTATTTATTTAAAATATGTTATAATATATATTAAGTCATTAGATAAAAACAAAAAAGATATACTTCGCAATTTTGAATTTTTCATCAAAGGCAACTTTTCCTTTTTAATATAGTAATGATTTTTTTATATATTAATAACATAATTAATTAATTCTATTAGTCTGTACAATATTAAAAGGGAAAAGTTGTGTTAAAACAAACATTCAAAATTGTCAAATATAGCCTCATGCACATTCAAAAAGTTATAACATATATTATATCATATTTCAAAAAAAAAATATTCATTCAAGTAATTACACATCTTTCTCAAATTAAAAGTAATGATGAAAATTCATAACAACACTTAAGCCTTTATCCCACTATAGTGGGGTCGACTATATGGATCCTTTGTCTCTATTGTGCCCTATCTTTAGTCATAATCTCATTAATGCCTAAATAGAGCAGAGCTTTCCTTTCAAGTCTTTATTGGTCTACCCTTCCCTCGTTTAACAAAAAATATAGTAGAGCTCATATACTTACTATGGTAGGCTATCATTAAGCATGTCATCGATAGTTTCAATGAAAACTGTCATTAGTCATGTCAGCGGTATTTTCTAAGAGACTATTAAACTCATCAATTTAACTAACTTGATTTGACATTAATTAGTTGATAATGAGTTTTTTAAGCAACATTAATTAATTGATAGGGGAAGAGCCCCGTGAATGTCTGTCACGACCCGTCTCGACAAAAGTCAGAGTGCGCTTCGGGCGGGCCATGATGTCACAGACATGGGTGGAATGAAACCATGCCTGCTAAGGCGAATGCAGAGAAAGCTGAAAATAGTTTGAAAGTAGTTATTTTTGGAGAAAACAGATTGTTTTTATTTATTTGCGGAAGCTTTTTGAGTTTAGAATGGTGTGAATATTAAATGCACATGTGTTTTGTAAAAATTCATCTTTTTATAGAGTACTACTATACATTTCATGCAATTATGATTCAACAGAGGGTGCACATGCATTAATTTCAAATTCTAGTATATAAATATTAAAATAGTCTAGCAGTTGTCTATGATACCAGAGAAAATGTCTGATTGCAATTATTACAAAAAGAATTATTTGACAGTAAAAGAAATGTAAACATAGAACCTGGAACTTAAAGCTGATCGGGCTCGAGTACTAGGCGGCACTGCACGAACGCTAAGACAATTCCAAAATAGAAAGAAAAAGTCTCAGAACATTGAAATAAGTAGAGTGAGCAAAGTAAAGTATAGAACAGTAACAAAAGCAGAAAAGTATGAGTGTACCAGTTTCTCATGAAATAAAACTATTCGAGACAAACAAATAAAATAGCTAAACAAAACAACTTAGTTTATCAGACTACTCCGGAGTATAACATATAGACAGATCAAGAAATGTCATTAGCTGTAATCAGTGAAATGTGAAAGCGTTTTATTTGATGCACGAGATTCTAATGTAAGTCTTATCAAAATGGTTGTGCTTGTTATGACCATTTGTTGGTTTTCGTTGCCAATCAAGCAAAAACTTGAGTCAAAGCGTCACATCAATTGAACACTACCTTTCATTAATTGCTTATGACATTGATGACTTTAAAGATTCATGATTTAAGAGATTCCTAACATATCAAGACTTGATACAAATTTAGCGATTCATCTATACAAGATTAGAGTTCATAAATGCGTCAAGAGAGGAATTGAGTTATGGAGCAACATTCGCTCAAGTCTTAGAACAGACCTAAGAAACCAGATTAGATGACAGCAGATTCGATGACACAAGCTTCAATGACATAAGATTCGATGACACAAATAAAACTGAATAGGGAGCAATATATTTTACGGGATTCAAGTATTTATGAGTGGTGTGACTATTACCATGCATCATTTCCTAGGATACCAATTATTCATTTAGACTGATCCACTACAACACATGATTATCTTTTAAGTAAACATGAGTATGATCTGAATATTTTATATAAAACATCATTCATTTATTTGTTAATAAGTTGTGATATTTATCATCATAATAATTACTGATCACGCTCAGAAATAACTACTAGTCTTCTCATTATTCATCAAATGAGCTGAAAATTCATCTTAAGTGGGAATCCAATCCAAAATCACTTTCGTTCCCTAACACATGTCATTCTAAGAAAATATCCAAACAAAAAATTATCCACGATCACAAACTCATGTAATCCCAAACATATCAAACCTTAAAATTATTAACTTATCAGATTGAGCATTTAAGATATCAATTCATTTAATAGATCGATGTATTCAAGAATGTGGCCAATCAGTTAAAAGAACAGATACAATAAAATAAACTCAATGTTGCAAGAGAGAGGGATCACTACTTGCCTGAAGGAGGCTGAATCTGACGGAGGAGGATAACCGACGCTAGCAAAAATAGGAACCTTATTTTGAACCTGTACAAGAACGATGAAAGCGACATAGCAAATTAACATCACACTAACATAAGCATGATTCAATATATAACTAGATCAAGAGCGGGCTAAGAAATTTACCTCCCTCAAGAGTGAGGGGAGAAGAGATTCTACGCGGAGACGGAGACTTGGCAATGCTTGGATAGGGGAAACCCTAAATCGGAGAGTACTGCACATGATTCCCACCAACTGAGTTGAGGAGCGGCACTGAAAGGAAAACCTACACAAAAGCTAGACAAAAACAAGAGGGGCACAACTAGGATCACGAAGTATAAGAAATTAGGACACGAAATCAAAATAGGATTCACAAAAAAATCTGAAATCAGGGGGGAAGAGAGGAAACCCTTACCAATAGGAACCAAATCCGAGCCCAGGGAAGAGAGGGGAGGAAACCCTAACTGTTCCTTGCCACAAATCTCGACCAAAGAGTAGCGGGAACCGCTGCCGTAGGAAGAGGAGGTGAGACTGAGGTTGTTGCCCTAGGAGAGAAGGCTGTCAAGGCTTGGGGAGGAGAAGTTTTGGTCGGCCAAGGCAGAACAGGCGGCGGCCATGGAGGGAGGAGCCAGAGGAGGCAGGTTTTTCGTCCAGAGAAGGGGACATATGGGAGGAAGGCAAGGCTGAAGTAGTCGACGCCTGGAGCAGGAGACAGGGCTTGTGGGATCAGTGACTTGTGCTGGAGTCAGGATCGAGGAAGCCCTTGACCAAACGGGAGCAGCGGAATGCAGGAGAAGGACTGCGAGATACGGGAATAAAAGGGGTGGTGCTGGCTCGGGTTAGGGATTAGAAGAGATTAAGTTATAAGATGAGGGATTCCAACAAATTACAAAAATGCCATTGTGATTTATCTCAATTTTTGAGTTGTTTATTCTCCCCTACTTTGGAAGTTTCGTCCCAAAATTTTCTGAGAATCTTTGAATGGGGTCAAAGACAACGAAGATTCAGACGACATTCATTCCAACAATGTCTGTAGATCAAGACATGGAAGTTAACTATGAATACAAAGAAACAGAAAGGAGAATAAGCACGAAGACTTATCAAAATCAAGAGAAATATTGCAGATACTTACAACGCATAACAGATATAAGCTCACAGGAGAACTCTTCAGACTTAGCGGGTTCATATGGATATAAAAGATTGGCTTTAGGGAGCACAGGAATTGCTTCAATTAGTTCGAAATTAAAAGGTAATACTCAAGGATTTGAGAATGAGAAATTCTTTACACGAAGCGAAGATAGAATATTGAAGAGGAGAAGGAACTGGATGACAATTGATTGTCTACAGAAGCGAGTTATCGTAGAGATGGAAGAACACAATCAACGCTGAAGAAATACAACAGAGCAATTCACAAGAAAAAAACTCATTTCTTGCTGACACTCAGAAGCTATCTAGAAGAGGAGATATAAGATACACGGAAGGAATTACATATTATTAGATTGTCAGGACATGACACATCGAAACAATGAACAGCGACTATATGTACAAATTATCTTGGGTGGATTTATGATATGAATTAGACACATGTCATAACATATCATAACATGTTATATAATGTCAAGTACATTCGCAAATATTAATGTAATGTTAATCATAACTTAACACATTTTGCATTCAGAACAACTCTAGGTAAGTAATCGATGCCAAGTGCAACAAATGAGAACATTCGTGCTCGACTTCGTCGTCAAGATAGATAATGTAAATACCATGAAATAGCATAATTGTACAATTGATCCTGGGATTGTTGTCTCTATGGCTTAGGACACCCTAGTGGTAGGTTTGACCTATGTAACGGAATGATTGATATGATCGGATGAGATTTCATGATCGTCCAGATCGGATATTTGATCAGACGGCTGCTGAATAATGATACTGATTAATTCCATGTCGAGTGACAGGCAATGGCTCCACAGTACGGCGGGCTTCACTTTACCACATTCGTCTGCTCATGCCCATGTTAGGACTAGCATAAACTTGGCTCAGCTGTCCTTGAGGTCCTGGGATCAAAACCGGACAACTGCATTTAAATTAAAATTTAATTTTAATAGCTGGCCCATAAAATCGTAATTTCACATATTAGGACACCCGACCTATAAAAAAGTAACGGACGGGATTGATCCGATGATCCTCAATCGTCCAGAATAATTGCTGAATAATGCATATCGGAATTAAATGTACTATCGAGTTTGGCTCATAACTTCCTTAACACTTCGTTAACGTGTCCATAATTGCTTACTTGGCTCATGAGGTCCTGGGATACTGAGTAAGATTTATAGGGTCGTAAGTTTAGGCGTGTTTCAGCCGGCCATGAACGAATCGGAAGATTTCAATCGTGATCATAGATGAGTGAAGGAATTCCGATACTATGCTTTATTATATAGTTATAAAATAAGTTTCAAAATAAGTGATATTTAGAAAATATTTTATTTTTTGAACCAACCGCTCTAACCTCTCTCTAATACCAATTGTCACGACCCGTCTCGACAAAAGTCAGAGTACGCTTCGGGCGGGTCGTGATACCACAAACATGGGTGGAAGAAAATCATGTCTGCTAAGGCGGAAGCAGAGAAAGCTGAAAATAGTTTGAAAGTAGTTATTTTTGGAGAAAACAAGTTGTTTTTATTTATTTGCGGAAGCTTTTTGAGTTTAAAATGGTGTGAATTTTAAATGCACATGTGTTTTGTAAAAAATCATGTTTTTACAGGGCACTACTATAGATTTCATGCAATTATGATTCAACAGAGGGTGCACATGCATTAATTTCAAATTCTAGTACATAAATATTAAAATTGCCTAGCAATTGTCCATGATACCAGAGAAAATGTTTGATTGCAATTATTACATACAAGAATTATTTGACAGTAAAAGAAAGGTAAACATAGAACCTGGAACTTAAAGCTGATCGGGCTCGGGTACCTTGTGGTGCTGCACGAATGCTAAGACAATTCCAAAACAGAAAAGAAAAGGCTTAGAACATTGAAATAAGCAGAGTGAGCAAAGTAAAGTATAGAATAGTAACAAAAACAGAAAAGTATGAGTGTACCAGTTTCTCATGAAGCAAAACTATTCGAGACAAACAAATAAAATAGCTAAATAGAACAAGTTAGTTTATAAGACTACTCCGGAGTATAACATATAAACAGATCAAGAAATGTCATTAGCTATAATCAGTGAAAGGTGAAAGTGTTTTATTTGATGCACAAGATTCTAATGTAAGTTTAAATGCAAGTCTTATCAAAATGGTTATGCTTGCTATGACCATTTATTAGTTTCCGTTTCTAGTCAAGCGGAAACTCGAGTCAAAGCGTCACATCAATTTAACACTACCTTTCATTGATTGCTTATAACATTGATGACTTTAAAGATTCATGATTTAAGAGATTCATTGATGACTTGATACAAATTTAGCGATTCAGCTGATTAGAGTTCATAAACGTGTCAAGAGAGCAATTGAGTTATGGAGCAACAATCACTCAAATCTTAGAACAGACCTAAGAAACCAGATTCGATGACAACAGATTCGATGACACAAGCTTCGTTGACACAAGATTCGATGACAAAAATAAAACTGGATAGAGAGCAATATATTTTGCGGGATTCAAGTATTTACGAGTGGTATGACTATTACTATGGATCATTTCCTGGGATACCAATTATTCATTTAGACCGATCCACTACAATGCATGATTATCTTTCAAGTAAACATGAGTATGATCTGAATATTTTATATAAAACATCATTCATTTATTTGCTAACAAGAATTTGTGACAGTTATCATCATAATAATTACTGATCACGTTCAAAAAGAACTACTAGTGTTCACATTATTCATCAAATGAGCCAAAAATTCATCTTAAGTGGAAATCCAATTCAAAATCACTTTCGTTCCCTAACACATGTCATTCTAAGCAAATATCCAAATAAAAAATTATCCACGATCACAAACTCATGTAATCCCAAACATATCAAACCCTAAAATTATTAACTTATCATATTGAGCATTTAAGATATCAATTCATTTGATAGATCGATGTATTCAAGAATGTGGTCAATCAGTTAAAAGAATAGATACAATAAAATAAACTCAATGTTGCAAGAGAGAGGGATCTCTACGTACTTGCCTGAAGGAGGCTGAATCTGACGGAGGAGGCTAACCGACGCTAGTAAAAACAAGAACCTTATTTTGAACATGTACAAGAACGATTAAAGAGACATAACAAATTAACATCACACTAACATATGCATGATTCTATACATAACTAAATCAAGAGCGAGCTAAGAAATTTACCTCCCTCAAGAGTGAGGGAAGAAGAGATTCCACGTGGAGACGGAGACTTGACGACACTTGGATAGGGGAAACTCTAAATCGGAGAGGACTGCACATGATTCCCACCAACTGAGTTGAGGAGCGGCACTGGAAGTAAAACCTACACAAAAGCTAGACAAAAACAAGAGGGGCACAACTAGGTTCACGAAGTATAAGAAATTAGCACACGAAATCAAAATAGGATTCACAAAAAAAATCTGAAATAAGGGGGGAAGATAGGAAACCCTTACCAATAGGAACCAAATCCGAGCCCAAGGAAGAGAGGAGAGGAAACCCTAACTGTTCCTTGCCACAAATCTTGGCCAAAGAGTAGCGGGAGCCGCTACCGGAGGAAGAGGAGGTGAGACTGAGGCTGCTGCCCTAGGAGAGAAGGCTGTCACGGCTTGGGGAGGAGAAGTTTTGGTCGGCCAAGGCAGAACAGACAGCGACCATGGAGGGAGGAGCCGGAGGAGGCGTGTTTTTCGTCTAGAGAAGGGGACATACGGGAGGAAGGCAAGGCAGAAGTAGTTGGCTCCTGGAGCAGGAGACGTGGCTCGTGGGAGCAGTGACTTGCGCTGGAGTCGGGATCAAGGAAGCCCTAGACCAAGCGGGAGCAGCGGGATGCGAGAGCAGCGGGATGCGAGAGCAGCGGGATGCGGGAGCAGCGAGATGCATGAGAAGGTCTGCGGGATACGAGAATAAAAAGGGGGGGGTTGGCTCGGGTTAGGGATTATAATAGATTAAGTTATAAGACGAGGGATTCCAACAAATTACAAAAACGCCATTATGATTTATCTTAATTTTTGAGTTGTTACATTCTCCCCTACTTAGGAAGTTTCGTCCCGAAACTTCCTGAGAATCTCTGAATGGGGTCAAAGACAATGAAGATTCAGACGACATTCATTCCAACAATGTCTGCAGATCAATGCATAGAAGTTAACTATGAATACAAAGAAAAAGAGAGGAGAATAAACGTAAAGACATATAAAAATCAAGAGAAATGTTGCAGCTACTTGCAACGCATGACAGATATAAGCTGGCAAGGGAACTCTTAAAACTTAGCGGGTTCATACAAATACAAAAGATTGGCTTTAGGGAGCACATGAATTGCTTCAATCAATTCAAAATTAAAAGGTAAGACTCAAGAATTTGAGAGCGAGAAATTCTTTGCACGAAGCGAAGATAGAATATTGAAGAGGAGAAGGAACTGGATGACAATTGATTGTCTACAGAGGCGAGTAATCGTAGAGATGGAAGAACACAATCAATGTTGAAGAAATGCAACAGAGCAATTCACAAGAAAAAAACTCATTTCTTACTGACACTCAGAAGCTATCTAGAAGAATATACAGGAGAACCATATAAGGTCGACAGACACGTGAAACAGGAAGGACTAATTACAAATATCGGGGACTAGAAATTAGAAATTCTAACACATTTTCTACTGTAAGGTACATAAATTATGTAATAATTACAACATTTTTATTGGACAACTCTAAGTAATAATCATGCAAGTACAACAATGAGAACATGTGCGATGTCAAGAAGATAGTAAATCTATGTGTGTACAATCATTATTGTTGTTTTTGGCTTAACACTTGTGCAATGATTTATGATATGAATGCAAATGAATGGGTACACATGCCATGTTAAGTGCCTATATCACTTAATATGTCATGCATATTAGGACTCTAATGCCAGCGCACTTAAAAATGTTAAACCGTCCATACAATTTAATATTCGCAAGCGGTGTATATGATAGTGGAAATTCATATGCACAAAAATGTTAAGTTTGCTCATAACTCCTTAACATTCGTGTGCATACTAGTCATGCTTATGAGTGAGTGTGTGCGTGTTTCAGCCGCGAACAACAAATAATGACAAGCTGAGTGAAGGAATGATGCATGCTTATATATTTATAAAATAAGTTTCAAAATAAGTGATATTTAAAAAATATTTTATCTTTTGAACCAACCTCTCTAACCTCCCTCTGATACCAACTGTCACGACCCATCTCGACAAAAGTCAGAGTGCGCTTTGGGCGGATCGTGATGCCACATGCATGGGTGGAAGAAAACCATACTTGCTAAGGCGGAAGCAGAGAAAGCTGAAAATAGTTTGAAAGTAGTTATTTTTGGAGAAAACAGGTTGTTTTTATTTATTTGCGAAAGCTTTTTGAGTTTAGAATGGTGTGAATTTTAAATGCACATGTGTTTTGTAAAAAATCATGTTTTTACAGGGTACTACTATAGATTTCATACAATTATGATTCAACAGAGGGTTCACATGCATTAATTTTAAATTCTAGTACATAAATATTTAAATTGCCTAGCAGATGTCCATGATACTAGAGAAAATGTCTGATTACAATTATTACATACAAGAATTATTTGACAGTAAAAGAAATATAAACATAGAACCTGGAACTTAAATCTGATCAGGCTCGAGTACCTGGCGGCGCTGCACGAACGCTAATGCAATTCCAAAACAGAAAAGAAAAGCCTCTGAACATTGAAATAAATAGAGTGAGCAAAGTAAAGTATAGAACAGTAACAAAAATAAAAAAGTATGAGTGTACCAGTTTCTCATGAAACAAAACTATTCGAGACAAGCAAATAAAATAGCTAAACAGAACAAGTTAGTTTATCAGACTACTCCGGAGTATAACATATGGACAGATCAAGAAATGTCATTAGTTGTAATCAGTGAAAGGTGAAAGTGTTTTATTTGATGCACGAGATTCTAATGTAAGTCTAAATGTAAGTCTTATCAAAATGGTTGTGTTTGTTATGATCATTTGTTGGTTTCCATTGTCAGTCAAGCGGAAACTCGAGTCAAAACATCACATCAATTTAACACTACCTTTCATTGATTGCTTATGACATTGATATCTTTAAAGATTCATGATTTAAGAGATTCCTAACATATCAAGACCTGATACAAATTTAGCGATTCAGCTGTACAAGATTATAGTTCATAAATATGTCAAGAGAGGAATTGAGTTATGGAGCAACATTCGCTCAAGTCTTAGAACAGACCTAAGAAATCAGATTCGATGACAGCAGATTCGATAACAGATTCAATGACACAAGCTTTGTTGACACAAGATTCGATGACAAAAATAAAACAAGATAGCGAGCAATTTTTTTGCGGGATTCAAGTATTTACGAGTGGTATGACTATTACTATGCATCATTTCCTGGGATACCAATTATTCATTTAGACTAATCCACTACAACACATGATTATCTTTCAAGTAAACATGGGTATGATCTGAATATTTTATATAAAACATTATTCATTTATTTGATAACAAGAATTTGTAACATTTACTATCATAATAATTACTGATCACGCTCAAAAAAAACTACTAGTCTTCTCATTATTCATCAAATGAGCCGGAAATTCATCTTAAGTGAGAATCCAATCCAAAATCACTTTCGTTCCCTAACACATGTCATTCTAAGTAAATATCCAAACAAAAGATTATCCACGATCATAAACTCATGTAATCCCAAACATATCAAACCCTAAAATTATTAACTTATCAGATTGAACATTTAAGATATCAATTCATTTGATAGATCGATGTATTCAAGAATGTGACCAATCAGTTACAAGAATAGATACAATAAAATAAACTCAATGTTGCAAGAGAGAGGGATCTCTACTTGCCTAAAGGAGGCTGAATCTGATGGAGGAGGCTAACCGACGCTAGCAAAAACAGGAACCCTATTTTGAACCTGTACAAGAACGATGAAATAGACATCGTAAATTAACATCACACTAACATAGGCATGATTCGATACATAACTAGATAAAGAGAGGGCTAAGAAATTTACCTCCCTAAAGAGTGTGGAGAGAAGAGATTCCGCGCGGATACGGAGACTTGACGACGCTTGGATAGGGAAAACCCTAAATCGAAGAGGACTGCACATGATTCCCACCAACTGAGTTGAGGAGCGGCACTAGAAGGCACACCTACACAAAAGCTAGACAAAAAAAGGGGGGCACAACTAGGATCACGAAGTATAAGAAATTAGGACACGAAGTCAAAATAGGATTCACAGAAAAATCTGAAATCAGAGGGGAAGAGAGGAAACCCTTACAAATAGGAACCAAATCCGAGCCCAAGGAAGAGAGGAGAGGAAACCCTAATTATTCCTTGCCACAAATCTCGGCCAAAGAGTAGCGGGAGCCGCTGCCGGAGGAAGAGGAGGCGAGACTGAGGCTGTTTCCCTAGGAGAGAAGGCTGTAACGACTTGGGGAGGAGAAGTTTTGGTCGGCCAAGGCAGAACAGGCGGCGACAATGGAGGGAGGAGCCGGAGGAGGTGGGTTTGTCGTTTAGAGAAGGGGACATACATGAGGAAGGCGAGGCTGAAGTGTTCGACGCCTGGAGCAGGAGACGGGGCTTGCGGGAGCAGTGGATTGCGCTGGAGTCGGTATCGGGGAAGCCTTAGACCAAGCAGGAGCAGCGGGATGCGGGAGCAGCGAGATGCGGGAGAAGGGTTATGGGATACGAGAATAAAGCGGGGGGGGGGGGGGGGGTGGCTCGGGTTAAGGATTAGAAGAGATTAAGTTATAAGATGAGGGATTCCAACAAATTGCAACAACGCCATTATGATTTATCTCAATTTTTGAGTTGTTACAACGTCTCAATCGGTGTACTGCTACGGTTGGCTAGGGGCGAAGCCCCGTACCTCTCACTCGTATATATATATATATATATATATATATAATAAAAACAGTATACTTATATATATTTATTCTATAAAGCAATACTTTTTGGACCCAAGTGAAACATAGACTTTGTTTGGTTTGGCGTTTTGCTCCGACGGCGGGAGGAGAAGGAGGGCTTTAGGAACCGGAGGGTGGAGGACGCAGTTGGAATCCCTTCGTTTTCCTCCATTTCCCATGGCGCAGCGGGTGCAAATGTCGTCGCTAACCATTTGGTTACCCGCCGTGCGACGGCGTTTGCCCCAAACGCTACGCCAAATGAAGGCATAGTTGTGCCATAAAACAAATTCTAGTCGTTGGATCCAAGAGATCATGGCTGCAAATAGCCATTTCTTAAGAAATATCCCGATACCCCCCATCTTGGCAGAAACGTAACTCGCTCCCTAATCCCTCATTAATCTCTCCCCGCCTCCACAAATGAAGATGAACTCCAACACTAACCTCCCGCATTCGCGTACAGCAGCCCCCTTCAAACACCGCCGCATGTCCATGAAAATTTGCTTTCGCCAAATTTCTCTTTAGCCGACCCACGCAGACCTCTTTCTCCATTCATTTCCCTTCTTCACAAACCATCCCCACTTCCACAAGAGATGACATCCTATATATCGGGATTCATTGTCCGATAACTTAGAATGGAAATGTACACTCCCTCAAATCCTTCTGCCTCTGCTTCCGCCTATAACTTAGAATGGATTCCAACACTGCCACTTCCATTCTCCCTCAGAATTAGCATGCATATTCTGCGAATGGATCAACTTTTGTTGGAGGTATAGTGAGCTTTACCATATTTTCTCTCAAATAGCTTATAGAATTTTCATGCCCACATGGTATTTGATGAAATGCCTGTAAATCATTGAATGTTTTGGTTGCTGTTAAACTGGAGGTGCGGACCGTACCCCTTCTACTAACTCTCCCGACTAAGAAAACCTGGGTAAATGTTTAATTTCTTTCTGCATTGAATATTTTAACATTTATTACAACTTTGCGCTCTATTTAGCCGTCTTCATGTTAATGGTCTATTGTTCTTTCTATCAAAAGAAGTTTCAAAATTTGTTTTCAAAGTTGTTATTCATTGTAGAAAAAACTAATCCTCTTGATTTTGATGATTACTTCCCTGATTATTTCCAAACTCGTGCTCGATTTAGTGGTGCATTTGTTAAGAGACTTATGTTGCTCTTTCTAGCTCATGAAGCCTCAAATTTTGTTTCTAAATTTGTCGTTCATGAATATTGAATGTTTTTTTGGGTTATTCTTACCTTCAGCTTGCTTTGAGTTTTCGTGCATTCCTCTACAAACCTGCTAATCATTTTTATATTCATATTTGTTGGGAGATTTAGATTCAGAATTGAAGAAGGATCTTCTAAATAGTTGTAGTTGTAGAACTTTTTTCTTGGAACATTGTGATATCTCAATATCATACAATGAATTAGGAGCGTGTCGGGGGAGGGTGAAACCCGCCGCGGGCCAGGTATTGTCGCACAGGGGGCTCCCGTGCACTGTCACTCATGAGTATATATATATGTATGTATGTGTGTGTATATATATATAATATCTCTACCCATATATAAAGAAATATTAAATTCATAAATTATAAACTCATTGAATGGATACGGACCGCCAGATCTAAATGTTTTATTTATCAGCCGTACATTATTTTCTCAATTAAAAAGCTACATCTCACTAGCTCTCCTAAGGCTATAGATGGCTGAGGGATGAGAGAGAAAGAGAGGGTGAGAGAGAGAGAAGGGGAGAAGAGAGAGAGAGAGAGGGCAGCAAGAGAGAGAGAGGGCGAGTGGGCGGCTGAGCGGCGAATTAATGGGCTTTAATATTACATAGATATATATTATTATTATTATAGATATTATATATATTAATATATACTATATTAAAAAGATATGTGGTGATCTGCCAATAGCGTGAGTTTGAAAATAAGGTGAAAATAGGTGGCTGTCGGATTTGAGCGTTTTGATCCAAAGTCGTTGGATCTGGGACTGCAAATAACCTATTTGGTCTACCAATAAAAGAACCCAAAAAAAATCTCTCATTATCTCTCCTAAAACCCGACTGCCATTTCCGCTCCTCCCCCCACGCCATTTCCGCGCCTCCCCCACTCACAGACATCTTTGCCAGCACAAACGGATGATGACGATGGGGATTGGTTCTGAAGCGAAACTCTGGAGAAAACCGCAAGCGGCGACCGTGGCGTCCAAGAAGGACAGCGGCGGAAGAACAAAGGCGGCAAATCCTTTTCGGGCTTTGAGTAGAATGAGGAAGAGTTATGAAGATGGGAGTTGTGAAGAAGGAAGAAAGGGGAAAGAGAATCTCATCTTTGTAGTAGATGGACTTGATCATGCAGCAGGAGATGTGGAGAAGCCTTCGGCCTTCGCTACCCTGCATAATCTCTCCCGCTCCGTCTTCTCCGAAGCACCAATTGCTGTTGTTGCTGCGATGATTTGTTGTTACAGGTTCAAGTGGTAAGGTTGAAGATGTCGAAGTTCATGGGGATTGAAAATGTTGATGGGCTTCGTTGAACTCAATTTGAGCTCATTTCTTTTGCAGCATCAGCTCTGTGTGGGCATCACTTCTTTCACGGAAATGAGGCCTGATCACTGCAGGGATTTTTTTGGGCGGGTCAGTGCCAAAATAAGGAGAGCAGTTGTGATTGTAAATATAGGTGTTGTAAATGCAGTTTTGTAAATGAAATTGTTGAACAATGGTTGCTGTAAATGCAGGCCGGGTAATGCCACGCGTTGTCGTAGGGCCGGATGCGGGCGAAGCCCGCCGAGCAGGTGAAGCCGGGGGTACTGTCGTCAGGGTGGCCCCGGCGGGCTTTGCCCGCCTCTGGCCCTACGGCTCCGCGCGACAGTACCCGGCCTGCGGCGGCTCCGCCCGCCCTGACACCGTGGCACTTTCTTTTATGTATAAAAATTTTCATTTTAAATTGTTTTAAATGATTTATTTAATAAATTATAAATTTTCATTAAAATTTTCATTTTAAATTAAGAAAATAAATTTTATTTAAAAAAATGAAATTCACGATCTTAGTCACCACCGGCGGCAGAGCCGCTGGCGTCCTGACCGAAGACGCCCGGCGAGTTCGCCGCCTCCCGGCGAACCCGCCGGGCGTCTCCGGTCAGGCCGGCGGCGGCGGCGAAGAAGACTGTGAGCTGCGTAATTAACGCAACTCCCGGTCATCAACACCTGGATGCGGACGAAGGCCGCCCGAGAGCATCGTAAAGCTCCCACCTGGATGCGAACGAAGGCCGCCCGAGAGCATCGAACACGGGCGTAGCCCGTGCGAAGATGCTCGTACACACACAAGTGACAGTACTCGACCGCGGCAACGGGCTTCCCCCGCCATATCTTAATATTAATGTTCTTTTATTATATTATTTATTTTTTTAATTTTTTAATTTTAATTTTTTTGAAAATTATTATATATTATATAATATCTCTATAATATATAAAGAAATATTAAATTCATGAATTATAAACTCATTGAATGGATTCGGACCGCCAGATCTGAATGCTTTATTTATCAGCCATACATTATTTTCTCAATTAAAAAACTATATCTCACTAGCTCTCATAAGGCTATAAGTTGTTGGGGGATGAGAGAGAAAGAGAGGTGGAGAGAGATTGAAGGGGAGAAGAGGGAGAGAGGGAGGGGCGCCGAGAGAGGGGGGGGGGGGGAGGGCGGCTGAGCGGTGGATTAATGGGATTTAATATTACATAGATATATATTAATATTATTATAGATGTTAGATATGTTAGGGATCACTTAATGCTCTGGTAAACCGGACTAAATTGGACCGCCTTAGCCCGGGAGCGATCGAGCGTACCAACAGTCACAGTAAGTAAAAAGCCGAAAAATATTTTTTTAGTGTGGAAAACCCGTCAACCGGGTAAAAAACCACGTAGCCAGGTCTGTGCCGGACAAACCTCCACTATTTTCTTGTTGATGTACAGAGTTTTCTTAAAGAACTCGAGGGCGACATACCCGCCTCTCGTTACAATTATGGAGAGAGAATGGGAAGGGTTCGGAGGGTGACAGGCCCACTCACTGAGCTATTTCTGCTTCCGCTACAATTGGGAGCTTTACGTTGCGGAGGCTTTGGAGTCTTTGGCGTTAGCTTGAAGGAGAGAGCAGCTTGTATTTATGCGTCTGGGGATTGAAAGTTTAGGTGGCGCGCTTCGCGTGCCTAGTCCTCTGTGGTTTGTCTTCTGTTATGTTTAGAGGAGTCTGGAGTGTGGCAGACTTGTCGTCGTCGCACGAGCTTGCTGCTGAGTCAAGGGTGTTGGGAATGCTGAGGGTTCTACGCGTCGGGTTGTGGTTGAGCGGTCTTTAGCGGGCTCTGAAGTTGATCTTGTAAACGATTGACGATGCAGGACACGCGAACTTTGGGCGCTCTGACGGGCTTGGTTTGCTGACACTGAGGAGGCTTGGTGGTCCCGGCGGAGCGTGCGAGGGCGCACTTGGAACGGTCTTGATGGTGGCGAGCGCAGAGGTGTGCTTGGATGGTCTTGACGGCGGGGCGCGCAGAGGCGCACTTGGATGGTCTTGACGGCGGAGCGCGCGGAGGCGCGCTTGGGTGGTCTTGACTGCGGGGTGCGCGGAGGCGCGCTTGGATGGTCTTGAAGGCAGAGCACTTGCTGAAGGTGTGTGCATAGAGCGCTAGCTGAAGGAGAGAGGGAAGGACACTTACTGGAGGAGAGCGCACGAGGCGCTTGCTGCAAAAGAGCTTGTGGGAGCTTGTATAGGCGCGTGCACGAGCGCGCACGGAAGAGGCGCTCACGAAAAATCGTCCGGGAGCACGCAAGGAAGGGGCGCGCACGGGAGCATGCACGGAAGGGGCGCATGCAGGAGCGTGTAAGTAAGGGGCGAGTGTGGGAGCGTGCACGTAAGAAGCGCGAGCGGGAGCGCGCACGTAAGAAGCGCAAGCACGAGCAGGAGCGCGCATGGAAGAGGCGTGCGCGGGAGTGCGCGAGGAAGGGGCACGCGTGGGAGCGCGCACAGAAGAGATGCGCACGGAAGAGGGGTGCGTGGGAGCGCGCATGGAAGGGGCACGTGGGAGCACGCAAGGAAAGGATGCACGCGAGAGCGCACACGTAAAAAGCCCGTGCGGGAGCGCGCACGGAAGAGGGGTGCGTGGGAGCGCGCACGGAAGAGGGGCGTGCGAGAGCGCTCACAGATGTGGCGCGCACAGGAGCGCGCAAAGAAGGGGCACGCGCGGGAGCGCACACAGAAGAGGTGCGCACAGGAGCGCACACGGAAGAGGGGCGCGCGGGAGTGCGCAAGGAAGGGAAGCGATGGAGAGAGAAAATCGTAGGAGGAGAAGTGGGGAGAGAAAATTCGTATGAGGATTTTTCGGGCCGAGAAGTAGATGAAAATGAAGAGGGAGGGGGGCTATTTATAGATTTTAGTAGGGGCAAGCCAGTAATTTCTCCAAATAGCCACCGGCCAAACCAATAGAATCGTCTGAAAAGGGGCACACAGATTGTCGTACTTACACAAATGACGAGACTACCCCCGACCAAAAATTAACCGCGCTCGTTGGAAAATAACCGCTCCTCCTGTGAGGGGAGAGGCGGTCGACAAGGCTAGCAGTCGGAGAGGGCTGGAGGCCGAGGTTGGGCGGCCAATTGGGCTGCCCGACCTAAGCGAAGAAAAGGCCGCCCCTAACCAGGGGCGGCGGCGGAAAAGGGGCGGCCTCCTGTTTCTGACTACGGGGAGGCCGCCCCTGGAAGGGACGACAGCGACGAACAGGCGGCCAAATGGCCGCCCGTTTCGAGCAACAAGGAGGTCGCCCCTGGAGGGGCGGCGGCGGCGAACGGGCGGCCAGATGGCATCCCGTTTTCGGCCACAAGGATTCCTTCCCTGGAAGGGGCGGCGGTGGTGAACGGGCGGCCAATTGGCCACCCGTTTATATCTATGGGGAGGCCTCCCCTGAAAGGGGCGGCAACGACGAACGGGCGAGCAAATGGCCGCTTGTTTGCAGTAGTAGGGCGCCTGGACAAGGGGTGGGCGACTGAGTCGCCGCCCGCCTCTTGCAAAGAGTCACCCCCTTCGAGGGTGGCGGCGGAAGTTGTGTGGCCTCGCGGTGGCTCGAGGGGCGCCGACCGGCGAATGGTCGCCCGCTTACAGCGGCGGTTACACTTCGGGCGGTTACGCCTTTGCGGTCGCACCTTGGGTGGTTCCAAGTGGTTCGTTGAGTTTGGTTGAACCGGTTCGGGGGAACCCATCATTTCCCCCCAAGTCCCTGCAACTCAGAGCCGAAGCGAATGGAGGGCAGGGACTTTTCCTTAAGTCGTGCACGCGATAATTTGTGGTGATCATGGTGGCGGTGATCAGTGTAGTAGAGGTGCGGAAGGTGAACTATCCACCAAGTGAAATGTTCGCTCGTGGTCGTGTCGTTTGTGGTTGAATGCTTTGGGGGTGCGACGTACACGGGGCGCCTCGTGTGTTGTAAGCGATGTTCGTGAGGTGTGCATTATTGATGCAGTGTGCACAAAGTGCGAGTTGGGCGCGTGGCGCTCAACGTGCGCAGTGCAAGACATACATGTGAAGCGCGCACTAGGCGCAATGTGCAAGGGGAATTATGCGTGCATGATCATAAAGTTTACATAATATGTGTGCAAAGCGGGGCGCAATGTGCACAATGGCGTGCAAGGTGTAACGCGTGCGACACTCGCGCGTGGTGCAATGTGTGTGACGGGCGCGCAGGGTACAACGTATGATGCGCGCTTGGTGCATAATGTGCATGAAATGATATGAGGTACCTGCAAATTTGAAGGTGAAGGTCCATATGGAGGTGTAGATGCGTTGTTGTGGCGTAGCCGAATCTGATGCTAGAGATCCTTCCAAGGATGAGTGAGGGGCACTGGTGTTAAGGTAGATGAGGCGTGGCTCCGCCTTCATTGTTTCTTTGCGCACTTGCCTTGTGTAGTGGCTTCGAAGTTTATTCGCGGAGCTCTGGTAGCTATTCGAGCATTGCTTGATTGTTTGCAAACTGTTCTAACTTTGAGTACTTGCTCGTGGCGACGATCAAGTTTTAGCGGTGTTGGAACCATCGCTCTGTGTAAGCAAACATGTTCTGCTTCTTAGATGTTGGTGGTTGGTGGGCAAGGTCAAGACGACGCTTATACCACTACTTAGGCGAAAGGAGGATGACATTCTGCGGGAGTGAGTGTGTCGCTGCTTATCTTGGTTTTGACGACCTTTATGAGGACGAGTGCGGCAAGCCTGACGTTGGAGAGGAGGAGCAGGCTCCTTAGTTCGTTATACCTAGTACTGTCTTGTATACTTGTTGTCTTGGTGGCATTCTTGTACTTTTGTTGTGTGTTAGCTTGCAAGCTACTGCTTATTTTTCGTGGTTTGTTGTTGGCTTTATGCTTTTGTTGTCACTTTGTCTTCTGTGATTCTCCTTCACATTCCTTCGGAGTTTAGGGTCGGGGCTTGACCCTTTGTTGTTTCGCACTTCTCTTATGAGACTTGTAATGTCAGCCCCGTTATGGGCAACTTTGAGGTACTCCTCTGAGGTTGGTTGTTGAAAGACGAGACACAGTTGGTTGCCCGTGTTTTATTCTAAACACTAAGGATCTCTTAGAAAAATTTGACGAAAAATCAGACCATGACATCCTCTTAGGATACTCTAGTACGAGTCGTGTCTATAGGGTCTATAATAAAAGAACATTGGTTGTTGAAGAATCGACTCACGTGCACTTTAATGAAAATACACCAACTGAATAATCTAGGCTGAATGAAGAGGAAGTTGATGATGATGTGTCGTTGGGAGATAAGGGTGAGGAGAGGGAAGAAGTAGTCGATGTTCCAACTCATGTGGAAGAATATAATCCTTCAAGCACACTAAATTTTTCAAAACAACATCCACGAGAACTAGTGATAGGAGAGCCCTTACATGGGGTTATAACATGGTCAACCATGCATGAATCCTTCTCGAACTTATGTTTTATATCTGAAATTGAACCTAAGTATATTTCATAAGCTTTAAATGATGAATCTTGGTTCTTGGCTATGAATGAAGAATTAAATCAGTTCGAGAAAAGTAAAGTCTGGATATTAGTGGAGCGTCCAAATAGTCATTCAATTATTGGTTTGAAATGGGTATATAAAAACAAGCCTGATGGCGAATCTAGGATAACTAGGAATAAGACACGGTTGGTTGCACAAGGATATTGACAAATAGAGGGTATGGGCTTTGAAGAGTCATTTGCACTTGTTGCACGTCTTGAATCCATTCATATGTTTTGGTATTTACAAGTTATAAACAAATTAAGTTATATCAAATGGATGTTAAGATTGCATTTTAAATGGATATATCAAGAAAGAAGTGTATGTTGAGCAACCACCCGGCTTCAAGAATGCTTACTATCCAAATCATGTATACAAATTAGTGAAGGTCTTGTATGAACTGAAACAAGCACCCCGTGTTTGGTATGATAGGCTCACAACTTTTCTCCTAGAGCATGATTTTAGGAATGGTAGTGCGGACACTACACTGTTTGTGAAGCACAAAAATCTCGATCTGATTTTATTATAAATTTATGTTGATGATATCATCTTTGGTGTCACAAATGAAAAATCTATGCAATGAAATTGTCATCTTAATGCAATCTGAATTTGAAATGAGCTTAGTTGGAGAGTTAATATATTTCTTAGAATTTTAGATTTCTCAACGAAAGGATGAAATTTTCTAGACCTGATATTACATTCGTGGTGTGTCTTTGTGCTAGATATCAAGCCAATCCTAAAGAATCTCATTTCAAAGTTGTTAAACACATCTTTAGGTATCTTATAGGCACCCAAAATTCTGGTCTTTGGTACCCTCACACCACCGACTTCATGCTCCACAGATATTCCAACTCTGATTACGCTAGGTGTTCACTTGATCGTAAGAGGACGAGTAATACTTGTCACTTCCTAGGTCCGGCTCCAGTGTTATGGTCTAGTAGGAAACAAAACTCGATTGCCCTCTCCACTACTGAGGCCGAGTATATAGCTCTAGGAAGTTGTTGCACACAAGCACTCTGACTGTCACAGATGTTGGAGGACTTCGGCCTAAAATTTAAAAGCGTTGACCTTGGGTGCGAGAACACGAGTGTCATAGACTTGACGAATAATCCAGTACACCACTCTCACTCCAAACATATTGACGTTCATCATCACTTTATCCGAGATCACATTAAGAAATAGAACGTGAAAGTGAGCTTCATTGGGACTGACGATCAATTTACTGATATCTTTACCAAACCCCTCACCGATGCTCGTTTTTCTTTACTTCGATTAGAACTGGGCGTTTTGGAACTCACTATTTGATCGTGCTGCATCATCTACTGACATCGGGATATTTCTCATGTTTTTTTTATTTCTGTGAGTTATCGTCGCGTGGTAGCCCTAGCGCTGGCGGTAAGTCGAATGCATGTTTTTTTGGGTTTGTTTTATGTGTTTTTGCTTTTGTTTTCTTTTGTTGTCTGTTTCGTTTATCTTATAATCGAAAATAAAAAAAATGAAAAATCACAAAAACTCCAAAAACACGTTTTTTTATTTACTTTGTTTGCATTATTTAATCATTTTATTAAAACAAAAAAAAGTAAAACCCCCCAAAATACAAAAAAAACTGTGGATCGTTCACTCTAAGGACACGCATGGCAACCTAGAGCATAACGATTATGTGTTATGTTTGATTTAAGAATGTTAATCCATGTTAATATTGTCTGATTGTGTCATGATGTGTCGAATCTATATGTACTTCACTACTGAGTGCGACTAGACAGGGTAATGTATGTTGATATGTCACTAGGTATGTGTGAGGATTTAGGTAGAGTAATGACATACATTGTTCACACATCCCTGTACAATGCACTAGTGTAGAAATTCATGTGTACATGTTATAACTTGTGATATTGTGTCTAACATGCTATAAATAACTTGAACAATTAATGTCACGATGTTGCTATTTTTATATACAGTTAGAACTTTGGGCCAAAATTCTAGTGCATAAGACTTTTGTATACAAGTTAAAGTGTATATATCTATGTGGGTAGATTTTGATTGATTCGAGATCCTTGAACTCAAAAAAAAGTCTAAAAATGATAGTGAAAAAAAAGAATGAAAAAAAATTAGTACATCATATTCTATCAAATCATGTGTCAAGGATACCCCCCAAACACTACTCACTCCTCCTGATAAGTCTTCATAAGCATTGTGAGGATGAACATATTGGTCAAAAAAATTGGTTCGATCTTGTGTAAAGACTAAAACTTAAGTTAGTGCTCATTGTTCGAATCTTGGTAGAAGTAGATAGCAAAGTGACATGATTTTTCATTTTATTTTTCTTATGATAACATATTGAATTATTGAGATAAAACATGTACTAAAGATTATTTCTATTTAATATTTTTTTTATGCTACACATACACATGTCATTGTTCTATATAACGCTTCAATGCATAAGAATTGGACTTTCATTGCATTGTATGTCTATAGCACATATGTACTAGTACATGATTTCCACTCCTGACGCTTACAGTGTTACACTGTATTAACTCTATGAATTTTTTAGCATTACACTCCAAATCGTTGTGTATTTAGTTTCACTTGTGCTCTCCAAATTTCTTTTACTCGGAAAAACTCGTCAAATCAACTGATTTTTGTATTGGGTAGGTTTGTCCTCATGGTGCTTCGCTCTAATTTTTGCCCCTATTGCGTATGAATTTTTTTTGTACATGGACGCTCGTTCTCTCATCTCTTTAGTATCTCATGACATAGGGAGAGAGGTGAGTGTTCACGAGACAGGTTCGTTAACCCCAGACTCCTTTTAATAATATCAAAAGGAGGAGAATTGAGTGTTCATGAGTATATCCTATGATCATATGCTAGCTGAGTGTAGAGTGCTAGTCACCCATGAGAAGATCTCGTGTAGGGGAAGCACACACATAGGGGGAGCACATTTGCAGGGGGAGCCATTCTGATCATTTCTATATTGATAAGTTCAACTTGCTATAATTCACGCTTACTGATTGAATTACACAATACCATGTTGTTAATTTTTATATCTCATGAACATAATTTGATATTATAAAAAGGGGAGTTTGTTGGAGCCTATGATTCGCATCTCTTTAGTTTGACAATATCAAATCTTGTGTTGTATTTAATCATACGAGTGTTGGGTATAGTGTGCAGGTTTACAGGTACAAAAGATCGAGAAAATCAAGTTCTGGAACCTATCGCCGAGCGTTAGCGCTATCGCCTGTGCTAGTTTCAGAATTATTTCAAGACGAGCACTCTGTGACCTACCGCGTGGCGCTAGCCTTATCGTGGCGCGCTAGCTCTCTTAACGAGCGTCAAATTAGCATACTACCACCAGGCGATAGCTACGTACCGCGCCGCGATAGCTCGAAAAAACGGAAAAATATTGTTTTTGGATTTTTTTACAAATCTGCTGGACAATTATCACATCAACACGCTTTGACCAACCGTCGGGCGCTATCTCTACCGCCGGCGGTAGCGTATTTTCTCAAGAAGTATAAAAGCGCTCCACTTTTCCTGGAGACGGAGAAAGAGACATATTCTGATTCTAGGGTTTGTGTGTCATCTCAGAGTAACGTTCCGCCGTCTCCGTCGAAGGAAGAGAACTCGGCCTCCCTCCTCCCCCCCCCATTCGCGCATGAAGATCTCCAACGAGCAAAGGACTACAACGACCAAGAGGATTTGATCAGGTGGAATAGAACAAAGATCTTTAGCACCGGTCACGCACGACTCAACGGAGGAATCGTCTTGTGGGAGAATCACTTTAAATCTTCTTTAATCTCTTATTGTAATTTTCTCTTTTCTAATTGTTTTGTGGGTGAGGAAAATCGACCGGTGAAGGTCGTCAGAATCCGTGAAGGATTCCGTGAGAAATCGTCCCAGGAAAAGGAAGTCTAGGCCGGGGGATCTAGTGGGGCTCTAAGACACTTCCGGAAAGGAAGGCGAAGAGCCAGCTCGAAGACCTTTTCAGGAAGGGAAAGGGAGAGAGACAACTGGTCCAGGTAGTGGGTCGGTATAGAAAACAAAAAGAAGTTTGTATTTCACCACCTCCGATCTCCGGCGTCATGGAGATCTCGTTGTCTGTAACTGTAAACCACTTTCATTTCTTTTGAATAAAATTATTATTCGTTCTTCATTCTTATTATAATTTCGTGGCTGTGTGCTGATAGATCTCTGAAGGGCGTGCTAGCAAGCTAGGGCTCCGCGGTAGCATCCAGAACCAGTTTTCCTGGATAAAACAAATTTTAAATTTTTAAATTAATCTGCAAACCTTCTTCAACCCCCCTCTAAGGTTGGCTACCCGATACAACACTACCTTCTTTATGACGAGATATCCTGCAAGGAACTGTTTGAGGCGAACGTTTTTGTAGAAGTGCTTTGTCATTTGTCTCTTAACCTCCTCTTGACAGACAGAGGCTAGATCTCGAAGCTCTTCGATGTAGTCCAGAGAAAGTCTTTGAGCATCTTTGTTCTCTAGGCGCCAATCTTCACTGCCTTCTCCTGCTGCGACGACTATCGGGCTTCAGACTTCGAACTTTACTGGGATAAAAGCCTCAGACTCGTGGGACAACTTGAAAGGTGTTTGCCTCATAGTCGTGTACAAAAAGCCCGACCGGGTCGGGCTTTGGTCGGGACGGCCGGACCCGGGCTTTTTGCCAACCGGCCCGGGTTCGGGCTCCCTCTCAAAGAGGGGACCCGATAAGGCCCTTTAGGCCGACCTAAATACCAAAGGCGGGATTTTAATCCCGCCTAAATAGGAGGGATTTTTGCCTTGGCCCGGGTGTCGGGCTCAGGATAGCCCTGCGTCAGGCTTTGCCCGGCCCGGGACGGGCACCAGGCCGGGCAACCGTCTAAAATTGGGGCCCGATAAGGCCCCCAAGCCCGGGCTTGGCCAGCGCCGGGCTTAGCCGGGCTTTTGCTGGGTCAGGCTCAGGCGGGCTTTCCGTGCCCGGTCTTTTTGCCTACGACTATTCCCCCGTAGTCGAGTTAGGAGTTGTTCTCAGAGCCCAAAGGACCAAAGGGAGTTGCTCCGCCTAGTTCCCTTTCAAGTTGGTAACATTCTTTTTCAGAAGGTTGATGATCAGCTTGTTGGCAGCCTCCACTTGTCTGTTGCTCCGAGGATGGTGGACATAGACAAATTGAAGATCCGTCCCTACTTGCTTGCAGAAGTCTTCCAGCTATAAGTTGGCGAATTGTGGGTCGTTGTCTGTGATGATGGCGAGAGATATCCCGAACCTGCAGGCGATCTCTCCCCAAATGAAGTTCTTCACGATTTGAGACGTGGTTTTGACAAGAGCTTTCGCCTCGATCCACTTGGAGAAGTAGTCAATCATGACGAGAACAAATTTTCTTTGACTGCTAGCTTGGGGGAAAGGGCCTATCAAATCCATCCCCCAGATGGAGAAAGTCCACGGGGCAGCAATTGAGCGAAGTTATCGCGCTTGATGTAATTGAAGAGGTGCGAAGAGTTGACACTCTGGACATTTCTTTGAGAAAGCTTCTACATCCTTCCGAATGGTCGGCCAGAAGTAGTCGTGCCTCAGAATCCTCTACTCCAGAGTGCGAGTCCCAGAGTGGCTGCCACACTTGAAAGTCTTTGTTCAAGAGTAACTACACACCTAGAGGGAGGGTGAATAGGTTTTCAAGTCTTTTTGTGAACTTTTTAATGTGGTTGAGTTGTGAGTTAGATTATAAGATTAGCTTTCAAGAACTACAATAACACACCATATTTTATAGTGGTTCACCTATCTAGGGTACATCCATTTTTTCCCTTCACCTATTTAGCAATGAGCTAGATTAGGCTAACTCCTCCTTTATCTCGGCTCCTTGAGATTACACCTCGGATCCCACAGGATCCTATACCTCAGAGTGAAGCTCACTCCTACAACTCAGAGTATAACAACTCCTACCTCAGACTAAACAGCCTTATACTCAGAGATACCAGATCTCCTACCTCAGATCTACATAGAGATCCTACCTCGGGCTAAACAACCCTACCTCAAATCCTAAACAGGATCCTATAACTCAGAAACTTAACTAATACACTCAGCCTTTATATTACAGGCCTACAACTCAGATCAACAGATGATCTTACAGATTGAGTAATGTTTGATGATGACTGACTCCAGAGAAATAGTTCTCTAAGCCTTCTTTCTGAACCGAAAAAACCCAGTCATCTCTTCTTCACAGCACTAAGACTATTGATCTTCGAGTTATTTTTGCTTGTGCTGATAAGACAACCATAGAGCTCTGTTTCTTCAAGGCTTTAATATAACATTGTTGAGTGCAGTGGCCTTGAAGATGAACATCAACTTGTGAATGCTCCGTTTCTCCTTCTCTTACAAAAAAATAGTTTCTGTACTTGCTGTAGAAGACCTAGATGATTCAGTTCTTGATTTCTTCCAACAGCCAACTCTTTTTTGTGTTAAAGAAAATCTTCTTTTTCTTAGTGTAATTTCTTCAGCTTTAATAGAGTAGCTTGAACAGCTTGCTTGTCATGAGAAAAGACTTCCTTTTATTTCTCTGTAAAAGTCTTCTCCTCGTTTCCCGTAGACTAACGACGCTTTTCTCTGTATGGGCAAGCCGAATATGGAAGCTGTAAAGTAACTTTAGCTTTAATTGATGTACTAAAGACATACAACATCATTTGTCTTCTTGCGCTCAAGTCCCGCAATATTTGAATTTTGGATGACGTCAGCATGACATGCTTGTGGGTTAGCAATTTTCAGTCACAGGCGTTGAGTGCAGTCAAGTGACTCAACGCAAAAACACTTGGCAGAAAATCTGCTTCCAGAGGTATTGAGTGAGCCTTCATCACTCAACGCATCTGACTTGTACAACCTAACTAATAAGACGTTGAGTGAGCCTTCATCACTCAACGCTTTTGGACTTGGTAGAATTTTCCTGTATGAAGGCGTTGAGTATAGCTCCTTTACTCAACGCTTCCTGACTCTGCTGAATTCTTGATGTGGCGCTGAGTGATCCGTCTTCACTCAATGTTTATGTACTTAGACAGAATTCCTTTTGAGTAGGCGTTGAGTGAACTGCCTTCACTCAACGCTTATGTCCTTAGACAGATTTCAATTTAACAACACTGAGGCTTTGACTGCTAGATCTCCTGTCAACGCTTTTAGGCTCCTGGCGTTGAGTAAAGTGAGCTCACTCAATGCTTCTAGACTTAACCAGTTTTCTTCTTTTCCAGTAACCTGACTTGAGTTTAACTAGCATTGTGACCCTGACAACCTGTCTAATCAATGAACAACAGACAACCTACATTCAATGAACTGGAACATATATATCAGATACAAACATGTGTATACCATTGACTTATGAGTCTTCTTCAAATGCAGGACATTGTGATCAATTGACCCAACAACACTCTCCTGAATGAATTTCTCTGAGTACTCAAGGGATTTCTGCTTCCGACAGGCATCTGGCTAGGGGGCTCGAGATGGTCTTGCGATATAGTTCTCCTTCATGCAACAAATAGTAGGTTGTCTTGTACCGAAATTTCCTCCAGTCTCCTTCGCTGGCGGGAAGCTGACATGTCGTTAAGAACATAAAGAACGGGTCCTTCGAAAAAGCTCTCTGCTTGATCTCCATCATCTCCCCTTCCTCGGTGGATGGTCAAAATAGCTGTGTCATAGTTCCCCTGGCCCTGGGGTCGTACTTGGCAAGATAGTCGGCCTCCGAGTTCTCCTATCTGGGCACATGCTCGATGAAGAAAGATTGGAAACCTCCCATCAAGCCTTTAACCTTTGTCAAGTATCTCTGCAGGATGGGGGCGTGCACCTCGAACTCTCCCCTGATTTGTGAAGCGACCACCATTGAGTCAGCTTTGACTTTTCTCTCACAATGCAGTTATTTAGGTAGACAACGCTTGCCAATTGCATCACTATGGAACTCCTGTATGGCTGGTGAATAACTCTTTATTCGCATCCATCATATGGTGCATGTCAACCCTATGCCTCTGGGCACTCAACCTTTGAGGTCACCCAGTTAAGCTTGACCCGATGTCAACAGTGGGATATCACAATTATCCGCTCGCACCCTTACCTAGATAGATTAATGCACCTTGTTTTGGCAAGCCCGCACTTTATCGATCGAGGCAGGAAGAGTGTCATCCATCAGAAGACATCTGAATACTTAATATTGCTTAAGGGATTTTAGATACTTGATTAACATTTAACCATGGTTAACAATTAACCAATGTGCACATCCACAAAATAAAATTCAACAGCATCCATAATCCAAATGCATCACAAATGTGCGCAATAAAATCATCAACACTTGATGAGCTAGGTTAAATCTAAATATCTAGAACCCTTCTAAATCTTCAGATTTACATGCACTGGACATGAACAACACCAACTCCACTTACACAGTAGACAAGCTCGTCTCTCTTATGTGAAATACAAAATCTAACACATACTTGGTTTATAAACCAACAAGAGAGACGTTTATTGTTAAGGAGTAACAACAAAGAAATCACATGCGTTTTTGGTGGAGTTCCAAGAATAGATTTAGACATTTTAGAACACTTCTAAAATTTCCAAATCTACACGTCATGGATTTAACAACTTCTGAAACGTGAATATTTCCCGAACCTCACTCTGATACCACTTTTGAATTTTTCTTCACGACACAACACATTGTGCGCGGCAGAAATAATGAACAAGAAAAGCCAAAAGAATTCGGATCTGACAATATACATGAATCAAGAAGTAAAACTTGTTGTAAATAAAATTACATTTGAGGAATTGAGTCTATACTCAACCTAGATGCTCCAGAAAAATCAGTCGGCCACTTAGCGGCTCGAATCATGAGCGCAGAAAGTATATCCGCGTCTCTACAGGAAATCCACATGATCAGGAGAACCCACAGCCACTTGTCGAACAAGCACTATTTCGGGAGAGGACACTCAGCGTCTCCATAGACTGCTAGATCTGTTATAGGAGAGGCGGCAACGACACTCGTCGGGATCGGGATTGGCGACGGCGGCGGGATCGGCGGAACGATTTCTGTCGGTCTTTTAGGTTTCTCGTCTTTTCGCACAGTGCGGCTCGTGTGCTTAGACAGAATAATCGCATACTGTAGAAACCCTAAAATTTCCTATTTATACTAATCCAATCTCTCAATTTCTCCACAATCTTATGTGTGACCCTGATAGGCTCATACTGAGTTGGCAGTGAGGCCATATGCTTGATCACTTCCAGATCACAATGATAACACTAACACTCATCCCATCTTCCCTTTCGAGGATCTTCTCCAACCTCTCTACGTCCTCTATCCAGCTAATGGTATTGACGACACTAAGATAACACTCCCGAGCAACTTTAGGATCTCCTCTGACCCTCACTTGGACATCACCCCTACAGTACTTCAGGCACTGATGGTATGATGATGGAACCACCTCAAAGTAGTTGATGAGGGGTTTTCTGAAGATTGCGTTATAGCAGCTTGAAGCATCCACGATAACGAAACTGCATCAGATCGAGGTACGGCTAAGGGTCACCAAAAGGTCCGCTCACCCCTCCACCTCCTCTCCGGAGAAGACAAAGAGGGGTCTGTCAGCAACCAGGACTCTGGACTCCTCCACTTGTAGCCCGACAAAGGTTCTCTTGAAGATGACATTCACCGAGCTCCTGTTGTCCGTCAAGATTCGGTCGACGGTGAAGTCCTCGATGGTGGCTTGGATGATGAGGGCATCATGCACTACTAGAAAAATGAATATTAGCTACACATTTTTTGCCAGGGTTCAAAAATCGTGGCTAATACACTAGTATTAGCCATGATCGCAAAACCGTGGCTAATATTTGGGTTTTAGCCACGGCTATAAAAAGCATGGCTAATACCTTTGTATTAGCCATGAAAAACAAAAAAGCATGGCTAATATTTAGTTTTAACCAATATTTAAACAATCATAACCATTCATCTTCACCCCCATCAACCGTACTCCTCTAATTCTATCGCCAAAAAAAAGTTAAAACCTGTCGCGCACTCTTGTGCCCTAAGCTATTGCTCCCTCGCTCCGACACCGCTGCACGCTCTTCTCAAGCCGACGGAAGTCACAGAAGGCCGGAAGGCGAACAGTGAAACCCTACTCCTTGGCCGACGCCGACAGAACGAGAAAGGCGAATCCTGCTACTCTGGTGCTAGCAAGGTGAGTCGGTGATGGACCTGATGGTTGATTGCTTGTAGTTTAGTTCATGGATTAGCATTCATGCTTTGGGTATTAAGTTCTTCGTTTGTATTAACAAAGATTTGGTGAGTCGGTGACATTTATTAAGTTCTTCGTTTGTATTGAGGGCTACCCTACTTGGCTACTTCCCACTCATTTTGTCAGATAATGGAAGTTCAGATTGAGGGTTTCCAAACGATTTTATTAACCTAACTGTGTTTAGATTAATCTATGGATTTCCTCTAATAAACATGAATAATCGTTCAAATAGAGCTCCCAGTATTTCCCCCTTCTTCGTTTGCAATATTATTTTCAGATTGAAGTTTTTTCTGATTAACAAAGTTTAATTTTCATTGCAATATTAATTCTACAGTTGTAGTAAATAGTTTTTTCTGATTAAGTGATTAACAAAGTTTAATTTTTCTGCTTAACAAAGTTTAATTTCTCATTTTCTCAATTTCTTCTCGGACGGTTAGATCGTGAAGAACAGAGTCTTGACATGCGTTTTCTTTTTATATAAACTATGAGTCTATGAATACATGATCTGAGCCGAAATGACTCGATATGATGCGCTTGGGCTTTTTGGCACTTTGCACCCCCTTTTGCACCATTTGGGCAAATGTATAATATTTTCATGTTATGCTTATTTGATGTCTCTAACTGCATTCAAGTATATTTTCAATTGTTCAATAAAGGGCAGAAAAATGTTCAACTGGGCTTTGTAAATAATTGAAATCGCAAATGTTCAATTGATAGGAAATATCCAATTGATAAGAAATGTTCAACTGGCAGAAGATATTCAACTGGCTGGAAATGTTCAACTGATTGTAAAAGGTGGTAGAACATGTTGGCATTCCATTTTGGTACCATCACTGACCTGTTTCCTCATACTTATTCTAATCAGTAAATGAAACCTGTAAGGTTTAATTACAGCACTTGAAATAAGTATAAAATTTGGCAGACTTTTCCTGGCATTCCATTTAACTGTATTTACTTCATCATAAACTGTATTTACAAGGATAATTGTCCAGTTAACTGTATTTTTTTCATCATAGAACATAGCCACTGTGCAATCAATGGGTGTGTGTGCTCTGTGTCTAGTTAGTGCAATCAATGGTTGTGTGTGCTTCTGTGTTCAATGGCTGTGCAATGTGTGCATATTGTGTTCCTTATTTTTCTCTTTTTTGCAATATTAGAGAAAAATGTTTTAATAGCTTTTAGTTTTCATTAAATGTTTTAGTTTTAAGTTAAGTGCTGGTTATTAATGTTCTAAGTTAATGTTGATTATTAATGTAAACCTTTTAAAGGCTATGGAGAGAATTGTAAAGAAGATTTCATTTTGAGAAAAAAATAATCCCGTGAAGAGCTGATGGTTCTTGCTTGCTGTTCATAAATTTGTAGACTGGCTGCTACTATTTTATCATATTTGATGTTTGCACATGATTTGTATGGTTATGATTAAGACATGTTTTTCATAATCATTTTCATTGTTTTTACTTGGCAAACATTATTTAAACTCAAAATAATATATTTTCATTGTCCGACCTCTATTTGTATAACCCTAATTTTTTTTTAATTTATGTAGATTTCTCTGGCATTAAATATGGATAAAAGTTGGATTGATTTGCAAAATAGAGCTTCATCTGAATACATCCATGGTGTTGACAAGTTTCTAGATTATGCATATCAAAATAAAACAGATAGTTTTGAGACTCGAATTTATTGCCCTTGCAAAAAATGTTGTAATACTTATTTGATGGAGAGGGTCATTGCTTGTGAACATATAATTATAAATGGGTTTTTATCCAAATACAAGATATGGACCCTTCACGGGGAATCATATTCTTCTATATCTTGCAGTGGGGATGAACAACGTTCTGATTTTAGAGATGATATGATGGAGATGATACATGAAGCAATTGGAATTCCACCTATTGGTGCTAGTTTGTATGAGAATCCATCATCATTAAGCAGTCCAAGAATAGATGGTCCTAGCGAAGATGATGCCAAATTTATAAAACTTGTTGAAGACGCAGAGTGTCCATTGTACCCTAATTGTGTCAAGTATACATCATTGTCTTTCATAGTGAGATTACTGCAAGGTAAAGTCATGCATGGATGGACAGATATCTCGTTCACATGGCTATTAGAGTTCCTTATTGATGCTTTTCCGAACATAAAAATACCTAAGTCTTATTATGAATCTCAAAAGATTACAAAAGATTTGGGATTTTCTTACGAGACTTGGGATGCATGCCCCAATAATTGCATGATGTTTAAAGGAAATGATATTACACTTGAAAATTGCGAGATTTGCGGTTAGTCACGATACAAACAACTCAATGATAATGGAAATAACATACAAAATACAATTTCAAAAATTCCAGCAAAACAAGTAAGATATTTTCCTTTGACACTGAGATTGAAAAGGTTATTCATGTCATTAAAAACTGCAAGTTATATGCGATGGCATGCTGAGGAACGTACTAAAGATGACACTATGAGGCACCCAGCTGACTCTCCAACTTGGAAAAAGTTTGATAAAGACTATCCTCAATTTGCTGCAGAGTGTCGCAATATTAGACTTGGTTTGGCCTCTGATGGGTTTAATCCATATAGAACCATGTCCATTGCTCATAGCACATGGCCAATTGTTTTAATTCCTTATAATTTGCCGCCATGGATGTGCATGACACAAACTTTTCTCTTTCTTACTGTACTAATTGATGGACCAAAGGGGCCTGGTAATAAAATTGATGTTTACCTTCAACCATTGATTGAAGAGTTAAAAGAATTATGGAATGATGGTGTGGCTACATATGATGCATCAAAAAATCAGATGTTCACTCTACGTGCCGCATTGTTTTGGACAATTAATGACTACCCGGCATATGCAAACTTATCAGGATGGAGTACAAAAGGCCAGTATGCTTGTGCAAATTGTAATTTGAAAACTAAATCACAATGGCTAAGAAATTGTAGAAAATTTTGCTATTTGGGGCATCGTCGATGGTTACCCAGTGGGCACAGGTTTCGAAGAGATAAGGCAGCTTTTAATGGATGTCGTGAATTTGAAGCTAAACCTTTAATGTTAAAGGGAAGTAATGTCACAACACAATTGAATGATGTACTTACTGAATACAAAAAAGATGATCTTAAAAAGAGGAAGAGAGAAGATAATTGTAGGGTTAAGAATATTGGTCAAAAACATGGTTGGAAGAAAAAAAGCATCTTCTTTGAGTTGCCATATTGGGAGTATTTTCAAACACGTCATTTCATTGATGTAATGCACCAAGAGAAGAATATGGGTGAAAAATTGTTTTATACAATATTGGGTGTAATAGGAAAAACAAAAGATGGCTTAAAAGCAAGACGAGATTTAAAAGAAATGGGTATTCGAACAAAATTGCACCCACAACAACTTGCATCCGGTAAGGCCTTCTTATCTCCAGCCCGTTTTTCAATGAACAAAGTTCATCAAGATGTTTTCCTACAAGTGTTAAAAAATATCAAAGTGTTGGATGGTTATGCATCTAATATTTCTCGATGTGTACATTTGAAAGAGAGAAATATTTGGGGTCTTAAGAGTCATGATATGCACATTCTTATGCAACAATTCCTTCCAATAGCCATAAGGAAAGTATTGCCACCAGATGTTGTGAGAGTTTTTATCGAGTTATCTAATTTCTATAGACAATTGTGCTCAAAGGCTATTAAGCATGTTGACTTGAAGATTATGCAAGAACGCATAGTTTTAACACTATGTCATCTTGAAAAGATATTTCCACCTTTTTTTGATATTATGGAGCATCTAATAATACATTTAGCTGAAGAGGCCTCCGTTGGTGGTCGAGTGCAATTTCGATGGATGTATCCTATTGAAAGGTAATGAACATTTCATATATTTGAGTTTATATGTTTATTTATATAATATTGTTTGTATTAACTTATTATATATATTGAAATTAGGTATCTACTTACCTTGAAGAGATATGTTCGTAATTGTGCTCATCCGGAAGGTTCTATTGCGAAAGGATATCTAATGGAGGAATGCATGAACTTTTGCGAACGATATCTTGTTGGCATTGAAACAAAATATAATCGGCAAAATAGAAATTATGATGGAGGACATGACATTGGTCGCCCATTTAAAAAGGGGAAAAAGACACAACTTGATGAGGTTTCTTGGATACAAATGCATCGTCATGTTCTTTTCAACACAGATGCAATCACACCTTTTCTAACGTGAGTTGTCTTATTTTTTCCCATCAATTTAATTTGGTGTTACTTTTTTACAATATCAAAATGTGTTCTTATATAGGAAGCACATCGAAGAACTCAAAAATTCAATCCCTCGTATGACCGAACATCAAATTGATAAAGCTCATAATGAATCCTTTCATTTATGGTTTATACATTATGTAAGTTCTTCAATATACGAATGAAGATCAAATTTTTAATAAATCATTTCATTAATTTCATCCATGGTTTGACTATCTCTATAGGTTAGATCTACTGATAACAATCTATGCAAAGAAGTTAAGCATCTCAGTGAAGGTCCGGATAATTGGGCATGGAGATATGATGGATATTTTATTAATGGATTTCGTTATCGCACAAAGTACAAAGATCAAAAAAGAACTACCCAAAATAGTGGTGTGCTGCTCAAAGCAAGTACAACTAGCTATGCTAGCTCCAAAGATAAAAACCCACGTGTAGGGGGTGTCACGTACTATGGAAGGTTAAGGGACATTTTTGAGATTCACTATGGTAATGATTTTAAATTCATCATATTTAAGTGTGATTGGGTTGACCCTCAAGTTGGAAAAAAACTGGATGAATTTAGTTTCACTATTGTGAACTTCAATCATTTGTTGTATAGACAAAATAAAATGACAGATGAGCCTTTTATATTAGCCACTCAAGCAGAGCAGGTTTGTTACGTCAAAGATCCTCTAGATCCAGATTGGGAAGTTGTTATGAAGTTGACAGCTCGGGATTCGTTTGATGTTGAACCTGAACTTGAACCACTCAATCAACAACATTTGGATGAAACAATATGTGTACGTGATGATGATACTAATTGGGTTAGGGAAGGAGTTGATGGTGATGTTGTTGATGATATTCTTTTAGATGTTGACGATGAAATAACTAATGAAGAGTAATATTGTATGTTATCATAATTTTTAGCTTGCCAAATTGCTATATTTTGTCCATCTTAAATTAATATAGTTTGATTTATAATAGAGTTGTGATGTGTTTTGAATTAATATAGTTTGTTCTATGATCTTCTTGCAGGCATGGGGAAGAAAAATACTCGAGGACAAACAATGATTGAAAAGTTGCAACTCTCTCAATCCGTCGCCGCACATTCAATCTCCCAACCTAATATAAATCCTTCACCAATATCTCAGCCCATCACCACTCTACATTCAGTTTCCCAAGCTACTGCACATGCTACACCAATCTCCCAACCCATTGACACATCACATTCACTTGACAATGCAGGTATTTGGAATCATAATTTTTTTATTTGACAAATTACTATATTTGGTCATTTTAAATTACATTTGATGGATTAATATTGTTTGTTCTATGATCTTCTTGCAGGCATGAGGAAGAAAAATACTCGAGGACAAATAATGATTGAAAAGTTGCAACTCTCTCAATCCGTCGCCGCACATTCAATCTCCCAACCTAATATAAATCCTTCACCAATATCTCAACCCATCACCACTCTACATTCAGTTTCCCAAGCTACTGCACATGCTACACCAATCTCCCAACCCATTGACACATCACATTCACTTGACAATGCAGGTATTTGGAATCATAATTTTTTTATTTGACAAATTACTATATTTGGTCATTTTAAATTACATTTGATGGATTAATATAGTTTGTTCTATGATCTTCTTGCAGGCATGAGGAAGAAAAATACTCGAGGACAAACAATGATTGAAAAGTTGCAACTCTCTCAATCCGTCGCCGCACATTCAATCTCCCAACCTAATATAAATCCTTCACCAATATCTCAACCCATCACCAATCTACATTCAGTTTCCCAAGCTACTGCACATGCTACACCAATCTCCCAACCGATTGACACATCACATTCACTTGACAATGCAGGTATTTGGAATCATAATTTTTTTATTTGACAAATTACTATATTTGGTCATTTTAAATTACATTTGATGGTTAATATAGTTTGTTCTATGATCTTCTTGCAGGCATGGGGAAGAAAAACACTCGAGGACAAACAATGATTGAAAAGTTGCAACTCTCTCAATCCGTCGCCGCACAATCAATCTCCCAACATAATATAAATCCTTCACCAATATCCCAACCCATCACCACTCTACATTCAATTTTCCAAGCTACTGCACATGCTACACCAATCTCCCAACCCATTGACACATCACATTCACTTGACAATGCAGGTATTTGGAATCATAATATTTTTGCTTGTGCACTATAACAACATATATAAGTTATTGACATTTTTAATGCAGATCTTTCAAACGAACGTGAAAGTATTAATAAAAAGAGAGGTTGAGGCCCTGCACATGGCATCCCAACATGGGGGACAGGTGAGCGATTTCATGTTGATTTTGATAGATATGGGTACCCTACAGGTAAGTGTGAGCAACCATTTGTTAGCCAACTTGGGGTTCTAGCTAGAAATGGGTTTAAACTGCCACTCACATATCCGCGATGGACGGATATACCCAATGACATGCTTGATGCGATATGGAGAGAGGTGCATGTATGTTACTTTCTTCTTTTGTTACATTAACGAACACCACACTTAAAATAAACTCAATTTTATTTCATTGAATAATTGTAGGAGAATACAGATGTCCCTCTAAATTATCAAAGTAGATGCTTGCATTCAGTTGGATTGCGGTGGAGGAAATGGAAATATCATGTTAAGCGTGATAATTATGATATATATACAACTGATGAGGAGCGCCTTGCCATTGTCCCAGATCGTGTTATTGCCGGGCAATGGAGAACTCTAGTCCAATATTGGGGGCAAGAAGCTGTTAAAGCAGTATCAAAGCAAAACTCAATCAACCGTGAACATCTTGGAGGATACCATAAAATGGGGAGGTCCTCATTTCGCTCTGTTCGATCGGAGGTAAAATATCCAACATCTTTATATAATACATATATGCAATGCCAATTTATTTTTTGTTGTTGTTTTAGATGGAGAAACAAGGTAACGATAAGGTAGATAGAATTAATGTTTTTATAAGAACACGGACAGATAAGAAGGGCATAATTGATTTTGAAGCTCAGGAGGCCATTGTATGTTTTGATTTCTTTCTCCCATAACTAATTTCAAAATAATACATATAATATTGGCAGCATTTCTTATTTTTATATCTTCATATCACAGGAAGATATGAACATTCTTCTTGAAAATGTGCCTGAGGAGGAGCGCACCGTAGAATATAGAGATTCTTGCTTCTCTCGGGTAATGGGAGAGGATGGACATGGACGTTTGCGTACATGGGGCTTAATGAGAAAAAAAGATCTTAATTTACAACCTAGTCAAGATGCAGTTGAGTCAATCCGTACTCAACTTCGAGAAGAAATGCAATCGCAGTTTGATATTCAAATTGCTGAAATGAAGGCACAGATGGAGGCACAAATGGAAGAAAAGATGGCATGCCTACAACAAGAGGTGCGAGCTCATTTGGAGCGTGTTAGCTACCCATTGACACCAACAACAACCACTTCTAGAAGTCGGGTGAATCCTTCGATACCTTCTAGCACTGGTCAAGTAAGTAGTATTGTTTATTACTCAATTATTAACTTGTTTAACATATCCGTAATGTATAATTTTTTTTAGGTTGGTGATGAAAATAGCGCTCAAGAAGATGCAGAATTTCAACAGATGATGCACTACCCAAATTAAAAGCTCTAGTGATGATCTACCAATATGGAAAAAAATCATATCAACTCGATGTTTTGATCTTTTTTTAATTTCCTTATTGAACTGCTTTTATCTATGTATTTCCATGATGTTTTGAGATAGATTTTGGGAACGTGTTCTTGTTGCAAATAGCTCGGAAATTGATGATGCTTTTTTGTGGAATTCATATCATATTAATCCGTTAAATGATCAGTTAAATTATTTTGCATAGTTCAAGCTGTGTTGTTATTTCTTTTATCATTGGATCTTATGATGAGTTTGTCTTGCCTAGTCTAATGTTGCTCATAGTAGGTGTGTTGTATCATATTCTCCTGTATAATCTCGCAGACTCAGACTACTATGTGATGTGATCCTTTCTCATAGTATTATTGGCTACTACCTTCAGCTCATTGGAAGAAAAGATGGTTCTTTATCCTGGGTTCTCTCCTCAGCCAAGTTTTCCCATGGTCTTGAATGCAGTAATTTTCGACACAGAAGCTCCTGCAAGAATGCTAGAAAATTCAAATAATGGGGCTCGATCTAATGAAGATGATCTTTTTTCTTATGCAGGTGATATCTATTTTTACTTTGGTTGGCATCATCTTCGTTCCCATCGGTGTTGCGGCTCTTCTTGCTTCTCATGATGTAATGTGTCGATTAGTATGGATCTTCTATCATTTTGATACATTGTTTATGTTAGATTCTGATGTAATTGTTTATCTATAGGTTGTTGAAATTTCTTGGATACGAAACTGCATGCGTACCATCAAACATGACGGACAACAAGATTGGATACATACAAAATCCAAATATTATCAAAGCTTGCACTCGGGTACTGAAGGTAAAATGCAAATATTTTTAAATTTGTTTATATGCTCTCAAAATTTTTGTTAATCAAGTTTGCAATTATAGTGACAGTTTCTAGGATATTGATGGGTTGGGCCTTAGGGGAATTGGAGGATTTTCTTACTGATAAAATGAACTGAAGTTATAGTATCTATAAGAACAATTTGAATACCTTTAATCTTGATGGATGTATGGTTTACTGGCAAATGGCAACTGTTGTGTAATGTCGTATTATTGGCATATGTTTGCTATTTTTTTCGCTGACATACTTGAGTAATAGTTTCATAAATGAAACTAAATTCATATTTTGATGACATCTAGTTTTTTGTCATCATCCGGCTATCAGGTGGATAGTAATAATAGTTAAAAGAAAGAGATAATAAATCTTTGATGTAGATATCATTGCATTGCTTCTATAAGATAACATTAAGGCTCTGTTTGGGGCTCTCTTTGTCTTTCATTTTGTTTGTGAATTTGTTCTGTTACAATTTTAAATTTCGTTTTTGATTGGGTTTTTAATTTGCTATCTCTGATTTCATAAGAGCTTAACAAATTTTACATGATGTTTAAAATAATTTTACATAATAGAATTTAGAAAACCAACATTTTACAACATTGGCATATAAAGAAAGACAAGGCACAACAGGTGTATGGTACTAGAGGCCATTGCTTGATTGAATGCCCAACTGAGATTAGTTCAGCGTGGTTGCCTTTGGATGTTGTTGTTGCCTGTTCTTTCTTGGCAGGAAACTATTTTTAATCCTGCTCTTGCAGGCATGGCATTTTGGTAGATCTTGCATGGTTTCAGCCTACATCATTTGGCTATTACCAGCTCGATCTTGTGGTTTATTTGATTGAAGGCGAAACTATAATAGGAGGGGCTGAAAGTGCTATCGGAGCTAATAAAATAGAAGAATCTCCATGGTACTATGCTCAATCTAAGCATCAACAACTCTTTTTACAACATTGGCATGATGTTTAAAATGATCAAAGGTTGTTTTGATTTGAGAGGCATGCTTATTCAAGAGAGAGGATATGGTACTAGAGGCCATTGCTTGAAGAATGATAGAATTTAGATTGAAGGAGGGGGTGACTGGCACAACATGTGTGCTCTGCTCTGGGTATGGCATCATGGGAGCTCCAATTATCATGGGAGCTCCAATTATTATGAGTATGTTAGTCTGATTAATGAGATGGTTGTTAGGTATACCCACTGTCAATTTGAAACTCCTGATTTGAGCAAGGGCGAAGAATTCTCAATGCACCTGCTAATCTTAAATTTAATTTTGCCATTCTTATGCAGCTAACAAGTGCAGTTTGGAGATTGATTATAAGCAATTCATTTACATTCATCCAAATATAGCTATTTGGCTAGCTGATGCTCCCCAATCTGTGCTGGAAGTCATGGAAGAAATTGGTAACAAAGTTGTTTTTGATTTTCACAACTACAGGAATATTCATGACCGCCACCACCGCGCCAAACGAAGCCTATGTCAACCTGTGATTCCTTGAAGAGTCCCAATTTTGAATATATTGACTATGGTGATTCTTCAGTGGTGTCTTAATTGGAGAGGCAAGCAACATATAACCTCCACATTTCAGATCATGCTGATTCAAGAGGTATGCTTTTCACTTTTCGTAAAGCAGCCTATAACAGTAGTTATATAGTTTGCAATTTTTAACATGTTTAGAATATCTACTACTAGGAAATGCTTGGAAGAGTGATGGTTCTGACATTGAAGTGGCTCGTATGATCGCAAATGTTGATGACAACGATGAGGATCCTCACTTGTGCGCTTCACTTGCGTGTGATGTTTATAAGCATTTACGATTAGCTGAGGTAGATCCACTTCTTCTGTGCTTTTTTTTGTTTTTGAAAGACCTAATTAAGATTAAGAAAATAATTGATTCTTCAAGGAAGTAGACCACTATTTGTTTTTACAAAACTGTATGCGCAACAAATGATGATGCTCAGGTTGATGATAACTTGTATTTTGAGTGAGCTACTAAATTATTTAGTAATTAAATTGGACTTTTTGAATGTTCTAAAGTCACGCTTAATCTGCCCATTGCTAATTAAGCATGTATGTTTGGACGCTTAGTTTTCTTAGACAAATTTGGTACTTAAATTTTTTATTGGATCACTCCAATTTTTTATTTATATTTCTATTGCAATGAGTACTTAAATTGGATTCCTGGGGTAGTTATTATCCCTTTTATAGGGATGGTAAATGAGGGCACTTATAACTAAACATAGAATATTACTAGTATACCAGAGAATTTGGATCACATTTTTAGTTGTTCATTTTTTGTTCATATGGATTGTATTTAATTATATATTATAGTATTTGTTTGCTGTATAATATATCTTAGCATCTTTATCTTTTTTTAAAAAGTACTAAAGTTATGCCCTCTTGCTCTCTCCTTTAGAAAATTAAAATTGGATTTCGACCTTGCAATTTTAAACATGTGATTTTCTACTTTTTGTCTTTAAACGTGTGTTTTTATACTTTTTGTCTTTAAACATGTGTTTTTCTACTTATCTTATTTTTCATCTGCAGGAACCAAAATGACAGTATTTCAGTTAGCTTGCTTTCTAGATCCTCCAGAATCGACAACAATTACTCACATGAGAGAGATGAATTGGCCGTTGATGTTAGGATTAATGATAATGACTTTGTTTATAGCATAGATGAAAAGGCTCAAAATGTTGAATTTGACTTGGATTTGCCTGGACCAGAAACACCAACTATGAGTCGTCAGGCTTCAAACATTAAGCGCATATGGAACTTAAATGATTTTGATGTTGTGGCTTGCTCTGGCCTTTCGGGATCTAGTAAATGGCAGAAGGCGAATGAACCATTTCTAGAAAAAGGAGTTCAAGATGAAAAATTAGAAACGTGTAACAAATTTGAGTGGCTTAATCCTTCCATAATTCGAGATGCAAATGGAAGGCGCCCTAGTGACCCATTGTATGACCAGAGAACATTATACATACCACCTGATGCACTGAAGAAGATGTCAGCATCTCAGAAGCAGTATTGGAGTGTAAAATGCCTATATATGGACATCATACTCTTCTTTAAAGTTGTAAGTGCTGTGTGATTCTTTCTGCTAACTGTTTTTTACTATACAAAATTGTTATATGATCATTAGACAATGCTTTACTAAATATTTATCATAGAGATGGCCTCAGAATTTTAATGCCATTTTGTTATATTATTTGATGATTGTGTTGGGCCATTATAAAAATTACATGTGTTATATTTGTGTTGCTTTATAGGTGGATATTGAGATGAATGTGTGGTAAAGCTAGAATATTGCTATTTGGGGCATTTCAGCATTTCCAAGACATCTTAGAATCAGGCCTCTATTTAGGGAAATGGTACACTTGTTTCTTAGTTTGCACTCATACAATAAGGAATAAAAGATGTATTGATAAGTCCTTCACTTGGGTCCCTTATCCATAAACCTGACATTGTAATTTCAGTGAGCAGTTTACAAAGTGTGTTATTCTCTCGCAGTTGTTAGATACTTACAAAATGTTGTTTTTATGTTCTGACTAAAAATTATATTTTGTTGTCAGTGAGTTCTATTGCATGGTGTATTGCTTCCATATAATGCATCTTTTTCTTCTTTACATGTTTTTGGAGTTTCATTTGAGCTATAGTGATTTTCAATTTTCTTCTTCTTATACATGTTCTAGGCTGAAGGCCTGATCAATCTATTTATGGCTTCAGTATATTTAAAGCAAATAAATATAGTTTTTCTTCTTTATACAGTTCCTTTAATATCAAGTCTTGTTTATCTGAATGGTATTCCATTCTTCTTGCATTGTTGTTTTCCATATTGGTTCAACACTGGCTTCTTCATAATTGATGGGAGTTGAAGCTAGAAAAGTCAGTTCTGTTGTACTTTGATAAATCTCCTCCAGTCTTCGGGGGGGCGATGATGATGACGACGAGCTAGGACTGGACTCAACAGACCGGGGTTCAGAAGGACTAGCCACTTGTAAGTAACTAGAATCAATTTGGATGGAGTTTTCTAGCTCAACCATCGGTCTATGTTGTTGTTGTTGAATGTCTGATTTAGCAGATACACTGTTGTGTGAGTGGCCTCTGACCAGTATTTCTTGGGCAAATTTTTTTTTGTTTTAATGGACAATATTATTGATTACTATGTGTCTTTAATTTCACTCATTTGTCATGCAAACAATCATTTTTAAAATCTTGTCAGGAATTCTGACAGCACTAGTGTCATATTTACATCTTGCTTGGGAATGCATATGTATTTCTTCTAGTTTTTTTCATGATTATTTCAGTACCAATGTGAACTTTTTTGTATTCTTTCTTTTCTTTAACATAGAATATTTACTTTATGAGAATCTCTAAGCCTCTATTTAGGGAAATGGTACACTTGGTTCTTCATATGCACTCATACAACAAGGAATAACAGATGTATTGATAAGTCCTTCACTTGGGTCCCTTATCCATAAACCTGACTTTGTAATTTCAGTGAGCAGTTTACAAAGTGTGTTATTCTCTTGTAGTTGTTAGATACTTACAAAATGTTGTTTTTGTGTTGTGACTAAAAAATATATTTTGTTGCCAGTGAGTTCTATGTCATGGTGTATTGCTTTCATATAATGCATGTTATAAAATATGTTTCCAACAAACAATGATTATTACACAGGGTGTGTCAATTTTTTTAAAAAAATTTGAAGTTATTATTTGCCACGGTTAGAAACCGTGGCAAATAGTTTTTTAAAAAATGTCAAGATAATATTAGCCAGGGAGTAGAACCGTGGCTAAAAGGTGTATTATTTGTCACGGGCTTAGGCCGTAGCAAATGCTTAATTTTAATGTTATGTATAAGTGTTTTGCTAGGGCATAAGACCGTGGCAAAAGCCTCAATGTATTAGCCACGACAGTTTGTTTTCGTGGCTAACACTATTTGCCACGGCCGAACCGTGCCTAAAACTCTTTAGTCACGCCAACTTTAGCCACGGTTTTTTTTCCGTGGATAGACCGTGGCTAAAGATCTTTAGCCATGGTTTTGGACTTTTAGCCAGGGCAATTTACCCTGGCCAAAAGTCTGTTTTCTTGTAGTGATGAAAGGGGTTCTCATTCCCTAACATGTCCTCTGAAAACGTGATCTCCTCCAACAGCGGCAGTGCTTTAGAGGTTAAGGCGACGCTCTAGCGGTAGATCTGATGGAGGCTCCCCTTGCGGGAAGCTCCAAGTCCGGCTCCTCCGCTGATCACTCCTACTTTCCCTCCTCCTGGGCCCTGGACCACCTCCCCGCGACCACCTTGGTCGACCCGATCCTCATTCCTCCTCCTCCTCCCTGGATCTTGGAACACTATCGGTCCTACGAGGGCCTCTTGCCTCGGTTGTTCCCTCTCTACCACTCCTGCTTCCAGCATCCTCCTTGCTTCCCAAAAATCGGGGCAAATCATGGTCTCATGCCCCTTTACTCGATGTAGATCGCAATAAAGGAGATTATCCTCCGCCTGATTCCTCACCGGCTGGATCCTCCTGCGACGCTTGTTCCCTTGTTGAGCAATGACCATCGCCTCCTCCTGGTCTCTTCCCTGCCTCCTCTCCGGCTAGTTGTCATTCCCTCTCTCCTAGTTTTGGTACTGAGGTCTTCCTGGTGGCCTCCACTGGGGCCGGTTCACAGGATATTGGAATCATCGTGCCTCCTCCCTTCTCTCTGGAGCCGCTACGGGCCTCCTCTCCTCTTTCCTGCGAGACCTCTCCTGCCTCCTCTGCTCCTCCACCCTCCCGGGCTCTTCTCTCCTCCTCGACTCTTCCCTCCTCGACGCCACTCTGGCCCTCACTTCCGATGGTCCTATTTCCCCGCCTCCCAAGTTCTCTCCATCTATCCTTGCCAAGAAGTCGGGATTCTTATCTTCCCCTTGCACGAACTTATTCGCCATTTCGATCATCTCCTCAAAAGATCTCAGAGGTTTTGAGTCAATCTCTAGGCTGAAGAGGCCCTGTTTTAGGCCAAACTTCAGGGCCAGCATCAGGGTGAAGCCATCCACTTCCTCGACTTCCAAAACCTTCTCCTAAAAGCGATCGATGTAGTGGTCAAGGCTCTCGTGCTGCCTTTGCACGATCTTGAAGAGAGTGGTTGCCTCCTTCCATTTCTTGGACGTTGTGAACATTGCCATCTGGTTCCGACGCAGGTCCTCGAAGCAGTAGATGGAGCCTTCGGGTAACTGGTGGAACCAGTCTCTTGCTTTCCCCTTGAAGGTGATGGAGAAAAACCTACACTTGAACGCATCGGTCATGTTGCAGATTGATACCACGTCCTCGAACCATTGGAGATGCTTGATCGGATCATCTCTGCCAGAGTAGTAGATCAGGACGGACTCTCTGAAGCCTTCGAGAACGGGGGTGGCTAGGACTTCATCACAGAAGGGGCTCCTCCGTCCTTGGCGATGATGGGCTTCGAACTCGCGAGTATCTTCCTCATATTCGCTATCCGGGCAAGTATTATGGAAGCTCGCCGACTGCTCCGCGTCTCTGAACCTGATTCCCCGGTCGCTCGCCGGACAGTACTGCGATTGCGTTGGTCGCTCATGCTCACCTCTTGCTTGCTCCTTCCCTGGTCGCCTAGGCGGCGCTCCTTCCTCCGACGGTGTCACGCGACGAGGCGAGTTCATCGTGACATCGGGGCGAGGAGGGAACCCCACTCGGATGCTCCTCTCGATCCTCCTCGCGAACTCTTCAAACACTGTCACAATCACAAATTCGGTTCCTCTCGCCGGGTTGCTGACTCCTGCCGAGTTGCCAACTATCTTCTCATTTCGCCTCCACTTATCATCTCGCCTACTCGCAAAACTTTCCTCCTCGGCTACGATCCATGCTCACCTCACCAAAGTGTTGAAGTCAAGAAAATCTCAACTCCAAAATTCAGATCAATGCAGCCTAAGGTTACTAGTCTAGCGGTCGGGCTCGACGACTCAGTGGGCTAGAACGCAGAAACATGGACAACAATAAAGACCCCATGTGCTACGGCAGAGAGGTCCCACCACGTATAAGGATGCTTAGAAGAAACTTTCTCTCCACAACCAAAGATGGTCGAGCAGGATACAAAGGAGACGTTAGCTGAGAACTTGACTATTCGGAGAAAGGATCCAAAGGCTCAACTAGAAGTCCAAGGAATGAAGTGGTCAAGATCTTTTTCAAAATTTCGAAGTCCATATTCGTGTACCCCTTGAGTCCTATTTATATGCAAATTCAAATGGAGGGGGGGGGGTCTCTAGTCGAGAAGACCCAATCTTGCAATCATCGGTTGCTGCCTTCTGGCGACCTGACTCGGCTACTGACAAGTATTGGTTGGTGATCATCTGTGATGTTAGTCGGAAGTCGCCTGCTAGGCGAGTATTGTTGTTGCTCACCACTAGTACTGCTCGGAGCTTGCCTGTACTAAAAGGTTTCTAAAGCTCGCCCGCGTTGTTGGGTGGTCGCGCGACCTGGCGAGCATGATCCCTGCTTGAGTCTAAAAGGTTCACTTGTCTCCTCTACTGGCCATTGAATACTGAACGGGTCCTCATGTATTGGTGCTACTCGTTGATTGTTGACTACTGGTCGTTAACAATTGACTCTTGACAAATAGGGGTTGTACACATCCTAATTATTTTTCACATTGTAGTAGATCACAGGTACAATAATTTTGTTAAGATAATATGAGTCCACCATGAAAACATGCTACCACAATGCTAAGAAAATATCGAAGACAACCAATTCCTTGGTGTTAAAGTGAGCAGCCAAGTGTTTTTGTGAAAAGACAAAAATCATTCATGCTCCAAGTAAAACCAAAAGTCAAAACCACTCAACTAAATTTGTCAAATTACACATTAAATAGATTTATGTAGGTGACATACACAAGGCTCTGTCATAAGTCTTATTTCCAGAAGGTTGATGCATATATACAGTCTCAAGGTCTGTTTGGGAAAGTTGATGTGGATCAAAAAAGAATAAAGTTTGCAGTATAAAGCTATTTGGATGAAACTATGTTTGCATAGCAATTTAGAACATAGTGATAATAAGTAGTTTGGTAAAAACAAAGTTTTGGTGCTTGTTTTTTTCCAGATTGGTATAATCCTCAAACGCAATACCATAAACAGTAAAAATAATTAACACTTCATAGCACCACAGGCAAAATCCAGATGATGGTACCGAGTATCTGCATACGGTTTTAAATAATCTCATTGGCGTGGATAACCAGTGTGGACTAAGTAATATTTTTTCAATACAAATGATATATGATATGTAACTGAGAATTTTTTAGTATAAACAAAAAAACCGATACAATAATTACCTTGAGGGGGATGCAAAAAATTGTGACTGAGATTACTAATTACATAAGTAAAAAAAAATGTGACTACCATAAGTTATCCCTCCTAGACAACTATAATGAAGGTAAAGCACATGTTAAAGTCACAAACAATCATAACACTTTGACTAGGAGTTCCATGTCAGTTTAATAAATGGAATTTAATCTTTAACCGATATACAAGAATTAAATAAGTTCCTTCAATTTCCCAATGCAATCTTTAAAGAAGGGCATGTAGCGATCATCCTACAATATTTTTTGCGGAGTAATATTGAAGCACTTATTTGCTGCCATTATAACATCTTCAAACAATTGCAAAAGAACACAAATATCTTGAGTAAAATGTTTGTTGATGGTCTTTGTTAAGTGTTGAAAACCCTCACATTCTTTTCTAAGAATTCATTATGCAACAATATATACAATGTGATTCCAAGCACCTCTCTAATTGCAGTTTGTTTTGATCCTTTTAAGCAATAATTTTCTTGAAGTGATGCAAAGGATCAAGAAATATTTGGTGTGGCATCTTAAAAGCATTATGAAATCTAACAGCATGACCACAAAGTAGTTCTCACCATCACTAGTTGGCTTAGATGTCATGAGTTCAAAATAGAATTAGTTTCATGCCGTACAAATAGTGTCGATGTTAACATTTGATGAGAACTGGCACAATAAATTTTTTTTGCAAGCTCGTATTCATTTGACAGTGTGCTACTAATGCATAAATGAGCTAATGCATATGCATAGAATCATATGCATTCAGATATAATAACACATGCTGTAACAGATTCAAAGCATAAACAATCCAAAGTTTCACTTAAGATATTTTAAAAGAAAATCTAACAATACAAATCGTAGAACTCAAAATTGATGAACCGATATGACAACTAGCTAGAATATAAGTAGTATAAAACTACATGCTAAAACAAGATTTCCTACTGTGACCCTCTAGTGTGTCGAGTACGTAGTTATTTGACTTTATGTCCTCTGGGAGGCACATAAAAGTCTGTGATGCTTCTCCATCTTGAACATAGTTGGGAAATCATAGAACTCATAATATCCACGTATTGCAAGGTGTCTTGAAAGCTCTTATAGTGTTTGCGAAATTGTGAACGGGCGTGAAGATTTTGGGGGATCCATCAGACATCAATCAATGGCCTTTAAAGATTCTACAAATTCATTTAGTGCCGAGAGAGATGCTTTCTTTTTCCCCTTCTTTTGTCTCTTGGTGGCTTGAGATGAAACTGGCGGATTAGTGGGGATTACATTCCCACTAATCTCAACTACATCATTATCACCCTCAAACATACCTCTCCCGTCAATAGAGTCCCGTGCCAGGCTCCAGGAATTAGAGGGGCACGCATAATCTCTAAAAGACACTACTGAACAAAACATCGTGTTCATTTTCTCATATAACTCTGGCGGTATGCCTGCATACGAAACTTCTTTACAGTTGGAACAACCTAATTAAAGGAACGCATTAGCAATTTTAATGAAATAATTGAATACAAATGCAATTACATTTAGAACAAAGTTCAGTTTAAGATCACAATAAAGATCAAACATTTAGGGATCTAAGTACTTAATAGAAAAAGCATGTATATAATATAGTTCGTGTTCATTAGTATACAATTGTTATTTTAAAAACATGCTCCTATACTTTAATCAAATTATATTTTTAGTGTCACTGGGGGGAAAAGTATTTCTTGCTCACCAGTGGGTTGACCCATTTTCGGGATTTTCATTACAGGGAGTACGGGTCAAGTTGTTCGCTCATACCTTTTAGTGTGATAATAGAACTTTATTAATTTTGGTTCCAATCATTTATTTCCGTTGTAAACATTGGTTAATCTTGTTATGATACTAATTTTATATTGCTGCTTAGCTAACTTCACATCATAAGTTTTGGACAGGCTTATGAATTGATGTCAAACTAGGTAGGGGTGTTACACAAAGACGCATTATCACACTAAAATTAAGACGCGTAAGAATCTCCTATCAATTGCTCAAATTCTACTGCTCGAGCACATATAATGTGAAAGACGTCAACACAACGGTTGAATGAATCAGCGGGTTTGTTCTCAACATTTACTTGGTGTTTGAGAACATCGTCAAAATTTTGTAAGTACACGATCCAGAAGATCCTCCAGCTTCTTATGTGATTCTAGATCACGCAAGTCCTGATGATCAAAAAACATGACAAACTCCCAAGACAAAAGATAATTTCCCTGATAAAACAGATCTCGGACTATGCCGTAAAACTCATTATCACAATTAAAGTACTTTTTTGCCTTTTCATTTAGGCTCCGTTTGGTTCGGCGGTGGCGGGTCGATCCGGCGGGTGGAAACGGAGTGTTCGAACCGGAGGGGGGAGGTGGCTGCTCCAAACGGAGTTTTTTGGGGCGTTTCTCAAGGCGGACGGGTGGAAACGGAGCAAACGCCGCCGGAGGTTCATTTGTTTACCCTCCTTCCGGCGGCGTATGCCCAAAACGGAGCAGCGAAACGCCCAAACAAATAGAGCCTTAGCCTCTCACTAAAATAAGAAATTGCATGACCGTCCTAACTTAGTGCACCTCATATGCATACGTAATAGGCAACCTCAAATACTTCGTTAAAATCTGGAAGTCTTAAGACTGGTGCAATGGATAGCTTCACCTTGATCACCCCAAATGCCTTTGTGGTTCTTCTATTGGATTAGATAAATTCACCTTTAGGAAGACCATTCATAAAAGAAGTCATGATGACGATAAATCCCTACAGAAAAAATTTATAAGAGTTGGCAAGTTTATCAAAATTGTGAACCTCCACTCACGAACGAATTTGACTTTATACAAGTCAAGAGAAATACCAAAAGCAGACAAGATATAACCAAGAAAATGCAAACACGATGATAAAAAGCGTACGTTACTTTGAATTGGCATAGAAATGTTATAGCAATTGAAGATAAGATGATGCTCTAAATGTGTTTTGTTCGCATAGAAATGTTATAGCAATTGAAGATAAGATGATGCTCTAAATGTGTTTGGTTGAACAAGAGGATGTCGCCAAAGTAGATGACTAAAAATTTGTCCAAGGGTAAAAGATCTGGGTCAAAACCCTCGCGAACATATTAGCTATTAGGGCCCGTTCGTTTGCACTGTTTTGATGGCCCGTTTTCATTTTGAGATTTTGAAAACCAAATTTTTGCATTCGTTTGGCTATAATTTCCGCTATTTTGGTTTTGGACTGAAAGCCCTCCGTTTTGATTCCTTCTAAATTTGCATCCCCCCAAAACAGACCTAGTGAGGTCCATTTTGGGCGGTTTTGAGATTAGACGGCCCTTTCATCTTCTTTGTTTCCCCCTCCGCCTCCTATCGAGCCAGTGCCCTCTCTCCGTCCGATGATATCAAAGACTCCGGCGAGCTTGACAGTAAACTCCTGCAAATGAACACAGACCTAGGGTTCTGTGAGAGACAGGGGACCGATCTTCGGTTGCAAAGAGGTAAATCGGGAATGGTATCTGATACCTTTACGTAAGCAGGCACTCGAATCCGAGAAGGGCCAACTGTCTGACAGCCTTGACGATGATCTAAACGTCTGTCGCCTCGCCGGACATTGCTCCTCTAGTGTCGGCTTTGGTCATGAATGTAAGATGTTGAGGGGTTGTTCCGATCTACTTTTTGTGGAAATTATATTTTAGTACCGTTTAAGGCTAATTAATTTGAATGTTATTTTCAATAATGCTTCAAAAATATTTTAGCTATGTTATACTAAATTTTCTTTTGACAATGAAATAAAGAATGAAGAGAGATGATTAAATATTTTTCGTAAGCCCCTCCAGAAAATAAACAGCAATGATAATCAGCCTTCTTGCATGATTTTTCCCCTAAAATAATCCCCCCTTCGTCGGCGATCCAGCTTACAAGGTTAGGTTTGGAGTTTTTTTTCTTTTACAAGAGATTTGCGTTGCTCAAACGAACATAAGTTTTCGTTTTGGCCTAAAACAGGCCTGAAAATCATTCTGCAAATGAACATAAGTTTTTGTTTTGCCCCAAAACAAAAACGTATGATTTTTCGTTTTTGGCCAAAACAAAAACCTTCAAATGAAAATACTGCAAAACGAACGGACTCTTAGGGTATTTGATAATCTAAATGACATAACTAAACACTCGTAAAAAATGTCCTTGATCTTGAATGTTTTCATCATCCCCTTCTCACACACTAATCTGACAGAACTGATTACGCAAATCGATATTCAAGAAAATTTGGAAACCAACCTCTCTGTCTAGAAGATTATCAAGAATAGGGATAGAAAAATGATACTTGATTGTGATATTATTGATAGTTCTCCTGTTAATACACATGTGTCGGCTCAAATTCTTCTTACAGGTAAGAAGTTGAAGAACAGTGGACGGGCTCAAACTCTCACTAATGAATAATTTTTTGCAATAACTCATCTGCCTGCCATTTCAACATTGTAGCTAAGTCGGATTCATACTATAATATGAGAGTTTCGGTAAGGATACATCTGGTACAAAGTCAGTTTGTTTAATCTCTTGGAGAGGGACATCATCTGGTTGTCGGGATTTATCAAGTAATTCGCTGAATATATGACAAACATTTGGGTGAATCACTGAGACATCGGTGTGTTCTCAGATGCAGCAAAGATAGTCACTAATTAAGCAACTTCTGATTATTCCTAATGAACTAACTCTGCGATATAATATAAAAAGACTTTGAGGACCCATTACTTGAAATTGAGTCTTTCAGCATAATCTTCACCATATTGGATCTTTGGGCTAGATACAGGATATTGAAATTTTATGACCCTAATCAAAAATACGCAGGTATTTGATCGCAAGCAATATGTAGCATCACGATTGTAGAGGTAGGATCTACCTAATAATACACGAACAACGTTCATAATCATATCCTCAAAAATTCGCAAGCTGAATACATACCAAAGGCCAATGAATGACTTGTAAAGCCACTTTGTCACCCCAGACAACTCAATAGTGTGGGGATGAGGCAGCCTATAGTAGCTCAAGGAAAAATAAGTGCAAAATATCATAGTGTGCCTCCAATCTTCATCTAAACAAGATATGGATAAGAAATATCAAACTCATAATTCGAGGGCGCTATCAACATCATTCTCCCAACCATCCTCAACAGTCACAATAACACCTCCTCAACACATTCTCCATAGTTGAGTTGGTCTCATGCTCACCATCGGGAAATAAATTCCTCATATCACACCATGTCACTAAGTGTCCTTTACCTGGACTAAAACACAATCCCATCATGACCGAACGATCCCGCAACTAGGGATGTTCACGAATCGAATAGCTCTTCAACAGAATCCAAATTTGTCATAGAATACATAGATTCGGATCCCTTCGAATATTCGGGCTTGAATTTGAATTCGAATCCGCTTTAAATGAAAGATCAAATAGACTTTGAACAGACGGCCAAGATCATCTTTATATATAATATAGATAGTGTTATTATTCGTAAACCTTGGCAATAGAAATAATATTATTCAGACTCTAATGCCACTCGAATACGAATTTGGATTCGAATTCGAAAAATATGAATCTTAATTGAAACTTCGCGAATTAATTCACAAATTATTCCCGAACTATTTGGTTTGCGAATAGCCATATCTGTAATTGGGGCCTGAGGCCTTGTTTTTTCATGTCCAAGGAAACACGACTATGCACAATAGTGCAAAACATAGAATTTTAATTTATTTAAAATCTACCAATATTTTTGTCATAACTCATTATAAACATTAGGAAAGGGCACCTCTTACCTGAATCATTGATACACCAATATGTTAGCAAAAGAAACTCTCATAGCTCTTCCCTCTGAGCATAGTCCCATAAACCAAACACCTGCATTTAAAAATACCAATCTTCCTTCAACCTACAACTGATCCATCCTCCTCGCTAGATCATGCTTACCGCAATGCTTCAACCCTTCCACCACCATATCACCACTATTTTACATTGGCACCAGCCCCATTTCAGTCATCTCCACCAAAAAATTGGTCGCCTCAACCACTCTCCCTCCCCTCACACACATTTTCACAAGAATGGAGTATACAGGCAGGTTAGGGGGGTGCCCACTTTCAAACATGTCTCCAAAAAATGCCACGGCATCGGAAAGCCTGCCTGCGCGATACATGGCCTTGAGGATGGCTGCGTAGAGACTTGGGAATGGACGATGACCTTCCTGCATCGCGCAGCTTAATAGCCTGAACGCCTTGTCGATCCTCCCTGCCTTCGGCAGCGCCGGTATTAATGCCTTGTACATTGATATGTCCGGACATAGTCCGAGATCATTGACATCCCGTAGGAGATCAATGCAGAAGTCGATTTTGTCGGCGTTGCGGAGAGTTGCGAGGAGGGAATTGAAGGTGGAGACGTTGGGGACGAGGCCCTCTTTGGTCAATCGAAGGACAATACGTTTTGCGGACTCGAGATGGCCCGCACGGACGAGGCCGACGATGAGGAGATCGCGGCCGCGAACGGGAGGTGAAAATCCCCGACGGGCCATTTCCTCGAGAAAGTCCTGAGCTTCACGGAGTTTGCCAACGACGCACCACGCATCCACGAGGGTGGAGAATGTGTCGCGGTTGGGGGGACAGATCTGCAATGCATGCGACGTACGAGGACATACGCGCCGTCGAAATTGCGAACATTGCAGAGGGAGGAGAGGAGGGAGTTGTAGACCTCGGTGGTTTGGGGGCAGGAGAAATGCACATCCTGCAGAAGACTTCGACAGCGATATCGGAGAGGGAGGCGTCTGCGTAGGAGGAGATGATGGCGGCAAAGGTGGATGAGGAAAGGTTTAGGGTTTGGAAGCGCATTTCTGCAGCGAGGCGCCATAGATGGGGAAAGAGGTGATGACGGCAAAGGGCTAGGAGGAGAGTGTCGAACTCTGGGGAGGATAGGGAGTAGGAGGGGCAGGAGCGAGCCCAGGAGAAGAAACGAAGGGCGGGAAGGGGTGGGAGCCGGCGGTGGCGTGAAGGACGCGAAGAACAATGTCGGGATTCGGAGGAGGAAGACGCAGGCGGTTGAGAGTTCATTCCAATTTATAATAACTTATAATCATCCTCAATATCCTTGATTTTTTTCCCTATAATTGTTTATTCTTGGGGTATTAGGGTTTAGGGAGTGGCATCAATTGTGGAGAAAATGTGAAAAGTTCGATTAAGATGGTTTGGATACATACAAAGAAGACCATTAGAGACACATGTTAGGCGATGTGAGAGTTTAGCCACTTGGCATATTAAATGAGGGAGGGGTAGACCAAAAAAACTTGGAATGAAACTATAGGAAAAACATGATGTACATAGGCATTAGTGAAATTATGACAAAAGATAGAGCGCAATGGCGACAAAAGATCCATATAGCCGAGCTCACTATGGTGGGATAAAGGCTTGAGTGTTGTTGTCGTTGATGTGCGTGTCATGTTCGCCCTTGTATTTAATCTTAGCACTTTACATTAATTTGCATCTATTATTTGTTTGGCAAAATTTCAATTTTTGTGATCAATTGTGTTACTTGCGCAAAATTTTAAAATTAATATTATTTAATTAACTGTCTTATAAGTCATTGCACGATTGAAGTGTTGCACGCATTAAGGTTAGAGCTTCTATTGTGAGCTCCTTATTCATTGGATTGATTGTTTAAGTCATTTACATTTACCTCATATTATGATTTATGTCGTGAGCATCCGTTCATTGGATTTTGTGTTTGAATGCATGTGTATATACTAACATCTTCATTTTAGGGTTGGTCAGATCCATTGCATCTACTCATGATTGTTTGCATTGCAGATAGAGTTAGGGCATCATGTGTCTAACACTTGTAAATTAGGCCAACGTCATACAATATCTTCAAAAACTAACTTGCAATCGAACATCACGATCAAACACTATCTCCTTAAACTCTTTGGTGAACCATGCAGTCTAAAGTCTTCTCCGATAAATAACATTGCAACATACGAGGCATTGACAATCTTGTTGCATGCAACAAAATGAGTCATATTTGAAAACTTGTTAATCATTATGAATATTGAATTGTGCTTTCTAAAGGTATGAGGATGACCTAGCAGGAAGACCACATTAATGTTGGCATGGGGCTGATAAGGTATTGGTAATGGCATATGCAATCTAATGTTTTTTCAAGACCCTTTGGTGGTCCGGCCGATAGGACAATGACAAACTACCTTTCTCTTTAGGTTGGGCAATAGAAGTGATCGTCAACTAGGGCAATGGTCTTATCTCTACCGAAATAGCATGCGGCTCAACCAACATGCATCTACCAAATCAAGTGATCATGAAGGGAAGTATGGGAAATGCAAAACCGGTAACCCTGAAACAAGAAACAGTCAGCAATCAAAAATCTTCATGCATATCTGAAGGATCTTGAGTCAAAGATGCATTATCACACAAAAATTAAGACGTGTAAGGTAATCTCCTATCAATTGCTTGCTCGAGCACTTATAATGTGAAAGAGGTCAACACAATGGCTGAATGAATCAGCGGGTTTGTTCTCAACATTTGCTTGGTGTTTGAGAATATTGTCAAAATCTTGCGAGTACACGACCCAGACGATCCCCCCAGCTACTTATGCATAAGTCCTTATGATCAAAAAACAAGACAGTCCCAAGACAAAAGGTAATTTCCCTGATAAAACAGAGCTTGGACTATGCCATAAAACTCATTATCACAATTAAAGTACTTTTTGTTTGGATTTTCATTTACCTTCTCACTAAAATAAGAAATTGCATGACTGTCCTAACTTAGTGCACCTCATATGCATACATCATGGGCAACCTCAAACAACAACAACAACACTCAAGCCTTTATCCCACTATAGTGGGGCGGCTATATGGATCCTTTGGCGCCATTGTGCCCTATATTTTGTCATAATCTCACTAATGCCTAAGTACATCATGTCTTTTGTTATAGTTTCATTCCAAGTCTTTATTGGTCTACCCCTCCCTTGTTTAACATGCCTAGTGACTAGACTCTCACAATGCCTAAACAGGTGCCTCTAATGGTCTCCTTTGTACGTGTCCAAACCATCTTAGTCGAGCTTCTCGCATCTTTTCTGCAATTGGTGCTATTCCTGTCTTATCTCTGATACATTCATTCCTAATTTTATCCAGTCTTGTGTGTCCACACATCCATCTAAGCATTCTCATCTTCACAACTCCCATTTTTTGCTCATGTACACAATTCACTGTCCAACACTCGGAACCATAGAGCATCGCAGGTCTAATTGCAGTATGGTAAAACTTGCCCTTAAATTTTAGTGGTACTTTACGATCACATAAGATCCATGAGCCTCTCCACTTCAACCAACCCGCTTGGATTCTATGTGTCACATCTTTATTAATACTTCCATCTTTTTGAACTATCGATCCAAGATATTTAAAACACTCACTACGGGAAATATCTTGATCACCCAACTTAGTAACGAAGTCATCCGTCCTTCTTATACTGCTAAATTTAAGCTCCATATACTTTGTCTTTGCTCTGCTCAACCTAAAACCCTTCTTTTCTAAAGTATTTCGCCAAGATTCAAGTTTTGCGTTTACACCCTCGTGCGTCTCATCAACCAAAACGATATCATCCGCAAACAATAAACACCAAGGTATTGCTTGTTGGATATGTCTGGTGTGCTCATCTAAGATAAGGGTAAAGAGATAAGGTCTTAAAGCTGAGCCTTGATGTAAGCCAACAGTGATAGGCAACCTCAAATATTTTGCTAAAATCTGAAAGTCTTAAGACTGGTGCAATTGATAGCTTCACCTTGATCACCTCAAATGCCTTTGTGGTTGTGTTGGATTAGATAAATTCACCTTTACAAAGACCATTCATAAAAAAATTCATGATGACAGATAAATCCCTTAAGAAAAAACTTATAAGAGTTGGCAAATTTATCAAAATTGTGAACCTCCACTCACAAAAGAATTTGACTATATACAAGTCCGGAGAAATACCAAAAGAAGACAAGATATAACCAAGAAAATGCAAGCAAGTTGATAAAAACGTACATTTCTTTGAATTGGCATAGAAATGTTACAGCAATTGAAGATAAGATAATGCTCTGAATGTGTTTGGTTGAACAAGAGGATGTCGTCAAAGTAGATGACTAAAAATTTTCCAAGCGTAAAAGATTTGGGTCATAATCCTCGTGAACATATTAGCCATTAGGGTATTCGATAATCTAAATGACATAACTAAACACTCATATAGAATGTCCTTGATCTTGAATGTTTTCATCATCCCCTTCTCACATACTAATCTGACACTACTCATTAAGCAAATCAATATTCAAGAAAAATTGGAAACCAACCACCGCGTCTAAAAAATTATCGAGGAAAGGGATAGAAAAATGGTATTTGACTGTGATATTATTAATAGTTCTACTGTCAGTACACATGTGTCAGCTCAAATTCTTCTTACGGGTAAGAAGTTCAGAAACGGTGGACAGGCTCAAACTCTCACCGATGAATCATTTTTTGAAATAAATTATCTACCTGCCATTTCAACACAGGCTCAAACTCTCACCGATGAATCATTTTTTGAAATAATTTATCTACCTGCCATTTCAACACGGTAGCTAAGTTGGATTCATAATATGAGACTTTTGGTAAAGATACATCTGGTACAAAGTGAGTTTGTTGAATCTCATGGAGAGGGACATCAAGGTTGTGGGGATTGATATCAAGTAATTTGTTGAATATATGACAAACATTTGGGTGAACCACTGAGACATCGGCATGTTCTCAGATGCAGTTAAGATTGTCACTAATTAAACAACTTATGATTCTCCCTAATGAACTAACTCTGCGATACAATGTATAGAGACTTTGAGTACCCATCACTTGAAATTGAGTCTTTCAGCATAATTTTCTTCCTATTGTATCTTTGGGATAGGTAAAGGATAGCGTGGTTTTACAACCCTGATAAAAAATACGCAGATATTTGACCGCACGCAATATGTAGTATCACGGTTGTAGAGGTAGGATCTACCTAATAATACAGGAACAATGTGCATAATCATATCCTCAAATATTCGCAAGATGAATATATACCAAACACCAATGAGTGAGTTGTAATGCCACTTTGTCACCCAGACGACTCAATAGTGTGATTGTGTTACGATACCTGACGAGCCCGATCCGCGTTGGGGCCACACGTATAAGCGCCGACCACCGGCCACGTCCGCATGAGGGGCTCGACTATTTTGTTGGCTACGTTATGTCTTATTTTATTTTTGCATTGTGTTTTATTTGTCCCACGTGTTTAAGGCCAAGTGGAGGCGCGTTTGTGAAACCGGGGTTATGAACCGGTTTGGACTTGGAGTTTGGGTATGCAAGAATTAATTTCCCCTTTCCTCTCTCTCTCTTATTCTCTCCCTCTCTCTACCCCTCCCGCAAGAAGCCCTAGCCATCTACCATGTTCGGCTTCCGCCAAATCCAGTGAACGAGCCCGCCGGATCGGGTTTCGGCTTCCCTACTCTTTCCCGTCTCCATCCCCCTTCCTCTCTACCTCTCTACCCCTCTCCTTCTCTATTCTTCCACCATCTTCAACCATAGCACCCACCAGATCCAAGATGGTTCTACCGAACCTTGGAGATCTTCATCTTCTTCAGGCCCGATCACCAGATCTAGGTCGGGGGACCACATCAACTTGGTATCAGAGGCAAACGCCGGTCCTCGATTCGCCGGCACCTACCGCGCCGAGCCACCTACCCTATGCCCCGCCGCCGTCGAGCCACGCCGCCGGCCTTCTCCCCGCCCCGACAACTTCCTTCTTGCCACCACCGGCCCTGGCCGACGGAGGCCCCTCCCTCAACCAAATCATGGAGCTATTCCAATCCATGCTCGTCACCCAAAACAACAAGATGGACGCCCTCAACACGCGCTTGAATTCCATACAAGGCGCTCCAAATCCGCCGTTGCACATGCGACCTCGCCGACATCTAGCCGAATCGATTTGGCCCCTCCTCACGGGGACAATTTCTCTTTCCCTCGCTCCATCCGTATGGATTTTCCAATCTATGAAAACCGTGAAGATCCCCTTTTGTGGATTACGCGTTGTGAGTTTTTCTTCACCAATCAACACATTCCGGACGATGAACGTGTCGGACTCGCCTCCTTCCACCTACTTGGGCCGGCAAAACTGTTGGTACCTCAATTCCTTCGCGAACAACCGGGCGCCTCTTGGGAGGATTTTCGGGCATCATGCACTCTTCGTTTTGGACCGGTGATACTGGGAAATCCTCTTGGCGATCTCATAGCCCTCAAGCACATCGGCTCCATCGAGACATACTTGGAGAAATTTCAAATGTTGTTATCCCATGCCACTTCAGTATTACCGTCGCAGTAAGTTTCTCTTTTCACAGTCAGGCTACATGACCGGCTACGTTGGGATGTAGAGTTTCAGAAGCCACCGGATCTCTTGACAGCCATGAGCCTTGCCCGTGCGTTTGAATGTCGATTTGCACTTGAACGGCCGCCTCCGAGGCGCCGCAAATTTTTCAGTCCACGGCCATCGGCCAGTTCTTCGCCTCACAAGACGCCAGGCGGGGACAATCCTCCGCGGCCTACTTTTCTCCGTCGACTGTCCCGACCGGAGATGGTCGCCCGCCGCGAGAAGAGGCTATGTTTCAATTGTGATGAGCTCTACACACCTAACCATCGATGCAAGCGCTTATTTTGGTTGGAGGTCGACGATCCACCGAACGATGATGATGATGAGTTCGAAGATGCCGATGCGCCACAGCTCTCTCTACATGCATTAGCCGGGCCGCAGGAAGGGTACACGATTCAGCTGTACATTACTGTGGCGGGCACGCCATTTTTAGCTCTCATGGATACGGGTAGTACCCACAGCTTCATTCGGCAGGACCAAGCAATCCGGCTTCGCCTTCCGTACATTGCCCGTAGTCACGTTAAGGTGGCGATAGCCAACGGCCAACAAATGTCATGCCCAGGCGTTTGTCGGCGAGTAGACTTCATTGTGGAAGGGTACCCGTCCCAGACCAATTTCTTCATGGTAGATCTTCGTGGTTTTGACATCGTGTTAAGTGTCTGCTGGCTGCGCACGTTGGGACCCCTCACATGGGATTTTAACCGTTTGATCTCGTGGCAGGAGCGCTCTCTGTTCATACAGTGGCGGGTAACAGGCCCATGGACAACCCCCTGCATCCTTTTGGTTCACACAGAGTCTCTGGCTGCTCCTCCCAGACAGTCAGAGGAACACCCTCCAAATCTTACATATCTACTGCAATTGTTTCCTGAGATTTTTAGCCCACACTTGGGCCTTCCTCCATGGCGACGACAGGACCATCGCATTTGCCTCCTTCCAGGGGCGGCTCCGGTAGTGGTGCGGCCATACTGTTACCCCTTCCTCCAAAATGACAAAATCGACAGGTAATGTGATCCCCTCCAACAAGGACTCATTCGACGCAGCGTGTCTCCTTTCTCCTCTCCAGTTTTATTGGTGCACAAGAAGGACAATTCGTGGCGCATGTGCGTGGCCTACCGTGCATTAAACGACATTACGATCAAGGACAAATTTCTCATTCCGGTGGTCAAGGAACTTCTCGATGAGTTGCATGGGGCGTGTTTCTTCACCAAGCTCGATCTATTTTCGGGTTATCATCAGGTTTGGATGGCAGATGTTGATGTGGAGAAAACTGCCTTCCGCACCCACCACTGTCATTTTAAATTCTTGGTTATTCTGTTCGGCCTAACAAATGCACCCTAGACCTTCCATGCATTGATGAATGAGGTATTCCAACCAGTCCTCCGAAAATACGTTCTTGTTTTCTTTGATGATATTCTTGTGTATAGCAAAACTTGGGAGGAGCACCTACAACACCTTCAGGTCATCCTCAGCTTGGTGCGCACACACCACTTGATCCTTAAAGCTTCCAAGTGCTCGTTCGGTCAACGCTCCGTCGCTTACTTGGGACACGTCGTGGAAAATTCGGGGGTGTCGAACGACCCGGCAAAACTCCAAGGAGTGACTTCATGGCCCCGGCCACAAACCATCACAGATTTGCGGGGTTTTCTTGGCCCCACGGGATATTACCGTCGCTTCATTCAGGATAACGGTACCATCGCCACACCTTTGATTGCGCTACTCCGGAAGAATGCCTTTACATGGACGGACGCCGCTACTCAGGTTTTTCACTCTCTCCAGGCTGCTTTACTCTCCGCCTCGGTCCTCAGTCTACCATATTTCACCATACCTTTCCTTATGGAATGTGACGCCTCATGCGTCGGCTATGGGGTTGTGCTGCAACAGGAGGGGCGCCTTATAGCCTATTTCAGCCGGCCGGCCGCCATACATCATCGCAAATTTCCCGCTTATGAACATGAGATCATTGGCCTTGCAAAGGCCGTTCAGCATTGGCGCCCGTATTTGTGGGGGCGGCCTTTCATCGTACGGACGGACCACTACAGCCTCCAATACTTGTTTGAACAAAGGCTCACTACCGTACCACAATAAAGGCAGGTGATAAATTACTCGGTTTCGACTGCCAAGTGGAGCACAAAGCCGGTGTGCTCAACCGCGCCGCCGACGCACTATCTTGTCGGGACACACCATCGGATGCCTCCCTTCTCACCATCTCCTTCCCAGCGACACACCTCGTCGCCTTGCTTCGCAAGGAGATCCAACACTCTCCCAGTTTGGCTGAACTCCTCCACCGAGCAGAACAGGGGCTCGCGGTCCCTCAGTGGACAGTACGACACGGTTTGATTTGTTACTGCACTCGGATGTATGTGGACGCGGCGTCTCTCATTCCGACTATTATAGAGGATGTCCATGCTCGCAGCCACGAGGCGTTCGCCGCACTCTCCAACGCCTCAGCATGGAATTCTTTTGGAAGGGAATGCGCAAGCACGTCCATGATTTCATTGTCAACTGCGTCGTGTGCCAGCAAAACAAGTCCGGCCATCTTCTTCCATCGGTTTATTTCAGCCCCTACCGGTGCCCACACAAATTTGGGCAGATGTCACCATGGACTTCGTGGAAGGGCTGCCCTCTGTTCGCGGGAAGTCCATCTTGATGGTGGTGGTGGACAGATTCTCGAAGGGAGCTCATTTTATCGCATTGGCTCGACCGCTCATTGTCGAGAACGTGGCGCAGGTTTTCTTCCAAGAGATCTTCCGGTTATATGGCATGCCGGAAACTCTCGTCTCCGACCGAGACAAGGTGTTTACCAGTAATATTTGGAGAGAACTATTCGCCCACAGCGGTACCAAGCTTGCTTTCACTTCAACCTACCATCCTCAGTCTGATGGGCAAACCCAGGTGGTTAACCGCACTTTGAGAATGGACTTGCGATGTGTCATACACGGGAGGCTTGGCCCGCTTGGCGATCGTTGAACGAGAATTAAAAGACCAAGACAAATTTCTACATGCAGCCCGGAACCGTCTCCTGCAGGCCCAACAACATATGGAAGTTGCTTGCAATCGGGGGCATCGCGAGCTCACCCTTGTTGTGGGTGATTGGGTGTGGGTGCGACGACGCCCTTTCCGCCAAGTGTCCGCCACCCGACCGACCTCCAACAAGTTGGGGCCCAAATTTTTTGGCCCTTTCCAGATCACAGAGCGCATTGGGGATGTGGCCTACTGCCTCGCCTTACCCCCGGGAGCCCGGATTCATGATGTCTTTCATATTTCACAGCTCAAGTTGTTCGTGGGACCGCCGTTGTCTGCTCCTCTAGTTGACATTCCACCCCAGCTTGAGGACAAGCTGTCTTCTGACAAGGGCGGTGATGTTGTGATACCTGACGAGCCCGATCCGCGTTGGAAACACACGTATCAACGTCGATCACCGGCCACGTCCGCATGAGGGGCTCGACTATTTTGTTGGCTACATTATGTCTTATTTTTATTTTTTATTGTGTTTTATTTGTCTCACGTGCTTAAGCCCAAGTGAGGGCGCGCTTGTGAAACCGGGGTTATGAATCGGTTTGGACCTGGAGTTTGGGTATGCGAGAATTAATTTCCTCTTTCCTCTCTCTAATTCTCTCCCTCTCTCTACCCCTCCCGCAGGAAGCCTTAGCCATCTACCGTGTTCGACTTCTGCCAAATCCTGTGAACGAGCCAGCCGGATCGGGTTTCTGCTTCCCTACTCCTTCCCATCTACATCCCCCTTCCTCTCAACCTCTCTACCCCTCTCTCCTTCTCTCTTCTTCCCCAATCTTCAACCATAGCACCCACCGGATCCAATACGGGTTCTACCGAACCTTGGAGATCTTCTTTAGGCCCGATCACCAGATCTAGGTCGAGGGACCACATCAGACTGTGTGAGGATGAGGTAGCCTTCAGTAACTCAAGGAAAAATAAGTGTACATTATCATAGTGTGCCTCCAATCTTCATCTAAACAAGATATGGATAAGAAATACCTAACTCATAATTTGAGGGTGTTGTCGAAATTATTCTCCTAATCATCCTCAACAGTCACAATAACACCACCTCAGCATTCTCTCCATAGTTGAGTCAGTCTCACGCACCATCGAGAAATAAATTAGTCATATGACACTATGTCACTACGTGTCCTTTACCCAGACATCTAAAACCCAGAACCACATCAGGACTAAAGGATCGCGCAACTAGGGATGTTCACGAATCGAATATCTCTTCAACAAAATTCAAATTTGTCATAGAATGCATAGATTCAGATCCCTTCGAATATTTGAATTCAGATTCGGATTCATCCTAAATTTCTGGAATCAAATTTGGATTCGGGCTTGGGTTCAAATTTGGATTCGAGCTTGGATTCGAATTTGGATTCAGGCTTGGATTTGAATTCGAATTTGCTTCAAATGAAGGACCAAATAGACTTTGAACGAATGGCCAAGAATATCTTCAAATATAATATAGATAGTGTTATTATTCGTGAATCTTGGCGATACAAATAATATTATTCGAATTCGAATGCCAGTTCAATATGAATTTGGATTCGAATTCAAAAATTACTAATCATAATCGAATCTCTGTGAATTAATTCCTCAATTATTTACGAACTATTCGGTTTGCGAATAGCCCTACTTGCAACTAGGGCCTAAGGCCTTGTTTTTCATGTCCAAGGAAACACGACTATGTATAATAGTGCAAAACATAAAACATCAAATTATTTAGGCTCTATTTGTTTGAGCGTTTCGCTGCTCCGTTTTGGGCAAACGCCGCCGGAAGGGGGGTAAACAAATGAACCTCCGGCGGCGTTTGCTCCGTTTCCACCCGCCCGCCTTAAGAAACGCCTCAAAAAGCTCCGTTTGGAGCAGCCACCTCCCCCCTCCGGTTCGAACACTCCGTTTCCACCCACCGGATCGACCCGCCACCGCCGAACCAAATGGAGCCAAAGTCTAATCTGTCCAACAACATCAATTCTTATGCAGTTTGAGCATTAATCTCTACCAACATTTCTGTCAGAAGTCATTATAAACATTGGGAAAGAATACCTCTTACCAGGAATGGATTGATATACCAATATGTTAGCAGAAGAAACCCCCATAGCTCTTCTCTCTGAGTTTAGTTCCATAAACCAAACACCCGCACTTAAAAATACCAATCTTCCTTCAAACTACAGCTGCTCCATCCTCCTTGCTAGATCATGCTTGCCGCAATGCTTCAACCCTTCCACCACCATATCAACACTGCTTGACCTCGGCACCAGCCCCATTTCAGTCATCTCCACCAAAAAATTGGCCGCCTCAACCACTCTCCCTCCCCTCACACACATTTTCACAAGCATGGAGTATACAGGCCGGTTAGGGGGGTGCCCTCTTTCCTTCATGTCTCCAAAGAAGACAACGGCGTCAGAAAACCTGCCTGCGCGATACATGGCCTTAAGGATGGCGGCGTAGAGACTTGGAAATGGACGATGACCTTCCAGCATCGCGCAGCTTAAGAGCCTGAACGCCTCGTCGATCTTTCCTGCCTTCGACACCGCCGGTATCAATGCCTTGTACGTTGATATGTCCGGACAAAGTCCAAGATCATTGGCATCCCGTAGAAGATCAACGCAGAAGTCAATTTCGCCAGCATTGCAGAGAGCTGCGAGGAGGGAATTGAAGGTGGCGACGTCGGGGAGGAGGCCCTCTTTGGTCAATCGAAGGACAATACGTTTTGCGGACTCGAGATGGCCGGCACGGACGAGGCCGTCGATGAGGAGATCGCGGCCGCGAACGGGAGGCGAAAAGCCCCGGCGGGCCATTTCCTCGAGGAAGTCCTGAGCTTCTCGGAGCTTGCCAACGGCACACCACGCGTCCACGAGGATGGAGAATGTGTGGCGGTTGGGGGGGACAGATCTGCGGTGCATGCGACGGACGAGGGCGTAAGCGCCGTCGAAATTGCGAACATTGCAGAGGGCGGAGAGGAGGGAGTTGTAGACCTCGGTGGTTTGGGGGCAGGAGAAATGGCGCATCCTGTTGAAGACTTCGACGGCGATATTGGAGAGGGAGGCGTCTGCATAGGAGGAGATGATGGCGGCAAAGGTGGATGAGGAAAGGGGGAGGGAGAGGGAGCGCATTTCGGCGGCGAGGCGCCAGAGATGGGGAAAGAGGCGATGACGGCCAAGAGCTAGGAGGAGAGCGTCGAACTCGGGGGAGGATGGGGAGTAGGACGGGCGGGAACGAGCCCAGGAGAAGAAACGAAGGGCGGGAAGGGGGTGGGAGCCGGCGGTGGCGCGAAGGACGCGGAGAACAATGTCGGGAGTCGGAGGAGGAAGACGCAGGCGATTTAGGGTTCGTTCCAGGTAGAAATCGCTCCGGACGATGTTTGAGATGTGGTGAACTGCGGCGAAGTAGTCGTCGCGCGACGGCGACTCGGGTGGAATAGTGAGGGACGAGTGATATGGTTTATGTGATTCGATGCGAAAAGGCGGCGATGCCGGGAAGAAGACGGTGGGCGGGCGGCTGCAGCGTCGGAGAAGAACGCCGGTTAGGGTGGGGAGCATCACATATGAGCTGCGGCACTAAACAGTGACGTATTGTCTTGGTGTAGTCCTGACTCATCGCTTCCCTGCTGGTGAGTGAAGGGGGGATTTTTCGCACTTGACAGTTGACACCTCCAATTGGGGGGTGTTTGGCACATTGCATCTCAAATTTGAATATTTGGCACTTTACATCGTGTAATTTTATTTTGGGAGCACTTTGCACCCTCAAGCAAATTCAGTCACTTTTTCTACTTGTTAAATAAATTATTTAAAATCGAGAGGAGCGTTTTTGAAATTGCGATTTTATTCTAACCTATAACTCTCTCATGATTTCATTCTAGCCTCCAGGTTTCATTTCGGTCACCCCTCTTCCGTCTTTCGCGAGCAGAAATTCTTTCTCCATGCAGCTACACTAATTTCTCTCCTCAACAGCTGAACTCGACGGAGGCAGCAACAAAACAGAAATCACATCAACGTCCCAAATGGAAGTAAACACAGTGCAAGAAAATAAAATGTTGTTCTTCACTCTCACAACAACAATTTTAATCTTCAACTCTCAAATAGAGAAATCAAAGAAACAGCATACCAAGAATTCAACAACACTCCAAATTCGACTTTTATCCAGAACAAAACAAGCAACAATCAGAAATTTTTCACAACAACTGTTCTCATCATCTGTCCCAACTCTCAAATAGGAAACCAAGCAAGCAACTCTCATAGGGAAAGATAAAAAAAAAAACGCAAGCAATCAATCATTCAACATTTCCCACTAACTAAGCACAATAAAATTAAGTTTACTGTTCATCTTCTCCTATTAAACGGGAAACAGTAAACAACAACAATCTCACAATAACAATCAATCCAAATCTAAACACATTACATTCATCATCAACCTTCAACAACTGATTACAAATCCCTTTTACAGGGCAAAAATGAAAACGAAAAAGAAATTAAATCGCCTGCCTAGGTCGGCCATGGCAGAAGCATCGGTTGCGCAGGAACAAGGCCAGAATGTCGTGGAAGACGCTCGTGGGCCGGACGTGGCTGATTCAAACGCTGAAACCGTCGAAAGAAGGTTTCGTGGGGGCTTTGCCAGTTGAGGAGGCGTCGTGGGGAAGCAGCGTGCATGAACCAGAGGCCCAAATGCATGCTGCCTGCTGAAACCATGGAGGAAAACCTGCGACTCAGGCAGATTAGGAAGAATCCTGCGTGCTGGCCGGCTGGGAGATGCCTACTAGAGAGAGTTTGCCTGAGGCACGTTGTAGTCGGGGAGATCAATCGCCAGGGACTGTTGTCGTCGGGGAGAGGGCAGGCATGGAGAAAGAATTTCTGCTCGCGGAAGACGGAAGAGGGGCGACCGAAATGAAACCTGGAGGCTAGGATGAGATCAAGAGAGAGTTTTAGGTTAGAATAAAATCACAATTTCAAAAATGTCCCTCTCTATTTTAAATAATTTATTTAAAAAGTAGAAAAAGTGACTGAAATTGCTTGAGGGTGCAAAGAGCTCCAAAAATGAAATTTCAGGGCGCAAAGTGCCAAATATTCAAACTTGTGGTGCAATGTGCCAAACACCCCCAATTGGGGGGTGTTAAGTGCCAAAAATCCAAGTGAAGGGAATCGCTAGCCCCTTAGGGCCCCTTGGTTTGCTTGGTTTTCACAGTCAGTTTTTGTTTTCAGTTTTCACAGTTTTAATATAGGTGTTTGTTTGCTTTTATTTTGATCTGTTTTTGTTTTGACCTAAAACATAGGCGTTTTAACTCCAATTGGAAAAAAAACCCAAAAATTAAGTAAATATGAAATGTTCATATCAAACTGAAAATATGATGTAAACGAACATACGTATTCGTTTTTCCTTAAAACGGACTTGAAAACCATGTTACAAACGAACAAGCGTTTTCGTTTTAGTGCCGTTTTGCCCCAAAACGAAAACGCTTGATTTTTTCATTTTGAAGCAAAATGAAAGTCGTAAATGAAAACGTTGCAAACGAACGGAGCATTAGGGTACTTTATAGTCGTTAACGTCCAGCTGGATTTTACTTCCTACTCTCTCGCCTTGAAGTTCACTAATATATGTATGAAAAAATTTTCGGACTCGGAAACTGACTTAAAGTTACTTTTGTCAGACCCAATATTTTAGTGCTTTGTGAAGGTATTCACCTAGAAGTTGAGAAAGTCACCCAAAGTTGACTAACCCTCGCCTAATGCATCCACAAGAGTTGTATAGACACCAAGCCTAGCAGGGAATGTACCTGCCCAAGGTAATGAATGCAAAGAACCCACTAAGAATATGGTTCAAGCATTGGAGAGAGTTCTTGAGCAACGAACCTACACAATCCACAAAGAGTATTATTGCGGTCAACTCAACCCTCCTAGTAGACCGGAGTAAACTAGGTCATCTTATCTCGTGGAGCGGTTGAGCGCACGCACAATCACAGGGTAAGTAGAAGTACATAAGGCAATTTTAACATGAAAAAACCCCTCAACTGGGAAAAAAACACGTGACCGGTACGGTGTCTGTCAAACTTCACTATTGGAGGCAGTTTACAAAGTGTCTTGAGAATCGAGGGCGATAGGTCGCTCCTCATTACAGCTTTGAGATGAGAGATGGTATTACGCTCGGTGGGTGACAGGTCGCCTTACACGAAGCTTGTTCATTTGTATTTTCTGATGGGGACGAGCATTCTCGGACGCTGCTTGGCTGGAGAACTTCGTGGCGGGATGTGCGAAGATGCGTCAGCGATGACTTAAGGAACGTCGCACACGTAGGAGGCTTCGCGGAATGGCGAGTGGAACGTCTTCTTCTCAAGAGCGTCGTGGACTTAGGCAAATTTCTGGGTTGCTCGACGGGTGGAGGAGGCACGTATGAAGATTCCGGTAGAGCTCCGACCTGAGAAAGAAGAAGAGTGAGAGAAAGAAAAGTTAGAAATGAGAGAGGTCCTTGAGCCTTTTTATAGGCCTCAGGAGGTGGTTATGGTGGTTATGCGGCTATCTGCACACCGTAACCATCCAAAATCTCTAATTGAAGACCACACTTAGTATAGTTTTGGACGTATATTATTTTTATGATTTTGTCTACATGCATGCCATTAAATAAATAATATTCTCCACTAACCATGGGGGTTAGTGGGCAGTTACGCGGGTGGTTATTCATGTAACGAATGGAGATGATCATGTTGGGATGATCAGATGGTGGTGAAGGCTCGGCGCGATCAGGCGGCCAACTCGGCAATGATCGGTCGCCGACGGTGGAGTCACGACCGGTGGATTGGCCCGTCGTGGCGGGCGAGGCCGCGACCACGGGAGGCGACCACGGGGGGCAGCCGCGGGATGCGGCCGCCCCTTGCGGCCTTGTCCCCGCGGCCATAGGAGGTGGTCGCGAGGGTGGAGATGCAGCCACCCCATGCGGCCTTGTCCCCACTGCCATAGGAGGGCAGTCGCGGGGTTTGGTCACCCCACTTGGGCACGGGACGGGAGGGCGTCCGCGGGGAACAGCCCCGCGGACGCGGTAGGCGACCACCCTTAGCGTGAGCGGCTCTGCGGCTGCGTGCGGCGAACACGGGCGGCGAATACGGAGGGATGTCGTGTGGAGCGACCGCCCCTTGTGGGAGCAGCCCCGCGCTTGTGGGAGGTGGTCGGGGGAGGGCAGCCACGGGGTGCGACCTCCCGCGAGTGCGGCTCCGCGGCCACGGGCGGAGGCCGCGGGAGGGCGATGCCGGTCTTGGCGGGGCTAGCCGAGCGCGGACCATTTTACACCAGTGACGATGGTGCTGGCGTCTGGTCATGATGGTCAAGTGGAAGATGCGTGTAGTGGGATCCGTGTGTGGGCCACGCAGGGGATCGGGGCGCCGATCGTGTGCGCGGTAGTTACCCCATGATCCCCCTAAGTTAGCGGGGATCACGAGGGATGTGCTATTAGCACCTCACCTTTCTATAAATTCTAGGATGGTCTTATCAAGTATTGTTTGGTATCTGATTGTGAAAACCAAACTCTAGATTCTCTTGTTGAAGAGAGAGGGATGCTTGGGTGAGTATCCCGAACTATAATACTATGGAGTTATGGGAAATGAGTATGGGAGAGGGAGTCCCTATTAGCTATTGAATATAGTGATGTAGGTCCCAAGGAGCTATCAAAGATAGTGAGGGAGTTAAGGAGCAATAAAAGATAACAATGGCAGGCGTATGTTCGGAATGTAGGTGAAGGAGTGGCGAATAGATCCCAGAGCCAGGAAAGATGAAGGTGAAGCCATGCTCATGACAAATCCTATTGAAAGCAAAGATGTGATGATTCGTGCTTAGGGGACTTCAATAAGAAAAGTTTAGACGTCCGCTTATCTTTGGATTCTATGAAGAAGAAATATGCTCTGTTTGGCACGGTGGTGGAGGTCGTAAACACATGGGTTAAAACATCATTTTTTTAAGGATCACCTAACAAACATCATCCATCTGAACATAAAAGTGGATGTAGTTCCTTAGGCGGGCGTTAACAAATGACTTCTTAACCCCGTGTTCATGACCGTCGCCACTGTGCCAAATGGTGTCATAGTCACTTTCCCCCCTTTCTTTGGACAGGAGGAACCCTCGCTGAGCCATGAGAGCTACACTTATCTAAAGCAAAAAATGGAAATTCCAAGGGAAAGTCAATATGTCTAGTATTACCAACCCGCCCTTCTACACAATAGATATGATAGGATGCACCTCGATGACTATGAAAACCTCAGCTCAATGCGGCTGGATTGCTTTGGCGATAAATATGTCATGAGGCAACCTTATTAATTTGGTCGAGAAAAAAAGGGAAATTATATTTTCATGTCCTTATTGGATATTGCAGCCCCTCGATAATTGCAAACCACATTATGATATTTGTAGGCTCATACGTTATTTGTAGACCAAAATTAAACATAGGAGTACAAAATTCGTCGAAATGATATATAAAGGGAAATAATTGCATTGTTCTGATAGTTTTATGATCCATGAAAAATAAGAAACAATGACAAATTACATATCATTCAACCTTATAACTTGTTGCCCCAAAATAAATACATACATGCACAAGATAATCAACATCGTTTAAGGTTAGTAATGTATAATTGAATTTCTTTAAACCATCATGATAGTGGAATTAAATATTTAAAGCATTGAAAATCTTATATATGTGGAAATTGGAATTGACTCAATTCTAGTTCTGTAGGAATTGAAATTGACGTCAATTTTAATTATGTTGTTCAACTGAAAGCCATAATTTTGTCACAGGAAATAGAATTAACAATTTCATTGTCCGGTTGTCTGTTAAAATGCAGTGACAGGAATTAAAATTTAAAATATAAATGTGATGAAAAATGCAGAGACCGATAATAAATTGAGATGTGTTATATATAACCATCAAAATGTCCACAAATACAGAATAAGTTCTTACAAAAAATACATAGAAACATGAAAACATACACATTCACACACACTATACAAACACAATGTTGAATATAATACTCATGTATGTATAAAAAACATAATGTAAAGCCAATTATGCAAAGTTTGTTTCTTCTCTTTAGCCTCACATCTCCAAATGTTGCATTGGTTTCACTTCAATTCATTTAACTATTTATGGCCCGACCCTTCAAGTAATGAATAAAAGTTAATCATTTTATGCTCATTGTAATTCTAACATGGTCCCCACTATACTAGGATAAAGGCTTGAATTGTTGTTGTTGCATTATTCTAACATGGTATCAAAGTTACGTTCGAGTACTCCTCTATAAGCCAAGATACTCGCAGACCCCACCTTGGGTACTTAGCCATTACCAACGCTTAGCTTCCTGCCAAAATAACCAGCCATGCCCCATCTTTTATAGGCCCACTGACTATTGGGGTACTCGTAGCTTCCTACAACTGAACTCACCAATAGTGTTCACATGTAGTACTCACTAACAGTACTCACAAGGAGTACTCGCAAAGCAGTACTCACTTCTAATACTCGCAAGGAGTACTCGCTCGCAATACTCGCACGGAGAAATCACATGCCTTACTCGCCCTAGTACTCATAGGGGTACCCTCTCGCAGTATTCGTAAGTGTACTCACTCACAATACTCGCAGAGGCACTCGTTTGCAGTACTCCCAAATCCTTCCCCTCTAGAGATCACTAACACTTGTTTTTTTTGCTTTTGCGGCGTCCAGAGTTCAAATGATCATAACTTTTGATCTGACTATCGAATTTGTGCATATAATACCTTTTAGAATCAACACAAAATTCTTTATCCTTCGGTAAATTGGTTTTGCCCATTTTGAGCTTGTTTCTTCCTTACTAATCACCCACAATCAACTTTATTTGAAAGTTAACATAACTTTCATCCAGGACTTCTCTTTATGTCAATGGCTAACATCACTCTCACCTCTAAGTCTCACATGCACATCACCTTGGTTGGCACCAACGATATAATATGGTCTATAACTGTCAAGAGTCATCTCAGACGTTGTCTACTATGGGATCACATTGATCGTTCCACATCAACACCAACTTTCAAGGCATCTGACAGAGTATCAAACATGTCTATCTCACTCTGCATGCATGGATTTGCGATGAGCATCGAACCATCGATGTCATCCCCCAGTCTATATCCTCCTCTATCATGCTTCAACTTGAACCATATGACAATGCGACCACCATGTGAAACCATCTGTGCACATACTTCACCTTGAATGATATATAGTGCTCAAGAATTTCAGTTTCTTCAAAATATTCAGTGCACTTGATAGGGGAACCTTATTATACGATGATATCTATCATAGTGGATCTTTGGAGCCAACTCAGCATCATGAAGCCTACTCCTCTGTCCAGAGACCAGTCTCTTCTACACTAAGTACCTTGCTCTTTGTGATCTTCATTGGTTGTTATATTTCCCGTTGCATATCTGTCTTGGATATCAACCCTTTGTAGGAATCCTCATCCAACATTCCACAACTCTGTCTATCTCTGGATATTGCGTTGAACAAACATACTACTGAAGATAATCGAAGACTTGCTTTTAAGGCACGCTCTTCTCTAGAACACTTTGTTCTAGCTACTCCGCCCACTGACATTGCTTCGCTTATTACTGTGATTGTTTGACCTCCTCCAAATCCCATGTCTTATGGACCTCATCCAAGTAAACCTAGACAACCCTCTTGCTGACAAAAGTGGCATGTTTGTCACAAACGACATGATAGTCACAATAGTTAGGAATGCCATGCTCTCGCAAACTGAAAAGGCCAAGAAGTGGCCGGTCACCGATTTCCAAGACACCTAGCTCCTCAGGCTATATTATTCCTTACAATTCTCATCTTTTTAGTTCTGAGCACATTTAACAACTCATGAATATGATGCATTTCAACAATCAGTAGTCTGATTTTGAATCTTCTTCTTTTGTTGGTGCCACATGTAACTCTTCTTCCCATTGGATATTGGACTCGGGCGCCTTCTATTATATGACAAATTAATGATAACACTTATTTTTCTTATCTAACCTCTCTATGCACTTTATTGTCCATTCATACTGCTGACGAAACCTGCTTCTTATTACTGATTGTGGCAACCTTTAAGATCACTTCCTCTTTACTATTCATAAAGTTTATCATGTCCCTCATCTGGTTATGAACCTCTTATCCATCTCCCAGATTTTTGGCATAGACTTTTTTGTTTATTTCAATCCTTTCACCTTCCTGATATAAGATCTTCATACGAGCTAGGAGGGTTTTTAATAAGGGCCACCATAGAAATGACTTGTACTTCACTTATAGTCTTCATCTTTCATTATCGTTTATCGCAGAGTACTAGAATAAGAAGTTGGCATTTTGGATTAAGAGGAGTTATAGTTTATTAAATATTGAAATATTTTTATATATGGACTGGTTGTGATGTTGGGAGGGTTTTACAAACCAAAAATCAATGTTATAGTATGTAGCTACTCTGAATTGATGGGATTATTTAAATTCCTACAATCATAAAAAATGGTCTTATTGGGTGACCTTTTTATAACCAATTTATGGGGATTGGATATATAATATATATAATCTGTGAGTAAGGTGGTCAAAGTTGTGAAGATTTGGAAGGGCTTCTTTTACAGAGAATTTTTGAAAAATCTATCGTATTTTTTGAGTTGTTATGTATTATATAAGAATATCCTTTTACCTGAAATTTATTGAATTAAAAATAAGAAGTTTGGAAATAGGAATCACCCAAGTAAAGATTATAATAAATTTGAGTATGTTTAAGCTCACCTAAAGGATCCCCAACCCTACACAAGTCCTTGTTAAAAGTCAAATCAACTTAGAGTCAACATCACATTTATCTAAAAGACGCAACCCATTTAAAGGATGCCTAAAAATACATATATTTCTGAGGTCGAGAATGGCGTCTCGTGATAGGTGTGATGATGTTCCCAAGAAAGATAAGGACAAGAAAATAGCTACGGTGAGTTTTTATTTTTTTTTATTTATACTTATATTTTAAAGTAATTTTTATTATCTGCATAAAACTTTGACACAATCTATTTTATTGTATGAGCATGTCATTTAAAGAGGTTTGAATTTTTGAAAATCAAGAGGTTTGAACTTTTAATAATTACTAATGCATAAATATCGCTAAGAAGCTAAACATGGAATAGCAAATTAAAGCAATGAAAGTTCTGAGGGGAAAAGTTAATTCATATTTTCTATATCTAAAAGATTATATAAAATTGAAAGAGTATTTTAATAAAAAAAATAAGAGAAGATTAAAAATGAAAATATAAGACACTGAATGCATTGATGCATAGGAAATCTTAAGAGTTATCCCATATAGGGGGTTTGCCTATGAAAGAAGAATCTTCTGAACTACGGAGGCAGTAAGCCTGATGCGTGTAAAATTGCCCTGGAATGGAAAACTATGTTCTAACCAGAGGTTTTTGAAGGCCTTTTGCGTATGAAATTCTCCACTGGCTAGACATAGGAAATTATTGATAATCCCGTGAAGGGTGGGCCTAAAAGATGAAAATAATCTCTTAACATTTCCTGATTTTGTGAAATTAAAAAGAATAACGAGAATGTTGTATAATGATTCAGAATGAATAGAAGAAAATGTCTGGAGAACTAAAATTTGCCCATATATTATATATCCTGAATTTTTCTATACTTTGTATGTACATATTGAATATTGATTTTCCTTGTTTACATGAATAGCAATTGAAGAGGTAAAATATTCACTTAGTCATATTGTTTATGACTAAACCTGCTGGTTTCACACTTGTTTAGGAAGTCGAAGAAACCCCAAGTATTTCTAAGGAAACAAAGCTAACTGAGGAGTAAAAAAATGAAAAGGTTTGAAGACTTAGCAAAGGTATGACTCAAAAAATTTATTAGAATAGAAGAAGTTCAAGAAAAATTTCGAGAAACACGTGAAGACTGGCAGTGTGATTTTTGTAATCGCATTGATTAAATAGCTTGTTAAATGTATTGATGTACTATTGTGTAACATGTAATAAAATATACAAATTGAATAAAAAGTTTGTATTATTTATTTTACTTTGTACTCTTTGTGCATCATGTTGCAATGTATTGAGATGAATGAATTGGAAATAAGCCCAGATGCTTAATATATTGTCCAGACCATAAAAAGTATGGTCTTAACACCGTGTAGAAATCAAATTTCAAACAGAATAATTGGCATTTGAGTCAAAATACATAATAGTATCCACATCTTTAAAGGCATCCACATCTTTAAAGACATCCACATGAACGCCAGAAACACCATACAATTTGTCCAACGAACTCGGGGTTGGAAGATGATAACTTTTTCCTCCTTAAAAATGCTAGTTCAGATTTGGATAGATGTGTTCTTTGTTGTTTTATGGTATGAAGAACTTCAAATCAAATCATGGTTCTTTAAAATAAGTTGGCATATTTATAGGCACGAACCCACATGTGAAATTTGGGTTGCACACACCCTTGGCACACGGGCGTATGCCTTGGACGTCTGCCCCAAAAGTCGAGACGGTTCATACAGACATGACTCCTTGTTACTATGGAATGAAAAATAAAACGCATGCCCTTGATAGATGAGCATGTTCCTTCAAAAGGTGCCTATTTTGGTATAGAACTTTGTCAACCCTTATCCGGCCATTTTGAGCACACACGCATTTAGCACATGGGCCAGTGCCTTGGGTTTTTATTCCCCGAATACCGTGCAGCATATCTTATACGCACATTCGAAACTTAGTTTCATAAATCAACACGATCAAACACTCTAATACACATTCCTATATGTAACTCTATAGACTCGTATTACGTTGGTAGTAAGACTAAATCTTTTACTACTTCTAAATCATAAGATTCCAACGGTTAACTATGTGTTTGTGTAAGACCCCATTTTTTTCTTTTCCACCGGGGTCTTATGCCCAGAACTGTCGCTTTGCGGTGACACCAACACACTCGGGAAGGTCGTCACTACAAAACGCCGATCCTGCCGGCCATACTAATCGCAGAAGAATAGAATAAATATAAGAGTACATGAGTAAAATGAAACTCAATACTAGTCCACCAGAATCACATATATATAAATAATTCTCCACGAAGGGAGAGTCCACAGAAATGATAAAGCAAGTACTAAAGAGGGCTCCTGCCCGATACATCAAAATCCTCACTACAAATCACTCAATCGCGGAAGCAAATCTATAATATCTACTAATGATCGAGATTCACTGTCCCTCCTGCCTGAATTCCAGTGCTAGACTGTCCTGTCTCCAAGCGCACCGACCTCTGGGGCTACATCTCCTGGTTCGGCTCCACGATCCCTTAAAATGATTTGGTCAACGACCGTTAGTCTAAAAGACTAAGTTCTATCATCTCCCACCCATCTCTCATAGCTCCTAGACACTGAGCGGGGAGAAGGAAAGGGAAGGTAATGAAGGTGGAGATCGAGTAACAAAGGTAAGCAGGTGGCGGCGGAACTAGTCTATCATGAGTTCATAAACAAAGCAAGTATATGTAAGCAGTAGTAGGTAAGCAACATAAGTATACACAAGAACATGTGAGTAAGTAAAGTAGGAGAAGGTAAACTAAGTAACCATGACCTATAGAAATGCTCATACAAACCTATAGACTAAGGGGTCGTTTTGCAAGGCCTATTGTCTAAAGTGTCTCGTACCAATTTATTAAATAGGTGTCAAGGCCGGGTTATATGCAATGATGATGTTATATCATGCAAATATACTATGATGCGAACATGCAAGTGCAACACACACACTCGACTCTGTGCACGCAGACCTTTAGTTCCCTCTTTCTGGAGCCTAACCTCCCAGGATACCTCCGTAGTGGCAAACGGAAGCGGTGGATTGGGCCTCGCCCACCTTTAAATCGGTATCAACACTACCAGTCAGACATATCGTACGCCTTGACGCTGGTGCACTAAGCGGAGCTCCTGCGTACTCTTGCCAGCTGTGCACCAGACTTTATTTGGCCAAGTGTTAAACCACACCTGCCGAGTCAACGTATTGGTGTCGATGTGACGACTCTCCAATACCGAAGACCCACCATCTTTTATCTTATTCACATGCAATATTACTATGTTTTCCCACCAAGCCAAAGCTCCCCGGACTATCCCGTCCATCACAATTATCTACCAAGCCAAAGCTCCCTGGACTAACCCATCAGTCACAATTATCTACCGAGCCATCGACTTGCCGGGCTAACCTGCCCATCACTAAAACCACCAAGCCCACCGCTCATGAGACCCAACCTAACTCCCACAAAACCGAGGAGTGTGAGTGTAAGTGTAATCCTAGTTATACTAGTTACTCTTAAACATTGATTATTCTTACGGTTTAGGTTAGCCCAGGACTGCCCAAGGTATTCCCGGTGAAGGGCTCTCACAGGGCACAAAGAACTATGATGGTAGCTGAAGCTCATCGTTCTCTTTCGCTAGGCACTTACTATTATTGGTTATTACCCAATTCCCGATCTCTTTTAATATTATGCTAGATCTAACCCTAGTGTATTTTTACTCTCTCTCTCCACATGAAAGACGATCTTTCGTCGATCCCGAGCACCACCTAACACTAGCCAACCCAACATTCTCCTCATCATGACTCCAAATGAAGCTCTCTTTTTCTTTTTCACTTTACCAAGACTAGTAAGCCAATAACTCCATCTTTATATATCCATTCCACATGTTATCACATTTTTCCGCAGTTTTACTAAATGCAGACCAACCTAAGCTATATGATGTACATGATAGGAGGAACTCCAAATTTTCATCCAAAAGCCCTAATATAATTATTGGGAGTCTATCATAACACATTTAGTCTAAATCCAGAAACTTGTAATTTTTCTAATTAATTTGGCATTTATTAAATTTTCCCAAAAGTTAGGCCATGGGTAATTTTGAACATAAAGTACTAAATTTCATTAAGTTATGGCCATCCAAAAATTATTAAAACTATATGACAGCAATATAGCAGTGAATACCAAATTTCACAGATTTTTATAAATGTAATAACTCCTAAATAATTAATTCAAGGTAGTTCAAATGATTAGAGTTAATGAAGGGAGTACCATAAATCATTCTCCAACAATTATATAAAAATAACCAGAGCCTTATAATGATCATAAAATACTACTGACGAAGTTTTATACAATTTCAAGGTCAGTGAGCTATGTATAAAAAATACTTCAAATTATTTCATTAAAGTGCACTTGTGAAGGAACATTCTTATAAACTCATAAAAATGATATGTAATACTTTTCTAGGCTTTATTATGCCCTAAAAGATTCTCTGGTCAAGTAACACAATTTTCCAACAAGATATAATATTTATTATCTATGTATCATAATATGGTGCACTAGTTCACTTAACACATGAAGTACAAAAAGGAAATGTCCAAATGATCCAAATAATTTACTAGTGCCTCTAAATGATATTTAATTAACCTTGCCAGAGTTTCATATCATTCTAAGTTAACCTAACCATGGTTACTTCAAAATCATCAAAAAGGGCAAGGTGGAGATTATACCTACAAGTATGAGCTACTGTTTTCTAAACATCCTATAATAAATTTCAGGGGTCAATAGCACTATAAAATTACTCCTAGCAAAATTTCATGAAGGACCAAAGTCATATGACCCCTTATTTATTTCTTAAGGTGTATAGACCTAAATAATTTCCAAGTAATTAAAGTGGGGTGCATGTGTCCAAATACCACCAAACCCCTTCCTAGGGCATTTCACCACCCTAAGATCACATGGACTAAACACTAAGTCCATACAAGGACATATCACCCCATATTCTTCACAAACCCCCAAAGTTCATCCTTAGGGTTTGAACTAGGGTTCTGTGGCAAATCCACCCTAAACCACCCCAAACTCTATGTGAGGGTGTTTAATGTCATAACAAATCAGTGGCCCAATTTTCAACCTCTGTTGCATGCTTGCAGAAGCAATGGTAGAGGCCGATTTTTGTCGCATGCTTGCAGAAGCAATGGTAGCGGCCCAAGCTACAACGGCAACACAAGCTGTGACTCCTATTGCTTAGGTAGCAACTCCTGCTACCTCGGATACGGCAACAGCTGTGTCGGGTGGAGGAGCTAGGCAAGTAGAGACTTTGGCTGAGAGAGTGATTGTTGGGCACAAAGATCGACAAATGAAGTATTTCTTAAGCTTCCATCCTCCAACGTTTAAGGGAGTCGACACTCAGACCGATGCAGAGGATTGGTGGGCAAGGATTCAAGAACTTCGGAGGGTGGCAGAGATGCTAGAGGAAAAAAAATCTGAGTTTGCAACCTTTATGTTGGAAGGAGACGCTAAGTTGTGGTGGGTGAGCCATAGCGGTCGCTAGTTTCCTGGACGCACCCCGTCCATTGAAGAGTTCGAGAATGCTTTCTTGAAAAAGTACATTCCTGCATCGACATGGCTGGCCCTACAGAGGCAATTTCTGTACTTGGTGCAGCGGGACAAGACGGTGGACGAGTATGTTCAGGAGTTCACTCGTTTGGGTCGTTATGCTGGGAAGACCATGGCCGACGATAAGGAGAGGGACAACCTCTTCTATCATGGACTGAGAGAGAATATGAGACAACCCCTCATATCTATGAAAAATGTTGGTTTCAATGAGTTGGTTAAGGCTGCCAGAACGCTGGAAAGTGATATGGAGCGAACACAACGTCGTAAGGGGTTTGAACCTAAGCAGGGAGAAGAGAAGCCTTCTCGATCGCAAGGGAAGTCTGAAGGGAACAGGTGGAAGAAAAAGTCTTATCCTTTCAAGTCAGGTGAGAAAAGCAACATGACGTTTGGAGGGTCTCGCTTCAAGGGACCACCATCATGCTTTAAGTGTGGCAAGCCAGGCCACATAGCTCGTTTTTGTACTGAAGGTGACGCTGAGCAGGAGCCAAGGCAAAAGCAGTCGGTGCGCTGCGGGCCCAACGCGGCGGAGAAGGGAAAGATGGCGGAGTCCAGCACTTCTTGTTTCCAACCTGTGCAGCCAAGGGCTTATAACCTTGGGCAACAGGAAGCGATCCGCCAGCCCGATGTGATGACAGGTATGAAAGTTTAAGTTAATCTTTTAATTTAGACTTTCAAAACTGTTTATGTTTGTCGTCTATGTTTTAGGCTTTGTGCTAGTTTCCGGATACCCCGCTAGATTATTGTTTGATATGGGAGAGTCGCATTCCTTTCTTATGGAAAGTTTTATTCGAAGGATTGGAGTTGAGCCATTCTTGGCAGACGCAGAGCTGAAGGTACGCAAGTCCAATGGGTCATTCATGACTACCGGGGCGAAGGGGCGCATTTGTTGGAGTCTAGACATAGTTGACTTCATGTTGATAGTAGCGGTTCTACCGTTGGTTGAGTTTGATGTGATATTGGGAATGGACTGGCTTGTAGAGCAACGTGCTAGTATTGACTGCTTATCTAAGGTGACGACCCTAAGAAACGGAGGGCAGGCTGAAGTTAAGTTTGAGGGCCTTAATGGAGTGGCCTGTGCCCTGATTTTGGCCATGTAGTTGGTGCAGGCAGTTAACCAGGGAGGAGTGCTCTTGTAGCGGTGTTAGAGGTTCGCCTTTTCAGGTTATCACTTGAAGAAGTGCCGGTAGTGGCAGAGTATGAGGATGTGTTCCCTGTGGAACTTCTTGGAGCGCCTCCTCGACGGGAGATTGATTTCTCGATTGAGTTAGTGCCAGAGGCTAGGCCGGTGTCACGTCCTCCTTTTAGGATGACACCAAAAGTGTTGGCCGAACTCAAAGTACAGTTGCAAGAACTGTTGGAGCAGGGGTATATTAGACCCAGCTCTTCACCATGGAGCGCACCGGTGTTGTTTGTGAAGAAGAAAGACGGTAGTATGCGGTTGTGCATAAACTACCGAGAGTTGAATAAATTGACCGTCAAGAATAAGTATCCGATTCCACGGATAGATGACCTGTTCGACCAGTTGGTGGGATCAGTGGTGCACTCTAAGTTGGACTTGAAGTCTGGATACTATCAATTGCGGATTCGAGATGAGGACATACCCAAGACAACATTTGGTACGAGGTATGGTCACTTCGAGTTATTAGTGGTGTCGTTCGGGTTGACGAACGCGCCATCAGTATTCATGGATCTGATGAATCGAGTATTTCATGAATACTTGGATTATTTTGTAGTTGTCTTTATTGACGATATCTTGGTATACTCTAAATCGGAGGCGGACATGAGACTCATTTGAGAGTAGTCCTGCAAGTGTTGAGAGAGATCAGCTTTATGCAAAGTTCTCAAAGTGTGAATTCTGGTTGGAGAAGGTGGTGTTTTTGGGCCATGTGATTTGTGGTGATGGGGTAGCGATAGATCCGGCAAAAGTTGAAGCCATCAGGGATTGACCGATTTTGAGAACCGTGACGGAAGTCCGAAGTTTCCTTGGACTAGCCGGGTACTATAGAAGGTTTGTGGAAAACCTTTTGCGGATAGCTCTACCCCTCACTTCTTTAACTCGTAAGGACTAGAAGTTTGTGTGGACTCAGGAGTGCAATCAGGCGTTTGACACCCTAAAGGAAAGACTGATGACAACTCCAATCCTAAGTCTGCCTACAGGGACTGAAGGATTTCAGATTTTCAGTAACGCATCAGGATGCGGATTAGGTTGTGTATTAGTGTAACATGGCAGTGTGATAGCCTTTGGGTCTAGGTAGTTGAAACCTCATGGGAGCAATTACCCCGTCCATGACTTGGAGTTGGCGGCGATAATTTTTACATTGAAATTATGGCGGTACTATGTGTATGGTGCGAAGGTGGAGATCTTCACGGACCACAAAAGCCTGAAATATCTTCTGGATCAAAAGGATTTGAATATGCGGCAGCGCAGATGGGTTGAGTTTCTTGGGGACTACGACGTGGAGATTCAATATATGTCAGGCAAAGCCAACGTGGTGGCGGATGCCTTGAGTTGAAAGTTTTCTGGACATGGGAATTAGATTGAAGCTCATGATGAGCAGTTGGTGCGAGACTTTGAGTCCCTCGGCATCGTTTGTGTAGCAAGAGACGAGTTTAGCATGGCTCGGTTGAACTGGATTGAGTTGCAAAATGACTTAACCGATCGTGTTTGATAAGCGACTAATTTGGATATAGAGTTCCAACCATTCATGGTGGAAGCTCAAAAGGGTGAAGGTAGCGCCTGAGAGATGATTGATGGGATCTTGAGGAAGGACGGAAGGATATGTGTACCGCAGTTCAGCAAGCTCCATGAGGAGTTGATGTTTGAGGCTCACTTTATGAAGTACTCCATTCATTCGGGCAGTACAAAGATGTACTTAGATATGAAGAAATCCTTTTGGTGGCCTGGTTTGAAGCGGGTCGTAGCTTTGTACATGAGTCAGTGCCAAACTTGTGCCTTAGTGAAGGCCGAGTGTCAGAAGCTGGGCGGGTTCTTGAAGCCTCTTCCTATCCCCAAGTTGAAATTTGATGACATCTCCATGGACTTTGTGCATGAGTTACCTCAATCGCAGCATGGTAATGACGCGATTTGGGTGATCGTGGATCGCTTGACCAAAGTGGCTCATTTCATCCCAAATCGGAAAGAGGACAGCGTGGAAAAGCTGGTAGAGTTGTTTGTTCGCAACATTGTGCGACTACATGGGATTCCTAAGAGTATAGTTAGTGATCGCGATGGACGATTCATGTCCAAAGACTGGAGGCTGGTTAAGAAGAGTCTGGGCACGAAGCCCAAGTTTAGTACGGCGTTCCATCCTCAAACTGATGGACAAACCGAAAGAACAAATCGTACAATGGATGATATGCTAAGGATATGTGCCCTTGACTTTGGGAAAAAGTGGGAAGACCACCTCTTCTTAGTGGAGTTTGCCTATAACAACAGTTAACAGACAAGTATAAAGATGGCGTCATACGAAGTTTTGTATGGAAGGTGGTGTCAGATGACAATGTCTTGGATAGAGGCGGGAGACACCAAACTTTTAGGAAAAGAAGTGGTGGCTGATGCATGCGAGATGGTGCGAACCATTCAGGAGTGCATGAAGGTTGCCCAGGACCGACAAGCAAAGTATTTTAATGCTCACCATAGGAAGGTGGAGTTCGCGGTAGGCAACTGGATTTATCTCAAGATTAAGTCGTTCAAAGGCGTTTCGCGGATTCGCCGACTCAAGAAGTTGAGTCCGAGGTTTTTGGGACCGTTCGAGGTTATAGAACGTATTGGAGAAGCAGCGTACCGGTTGGCGTTGTCCTTGGAGCTGAGTGGATTACACAATGTTTTCCATGTCTCCGTCTTGAGGAAAGCCTTGGTAGAGGCTAGTGTGGTGATCGAACCGGCGACGGTGCTGATAGGAGAGGACTTGAGGACGAAAGTCCGCCCAGTGGGCATAGAGGATTCAGAAGTTCTGCAGTTGCAGAACAAAGAGGTGAAGCTCGTAAAAGTACATTGAGACAACTGCGGGCGAGATAAACTAGAATCCACATATCCTAAGGGCGAACCCCGCCCTTAGGATATGTGGATTCTAGCTTATCCCGTGCTTGCCCGTGCTTGCACCTATACTTGCTCGTACCAGAAGTGGACTACTCCTTAGAATAAACAAGCCCACTACCCGAGCAAACGTTTCTGGTATTCCCTACTAGGAAGTCTGAATGTGACTAAATGTCGTGCGATCTTCCCCCGACAGTCTCTATGTGCCTCGGGTATAGGAGTAGCGGAGTGAGACCACTCATGTGCGCCACCCGAGCTTGAAATGAACTCGGGTTATGTCAGCTCGGGTAGTGGATAGGCCCTCAACTTCATTTTGTTAACATATGATCCCTGAAGGTTGAGTTACGGGATCGTCTGCTATGTGGACTAAATTGGTTCCCCTATACTCAAACTGTAGGGGCGATTTCAAAGTGAACTACATCTGGTTGAATTCTCACATGAGTCTGAATTTCATAAGTAAGTTATGTGATATGTTAACAAAATGAAGTTGAGGGACATTTCAGTCTCTATGCCATAAGTAAGGGCGAGTTAAAGAAAGACTCGCTACTAGGAAGTCTGAATGTGCAAATATAATAGGGTGTTCCAACATACTCCTCTCCCTGGACAGTTGCTGTATCTTATATAGGAATTAATACTTTATCTCTAGTGTGTAACTCTAGATCAGATGAATCACCTATATTTAACTTTTCCATCTAAGAATCTATATCACCTATACTAGTGTTGTTTGAAATTTCATTATAAAAAATAGAAGTTCTATCAAAAACTACATTAATAGATTCTTCTACAACTTGATGTTTCAAGTTGTATACATGTATGCTTTGCTAAGAGAACTATACCCTACAAAGATTCCTTCATAGGATTTCTCTGAAAACTTAGTTAGATAAGTTTTCCCATTGTCCAATACATAGCACTTACTTCCAAAAATCTTAAAGTAGGACAGATTTGGTTTTATGTCTTTCATTAGTTCATAGGGATTCTTACTGTGATTCATGTTGATCAATGCCCTATTTTGAACATAGCATGTTGTGTTCATAGCTTTAGCCTAGAAATATTCTGGGAGAAATATATCACTCAGCATTGTTCTAGCTGCCTCAATGAGAGTTCTTACACAAGGTACAAAAATAGCCTTCAAGGGCTAGCACTCAGCAGCAGCAGCTTAGGGTCTTCCGCCCTCATCCCTGCTTGGCCCTTCTTGACCTGCACGCAAAAGATCCACCAAGCAGTGGCAAACAAAGCAACGGTCAGCATTTGGCTGACCATTTATAACGACCCTGTCCTTGCATGGCACGGGACCGCGGAATTCCTTCCCTGCATAGCACTTATATACAATCAAAAGGGTATGCTTTAGCACATCACACTTGTACGCCCGTACAAGTCATCATCCATCACAAACGTCGACACGACGACTCGACGTTCCGTGCTCTCAGGGCACATTATCGGTGTACCGGAAAACCAGGGTCCCACCACCGTTCAGAGGTCCCAGACATGATAGCAATTTGTGAGCATTCCAATCCTCCATGGCTCAAATAGTCGGAGCGATTCTCATTCTGTGATCCTAACAGGGCCTTAAGCACCCCACAGTTAGATAACCAGAACGCGGGTACAGATCAGCCTTTCCCGTAGCTCACATACGTCAAACGTTGATCAGGACTGACACGGGTATAGCTTCACCTTGCCCGTTCACCACACAGGTGTTTCCACAGTTGCAGCCCCACTGGCTCAACAAGTAGCATTCACAACTACAAGGGTTGAGATCACACAGCATCCACCCATCCACATGCTATCCTGCTGCACCAAGCTGTTGGTGTCCACCAAGAACATCACACGCATCACAATACTACAGAGTCTTGCTCTGATATGCATACAATCATCACCAATCCGGACCAACCTGTCCAGATGGATTCACACAGCATGCCTACCCGTACTTCTCGCTTCCGGGACTACTCCAACAAGGATCAAGGGATGGAGTTCAACATCCCAAGAGAATTCAACTCTACCTTTGTAGAGGATTCATGCATATGCAAAAAGGAAGAATTTCACAAATCCAAGGAGGAAATCGTTACCCTTGGAGGACGTTTTGGAGCCATGGCAAGCACTGCTTGGAGCTCTGCCTTCCCGAATATGGCCTCCGGTCGCGAATCCGAGCTTGGACTAGCTGGATCTCCCTTTCCTTCCTCCTTCTTCTTCTTCCTTCCTTCTTCCTCTTTCCTTCTCTCACTTAAGAAGATAAAGTGAGGAAAAGCTTGCTGGTTCGGGGTCTTAAAGGGGCTGGAAAAACTGAAGACCACCAGATCTGGAAAGAGGGAAACAAACGGCCGAGATCTGTAGAAAAAGTCAATTTCGGCCCTGACACGCCCTGTGACACGCCTGTGTCACAGGCCGTGTCCCTTAAGCGGCCCTTACGCGGCAAAAAACCGCCTCACTACACGGGTTGAACACGCCCGTGACCACCGCCTAACCTGACACGGCCTGAGACACGCCCGTGTCTCTGGCCATGTCGCCTCTCTCGACGAATCTCGTCGATCGCCGAGATTATACTCGCCGATCGTCGACACGATCTCGCCGATCGTCGACACGATCTCGCCGATCGTCGAGAAGGACACGCCCTGTGACACGCCCATGTCACAGGCCGTGTCGCCTCTTCTCGTCAATCGTCGATCACGATGCTCAACGATCGTCGAACGCGCGACCTGCAGCAACCCGAGGATGACACGCCCTGGGACACGCCCGTGTCTCAGGCCGTGTCACTCCAAAACACCTGAAACCCAACTTTGAAACTTACTCGAGAACAGCTCGAGTATTTGCTTGACACGCCCTGGGACACGCCCGTGTCCCAGGCCGTGTCACTTGGCCTGAAAACCAAAACTGGGTTTTGGGGTATTACAGCTCCTTCCGCCGGCATGCGACTCGCCTCCGTCCGTCGGTGTGACTCCGGCAACCTCCTCCCTTCTCGGTGGTGTGACTCCATCCCTCCCCGCGTGCGAAGCATGGATGCTTCTGGCTTGTGGTTTCGCCGCCCGACCGGGCCTGTAGCCGCTACCGATCGGCGCCAAACTCCGGTCGACTCTCCAGTGTTCGTGTGCCGCTCCACCTCTGTGAGATCCATAAGGCGACCTTGTTGAAGCATTGGAGAATCTCAACCGCTCGGTGTGCCTCCGGTGGAGTTGTAGTAGAGCGATTCTCCTCGTGATGACCTCCACGAGCGTGGGTAACGAGTTTCCTTCCTCCTCTTGTGTGTGATTCACTCCTATTATTTCTTGTGAAGGAAACATTGGCGTTACTTTCAAAGTCTAGATTGCATTTCGATTTTTTATTTCGGATTATTCGTTGTTGACACTCTTGATTTTTATGCGTCGTAGTCTCTAGTGTCGACTAAATCAACCTATGGGGGGGGGGAATAGGTGTCGCGCAGTCTTTTGCGGAATTAATTTTACCTGCACAAATTAACAAACAGAAAACAGAAAACACACAAAGAATTATAGTGCTTCCCCGATTTGGGTACGTCCACTTTCCCCCTTCGACCAATCTCCCACAAAGGGACGACTCGGTCACTTCTCCAAATGGATTGAAATCCAATCCTCACACTATGGAAGGAACCCTTCCAACAAAGGAGTCACAACTCCACCACCACGGGTTGCACCCAACCCTTACAACAAGGAATGAAAATTCATTTACAACAAACCAAAATTGAATGTAAAAGAAAATACAAACAAAGCTTTTGGAGATTCTGATATCCTTCTTCGTTCATTGTAGCTTGCACGAAAAATATGAAGAGTCCACAACTGGAGTTCTCTCTTGGAATGGGTCTTCTCAAGATCGGCGGAGGCAAGTGATTGCGGCGGCGATTCTTTGTAGATCCAAACTTCTTGATGAAGCAAGCAAGGTCTACGAACGATCTCAGTTGGATCAGACGTCTCAACCAATTCAAAATGGAGAACAAATCTCGTTCAACGAATCGGAAGACAAGAGATCTCAAGAGAGATGCGTGAGACGATTGGCTTGCCTCGGTACTATCGTCGGAAGATCAAAGAAGCACTGAGATCAACGGCGGCGACGAACTTGCGAGCGGCTACAGACGATTGACGGTTTTCGTGATCGGCTAGGGCACGGCGTCGGCTGCTTTTGTTTTTGCGTGAATAGTTGTATATAGAAGTTCAAAATACGGGTATATATATACCAGAGGCCAGCCCTAAAGACCGTTGTTGGACTCACAAGGAGAAACCCTAGCCCCGGCCGAAACAGCGCACGACATCTTGGTTCGGTCCAGTGAACGGAGAAAATTGCCTAAGGCAAAATCGGCGGGAATCGTTGGTGATTCCCGTCGATTCTGCCTTGGCAGAATTCCTGTTGGAAAACTGTCAGCCGGAAGAAGTCGGCAGGAATGCAGACTGATTCTCGTAGAATCGGCGGGAATCACTAACGATTCCCGTCGAAGTCGTATGGAATAACATAGTGATTCCCGTCGATTTTTACTTAGAATAATTTTCTCTTCCTTCCTTTGATGACCTGGTATTTGACCCATCTTTGCTCCTTCTTCTGCTCTTGATCTACCTTGACCCTGTACTTGAAAATAAGCACACTCCAATAGAGAGAGCACACGTTAATCAACACACTGATCTACGCAACGAGAGATTACGTTGCGCAGACTCGAGTATATTGACCCACTGCACCCTGACATTGGTGTGTACTTAGCATGGAATAACTGCAAGCACAAATTGATAGAATTGTCAAATACATTTTAAATTCACCTTAGCTTGTTCAGGGGCTTCTTCAAATCAGGTCTATTATGGATGCAATACCCAACAATCTCCCCCTATTTGAAGAAGCCTAAACCCAACAATCTAAGGTGAATAGAAAAGATGGGAATGAAAAACAGAAATAGAAAATTCAGTTGAGAGTGAAATTCATTACCATTTTCTTGAGAGCATACTTAACATTGGCAGACACCTTAGCCTTTGTCGAGAGGGTAATCTCCCCCTTTTTGGCTTCTGCAAATCTGAGATTTTACTTGGAGCAAAATGCTCCCCCTCAGTTCTTGTATCAGTGTTCGATCTTGAGTTCCTAGCAGATGCTTCCCCTTGATCCAAGAGACTTGAGCCCTTCAGTCTTCAATCTTCATAGTTTAGCATGCCAAGTTCAGTTTTGAAGAGACTGAACTTGGCCTCGTCTAGGGGCTTTGTGAAGATATCTGCAATCTTCCTATCTGTGGGGACATAGCAGAGAGAGATATCTTTGTTTTCCACATGCTCCCGAATGAAGTGGTAGCACACTTCAATATGCTTTGTTCTGCTGTGCGACACTGGATTGTTCGCAATTGCTAATGCGCTCGAGGAGTCGTAATACATAGGAACTTCTCTGAACTGCAAGTCATAATCTTCGAGTTGATTGTTCGGAATTTGGGACAAGCCCTCTGAAATTGTCTCAGGATCTGTTGTTGAAAGGAAAGACAGGAGATCCCATCTGATAAGCCAATATGAGAATTTCAAAAAGGGAGAAGCTGAATCAGTGGCTGACATGTACAGTAGACTAAGTCTGATTGTCAATGAGTTAAAGACTCTGGATAAAGAAATCTCATTGACTGAGCTGAATGACAAAATCTTAATGTGCTTCCCCAGCACGTGGGATTCAAGAATCTGGCCAATCAAAGATGCCAGAAGTCTAAATGAGATTACCACTGAAGCTCTCCTGGGCAAGCTCAAATCTTATGAGCTGCTCATTAAAAATAGAGAAGAAGAACAAAAGGCTACTTCTCCAATCACAAGGAAAGAAAAGACCATAGCCTTCAAAGCTGCAGAAGAGGAGCCTGAAGATAAAGCTACAGGAAATGATGAGCTCCTAAGTCTACTGGCCAAAAGATTCTACAAGATGGCAAGAAAAGACTTCAGAAAGAGATCATACAAGGGTCATGATAAACCAAGGTATGATAAATCAAATAACAATAAAGAAATTATATGTTTTGGTTGCAGGAAACCAGGCCATATTGTGCCTGACTGTCCAGAAAATAAGAACAAGGACAAGAAAGATAGAAGAGAAAGAAGAAAGGAGAAAGATTTCAGAAAGAACAGCTCAGACAAACCCTCCTCCAGCAAGAACAAACATACAAGGAAGGGATTTGTTGCTGAGACATGGAGTGAAACTGAAGAGGACTCTGAAGCCTCATCCAGCTCCAGTGATGATGAGGATGATGCTGATGAAAAGGAATTCTGCATGATGGCTATCAATGCCTCTCAAACAGATTCAGAAGCAGAAGAGTCAGAATCAGATTCAGAAGCTCAACTAGAAGAAGATCAGGTAATCAATTCATTTGATTTCAGTTCTGAGGATTTTAAACATGAGTTTAAAGTACTATGCCTAGATCTGTTGGAGTCTGAGAAGGAAATCACTTCCCTCAGAAAACAACTATCTGAGTATAGCACTGTAAAATCAGAGAACCTCAAACTCTCTGAAGAGTTAGAATGCTATAGAGAGGAGATAGCTTCACTAAAAAGTGAACTATCCAAGGCCAAGCAATTTGAAGAATCCCTCAATGGGAGAAGTATCAAATTAATGGACATCACAAGCACAGTGAACTCAAGATTAAATAGTACACTGGGCTTGGGTGCTTCATCTAGCCAACCCATAGTATTAACAACCCCAATCAAATTTATTTCTGATAAAGGAAAGGGTGTTGTAGAGGTAGCTAGGAAATATTCAGATTTACCTAAGAAAAAGAAAGTTCAACAGAAAACGTCGAGCAGAGGTCGACGATCGTCGAATAGAGATCGACGATCTCAGGCTGAAACGTCGAACTCAGCTCAACGATTCCTGAACTCTAAACTCTCTCACAGTCGATCTTCGAACGGAGCTCGACGATTTTACCCAAGATCGTCGAACTCAGATCGACGATCGTCGAACGGAGTTCAGAGCTTTGAACCTTCTTTCAGAGGCAAATCTCAATTCAATCCTAGAAGTGCTTCATCCCAATGCTTTAATCCTTATACTGAATGGATAGTACCTCCTAAGAGATACCATCCTGAAGGTTATAAGAGTCAACCTAGGATGTCTTTTATTTCTGAATTTAAAGGTTATCAACCTAGGCCCAAGGTAAACTGGGTCAAAAATATGTAAATTCTTATCTATGCAGGTGAAGACCTATCCAACATCAAACCAATTATGGTATCTGGATAGTGGGTGCTCAAAGCACATGACAGGGAACAAGGACAACTTCACATCCTTTAAATCAAAGCTTGGACCCAAAGTAATTTTTGGTGATTCAAATTTTGGAACTACAAAAGGGTATGGTGCAGTTCAAATTGGAACAGTCACCTTCAAGAAGGTAGCCTATGTTGAAGGACTCAAGCACAACCTGATAAGCATTAGTCAGCTGTGTGATGAAGGATATCAAGTGACTTTCAACAAAGAAATATGTAAGATCAAGTCAGAAGACAACACAACTGTGTTGACAGGTAACAGGAAAGGTACAGATGGCTGGGTCAAGTGCTGCTATTTCAAAGATGAAATTCGATATAGGTTTTGATATTGATATGAATTCATTCGATGAAAGTGATCAGCGATTCAAGGACATTCTCAACCTCTTCCGAGAACAGCAGCTATCTCAGATCATGACCACCCGAATGAAGATTGCTTCAGAAGAAATAAAAGAATGGTGTTTCACCGCGACAGATGAGAATGAGAATTCTGTCATCGGCTCAATAAAAGGGACTCATGTACCATTGTCCCCGGCCCTTCTGACTGAAGTTTTCCTCCTTAGTTCTGGAGATGACTCCATTGATTTATCTGGAGAAGAGTATGCCTCTATGCTTGATAGAATGGGTCACACTGCTGTGAACCCTAACAAACTGTTCAAAAAGAATCTGTCTATCGAATACCAATTTCTAGCTGATGTGGTTGGCAAAGTGCTTCTGGAAAAGCACTCAGCCCATGACACTATATCAAGATATCAATTCTGCTTAATGAGAGCACTGGTTGATAAGAAGCATTTAGACTGGGGATCAATCTTTTTCAGCTTAATCAAGAAGAAACTGAACAAAAACTGTGTAAGCTTTGGGAGAACCATAACCTGATCAGTGTAAGCCAGTTGTGTGATAAAGGATATGACGTTAAGTTCAACGAGGAAAAGTTCTTGATAATATAGTGTGCTTCTTCGGAGACGGTATTAACGGGCATTAGGAGCAGAAATATCTTTTTCTTAGATTTTCTTAGCTTAGACTCTTCTACTCCCGTGTTCCTAGTAGCTAAAGGCAGTGCATCTCTTTGTGAACAATGGCACAAGAGATTAGCACATATTAATTTCAAGACTATTAATATATTGTTTTCCAAGAATTAGTAAGGGATGCCCCTACTATTAAGTGCATCAAAGATAGCCCTTATCCTGCATGCCAGAAGGGCAAACAGACTCGGGCTACCTTTAAGGGCATTGTAGACAAAGACTCTTCCAGATGCCTTTATCTTCTGCATATGGACTTGTTCGGTCCAGTGAAAGTTCATAGCTTATGAGGCAAATCGTATACGCTAGTGATTATTGATGATCATTCTCGGTTTGCGTGGGTGTTCTTCTTGAAACAAAAGTCAGATATGTTTAACATCTTCACTAATTTTATCAAGCAGATTCTGAATGAACTTAACTTCTCCGTGGTCAAAATCAGAAGTGACCATGGAACAGAATTCGAGTCTGGTGCTATGACAGAATTCTATGAAGAACATGGTATCTTTCATGAGTTTTCCTCCCCGCGTACTCCTCAGCAAAACGGAGTTGCGGAGAGGAGAAATAGAATGCTCATTGAAGCATGTACGATAATGTTGAATGACGCTTCTCTTCCAGAGTACTTCTTGGCAGAGGCTGTCAATACGGCTTGTCATGTGCAGAACTGAGCATTGATCAACAAGAATCATCGTAAGACGCCTTATAAGCTATTGAAAGGCAAGAAACCGACCATGTCCTATTTAAGGATTTTTTGCTGAAGATGCTATGTACTCAATAATGGGAAGTACTCACGAACTAAATTCAGAGGAAAAGGCTTCGAAGGCATCTTCATGGGCTATAGTATCCATAGTCGGGAATATAGGGTTTTCAATAAGAAAACCTTAGTGGTAGAGGAGTCCATTAATGTTGTATTTGATGAAGAAAGTTTGCTTCAAAGCAATTCTTCCAGTGACCTTCTTGAAGATGCAGGTGGGCTTGAACAGCTAAGTCTCAATGAGACTGCTAAAGATGAAACTCCCAAGTACGTCAAGGTCTCCATCTCTACGCCAACTGGAGAAGATGACGATCAAGATGGAGAAAATCTCCGAGAAGAGGGAGGAGACCGAGAAGCTGTTAGAGCTATAGATGCCAGACTCTTAGAGCTCCGACACGTGAGGGATCATCCATGAGATCAGATCATATGAGATCCTCGTGACGGTGTCAGAACTAACAGGGTACAATTAACGAGATTTTGCACCTTAGCTTTCTGTCACAGGTTGAGCCAAAGAAGTTTGACAAAGCGAACAAGGATTTGTCATGGATATTGGTCATGCAAGATGAACTGCATCAATTCGAACGATGCAATGTCTGGACGCTTGTTCCCATACCAAAGAAGCAGAATGTGATCGACACTAAGTGGATCTTCAGAAACAAACTGGATGAACATGGTGTCATCATCAAGAACAAGGCCAGACTGGTTGCTCAAGGTTACAGACTGGAGGAGGGGATTGACTTCGACCAAACCTTTGCACCATTTGCAAGGCTCGAGGCGATCAGATTGTTCCTGGCGTATGCCTCGCACAAAGGATTCACTGTCTATTAGATGGACGTGAGATCTGCATTCCTAAATGGAAATTTGAAAGAGGAAGTATATGTCGCACAACCCCAAGGTTTTGTTAATCAAACATTCCCTAATCATGTTTACTTTCTCAATAAAGCATTATATGGCTTGAAACATACTCCTCGAGGTTGGTATGAGACTCTCTCTAGTTTTCTTTTTGAGAACAAGTTCTCGAGAGGAAAAATAGATAAGACATTATTTCTTAGGGAAGTCAAAGGCAAGATTTTGCTGGTGCAAATCTATGTCGATGACATAATATTCGGCTCAACGGACAACAACCTGTGCAAGAAGTATTCTAAACTTATGCAAGTGAAGTTTGAAATGAGCAGCATGAGTGAGCTGAAGTACTTCTTGGGACTTCAAGTGAAACAGCCTGAGGATGGAATTTTCATTTCTCAAATGAAGTTCACAAATAAACTCCTTAAGAAATTCGGAATGGAGAATGCAACCTCTATGAGGACTCCGATGGTATCCACTGTGTCTCTGGACAAGGATGAGAAAGGGAAACCTTTTGATGAAAACAAATACAGAAGCATAATTGGATCTCTGCTCTACCTTACTACTAGAAGACCGAATATTATGTTTTCAACATGCATTTGTGCCAGATATCAGGTGAACACTAAGAAATCTCATTATGTCGCTGCAAAGCGAATTCTTAGATACCTTAAAGGTACACAAAATCTTGGTTTGTGGTACCCAAGAAACAATGATGTCGAGCTGATAGGCTTTTAAGATGCTGACTTTGTAGGAAGCAGGGATGATAGGAAAAGCACTTCCGGGACGTGCCAATTCCTCGGAAGAAGGCTTATTTCGTGGAACAGTAAAAAGCAGAACTGTGTCGCAACCTCTACGGCTTAATCTGAGTACATCTCAGCAGGAAGCTGTTGCGCACAACTTCCCCGCACCACATCATCTCCTCTAAGGCTGGTAGAGATCCTCTCCTCCAAGACCGACGACTATTTCCTTCAAAGCCGGTGGATACGTCAAGAGTCTCACACGAGAGAAGAGAAGAGAAAAACTTTGCTCGGTACCAACTGCTGCGCCGTCATCGCACGGTGCTACAACAACGACAACCACCAACGACGTCCTATAGGGATCTCCCACCCCTTGGGAGCGTGAACAAACAATGCGGGAGGACTTACTAGAACTTTTCACTTCAGCTATGCTTTTGGTTTGAGTGCATGCTTAATTTCGAGGACGAAATTCTTTTAGGGGGGAGGATTTGTAACACCCCGGTTTTATAGACCTTTATCTGGAAGCTACCGCGCGACGATAGTAGTTATCACCCTGCGGTAGCCTTGTTTCGTCGGGTGTAGCTCGACAATAGCCATTCGGTGAGTGTCGAGAGGGATATCTACCGACAGTAGTTAGTTACCACGTAGCGGTAACCCAATCGACGAAAGCCGTTCGACGAAATCCGATCGTCGAGCGTTGAGAGGACTATCGCAGCGGTAACCCCAGGGGTGGCGTCGAGAGCGTTGAGTTCATCGAGAACGTATAGTTCGTCGAGAGCATTGAGTTCGTCGAGAGCGTTGAGTTCTCGAGAAAGGATCTACCGCGCCGCGTTAGACTTACTGCCGGCGTTAGCGCGACATTATTTCTAGCAGAGCGCTCAGGAAACTACCGCTCGACGGTAGGTAGTTACTGCCCAGTGGTAGCGGATTGAAGTAGTTCCGTTGTTTGGCTTTTTAGCCATCCGATTTCACTTAGGTTTTGATCCTAAGGCCCAAGACTCTCCCTCCAGAATGCTTATATAGGGCTGAACGAGATTTCTCCCTCATTTTCTTCTCTTTTTGGAGTTGAGTTAGGGTTTGGAAGAGAGAGTGGAAGGAGGAAGAAGAGAGCTTTCTTCCGTCATTGTCAGAGCTTCGGAGCCCCGATCGTTGATCCGAGTCCAGATCCGTGGAGAGGACTTGGAGGCACTCGTTTTCATCCGTGCAAGGCAAAGATTTCATGGCTAGGAAGAGGAGTCGAAGAGTAACGACACTTCTCCTCTCGGTCTTTAGGGTGCGTGCATGACATCCATGCTGTTTTTGCTTTCTTTCAAGCATTTATGCACCGGATCTCTCAAGTGAGAGGGATTCGGGTCGCCATGGTTTAAGAGAAACCACCGGGTTGATTGTGTTCGTCACCGACATGATATTACATTAGAGATCCGCTCCGCTAATGGATTAAGTATTGTGGATGAAGCCATAGTCGCGACTGTTAGTTCGACTCGGTGATGTTGCATAGCGAACTTAAGGATTTTGGTAGAAATCTGTTGCGGCAAGATGTTGTTTGTGATGTGCTAAGGCGTGACTTTATCTCCGTGGTCGGCTGGCTATCCCGTGACGTGCAAGTCATGTGGGGAGAGTGTCCCGGCGAGACAAGTCCCCTTCTGTGAAACTGACGAGAATGCCAAGCATTAGACAAGCCCGAGGAATGAAGCCCACGAGCGGGTGGGGTCCTGCAAGGGTTCTTAGTATCGGTTTGTTTGTTTGAGATGAAATCCTGATGAGAGAAGTCAAAGTCTGCAGACAAGCCCGGGTTTTGAGACCCACGAGCGGGTGGGGCCTTGGCAAGAATTCCGTGTAGCGGCTTGTATTCCGTTTGGGGAAATTGGAAGTACCTATGGGTTTGCAGCTCGAACACCGAAGGGGAAATTGAAAGTACCCGATTGATGATTGCGTGATGATGTGTTAGATTCATACGTTGTAGGGTGCCTTGGGTGAAACCCAGGATTGCATACATGCTGCATTGTAGACCCCCTTTTCTTTATGCTCAACTTAGAAATATGTTTGTTGAATGAGACATCCAAATATGTTTTATAGCTTTACATGTTATGTAAATTGCATATGAAGTGATGACCTGCAGGGTGGTGGTGTACCCCGGGGTCCGCTAGGAATGATCGGGAGGAGATGTGTTGGTTACACAGTTGAGGTCAGCCTTTGCTGACCCACGTTACAATCTATTTTTACAGGGCAAGGATCGCAAGCAGGAGCTAGCTCACCGGCCAAAAAGGCCTAAGCCTCATGAAGTGTTTCAAGTTGTGTAATAGCTCTATTTTGTGGAATTTTATGCTTGATGTACTATGTTTCCGGCTTGTATACATTTTAACTGAAAAAGATATAAGAACTGAAAAAGATATGGAGCTTACCGGCGGGAGGAAATATGGAGGTGCGGAAGGGAGAGCCTGGACGGAAAATCAAAGTATCGAATGGAGAGAGAAGAGGGAGCACATATACACAAAAACAACGGCGGGGCATCCAGGTGGTAGCTGAAGCGGCAGGTCGTCGTGCCGGTGTCAGCGGAAGCGGTGGAGATGTGAGGCGCGATGTCGCGTGCAGAGGAAGCAGCAGGAACCGCTACAGGGACAATGAAGGCACTGGCAGTAATGGAAATGACGGAGGGACAAAACCGGGAGATAAAAAATAACGGACAACAGCAGTAGAACGTTTGCTTATATAATTAGTATAGATAGACCTGAATTGGCTAAATCGGTAGACCCTTATATTTGGAATTACAAAAATGAACGAGAACTCTAAATAAATAAAATAAATCATGAAAATCCATCAATAATTTAGAATTTATGATTATGCCAAAAATACGTGCCAGAGGTTAGACTAAGTTCACGCCATGAAGTTATGAGATGATCTTGCCCACCTATAATATGTTTTGAGTGTTTGCACGATTGTAACATCACATGCTCGTAGGAGTCTGAATATACTCAAATATTTGCGTACGACTTCAACGAGTCGTCTCAAGAGAATGTGTCCACAAAACGAAAATTTTCCAATAATAAATACCCAAAATTAGGCCGAGCACCGTATTTGATTAGATTTTCCCTCCGTTTCCAGCATCCTTGCAGGGCACAACTTGCTTGGACACGTGCACATCTCACCTACCCGCGTGAGTAGCCCGCATGAGAGAATTGAGCATGAGCGGAACCTGTTTGAACCCAAGTGCATCGAGCACAAACAAAACCTATTTGTATGAGAGTGCACCTGCTTCGCCCACAGGAAAGCATCGAGCACAACCTCCCCACTCCCCTCGATCTCTCACCCAGGCAAGCCTCGATACGAGTTCAAAGTTTATTCATAAACAACTAAGACTCCGTTTGACACGGTGTTGGCGATCATGAACATGAAGGTTAAATTGTCATTTGTTAACGCCCACCTAAGAAACTGCTAATGTAAAATGCCACCTCACAGTCAAAGTCAAACTTGATATTCAATTTGTTCAACAAGTTTGACCGGTCCTCACCACTCTTGCCAACCGCCACCTACAACCTCCATGTGGTTATGGCAACCACCTACCACCTCCATGTGGTTATGGCAACCACCACCTCTTCTAGCCTATAAAAGGAGAGACCCCCATGGGTTTCAGACACACCAGATCCGAGAAGAGGAGAAGAGGAGAGGAAGAGAGAGTTCAGAGGCGGCGGTTTTCCAAGGCAGCGGCGGTGGCGTTCGAAGGGAGAAGCGGCGGCGGCCGGCCATCATTCCGACGGGCGGCTCGGGAGCAGGTGGCTCCGGCGAAGTCGACGACCTTGGAGGTCGACCCATCGGCGGTGGAAATCTCAGGCGGAGGATTCCAGGAATCGGCGACGGCAGGCGGCGGCATAGCCTCCAGACAGTGATCGGACAGAATTTTGGCGCGTCTCCGATCTTTATGATCTCAGTGTAACTCTGTATCAAACTCCCTATCATTTTAGTGGATCTTCCCCAGTGCTCTCCCCGTGGAGTAGGAGCTTCTCCCCGAACCACGTAAAAATATCTGTGTCATCTGTGTGCTTGGTTTCTCGCTCTTTTATTATTGCGCTATTACTATTGTTCGCTCATTTCCGTTGCGTTGTCCGTGACAACACGTGTTACGGACTAGGACCAATTTCATAACAATTGGTATCAGAGCGAGGTTCCAACCTTGGACCTCCGTGAGCAATAGCAATGGCGGCAAAATTCGAGATTCCAAAGTACGACGGAAAAATCGATTTTGGTTTATGGCAGAAAAGGATCAAAGCAGTTCTCGTTCAGCAAAGTCTCCATAAGGCGCTTCTCGGCAAGGAGAAATCTGGGAAGAAGGATGACGAATGGGAGGAGTTGGATCTGAAGGCCATCAGCACAATCCAGTTATGCCTAGCGGATGAAGTCATGTACAATGTAGTCGATGCTGAGACTGCAGCAGATCTGTGGAAGAAACTGGAGGAGCTTTACATGTTCAAGTCGCTCACGAACAAACTCTACGTCAAGAAGCAGTTGTACAGCTTGAGGATGTCAGAGAGTACTCAGTTGTTGGAGCATATGAACGTGTTCAACAAGCTCACTTCACAGTTGCGAAGTATGGAGATAAAAGTCGAAGAAGAAGACCAGGCTCTTCTGTTGCTGTCTTCTCTACCGAAGTCATTTGATCATCTGGTCACCACAATTCTTTACGGCAAAGATACTCTGAAGATGGAGGAGGTGATGACAACTTTGCTCTCAAATGAAACTAGGAGCAAATCTGGCCCCAGCACCGGCGAAGGACTGTTTGTGAAAAGCAGCGAGCCGACTAGAGGCAGATCAAGGGATAGAGGGAAGAAAGCAAATCGATTCAGATCCAAGTCCAAGACCCAGAACAACAAGTGTCACTACTGCAAAGAAGAAGGGCACTGGAAAAATAATTGTCCAAAGAAAAAGCTTAAGGAGAAGCGTCAAGAGCCACAGCAGGTGGCCGTGGCATCAGACCCAGAGAGTGAAGCAGATGTACTTCATGTACGCTCCACTATTGACTCTTGCGACTCCTGGATCATGGACACTGGATGCTCCTATCACATGTGCCCGAACAAAGAATGGTTCCATAGCTTCAGGCAACATGATGAAGGACGTGTTCTCATGGGGAACAACTCAGAGTGTAGAACAATGGGGATTGGCAGCATCAGAATCAAGATGTTCGATGGAACAGTCAGAACGCTCACCGATGTCAGGTACGTACCAGATTTAAGAAAAAGTCTGATTTCTTTAGGTACTCTGGAGGCGGCCGGCTACTCCTACACCGGTGATGGCGACTATTTGAAAGTCAAGAAGGGAGCTCTGGTGGTCATGAAAGGAGAGCGCTGTGGTACCCTCTATCGGCTCATCGGCTCCACCATTACTGGCGACGCAGCAGTCTCTACGACGTCAGACGAAGACTCCTCTCTATTGTGGCATGCCAGGCTTGACCACATGAGCGAGAGAGGATTGCTGGAGCTGCACAAGAAAGGTCTACTGAAAGGGATCAAGACGTGCAAGCTAGATTTCTGCGAGACGTGCGTTCTCGGGAAGCAGTGCAAAGTAAAGTTCGTGACGTCAAGCAAGCGCAGCAAGCAAGTACTGGAGTACATACACTCAGACGTTTGGGGGCCAGCCCTAGAGCCATCACTTGGAGAAACCAGATACTTCGTGACCTTCATCGATGATTTCTCAAGGAAGGTATGGATCTATTTTCTCAAGCACAAGTCTGAGGTGTTCGAGAAATTATAAATCTGGAAGACCAAAGTGGAGAAGCAGACTGGGAAGGAGGTGAAATACCTCAAATCTGATAATGGCGGCGAGTACACCTCAACGGAGTTTCAGAACTACTGCAATCAAGAGGGAATCACTCGTCATCTCACCATTCCTGGTACACCGCAGCAGAACGGCGTCGCAGAAAGGATGAACAGAACCTTGTTGGAGAGAGCTCGGTGCATGCGTCTATTTGCAGATCTTCCGAAGTCTTTCTGGGCCGAAGCGATCAATACGGCTTGCTATCTAGTGAATCGATCTCCATCAATGTCACTAGATCTAAAGTCTCCACAGGAGGTTTGGTCAGGTACTTCCGTTGGTTACTCCGATATTCACATTTTTGGTTGTCCTGTGTACACACTGATGCAGGATTCGGAGAGGACAAAGCTGGATGCTAAGTCCAGAAGGTGCATCTATCTCGGCCAGAAGGCCGGCACAAAAGGGTTCAAGCTGTGGAATCCTGAAACCAAGAAGGTGGAGGTGAAGCGCGACGTCATCTTCGATGATGCTTCTATGCTGAAGAAGTCTCAGTCTCATACCAGAGAAGCAGAAAGGACTCCAGTCTCACCAGTGCAGATGGAGCTGGAAGAAAGTGACAAAGTTGACGACCATGATGATTCCTCCGACTCGGAGGATACAGATGTTGCACAACCTACTGATGTGGAACCGTACACGATTGCTAGAGGAAAGGCGAGGAGAGAGGTTAGACTACCTCTCAGGCTACTAGACACTGTGGCATATGCTTTTCAGGTTATCTCCTCAGATCCCAGTTCCTACCGAGAAGCTGTAGATAGCAGAGACTGTTCTCAGTGGAAAACTGCTATGGTGGAAGAGATGGACTCACTTCAGAAGAACCAGACTTGGGACTTGGTCAATCTACCCAAAGGAGCTAAGGCAATAAGCTCCAAGTGGGTGTTCAGGAAGAAGGAGTCTACATCAGGCGAGGACCAGTGGAGGTACAAGGCCAGATTCGTTGCAAAGGGGTTCGCGCAGAAGAGAGGTGTTGATTTCGATGAAATCTTCTCACCCGTGGTGAAGCATTGTTCCATACGAATGCTGCTTGCTATAGCAGCGATGTGGGACATGGAGCTGGAGCAGATGGATGTGAAGACGGCTTTTCTTCACGGCAGCCTAGACGAAGAGATCTATATACTGCAACTTGACGGGTTCGTTCGACCCGGTGACGAGAAAAAGGTGTGCAAGCTAAAGAGATCTCTGTACGGCTTGAAGCAGGCCCCAAGGATGTGGAACAAGAGGTTTGACACCTTCATGACCTCACATGGTTACAGCAGGAGCCAGTACAACAGCTGCGTCTACTACAGATTTCTGGCAAATGGAGATATACTGATCTTGATGCTCTACGTCGACGACATGCTGATTGCTTGCAAGTCAGCTCGGGAGATTCAAGTTCTGAAGCAGACGCTACATGCTGAGTTCGAGATGAAAGATCTTGGTCACGCACAGAAGATCCTTGGGATGGAGATCAAGCGCGACAGAAAACGAGGTATGCTTTGGCTTTCTCAGACAGGTTATATCAAGAAGGTGCTGGAGAAGTTCAGTATGACGGAGTCGAAAGCAGTTTCAACTCCTCTGGGACAGCAGTTCAGATTATCTTCACAGCAGTGCCCAAACTCGGAAGAGGAACATCAAAAGATGCTCAGGGTGTCGTACACTAGTGCGGTAGGATGCTTGATGTACGTCATGATCTGTACCAGACCAGATATCGCTCAGGCTGTGAGCGTAGTCAGCAGATACATGGGGAATCCAGGGCGACAACACTGGGAAGCGGTCAAGTGGATTCTACGATACTTGAAGGGAACTCTAGACGTCGGACTACTATTCAGAAGGAGCAAGGATGTTGGTGCTCTAGAGGGCTTCGTTGATTCCGACTACGCCAGTGACCTCGATAGGAGAAGATCTACCTCCGGGTACATCTTTCTTCTAGGTGGAGGTTCCATCAGTTAGAAAGCCACTCTTCAGGATATCGTTGCTCTATCGACGACAGAAGCGGAGTACATTGCTGCAGTGGAAGCCGCAAAGGAAGCCATCTGGCTTAAAGGTCTCACTAAAGAACTCAGGATCACTCAGGAAGCGGTGAAGGTGCACTGTGACAGTCAGAGTGCGATTTGTCTTGCCAAAGACCCGGTCTACCATGCAAGGACAAAGTATATTGATGTGCGCTATCACAAGTTGAGGGAGTTCGTTGGAAGTGGAGACATTTTGTTGCTGAAGGTGCCCACGGAGGACAATGTTGCAGACATGTTGACCAAGCCAGTGACAGGAGTCAAGTTCAAGCACTGCCTTGACTTGGCTCATATTTGTGCATGTTGATTAGGGTGACCCCAGGGAGAGGGGGTAGTTTTTTTTCGGAGGGAGAAGATCCAAGCTCAAGGTGGAGTACTTCATGCGTGAGGCGTCAAGGTGGAGATTGCTAATGTAAAATGCCACCTCACAGTCAAAGTCAAACTTGATATTCAATTTGTTCAACAAGTTTGACCGGTCCTCACCACTCTTGCCAACCGCCACCTACAACCTCCATGTGGTTATGGCAACCACCTACCACCTCCATGTGGTTATGGCAACCACCACCTCTTCTAGCCTATAAAAGGAGAGACCCCTATGGGTTTCAGACACACCAGATCCGAGAAGAGGAGAAGAGGAGAGGAAGAGAGAGTTCAGAGGCGGCGGTTGTCCAAGGCAGCGGCGGCGGCGTTCGAAGGGAGAAGCGGCGGCGGCCGGCCATCATTCCGACGGGCGGCTCGGGAGCAGGTGGCTCCGGCGAAGTCGACGACCTTGGAGGTCGACCCATCGGCGGTGGAAATCTCAGGCGGAGGATTCCAGGAATCGGCGACGGCAGGCGGCGGCATAGCCTCCAGACAGTGATCGGACAGAATTTTGGCGCGTCTCCGATCTTTATGATCTCAGTGTAACTCTGTATCAAACTCCCTATCATTTTAGTGGATCTTCCCCAGTGCTCTCCCCGTGGAGTAGGAGCTTCTCTCCGAACCACGTAAAAATATCCGTGTCGTCTGTGTGCTTGGTTTCTCGCTCTTTTATTATTGCGCTATTACTATTGGTCGCTCATTTCCGTTGCGTTGTCCGTGACAACACGTGTTACGGACTAGGACCAATTTCATAACAAGAAACTTCATCCACTTTTATGTTCAAAAGAATGACGCAGGTTAGGTCATCTTTCACAAATAATAGTTTAACTCATGCCTTTACCACTGCCACCACCGTGCCAAACAAAGCCTAAATCGTTCCGATGCGGCCACAACCCGCTTTCCTACTCGTAGACCGCAAAATAGTATCTGTTGCGGCCAAACTCGGCGCTCCGGTCGATCCGGACTAACTTGGACCGCCTTAGCTCGCGGAGCGGTCGAGCGCGCACACAGTCAGTTGAAGAGGGGAAATGAACACAAGGAGTTTTAACGTGGAAAACCCTTCAACCGGGTGAAAAACCACGTGACCAGTTCGCTGCTGGTCAAAATCCACTAGATCAGAGTGATTACAGTATGTTGGGTGAATCGGGGTGACAGGCCGCCCCCGTTACAATCTTGAGGAGAGAGAGAGAGAGTGTATGCAACCGTTGGTGGGCAACAGACTGCCTCGCCAACAGGGACTTGGACGGTGGAATGTGCGGGATGCTTCTGAGGCGTGCGCCTGGAGGCGGCGCGCTTGCGGGCTTCGACTGTCTCCTTTGCTCAGCTTCCTCTTCCTTTGGGTGTCTCCTTCCTAACTGCACGTTGATGGGGTGCCAATAGCCGATGGCGGGTGCTGATGGTCGCTGGTGGCCGCTGGAGGTCGCTGGTGGCCGCTGGTGGTCGCTGGTGGCCGCTGGAGGTCGCTGGTGGCCGCTGGTGGCGAGAGGTGGCCGACACGGTGGAGGAGGCGGGAGAACTCTCACCTGAGGAAGAGGGAGAAGAATAGGAGGAGGAAAAGATCATAAATAAAGAGCCCCTTGGGTCCTTTTATAGGCTCCAAGGGGAGATCATGGTGGGCCCCACCACTAACGTAGTGGGTTAGTGGGTGGTTTCCCCTTGATCAGACGGCCGTGGTATCGCGCCATGATCGGATGGTGGAGGTTCGGGCGGCGAGCCACCGGCTGGCGGTGGACAGACGACGGCGGCCGAGTGGCCGGGCGGCCGGGCGGCGGCGGCCGGGCGGCGGCGGCCGGGCGGCGGCCGGGCGGCGGCGGCCGGGCGGCGGCGGCCGGGCGGCGGCGGCCGGGCGGCGGCGGCCGGGCGGCGGAGGCCGGGCGGCGGCGGCCGGGCGGCGGCGGCCGGGCGACGGCGGCGGCCGGGCGGCGGCGGTTGGTTGCGGCGGCGGTTCCCTCTCTCCCCTCTTTCCCTTTTTTATGGATCTCATTTTTGATGGGAGAGAAATAGGGGGGAATTGAATGGAGGAGATGAAAGAAGAGAGAAAGTGGGCCCTCCACTTCTCCCATCATGAAGGGAATCATGGGGGTTGACTAGTCAACCCCATGAATTCATTTTGGGGATTGCTATTTGCACCCCTAAAGCTAAAAATGGATCAAATCCCTATCAAATGCCCCCCAAATCCTTTGTTGTTGGTGGGCCGTGTGAGAGACAACTTAGGATTTTTAATTTTCTTCTTCCCCGCTTCCATGTCTTCCTCCGGAGAGAAGACCTCGATGGCGAAGAACGGTGCCTCGAAGGCATGCTCGTACTTATACGATTGGCGACGGTGGTGCTACATCAAATTGAAGGAGCGTCGACGGGGGCTTCAGGCAAGGTGCTGGCGAATCCAATCGCGAACGGGTTCGTGCGCTGGACGGTGCGGAGGTGCGTCGGCGCAACGGCGGGCGAGTGCAAAGGCACGCCTGGAAGCACGCAAGCGCGCGCGAGGGCGCGCTTGCGCAGCCATGCGCGCGGGTGCGCACGCCCGACCCAGCGCATCCGCGCTTGCGGGTGCGCGTGTGCGACCCAGCGCGCGGGTGCGCGCGCGCGACCCAGCGCGCGAGTGCGCGCGCACAACCCAGCGCGCAGGTGCGCGCGCACAACCCAGCGCGCAGGTGCGCGCGCGATCTTGCGCGCGGGTGTGCTCGCGCGCGACCCAGCGCGTGGGTGCGCGCGCGCGACCCAGCGCGCGGGTGCGCGCGCGCGACCCAGCGCGCGGGTGCGCGCGCGCGACCCAGCGCGCGGGTGCGCGCGCGCGACCCAGCGCGCGGGTGCGCGCGCGCGACCCAGCGCGCGGGTGCGCGCGCGCGACCCAGCGCGCGGGTGCGCGGGAGCGCGTCCCTGCGCGCGGGTGTGTGCGCGCGGGTGCGCGCGCGCGCGGCCCCACGCGCGTGTGCGACCCTCCGCGTGGGTCCTTGTGCGCGCGGGTGCGCGCGTGTGTGCGAGGGCGCAATTCCATGTGCGGGTCTGCGCACGTGCGACCGTGTGCGCGGGGTGCGTGTGTGCAACCTGTGTGCGCGTGTTGTGCGCGCGGGCTCTGTGGGCGCGAGGGTGGCTCGTGGCTTAGGTTGCGCGCGAGTTGCGCTCGGCTTTGCGTGCGCGAGGGTTGCTCGCGGTTTAGGTTACGCGAGGGTTGCTCGCGGCTTAGATTGCGCGAGGGCTGCTCGCGACTTAGATTGCGCGAATGTTTCTCGCAGCCTAGATTGCGCGAGGGCTGCTCGCGGTTTAGGTTGCGCGTGGGTATGGAGGCAGTTGCTGTGAGGAGCGCGTGCACGGAGGCAGTTGTTGTACGGAGCGCGCTGCACGGAGGCAGTTGCTGTACGGAGCGCGCTGCACGGAGGCAGTTGCTGTACAGAGCGCGCTGCACGGAGGCAGTTGCTGTAAGGAGCGCGCTGCACGGAGGCAGTCACTGTAAGGAGCGCGCTGCACGGAGGCAGTCGCTGTAAGGAGCGCGCTGCACGGAGGCAGTCGCTGTAAGGAGCGCGCTGCACGGAGGCAGTCGCTGTAAGGAGCGCGCTGCACGGAGGCAGCCGCTGTAAGGAGCGCGCTGCACGGAGGCAGTCGCTGTAAGGAGCGCGCTGCACGGAGGCAGTCGCTGTGAGGAGCGCGCTGCACGGAGGCAGGCGCTGTGAGGAGCGCGCTGCACGGAGGCAGTTGCTGCGAGGAGCGCGCTGCACGGAGGCAGTTGCTGCGAGGAGCGCGCTGCACGGAGGCAGTTGCTGCGAGGAGCGCGCTGCACGGAGGCAGTTGCTGTGAGGAGCGCGCTGCACGGAGGCAGTTGCTGTGAGGGTAAATGGACGTCTTCATACTTGGGTGAAATGAGTACGCATTTTAAACTGCACGGATGACGCTCGCCATCAACAAGCCAAAAATGAGAAAATGTTAACTTTTTTAGAGTTACAGCCGCGAAGCTGTTCTTGTGAGAATATAGAATTCATAGTAAAGTAAAATTAATAAACATTATATTAGATAGAACCCTTCTGAGGTGCGAAGCCCTCTCTTGGGTTGGTCGTCTTTGGGGTTGCCCCCCAGTCCGATCTAGCAAACGGTGGGCCGAGTTCCTTTCTGTGGACTTGGTTCCTATCCCCGTAAGAATCTCCCCAGGAGGCCTTGTTTGATGAGATACTCGATCTCCTCCTTGAGCTTTGAGCATTCTTCCGTGTCATGTCCTTGTCCATGGTGAAATTCACAGTACTTTGTCTGGTCCCCAGTATTTTTAGCGAGAGGTCTGGGCTTGCGGAGCGCCTCTTTGCCTTGGATTGCATAAAATACATTTGTCCTGGAGGTGTTGAGGGGTGTGTACTCCCGGGGCGGCTGATCTCTTTGATGGTTACAGCACAATCTTCCTTCTTGGTGTTGAGGGGCCGGCTCATTTTCCCTTTTTCGCTTCTGGTTGTCGTTAAACTGTTGACGATGAGCTTCAATAGCCTCGTCGGCAGCGATCTGAGCCTCTACGCGGTGCACGAGGTCGGGGTAGCTAGCGACGGTTTCCCTCATTAATGCTGAATAGAAGCTGCTCGGGCGAAGACCTCCGAGGAACATTCCTCTTAACAGTTCAGGGTCAACCCCTGGGATTTGGCGGGCTTCTATGGAGAACCTGCGGAAGAAATCCTTCAAAGACTCTCCTTCGTTCTGGCGGATACCTGATAAGTGGGAAGGGTCGCAGACGATCCTCCGATTTGCTATAAACTGATCTGTGAACTGTCTCATTAGTTCTGTGAAGTTGGCGATAGTGCCCGCTTTCAAGGAGTGAAACCATGTACGGGCTTGCCCCTTGAGAGTGGTAGGAAACACTTGGCAGAGTAACTGATCAGGTGCGCTGTAGATCCTCATAATGGTAGTGAAGTGGTTGACATGTTCGAACGGATCATCAGTTCCATCGAAAGTTTCGATATCGGGAAGTTTGAAACCGTGAGGAATTGGATGGTCCAGAATCTGGGGTGTCAGCGGGGAACCCTGACAGAGTGGTCGGTGGGTACAAATATCTCTTGCACCTGCTTGATGATATTCTTCGGCGATGACCTCTCGAATTTCCTCCCGAGTAAATCTTTCTAACGGATGTAGGCGGACTTCGCTAGCGGGCTCATGATGATGATCTGCTCTCGCTCTCCCCTGGGCCGAGTGAGCGAAACTTGCAGCTTCAGCATATTCTTCAGATATTTCCTGCCTTGGAGGAACCTCTTGGGCTCTGCCCTGATTTTGTTGCGGCGGTGGATCCACACGAGCTGGTTGCAGCGGGGGAGCCGGAGGCGCTCCCAGGTTTCGCAGCAGGGTGAGCATTTCAGTTTGATCTTCTTCCATTTGGCGAACGCTTCCCTCTATAGGAGCAAATACAGCTTCAGCGGTCAATGGTGCGTCCACCAAAGAGTGGGAACGTGCAGGCTTGGCCTGCCTGCCAAGGGCGGAGCCTTCAGCGGTACGGGTGCTTCTCTTTGTCATTAAGATAGTACTTGGAGGGGGCGATGCTGATGATCTTACGCTTCAAAGGATGTTGGGAAATCGTTTCCCACAGACGGCGCCAAACTGTTGCGGCCAAACTCGGCGCTCCGGTCGATCCGGACTAACTTGGACCGCCTTAGCTCGCGGAGCGGTCGAGCGCGCACACAGTCAGTTGAAGAGGGGAAATGAACACAAGGAGTTTTAACGTGGAAAACCCTTCAACCGGGTGAAAAACCACGTGACCAGTTCGCTACTGGTCAAAATCCACTAGATCAGAGTGATTACAGCATGTTGGGTGAATCGGGGTGACAGGCCGCCCCCGTTACAATCTTGAGGAGAGAGAGAGAGTGTATGCAACCGTTGGTGGGCAACAGACTGCCTCGCCAACAGGGACTTGGACGGTGGAATGTGCGGGATGCTTCTGAGGCGTGCGCCTGGGGGCGGCGCGCTTGCGGGCTTCGACTGTCTCCTTTGCTCGGCTTCCTCTTCCTTTGGGTGTCTCCTTCCTAACTGCACGTTGATGGGGTGCCAATAGCCGATGACGGGTGCTGATGGTCGCTGGTGGCCGCTGGAGGTCGCTGGTGGCCGCTGGTGGTCGCTGGTGGCCGCTGGAGGTCGCTGGTGGCCGCTGGTGGCGAGAGGTGGCCGACACGGTGGAGGAGGCGGGAGAACTCTCACCTGAGGAAGAGGGAGAAGAATAGGAGGAGGAAAAGATCATAAATAAAGAGCCCCTTGGGTCCTTTTATAGGCTCCAAGGGGAGATCATGGTGGGCCCCACCACTAACGTAGTGGGTTAGTGGGTGGTTTCCCCTTGATCGGACGGCCGTGGTATCGCGCCATGATCGGATGGTGGAGGTTCGGGCGGCGAGCCACCGGCTGGCGGTGGACAGACGGCAGCGGCCGGGCGGCGGCGGCCGGGCGGCGGCGGCCGGGCGGCGGCGGCCGGGCGGCGGCGGTTGGTTGCGGCGGCGGTTCCCTCTCTCCCCTCTTTCCCTTTTTTATAGATCTCATTTTTGGTGAGAGAGAAATATGAGGGAATTGAATGGAGGAGATGAAAGAAGAGAGAAAGTGGGCCCTCCACTTCTCCCATCATGAAGGGAATCATGGGGGTTGACTAGTCAACCCATGATTTCATTTTGGGGATTGCTATTTGCACCCCTAAAGCTAAAAATGGATCCAATCCCTATCAGTATCCAATACAAGCGTAATTTGGAACCCGTGCAAAAATGTTCGTGTGTGTATATATACAATATAATAAGTACAGTTATAAATTTAAGTTGCTAGCACAATCGTCAGTCTTAAGGCTTCGTGAGCAAACGGCGCCGGACAGCGGCTAACTAAATGGGACGGCATTTCCGTTTTCTTCGTTTGTGCTCGCAGCAAGGAGGAAAAGCTCTCCCGCCGCTCCGTTTCGATCCCTACCTCCCCTCCTCCGGTCCCAATACTCCCTTTCGAGCCGCCAGATGCTCCCGCGACCGTCTAAACAAATGAATCCTTAGAGCAACATCGGAGGCAAGGGATGAATTTGGCCCTCACGCACCTCATCCTTATCATCCTTGTACCGACGTACATAACGCAAATTGACAACGGACGTGAGGTCTGTATTCAAAGCCATGTTATAGATTACTTTCAGTTCCGCCGTATTGATATGATTCTTTGGTTATGTCCTCCGTCATCATTCCTTGCGGCCGCCAAGCTGTTGCTTAACCTCCTCCACATTTCCATTCCTCCCCCTCGCTTCTCCCCCCCCTGCGAGAGGGTTGATCGCCGCAGCTCCCGCCACCGTCGCACCCATCATGTCGCCGGGAAACAAAGGTTCTCTTGCTCTCACTTTATTTTCCGATGTCATGACTACGAACCCTCTGTTGGATCAAGGAATTGGATCCTTTTAATCCCTTAATTTGCTCAAAATTATACTCAAGAATCATTTGATTCTTCTACTCCAACAGTGCTTTCATACACTGATTTATGATTTAATCTCATAATTGCATAATCCTTCTGTTCCCTGGATTACCGAAATCATGCAAGTGAAAGAGTGCGATGAATTGAGATATGGACGTGGGCGGAGAGAGGGAGATGAGCTTATTAACTTGTTAATTTATCTACTGGTTCATCGCTACTTAGTCCAATAGATTATTCACTTCATAAATTATCACAACTAATGAATAATTCTACAGTTAAGTTGTAATTACACCTTAATTGGCCAAATAAAATTCATTAGCCCATGATTACTTAATAAATGTTTAATTCTGATTGAATGTTTATTGAATTCCCCATTTATGTAATTAAGCAATTGAATAGACCCTAAGTACACTTTAATTGTTAATGGGTTACTCATTTACTTCCAAAATTATCTATTAACTAGTTAGTATCTAAATGAACCTTAATTAGACCGCCATTAGATTTTTCAACACTCTAATTATTATATTTGATGCCATTTTCCCTAATGAATTCATATTTGATGATCTTTTGTCGATCCACAGTTGTAGCCTTGTAGGAAGATGGGCTACTCCATTCCATTCTATGTTCTTTGATACTTGTAGTGCCAGTCTGTTTATTTGCTTAATTTCACCAACTTTTTTCCTTCCAGCCCACCATAGAAGTAGCATAATTTTTTTCCCTTTTGTAGTCATGTTAATGAGGGCGAGCCTTGGCGCACTGGTTGAGGTGTTGACATGTGATCTCGAGGTCACGGGTTTGAGTTTCGAAACCAGCCTCTTGCAAAAAATGCAAGGTAAGGTTTGCCTGCATTTCAACGTTATGATGGGACCCTTCCCCGGACCCTCGCTCTGCTGGGATGCCTTGTGCACCAGGCTGTCCTTGTAGTCATATTAATGAATAGCCAATGTTTGTTGTCTCTATCTTTATGTAGAAGCACAAGTCTTAGGGTTCATTTGACACGGTGGCGGAGGTCGTTAATGCGGTGATTATGAACTGTTGTTTGTGAACGCCCGACCTCACCTAAAGAACTTCATCCACTTTTATGTTCAGAATTTTTTTTTCTCGGTGGAGGTTATAACTGTTGTAATGTCAAGTACATATTTTATGACAACGGCGTTTTTGTCCAAACTCATTGGAGCAAAAACGTTGTGCCAAACGGGCACTTAATTTTATGTGTTCCAACTCTTTTTTTTATTTTTTTTATTGTATCAAATTTATTGGGAGGGGTGTAATAGATTTCACGGATATTACGTGACCATTAAGATATGGAAGCCAATAAACAAGTAAGATATGACTAGCACAATCATTTTCCTTTTACGGGTAGACTTGATGAAGCATCAATATGACAACACTTCCTCATGGATTTAGTGGATTTATTATTCAATTTAGGTTTATAGTTGCATAAACTACATGCTATTTTTTGACCCAAAGAAGCAATATTAGGTAATTTACTTGATATCACTGTGACGTTTAAATGTGCAAATGTTATGATAGAAGCATGGTTGCTAAAATGATTCGTAGGTGATACTTTGATCAATGTTTTTGATACTTGATAGAGATGATTTCTGTTGTAATATTACTAATTTCTATAATTGAGGGAGGAAAGAGAAATTAAAGGAGAGAAATGCGAATTTTTACTAAATCCAAGAAGAATTTTTGTTGTTGTTGGAGGGTGTACTATAGATTGCTTATGGTTTATCCTACTGCATCATTTTTTATTCTATGATTTCAGTGGAGTTAAAAATAGCGAAAAATTTTGCTTGTGAATTTCCTTTGGATACTACCATTATGTTTGAATTTTAGCATATGGTGTTGAGATTTTTGTCGACACATCTAGAGTGATACTTGAATTTTTTCCATGATATGATTTTATTTCCTATATAATAAGAGAGATAAATTGTATTTCTTCTACATCAGGGAGTGGGTTTATGATTTTTTATGATTAATTCTCCTTTATGTAAGCACAGGGCTTTATTATACTGTATTGGCAATTTCTGTGCCCCTTTATTTTAAGGACGCGTGTTTTGTTCAACTGCATGATCAAAGATAGCTATGAGCAAGCTGATTAGAAGGTGTTTACATATTTTAATTAGGTTTAAGGATCTTGACACTAAATAGTACTTGTATATAAATTCTTGTGTTATACTTATATGTTTCATCTAAAAAATATCGTATTTGATCCTTTTGAAGAAATAGTATTTTATGAACATTCTTTGGACGATAAATGAGAGGAGAAAAAAAATATCTAAAATTACAATATCAATGACATTTGATTTCAATAAATTTGAATCCGTGTCACTCACAAAATTTTGTAGTTCAATTAACATATCGGTGGATTAAAGGTTTGGAATTTTGCCATAATTACTAATTATTGTCTATTAGTTGACTTTGTACTCGCATCCAAGCCAATTTTTGGTGTTACATATTTAATAATGACTTCTTCTTGTGCTCTTGAATGACTTAGATATTCTCTAGCCTACAAAAAGTAATCCAGTTTGGTAGATCCAATTAACCACTGTCCGTTTAATCATCCAAGAATTTTGCAAAAAGATTATTGTATGAAATTCAAAAAATATAGCCTATCTATTTTACAACTTGTATTATTGCCGGTTCGACAATGCATAATGGTCTGGAGGTGGCTTGTTATTGGCAATATTGGTAGATTGTTGTTCATAAAAAAAAGCAGGTGGTTGGCAATAGTGCGTATAACATAATACGTTTGGAAACCCAAGTTAACTTTTACTAATAGGATTATAACTATGGTGGATTTACTAATAGGATAAATCTTGGTAGCTAAAGTGACAGGTCGAATCTATAGGCGGCGGGTAAACAGTGACCTAACCGTACATGCTATGCAAATCCGACAACGTGAATCCAAATTAGATAATAAATTTCAACATCCCACGCAGATAATTCAAAACAAGACATAATAATTTTTTAGGGCAAATCAAGCTTAAGCTTTCCTCCGCGTGGAGGGCCAAAGCAGGAGTGCGCGACAAATAAACCTGCAAATCACAATATTTATCCAAACAAAAACTACCATATAAGAGAACCAAAACAAGTATACGATCCAATCCAATAAAAAATGCTGAAAATAATAATCCAGTACAACGAAATCGATGGCGTGAAGATAGCGTAGGTGGCTGTCCTCGGCGGTATCGGGCCGTAAAGGAGTAGATCCGGCGATGTATGGGTGGATCCGAGCGAGGAGGGGAGGGATCGGGTATGTTGGAGTGGATTCGGGTTGTAGAAGTGGTGGGGAGTGACTAGCCGGGCTGGATCTGGACAGATCTGATGTGGAAGGAGGTCGTGGTGGCTCCATGGGAGTAGGGGAAGGCGGCTGTGGGTTGGCGGCCAGAGGAAGGCAGGGGGAGGAGCGGCGGTGGCTGGTGAAGGGGCGCCAGGCTGTAGCAAAGGCAGCAGGAGGTGGATCGAGTAGGGCAAGCCAAGGGAGGGGGCGGTATGCTGGTTTGTTGGAGGAGTTGGGGAGGCCGGCGGTGGAATAGGGAGGGGGAAAACTTTAGGGGTGAACCGTCAATATTTATCCAAACAAAAAACTACCATATAAGAGAACCAAAACAAGTATACGATCCAATCCAATAAAAAATGCTGAAAATAATAATCCAGTACAACGAAATCGATGGTGTGAAGATAGCGTAGGTGGCTGTCCTCGGCGGTATCGGGCCGTAAAGGAGTAGATCCGGCGATGTATGGGTGGATCCGAGCGAGGAGGGGAGGGATCGGGTATGTTGGAGTGGATTCGGGTTGTAGAAGTGGTGGGGAGTGACTAGCCGGGCTGGATCTGGACAGATCTGATGTGGAAGGAGGTCGTGGTGGCTCCATGGGAGTAGGGGAAGGCGGCTGTGGGTTGGCGGCCAGAGGAAGGCAGGGGGAGGAGCGGCGGTGGCTGGTGAAGGGGCGCCAGGCTGTAGCAAAGGCAGCAGGAGGTGGATCGAGTAGGGAAAGCCAAGGGAGGGGGCGGTATGCTGGTTTGTTGGAGGAGTTGGGGAGGCCGGCGGTGGAATAGGGAGGGGGAAAACTTTAGGGGTGAACCGTCAATATTTATCCAAACAAAAAACTACCATATAAGAGAACCAAAACAAGTATACGATCCAATCCAATAAAAAATGCTGAAAATAATAATCCAGTACAACGAAATCGATGGTGTGAAGATAGCGTAGGTGGCTGTCCTCGGCGGTATCGGGCCGTAAAGGAGTAGATCCGGCGATGTATGGGTGGATCCGAGCGAGGAGGGGAGGGATCGGGTATGTTGGAGTGGATTCGGGTTGTAGAAGTGGTGGGGAGTGACTAGCCGGGCTGGATCTGGACAGATATGATGTGGAAGGAGGTCGTGGTGGCTCCATGGGAGTAGGGGAAGGCGGCTGTGGGTTGGCGGCCAGAGGAAGGCAGGGGGAGGAGCGGTGGTGGCTGGTGAAGGGGCGCCAGGCTATAGCAAAGGCAGCAGGAGGTGGATCGAGTAGGGCAAGCCAAGGGAGGGGGCGGTATGCTGGTTTGTTGGAGGATTTGGGGAGGCCGGCGGTGGAATAGGGAGGGGGAAAACTTTAGGGGTGAACCGTGAATTTCATTATTAAACAGTGAATTGAAAAAAAAGGACAGGAATTAACGTGGTGGTTGGATTTGGGGCTGTGGAGGCTGTGAGAGGGGGCGTATGAGGGGTAAGAAGGGGTCTAGGGTTAGGACAAACCATGGGGAGGGAGATACACACCTAGGAGTCGTCACCTAGGGTTCTACGGAGTCCACACCGTGGCGGGATCGCGGGAATCCGTGAATACTTTTCTCCAAATTCAGAAATACCTCAAAACCAGCCACTAGATGTCTATTTATAAGAAAACAAAAGTTAGAGCATCCCACCTTCAACGGCTATGATTGGTCGGAGGTGGGGCCACCCAAATACATCAAAATACAACGCAAAACTAATGAAGTAATATATCAATTCGATTCCCAACGTGAATCCAGACACATCTGTGGAGTCTGATCATCGATCCGGGCACGCCATATATGGAAAGTCGCCAATTGGTCCCGAACGTGCCCAAAACTCGTCTTCCACTGCTGGTCCTCACTTCTGCTTCGCATCAATCTCCCCGGCTTGAAAGAATTCATTTCCCGATGAATAGGGATCCGAATTCTCTCGATGTATGCTAGATAAGATTCAAAGAGGTCCACCAGAAGTCGTCCAAGTATCGTCGACAAAAGAGTGTCCCCGCCTATCAACTCCTCCCGACTGAAAAACTGTCATCTCCGGTGAATGGAGACTGTCGTACTGAAGTCGAAGTCCAGGGGCGAATCGATCATGCTCTGTTGCAAGTACCCAAGTGTCATCAATGTTTGTAGTAGGAGTGTACTGACGGAGTCTGGCCTCCGCGATGCTCTCAACGCTCAACTCACGTGTGGTGGATCCCGGTGCGATCAACGGTGCCATAGGTAGAATCAAAGAAGACGTGTCCCCAGGTGGGTGGACGTCAGAAGTGGGTGAGTAGTGGTGGTCATCAGACACCTGTAGCGGTGCTCCCCAGATGGGTGGGCACTGAGAGGCCCGTGAGTCGACACCTGTAGTGTGACCGAGCTGGTTTCCCATTCCCAGAAGACCTAATTTCTCGATACTTATTAGGGGTGCAACTTGGGTCGATCCGGATCGGTTCCATCCTAAACCAAAAACCGATCCATATATGTTCGATTCAGATTTTTCTGATCTGAAAACCGATCTATGTGCCCAAGGTATAAACCGTGATTTGAACCAAAAAACTCGATTTAATTCCGGTTCCGTTCTTGATTCCAATTTTGCGTCATAATATTTTTCATATAAACGTGTGTATTAGGGAACATTTCTAACTATTGTATTCATTTAAACAAATAGTAAACACAAAATATCCTTTAAAATGGAATAATATGATCAAACAATTGAATGTTTAGAGGAACAAAAAAATCATACATAATCTTCTTCAATTTTCACTAACATACCCTTAGAAGAGCAAAAGAACTCGTACAATGACGTGAACATATTTTTGAATGCAACATTATCAGACTCATTTTGTAAAGGTTGTGGATATATATGATGAATGAAACTTTTAGTTTTAATTTAACTTGGACTAGATCGGAATGCTCATATTGAATGAAACAAGGATCGGACGACTCCTAAATTTCTGATATTTACTTTCAATAACTCGGTTATCGGGTTGGTTCTGGGTATCTAAATGTAAACACTTAGAACCGAATCGAGTGGTTGGTTCTGAAATTTTTTGACCCAAAACCAAACCGAGACCCATGAGAGAACCAAACCGAGGGTCCGAATCCCATGAAAACCGACCCAAATCACTCGGTTCTATTCCGGTCCGGTTCTCGGTTCGCTTCCGGTCCGGTTCTCGGTTCTTCAGTTATTTTTGCACACCCCTAATATCTGTAATGGACCGGCTGAGGGGGAACTAGGTTAAATGATTTGATGGCTCAGATCGACTGATCGGATTACTCTACATAATTGCCCAAAATATATGCCCAAAAAATTAAAATACATGAAAAAATGCAGAAAAATGAGTCCGATAGATCACAGACTCCCATTTGACGATTAAAAAATGTCGATCCTATGGTTGTTTTCAATGTTGCATGAACAATCTCCATCAAGAATAAGGTGGAAGCCATGTTTATGCAGAGAAGTTAGTATTTATCATGTTTATCTTAGTAGAAGATGAGGTTGGAGGTGCCTGCATACAGATACATGAAATTGTGCCCTACGTGCTGCATAGATGCACCAATATGATTGGTGGATAATATTAATGTATTAAATGAAGAATTATCAAGAAAAGAGTATATCTAAGTTGACATGAATATAATCTAGTTTAATTTATGGGACTTGGTGTGCTGTTCTTTCTAAACTTATCATTTATGCAATTAAGAAACTTTTCTGTTTGTGACTAATTACATTTTTGGTAAAATTGATAACAGCTACCTGCATGGTTCCATAACTAAGCGATTTTTCTCCATTTCATCTAATTTCAATTTGAAGTATCTGCTTTGTGAGTTTTACTTTTATACTTTTTTCTTAAAATTGCAATCCGTCCACTTGTAAATTTACTCATTTGAGTATATATGCTTATTCACTTTTTTTTGTAGATAGTAAAATTAGGATGTGCGTTGCTGCCATGCATATACTTTTGAATAGGTTTTAGTGTTTCTGTTATTTTCTATTGACACTCCCTTCATTATGTTAGGAGATGATGAAGCTTTCTTTTTTCTTGCTCTAACTTGTCAAAGTATTTTCTATCTCAGATGATAAATCAGTTCCAACAGAGAACAAGAGCCCAAAGGCAGCAACATTTCAGCAACAAGCGGGAGGTAGAAGGGCTGGCGCACCATCAACTGCTTTTCCTGCAAATCCTTTTGATTTTTCTGCTATGACAGAGCTTCTTAACGTAATCCCTATTTCCTTTTCTTAAATTGTACAACTTGTTCATAACTGCCGAAATGTGTTTATTCTTCCGTTAAGATATTTTAATATCACAAACAATATGGTAGTTTTGATACTGGTAGTTAAGCTGATGGCCACACAACGCCACTAACATTTTGTAGATAGATATGGAGTTACTATTTTGCCGAGCATGTCTAATTTGGAGAATTATCCACATTAAGCTAACCACCACATTAAGATATGAGCATTTTTTTAGGTAGATATGCAATTGTTCTACTATTTTACTGAACTTGTATGACGTGTCCTTTAATGCAGATAATTATCATTTGACAGTAAATATCAACTCATAATTGCAACAATCTAGCCAAGCCAACAATTTTTTTTCTTCGGTCTACTTTTCATGAAACTCAGCCTACCATTCTACCCAGTGTTTATCCCTTGCTAATAAGCTAATACAGGCATTGTACTTGATGCAGTACATTTTAATGTGAACATCTCGCTCAAGAGCAACTAGCATGAGATCGGGTGGTAGGAAGTTGAAATTGGGAGGGACTTGTTCAAGTAATTAAGATTTATCCATAATTATATTTTGATAGATCATTGATTGATTTGTTTTGCTTTTATTGGTAGATTATCACTTTCTCTTTTTATCTATTTAGTTCATCAAGCTGGACTATATCTATAGTAGATCCTTTGGGTACTTTTGAAATTGATTAAAAAAAATCATTTTTACTCTTTTCTTGCCAGTGAATTTGACAATTCTAAGGAAGCCCATCGTCCTCTAGCAACAATATGTTGGTTATCTTCCTTGTTCAAATGGCCTTACTCCATGTTAGGTGGTATCAGAGCTCTTCATTTCTCCTTTGACTTCGACATTGCAGGACTCCTTTTGTTACGACAATTTTTCTTTACTTCCTCGATACAATTTCCATTCCATCGCCCCCAACTTCCTATGTTGTCGAGTTCCACTTTTTTCTTCGTCAAGCATAACCTCCTTCTCTATGCATCTCATTTCTTCGGTACTTCATCTTCGACAATCACAAATCTTCTACAATTTTTTTCCTTCCCTATAATCTCAACAACAACTTTGATCATAGATTCTGTCTTATTTGACAACAAACATTGCTTTCCCCATCTATTGCAACCACCATTTCCTAAGAAACAATTCATTATCCCATCGCAACCACAATCGTCGCCTCGTCAAAAATTCTTCTTTACTTCCGCAATGTTTCGTCTCCTTTCTTCAGCAGTGTCTTCTCCTTTCTTCAGTAGTGTCTTCTCCTTCTTCAATAGTACCTTCTGCTTCTTTTTGCCTACATGATTCCCTATGCTCTGTAATTATGCACCGACAATTATGCTCTCGGCTGCACGTCTTCATCCTTCTCCATTGACAATTTCATCTAGCCTCACAATTGTAGATCTCTCTCCTTCTCTATTAAGTCACAACATTTGCCACTGTTGCAATTCATCTTCTTTCTTGCCACATCAATTCTACCTTGTATCATGAATGAAGTCTACAATGTCATTCATAAGGAACATGACAACATTAATGAAGTCAAAGTCCTCAACAAACAAGATTAAGGTTCTAGGCACTGACGGTAGACTAGATTGTGAGCATATCAAAGGAACTCACTTCTCACAACATCTATACCCATCTCTACTCATGTTGCATTGCATCATACTTACTCGTGAAGAGATTCCTACTCAGTGATGTGCCATCTTTAGCAATCATGATACCGTGCAAGTAAAGATTTGTTGACTGCAAAAAAGATGTAGTCATCGAAAGCATGTTAGAAAAACTCCAATTGTTTGCTCAAGTAAAGGCGAACCCATACAGGATCGGTAGGATCTAGCATGGTAATAGTCAAGTTGCTAAAAACTTGCAAGGTCATTTTTACATTTGACAACCTGTACTCCAATGATGTCATTTTAACGCGGCCTATATGGGCATATACTACCTTATTTTGGGAGTGTGGCAGTACGACCACGCTATCATGTATCTTAGGAGCCAACATTTGGAAATATATATGGCTTGATGAATCATTGCTTTGAAATGATTGAAGAGCAATTGCATGCAAAGAGCTTCAAAGTATAATGACAAGTTTTTTATAGGGCTTGATGAAAGAGAATCTGAAGATAAGGTATCTAATTTCTAACAAATGCTATTTATTGTGAATATTTGTAAATTTGACACAAATATGTCTCACAGTATTGTGAAAGCATTGGAAGAGATTGATGGGGGTGCCACCCGACTACCTCTTTTATATGGAACATTCGACACACGATTAGTATCATGTCAGGCTTTGTAGTAGATGCGTCGTAAGGAGAATGAAAATTTAACAATTACAAGTGAAAGATCTCCAGAAAGGCTTTGTTTGCAAGAGCTTAGTTGGGCAATCAACAAAAAATTCTATCAAGGACATTTCTCAATCCCGTGGTTGGAAGAGATGCTAGATACATTGATAAGAGCTTGAATGTTTGATACGATCCCGAGAGGAATCCGGCAAGGAGCAGGGCTGACAGAGGTGAGGAAGGAGGATTAAGGTTGAGAGAAAAACCTTAGGGAGCAACCCTAATTTTCATTCATCCAATAATAATTCAAACGAGTACAACGCAACCCCTTATAGGTGCGGGGTGCGAATAACGAAAAAATAGTGCGAATAATAATCAAGCATACACATAATAAAACAACATAATAAATGCAAATAAAGTGATCACGTCGGCGATGCGTCTTCGGTCTCTCCTCCAAACGGACCCGTCCTCGTCTCCCACCGCGTGTAGATTCGCCACAGTGTCTCGTCGGTGTGTGCGTGTCCCATTGGCATGCGCAACCGTAACAATACTGCCGTATGGAAAATATGCCTTGTCCCCAATGTAGTAGTCGAAGTGGTGTCGACATAATTGATCCCGGGACAACCCCGTGGCTTTGGACTCTCGACGGTAAGTCCCCGCAACAGGGACCTCCTGCGAGCCGGAGTCCCCCTGAAGGTGGTAGCGGCGATCAAGTAGCTTGGCTGGGTAGGACGACGCCAACTCCTGTCTTTCTTCCGAACCAGAGAAGGCTGGAGGCAATCTTGTCGGACACTGGATGACGTCGGCAAGCGCAGTAGAATGTTGTTGGTGGTCTGCCAAAAACGGAAGAGGCTCAACAGAAGGGCCTAAGAAAGCCCACAACCCCGCGGAGAGGACGATGTTTATGGTCTGCTGGATCGTGCCAAGGGAGATTGGAGAGCGTAGGAGGGTAGAGTCATCGTTGAGGTGATATGATTGGCCCTCGTGTAGGAACTACATGGACATAGTCCCTCAATTAACGCATACATCGCCGAGCGTGCGGAGCCAATTCACTCTCAGAATGACGTCGAGACCGCCTAAGCCGAATGTGTAGAAGTCCGCGATCACTGAATATGACCCCACGAAGAGAGAGACGGCGGTGCAACGGCCCTGAGTCGGTCGGTGACACCCATTTCCCATACAGACCGTAACATCCGGGGAGGGAATCGAGGGAAGATGGAGTTGCTGCACCAGGTGCTTTGAGAAGAGGTTGTGGTTTGCCCCGCTGTCCACCATGATGATGATTGGGCGTCCTTGTAGGGTGCCCGAGAGCTGCATGGTTTGTTGGCCGGAGATCTCGCATGTCGAGGCATGGGATAAATTCAGACGGTGGAACGTAGCCGCGATGGGGTCGAGAGGTGTATCTCTCGCTGAAAGCTCTAGGGCCTGAAAATCGGCCAAGGTCACCTCCAGGTCGACGTCGCTGATGATGGCGTGGAACTCCTTCACGAAGCACTCATGATTGGGGTAGTACGGTTGACGACACCGAAAGCAGAGACCCTTACTGTGAAGCACTCATGAGAGGCACTGAGGGGCCGACGGGCGGCCCAGGCGGTTTTCCCAAGGCGGCGGTCGCGGTGGAGGAGCCCTGGCTGACGGTCGCCAAGGTGACCGGGGTTGGTGGTGGTCGGTCGTAGGAGCAGGTGGCTAGGGGAGAGGTCAGCTTCCAACAGACGCGCCAAGTCCATTGCGTCGGAGACTGTGTGAGGGTGATGCGTACAGAGACGAGAGCGGATATGTGGCAGTAGACCCCGCATGAAGAAACCCAGGTAATGATCAGGTGGTAGCCCAGGAACGTGGGAGACCAGGGCGACAAACTCATCATCATAATCGTCCAGGCCTGCTGTCTGGCGGACGCTACAAAGACGCTCGATAAGCGAAGGAGCCGAAGTATCGGGTGTCATACCGCTGGATCGTCTCCTGTTTTAGCTCCGGCCAAGAGATGCACGGTTGGTTTGGCGGAGCCACCAAGCTCAGTGGAGTACCAAGCCGTCCAGGCCAACCACCGCCGTAGACACCTTGTCGTGCTCCGGTGTGTAGTCGACGTCGAAATATTATTCCGCCTTGGCAATCCAACCCATCGGTTCAATGCTGACGAAAGAGGGAATGTCGTGGGAGAGGGCAGACCGACCCGGAATGGGCGTAAGCGTGGTCCCTGAAGGAATGGACTGCGGTCCGACGCCTAGGAGAGAGCCTCCGTCCGCGGGTGGGCTGGATCTGGATGCGGCGGAGACGGCGACAGTGGATGCTTGGAGAGAGTCGATCTTGGAGTGGAGGGCGAGGAGCAAGGCGTGCATGGAAGCGACGAGTTTCTCTTGAGCCTCCACAGGACGACTAAGAGCTGTAGAGGCGGAATCTGGAGCGGGGTAGCCGGGGGAGCGAGTGGTGGGAGCCATGAGTCTAGAGACGTCGGTCGACCGCCGGAACTGACGTATTTCGCGGAGATCGGCCAAACCCGAGGGTCGGCGGCCTTCGGTCTCAAAAAGTCACAGATTTGTGTATCCGCGGCGACAGCGGGGGCGGAATCCTGAGGAACGATGCGGAACTGACAGAGAGCGGAGGATCTGAGTGGGAGCGAGCGGAATCTGGGCAGAATCGAGCGAATTAGCGTGGTAATTGCCGGAGGGCGACAGATCTGGACTGGATAGAGTGATGCCGCGCGGAACCGACGAAGGAGCGGCGCGAAACTGGCGAAGATCGACATATCAGGGTAGGAGCGGGTAGAATCTAGAGAATCAACGTGGTATTGGGTGGAGGGTGGCAAATTTGGGCGGAGTTGAGCGATTCCGCGCGGTATTGGCTGAGACGGCGTGAGATTAGGCGAAGCAGCCTTGTAGGAGGGCGGAAGCGGCTAAGCGGCGCTGCGGTGGAAATTGCACGAACGATCTCGAGTACTGGCGGCGAGATGGCGGGCGGTGAGTCAGGTCAGACTAAATTGATATGATCTCGAGAGGAATCCGACAGGTGGGAGGGCCGGCGGAGGTGAGGAAGGAGGAGGATTAGGGTTGTGGGGAAAACGTTAGGAGAGCAGTCCTAATTTTCATTCATCCAATAATAATCCAAACGAGTACCACACATGTATAACCCGTAACTCGTCGAGATTAGAAACAGCCGAAGATGGCCTAGAGGACCTTGCCTATTTAGGGGCGAGTCCAGAGGCTCCAAGGGCGAGTGCAGGCTCCAGGGGCGAGTTCAGAGGTTCTAGGGGCGAGTGCAAGCTCCAGGGGTGAGTCCAGAGGCTCCAGGAGCGAGTGCAGGCTCCAGGGGCGAGTTTAGAGGCTCTAAGGGCGAGTGCAGGCTCCAGGGGAGAGTTCAGAGGCTCTGGGTGCGAGTGTAAGCTCCAGGGGTGAGTCAAGAGGTTCCAAGGGCGAGTGCAGGCTCCAGGGGCAAGTTCAGAGGCTCTAGGGGCGAGTTCAAAGGCTCTAGGGGCGAGTGCAGAGGCTCCAGGGGCGAGTTCAGAGGCTCTAGGGGCGAGTGCCGAGTCCCAGCTTCACTGGGCACTCGCCACCCCAAAGATGCCCATTTTGTCCTGCTAATAGCCCCTCAGAATAACGGAGTTTAGTTATTGGCAGACCACTTTGGGTTGCGTATAGTAGAACCAAAAAGTGAGATTGCGCTATTCGCAGACCAGACTTGAAAAACTATAAATAGACCCCCAATGACACCTTTAAGAGAGATGGCTCTTGGTTCCCTCTCCGTAGGCAGGTCCTGGTTGGCTCTAAGGCTCCGACCCAGCATTGGCTTGGGAGGAGAAGCTCTCTAAGATCTTCCAGGTGTGTGGCGGGACCTCCTCGCTGGAGCTTGGGGCCTGTTCTTAGTTTTACACCTTTGAAATTCAGGGACTTCTTTGTGCACACTAACCTCCACTCGTCATGTCTCATCCGGGTTGATCACTAGGCCAGTAAACTCTGGTCACCCCCCAGGTCCGAACGCAAGAACCAAGTTTTGGTTTCAACAACGCAATTCCTTATAGGTGCGGGGTGCGAATAACGAAAAATAGTGCGAATAATAATAAAACGTACACATAATGAAAATAACATAATAAATGCAAATAAAGTGATCACGTCGGCGATGCGTCTTCGGTCTCTCCTCCTCTAGGCGGACACGTCCTCGTCTCCTACCGCATGCGGATTCTCCACGACGTCTCATTGGCGCGTGCGTGTCCCGTCAGCATGCGCAGTCGTAACAATGTCAACCTCTAGGTAATTACTACCATATCACATAAGACTTGGAGATGAATGAATGACGACCTTTAGGGCATGTAAGGACTCTATGAATGTCTCATCATGTTGTTTGGATTCACCAACAAATGAAGAACCTTTTCGTGGATCATGAAACAAGTCCAAAAGGCTTTCATTGTTTATTTTGACGACATTTGGTTTTCTTCCATAACGAAGATCATGATGCATTTAGGGAAATTGTATTAGTATTGCAATAAAACAATTGTATATACACCCTAGAATTTCTTTCATGATTAACTATTTGATTATTTTCATGTTCACCGTAATTCCTAAAGACATCATTATCTCTGTGGAAAAAGTTTCACGCAATCCATGATTGGTCATATTGACCATTGTAATCAACAATGTAGTTTTCATAGTCTTGCCTTCTACTGTTGGTTTGTTAAAAATTCTAATAACATCATCACATTAGTCAATATTATGTAATAACTATATTTTGATAACACTAGGTTTATAACAAATAAAAAAGAATTAACAAGCCAAATATTATTGATTAATTATAAGTCTTTCCAAGCTTATAATTAATCAGCAAATAAATGTGTTGAACTTTTTCACATTTTTTAATATGAAATAAAAGCATTGCGTGAAATACAACAACAACAACACTCAAGCCTTTATCCCACTATAGTGTGGTCGGCTATATGGATCCTTTGTCGCCATTGTGCCCTATCTTTTGTCATAATCTCACTAATGTTTAAGTACATCATATCCTTTCGTATAATTTCATTCCAAGTCTTTATTGATCTACCCTTCCCTCGTTTAACATGCCTAGTGACTAGACTCTCACAACGCCTAACAGGTGTCTCTAATGGTCTCCTTTATACGTGTCCAAATCATTTTAGTCGAGCTTCTCTCATCTTCTCTCCAATTGGTGCTACTCCTGTCTAAAACCTGATACATTCATTCCTAATTTTATCCAGTCTCGTGTGTCCACACATCCACCTAAGCATTCTCATTTCCGCAACTCCCATTTTTTGTTCATGTACACAATTCACTGCCAACACTCAGAACCATAGAGCATCGCTGGTTTAATTGCAGTACGGTAAAACTTTTCCTTGAGTTTTAATGGTACTTTACAATCACATAAGATCCCCGACGCGCCTCTCCATTTCAACCAACCCGCTTGGATTCTATGTGTCACATCTTTATCAATACCTTCGTCGTTTTGAATTATCGATCCAAGATACTTAAAACATTCACTACGAAAAATATCTTGATCACTCAACTTAATAACGACGCCATCCGTCCTTCTTGTACTGTTAAATTTAAGCTCCATATACTCTGTCTTTGCCCTGCTCAACCTAAAACCCTTATTTTCTAAAGTGTCCTCACCCTTGTCATTGAATTTGTATATATATCTTTGATTATATCTATATATGATACATTTACACCTTTCTTTTTCAAGATTCTCCATAAGATCTCTCTTGGAACTCTATCATAAGCCTTCTCAAGATCAATAAACAGCATATGCAAATCTTGTTTTTTTTTATCGGTACTTGTTAATGAGTCTCCTCAAGAGATGTTGATGCATTCCTAAATCGAGTGATTGATTTTAAAAGGTAAACTCAATTATCAATTTTTTAAATAAGTTGTGCTGGTGGTTTATGTCACGAGATTTTTCAAATCGATTATCGTCCAAACGTTTATAAACGCGCATAAAATGCCTACCGCTCGCTTGTATTCAACGACATGATAAAATCATCCACATGCGTCGGCAATGAAAGAGAACAAACACGACTTTTAATTTAACGACAAACAAGAACAGTGTTAATTAAACAAACATTCCCTGATTTTACTGGTCAATTAATATTGCGCATAAATATTATACCAATATTAAGGGAGGTAAGAGCTGTGTGAGGGTTATACCTAGCCAATGCGCAAGCAACACGAGGAAGACAGGGAATGGATTGAAGGAGAAGTGGTTGCAGGCTCAGTGGAGGAGAAACGGGAACTCGGGTCGGGGTTAGCGGAGCAGATGGCCGACATGCCTCAAGACGACGGAGGAGGGCCAGGGAAAACGTTGCCGACAGTCGACTGACCCCAGGCTGTGAGGTCAGAGGCGCTGATGAGTTCTGCCGCTGAACGGGGCAGAGGATGCCCGACCCTGTCTGATTAGGGCTGAAAGAGTATCGTTGGAGGCCGCGGGAACTACCGGAAGCCGCGACTGGAGGTTTCGAGGGAAATCGTGCCGGAAAATTGCGTCGGAGCTGCGGTAGATGACGGATGGCGGCACCGGAAGTGGAAAATGACGAAGACTTTAAAGAGTCTCTTCGTTTTCTTTTCCTCTAGGCTACCAATAACAGGGAATGGGGGCCAAGCTATAAAGGAGAGTTTTACTTTTCAATAACTGATAACATTAATGGGGAAGGGGTTACACAGGCCGGCTGTAATAAAGTGGGGGTTATAAAAAAGTTGATAACTGATATGATTAACCGAGGAAGTTTTTAAATGGTTAAATACTTTGGAAATTGAGGATTGTAATTACAAAGGTTGGAAAAATAAAGGTCTAAAATACTAGACTTCACCCTCAAAATATTAATTTCAGAAAATATTTTATATTTTAATTTACTTGCTTGCTTAACTTAACTCTGCTCCTAATTTGACGGATCTATCCATTCAAGATCTTATTGGTCGGTCACTCTAATAAGTCAAACAACAGTGTGCAAATAACAAACGTGATACCACATGAGTGAAACTAAAGCATAAAATGTGCGAACACGTGCGCTACAAAAAGTACTAAAAAATAAAGTACAATAAAGATGCAAACATGGGTTGCATCAATTATCCAAGGGTGGAGAGGACTCGACCCCGTCGAGAATATGACGAAACCTGTCATTGAAAGAATCAATAGCCGATCCGAGAAATTGTTGAGGCATTTCCCTGCCGTGGGAGATGGTGGAACACGGGAAGGACCCGTCGTCGCTGCACATGACCTGCAAGTACAACCACTTTCCTGAAAGTCGCAGGAAATCAAACTCCCTTGGAAAAAGATAACTCTCGGTAATAAAATCAGCCAAGGAGTTAAAGTTTTCCAAAGGTTCTCCCAAACCATTAGTCATAATTTTATGTATAATACGTACTTGACCAGTAAAAAAACAGAGCAACGGAAAAAGGAGCATCATAAAGTGGGGAAGAGAATGAACGAGGTGAGGAGCAAAACAGAGAGTAAGCAAGATCAGCATGTGGAATCATTAAATCATACAACGTCATACGCGCTCCTGCTAGACACCTTCGTGTGACTACAAAACCCAGACCAATCTCCATAATGATATCACTCGTGAAAATTCGACTAGCACGACAAATTTTAAAGTTGTCCACAAATTTACTTTGTAAAACCAACCAGTGGAATCTTTTAAAACGTGTGTCCCTAGTAGGAAGGAAAAGTCTAGGGACCGAAACAATTCTCCTACGAGGACTTAGCCTAGAAAGTTTGAAATCAATCTCGCGCATAATCATAGAATAGTGAGGTGAGACAAAAGTGCGATCACCGAAAACAAAATCTATATAAGGTGAACCAAAAGTGGGATCACCAAAAGTGTGAGCAACAATCACGAAGGATGCCTCACTGGAATCAAGTGATTCTTCCTGGAGTGGGGGTCCAGGCCGAAGAATAGCACTAAATAGGAGTGGTGTAGTGGTAACCAGAGAGAGATGATGACAAGGTCCTCCCAGAGTTCCAGGAGCCTTAGATACAAGACTATTCTTCTGAGGAAGAAGAACAATTTTGCGCCCACGTTGATCTAATGAATGAGAGTTCCTTACACCATCATGCACAACACGCCTATCGTACTGTCATGCTCTACCTAACAAGATATGACAGACATCGATGGGGGCGACATCACATAGAACAGAATCCTGATACACATCCCCGATAGAGAACTTTACGAGACAACGATGAGTAATGGGTATAGTCATGTGACTATTAACTCTAGATAAGTGGTAGGGTCGCTCCAAGGGGTGCGTCTCGAGTCCTAGTTTCTCAACCATACATTGAGAAACAAAATTTTCCATGCTACCGCTGTCAATGATGATAGAACAAAAATGTTCCTCAATGCGCGCAGTAGTGCGAAATATCTCGTCTCTGACAATCACGCTCAGTGGACTCACTAGGGGAAATCAAACTATATCGAAGGGCACAAACTAAGTGTTCAAATTGTTCTCCCTCGACCTCAATAACGTTATCAGACTCGGGCTCGGGCTCAGGTTTGAAGTCATTAAGGAGGACTCCATATTCTGGCTCTCGCCCATCAAAAGAATCAATAATTGCGACGAAGTGGCGTCGCGGGCACTCAGAAGATTTGTGCCCAGGCTCCATACACTTGAAGCATCGAAATACTCCAGTGTTTGGCTTGGATCCCATGAGCTCCTTACCTCGGGTGAGGCCAGTGGGATGAGTTGGGGTTCCAGTAGTGATAGGAGGAAGATGATCAGTATTCTTAGAGGTGGGTGCAGTGGTGGTGGTGCTCGAGGAAGGCCTATCAGTAGACCTATACCCAGATGTCCTCTTTTGAAGCGAGGCCTCTACTCTTCGGGCTCAGCTAGACACTTCACCCAAATCTCTAAATTTGTGCAACTCTAATTCATCCCTAATAAGCAATAACATAGCGGAGCCTGTTCAGGTAACGGGACACCGTCATATCGTCCTCCTCGTGCAAGTCTAATCTGGACTGCAACACTAAAAACTCGTGGGTGTACTCATCCACAGAAAGCTTGTCCTGTCGAAGGTTGTGGAACCTTCGATAAAGAGTTTGCAGATAGTTTGAGGGGACATATCGCTTCCGCAGTTGTAACTTAAACTCTACCCACGTGGTAATAGGTGCTAAACGTAAGGTGTATCATGTGCGCTCTAGTTGAATCCACCAGATTAGTGCGGGTCCTTTAAGCCTAAGGACAGCATACTCGACTTGCCGATTCACAGGCATTTGTTTCCACGCCATGAACCTTTTCACACGCTCACACCAATCGAGGCATTTCTCGGGCTCTACGTGGCCCTCAAAATCACCTACATCAAGCTTAACTCCATCGTCCCAACGGGTTGGCGACGGAGTCCAAGCTCAGGCTGTGCAGGATCTGCGAGCCTAGGATTTTGTTCCTCTTGCCTAGGATTTTGGTGAGGAGGCTGATTTATTCTCAGGTGACGTTCAGCTTATAGGTTATTAACGGTAATTCTCAAGTTGTTTACTATGTGATTCGTGTCTCTCACGTTGGCGGTGAGTGCTTCTACCGTCTTCATCAGCTCACCCATTCGGTTAGCTCGGGCTCTACGTGGCCCTCAAAATCACCTACATCAAGCTTAACTCCATCGTCCCAACGGTGGCGACAGAGTCCAAGCTCAGGCTGTGCAGGATCTGCGGGCCTAGGATTTTGTTCCTTTTGCCTAGAATTTTGGTGAGGAGGCTGATTTAGTCTCAGGCGACGTTCAACTTCTAGATTATTAACTGTGATTCTCAAGTTGTTTACTATGTGATTCGTGTCTCTCACGTTGGCGGTGAGTGCTTCTACCGTCTTCATCAACTCACCCATTCGGTTAGCTATGTCACCAATACTAGCATCGATGCGATCTATGCGACTCTCCATTTTTTTAAAAGAAAAATAAAACTTAATAATAACATATTTTTTTTGAAAAAAGAGAACTCAAAATTTTTTTGACAGATTTTTTTTGAATAAAAAATTTTCTTTTTTTTTGGAAAACAAAAATTAAAACAGGATCGTTCGATTCACAATAGGAGTGAATCGAACCTAGCTTTGATACCAAACTGATGCATTCCTAAATCGAGTGATTGATTTTAAAAGGTAAACTCAATTATCAATTTTTAAAATAAGTTATGCTGGTGGTTTATGTCACGAGATTTTTCAAATCGATTACCGTCCAAACGTTTATAAACGCGCATAAAATGCCTACCGCTCGCTCGTATTCAACGACATGATAAAATCATCCACATGTGTCGGCAATGAAAGAGAACAAACACAACTTTTAATTTAACGACAAACAAGAACAGTGTTAATTTAAGCAAGCATTCCCTGTTTTACTGGTCAATTAATATTGCGCATAAATATTATACCAATATTAAGGGAGGTAAGAGCTTGTGTGAGTGTTATACCTAGCCAATGCGCAAGCAACACGAGAAAGACAGGGTCTGGATTGGAGATGTGGTTGCAGGCTAGGTGGAGGAGAAATGGGAACTCGGGTCGGGGTTAGCGGAGCAGATGGCCGACCTGCCTCAAGACGACGGAGGAGGGCCAGGGAAAACGTTGCCGACAGTCGACTGGCCCCCGACTGGGAGGTCGGAGGCGCTGATGAGTTCTGCCGCTGAACGGGGCAGAGGATGCCCGACCCCGTCTGATTAGCGCTGAAAGAGTATCATTGGAGGTCGCGGAACTGCCGGAAGCCGCGGCTGGATTCTATCACCTTTTCTACTTACCCCAACAACTCCATCCTTCCAAGTAGTATCCACAATAATACCTATTCCATTGCTTGGTTTATTTTTTCCCGTGTACCATAATTTAAAATCTGAATTATCTAAAATTTTGGCATTCTCACCCACCCATCTAGTCTCTTGCAGACATAAAATATTTATCCTTCTTCTAATCATCGTATCCACTACTTCCATTAATTTTCCCATTAGCGTACCTTTGTTCCAACTTCCAAATCTAAGTTGATCACAAATCCTATGACATACCTCCCTAAGACGTCTAATATGTGAAGACTTTTACCTATTTAACACTACACCCAAATACTCTTGGAGGCGCAGTGGTCCTTGCCAAGACGCCGCATTCAGACCATACGACGAGGAATCTTGCATATTTAACACTACACTCAAGTTCTGGAGATGCAGCGGTCCTTGCCAAGACGCTGCATTCGGACCATGGGACGCGTTCCTTCAGGGGAACAACCTAGTTTTTGCACAATTTCTCAAATGATCCATATTCATAAGGGTGACTAAATTTTACGCCGGCCGTCTACCTAACACAACCCTCACCATTTTTCATCCGGGCTTGGGACCGGACATAGGCTGGTTTAAAAACATTGTGTGAAATAATTATACAAAAATGAATTTAAGAAAATGAATATTAAAAAACAAACAATATATCTAGTTGGTTTAAACACACATAAGATAATACATGTAAGTGATTTAAACATATATTACTTGACTGGTAAGATAACATAAAATAAAATAGTAGATGATATGTTCAAAAGCCGTGTTGGCTGATATATTTGAAAAATTCTGATAATGTCGCACTATATTTTACGAAATGACATTCTAATTTTTAGAAAAAATGTCATTTTGCTCTCAAAAATGACATGTCGGAGAATATTTCAAACAATGCTCATTATGCCGTTCAAGTAATTGAAGTAAATCAACAAATACGATTTTCGACATCGTGAAAATACGAAAAAATCTCACAGGATGTCCATTGAGAAGTTTTACAACCCACCTAGCTCTAGTTGGTGTGATGTTTTGCACGAATTACAAATGAATGATGATGAACTAGCCTCGTGCAACTGACACCCTTCTGATTTTGATATTGTTGGCTTCAAATGACTCAATACAGTTGACCCAATTAGCTATTCTCTATTGAGTTTCCTCACTAGAATTATCTGTGTGATCTGATGATGACATTGTAAAATTGCAACAAGCATAGATAACATAAATAATTCAACAATGAATAATATTGCAACAACTGCAGAGATAGTGGTGGAGACCAGCACGAATCAAGTTGACGAAAAATGCCCGACGCCGCGCCCGACCGGACCTTTATCGGCCTGAAGTCTTGCATCATTTTATCTGTGTCACTTTGGCATTTTTTTTGTAATTTTGCAATTGTGTAATTTTACTGTTTTTGTGTGGAAATATATATATATATATATATTACATATAAGTATATATATTTAAGTATTCTATTAAAACCAACCCTCCTGTTCGGATTGCCCCCCAGTCAGCCCGTGCAAATGTTTTCTTCCCAGCCGGTCCAGCATGCCAAATCCCGCATAAGTAGGGTTACAGGCGGCTCCCCCCCCCTCGATTTTGCTGCTGCACGTTGGACCGCTTCCGCACGAAGCTCCCACATCGCGCGTCTCCGCCCACGATCTGCTCCAGCGAGATGCCCGCCCACTTCCACCGCTAGCACGAGCCCTCCTCCTGACGGTTTCCACTCCACGTCTAAGATCGGCTCGTCCATGGCCGCTTGTGTGCAGGTTTTCAATTTTTGCTTTTTTTTTTTGCTTCTGTTCAAAACCCTATAAAAGGGAGGTGTGTCTGTATTTGTTTTTGGTGAATGATGAAATTATTAATGAAATGTTGAATTCCTGTGTGTTGCCTTCTTTGAGAAGAAGATGAATAGTGATTAGGATTTAGTGATTAGGTTGATTTGGTTGCTGCGTGCTTCCTGTTAGATTTAGGATTGGTAGTTTACTCCTTTGGGAGAGATTACATTCTCTAGTTTGCTTATGAGATTTTGTGGAGCCACTCAAGTGTGAGAGTGAGCGATTTCCTCCGTGGAGCCCGTGTGCGATAACGGCCGACCTCGGAGCGGGAGATCGAAGGTGACGAGGAGTTTCTCGCGTGATCGCTATCGACTTCAAATACGAAAAGACGTCTCTTTCCGTGGGTAACTTGATTCTTTCTCCTCCTTTGCGTGTGTCTACATTTTCTCTTAGGATTTTAGACTCATTGCTGGGTTTTCGCCTGAATTTTGTCAGCGAACGCTACGTCGAAAAATCCAAACGGAAACGTATTTGGAGGTCACGATTTTCGTTTGCTACGACAAAGAGAAAGAACAGAAGTTGCAAACTTTCTTTTCCCGGGTTTAAATTTGAACCATTTTATTAAGAAAATTCATTTTAAACATAAATAGTGATGTTGTGCTTTTCAAATATCAAAGTTGCTTAATTTCATAAATTCTGTGCAATGCCCGCTCAAAATCTTTATAAAAAATCATTAAGCAATACATGCATTAGGGTTTCCTAGAAATTGTCGACTGACGCGCAATCCCTACGCGCCGTCCTGCATCAGATAGTAGTTCCACAAATATAAATAATAAGGTAGAAGATATTAGTTGCACAAACATAGCAAGCATAAATAATAGTTCTACAAACATACATCACTTATAGCAAACATAGAGTCCAACATATATAACAACTTACAAACATAGAGGTCAACAAACATGAAGTTTAGCGGACATAAAATAAAAATAGACTACTGCAAATTTTTCCTATATCGCGCCATCATCCATTTAACTTTTAAATTCTCTGGAGTGCTCATGAAAGTCTCTGTTGTGCTTCTCCTTAAGAAACATGGCTTAGAAGTCGTAGAAATTAGTCATCAATAATAGCCGAATATTTTCCAAGTTCTATGGGTTTTTTTTGAGATTGTAGATAAGGCATACAATATTTCGATTTTCGGAGGGTCCATCATGCAACGACCAATTATACATGATGTTTCAACTATCTCATCCATGGTGGAACTCATTGCCTTTTTTGTTTCCACTCTTCTTTTTTCTCTTGTTTTTCCTCTTCTTGTTTGCTTGTTATGGAGTAGGTAATTCTTCCACGTCTTGCACATCATCATCAAACATATCACGTTCATCAATTGATTTGTGACTCTTAATATCACGAATTGGGTGCCCATGCTAGATCTCTAGTTGCAAGTACATGGCTGAACATCATGTCCAATTTCTTTTCTATTTTTGGGATATGCCGGCATATCAAAATTTCTTTGCATTTAGCACAACCTAACGTGAATATATATGTGGTTATTAGAACAATTATTAGGCTTGTAAAGGTCAAGTAAGAAGATAATAACAAAACCATATTCACCTCCAATCGTTCTTTCTACCACTCATCCAAAGCAACAATAATTTTGCGAATCGGATCCCATCCCATGCTTGTCTCACCCCTCTTCAAATCTCTCCATAACTTCCATTCTTTTTTAACTGGGCCCATTTATTTTTCATTTGAGTCCGATTATATGACTTCCCCGTGCTTGCATGAAGATTATTTTGTCAAGTTGGTCCACCTATCCTTGCTAAAGTGTGTTGAGGTCTATTGCCGAACTCAATTTCTTTATCCAACTTAATTTCTTTCAAGCATAAGTCGCAAAATATCATAACACCATTGACCTCCCAAGTTTCAGAAACTTCGCCATCTTTATGTTTACCCATGGTTCACTGGATGGAAGAAAAATCAAACACATAAAAAGAGAAAACAAACTGAAATACAAGTACCAATCATGAGAGCTATTATACATACAGCCACATAACACATACACATAGTAACAAAAATAAATTGATACACAGCACACTAATACACATGAACAATAACACACACACACACACACTCATAACACACAAATATACACCAAAACACTTAGCCCAGATTTGTGCAAATTGTATGAAGTTGTTAAAGATGATTTATGACAATTTTTTTAACATCTCAGACATCACACTGTATTTGAGTAAATCAAAATTAATGCTTTTATAAAGTCGTCTCCAAATAGTTTGGATAAGATTGATGACTGTGATTCTCTCTTTATTCTATTTTGGTATTTGTCCTCTTAGAAGAATGGACACAATCTGTTAAACTTACTAATGCTATGATATGATGAATTCAGGATCCAAGCATAAAAGAGCTAGCATCTCAAATTGCGCATGATCCTGTATTTACTCAGATGGCTGAACAACTTCAGAAAAGTGTTGCTGGTGCTGGAGAAGGTGGTGTTCCTCAGTTGGATACACAGCAATACATAACAACCATGCAACAGGTGATGGAAAATCCACAGTTTAGGACTATGGCTGAGCGTCTTGGAACTGCCTTGATGCAGGTAAAAGAGAATAATCTATCTGAGCACTGCATGATCTTTAAACCCTACTTGGAACCTCAAGAAATTGAAACATACACATGCAGGATCCTTCTATGTCTTCCATGCTCGACAATTTGACTAACCCTGCTAATAAAGAACAAATGGAAGAACGTATGGCTCAATTAAGAGAAGATCCATCATTGAAGACAATCCTTGATGAGATAGAGAGTGGAGGTCCATCAGCAATGATGAAGTATTTGATAAAATTTTGCATTTTTCTGTATTAGTTCATTTTTCTAATTTTTATTTTGTCATAATTTATTATCCTTCTTTTCTTTTCATTCCTTTAAGTTCTAAGGAGGTGTTAACTCTATGTATCATAAGTTCTTGTCATGAAACTATTTTTCTACCCCTCAGTAGTTCTTATATGCAATTTTCTTTCTTATTGTTAATTACTTGAAGGTCCAAACTTTTCTAGTCTATTTTGTTCTACCTTATTTTCAAGATGGCTATACATATTCTTTATTTTAAATGTGCTACTCTCACACATTGGAATATAATCCTTTCTTACCTTAGTCATTATGTTTCTGGTATTCTTAACATATATTCATCTCTAGCTTTTTTTTCACACTCAATTGTTTTTTTTTGTTAATGATTTGTTTTTTTGACGCTTATGTCCATATATACGTTCATCCAATTTTATTTTTATATTTATAGAATTCTCAATGTGTTTCTTCATGTTAACCAAACAAGATTTACTTATGAATTTGTGATCCATATTCTATTAAATCAATTTTAAAGTTCTCAAATCATATACCTTACTGAAATAACTTTAATACTTTTCAATTAAATATCTTGGTGCAAGAATCTCTTATCAAAGTTTTAGTCCTCTAATTATTTGACATTATATTGGACATTAGGATTTTACTACATAATCTCTGTATTGAGCTTAGCATCCATATGTGACTATTCAAATCTAAATTAATATTCATCAAAGCTGAAATCTAGATGCATCTTCTGCATATCGACGTTCACTTTTTTCATGTATTTTACAATATGTTATTATGTTTATTTTAGAGCAATGTTACGTGCTCCCCATTGATATGTGTACATCAAAAAATTTATTTGCAACCCAAATTTATAAGTACACACCAAACTGAAAACTTAGATATTTATGTTATGTAGTTCGAAATCAAGTTATTCCTCCTTTCCACAATCCAAACAAACATAATGAAAAATTGAAAATACTCAACCTGTTAGCATCTCTTTTAGAAATTCCAATCTCTTATTTCCAACTTGAGTGAACTGAATGGAATCATATGGACAAAATCTCTTTAGTTCTTAATGCTTTTTACTCCATATTTGCACATGTATAGAATAAACTCCACGAATCTTTAGCATACAAATGCATAGGTCGAATATTTAGGAACACTTTATTGCCAACTGAGAACTCAACCATCCAAGGTTTCACATCAAAATACTTAACCCGACAGCTTTGAGCTTCAAGCTTCCTTTCCTGGATCAATCTAACCGTAACATCTGCATCATCAACATATTGAATACCCAAAGCCATAGGATCCACGTCTTGAACCCAGGAGAGAGGTTTCCTACATCTTCTGCCATACAGAGCCTCATGAGGAGCCATCCCAATACTGGTCTGATAACTGTTGTTGTATGAGAATTCTACAAGAAAAAGTCTCTCATATGGATCATTGTAGTCCAGGATACAAAGTTGAAGAAGATCCTCCATAGTTCAGTTCATTCTCTTAGTCTAACTGTCATTCTAAGGTTGGAATGTTGTGTTAACAGCTAGATTTGTTCCCAAATAAGCTTGAACTTTCACCCAGTTGAGTAGACATTAATGCAAATTCCGACCAGATTGGCTTGATACCATCCCATGCACGTCAAAATTATTCATCTAGCCAAAATAAAACTCTGTATCTCTTCATTCCTTCTTTTTCCTACATCATATCCAAACAAAAAAAAATGTCCCAAATAGAAGCACTTTCTCGATCCAATTTAGGGTTCATGTCAATCATGTTGTTGGAATAGAGAGAAAATTATTCATTGGCAATAACAAAAGAACACTACAAGAGGACCAGGGAAAACCGCCAATAGAGTAATTGAAACAACTAAGAAAACTTGTCCTTATCTTGGAGAGATGGACCAGGATGAACCTTAGCGAAAAAGGTGGATTTGAAAGAGGATGAGGAAGAAGAAGACCTGGGTAACCACAAAGATAGGAGAGATGTACACCAAAGTCAGCTGTTCTCGTCTCCTTCCTCCGGTTTCTGAGTCGAATCAGCAGGTGGCTTCTGCTTCGTGGATTCGTGCTTGAAGAAAATTGGCGTCGGGCAACGAGCAAGGAAAGAGATCAGTGCATGGTTTGGGGCGGAACACACAAGAAGAAGTGTCTGGGTAATTTTTGGGTGGGGTAAGAACTGAATTTTGATGTGGGTTTCAGTATTTTTTGGGCGTGCACATAGCGATACATGGTGCACACATAACATTGCTCTTATTTTATTGTATGAAAGGGGATTTTTTTCAAAGTAATCTAAAATATACTTATTATGTCTATTTTAATATACCAAATATATATTCTTAAACCTATATTTAATAGATAAGTTAATTAAGAAACTAGAATATTAAAAGAATTGTTAGAGAGACATCTAAAATCAATTTGATACCCCAATACAATGATATTGTGATTTGTGAGACTAAATGACTCAGTAATGTTGATGCAAAAGGCTTAATGAACAATTATAATTCTGCTTAGAACTTTAAGACCCATTAATTTGAATAAATTTGACAATGAGAATTGGAATTGGACTCAATTTTGGATGAAATTGACGTTGGAATTGGCCTCGATTCCAATTCCCTTCTGGTAGGAATTCAATCACAAAAATTGAAATTAACAATTCTGTTGTTTGACTGTAGGCATGAATTCAGTCACAAGAATTGAGTTATAAATTGGATATTTGCCAACATTATAAATTATTTAAAATTTAAACCACAAAAAATTATATACACTTGCATAAACATATAGACACACAAATTATATAATAAAACACACACAAACATATACATACACAAGCACACACAAACACACATTTATACACATACACATGCACACACAAACACAAATTATATACATACCAACAATACACACACACACACACACTGTAACATCATCCCAGTTTCACAACAAACAGTCGTCCGGTCGGGTCAGCTATATGAAGAAAACTAGGAAACAGTATTAAAACTAGTACATCTTTCACTATTATAAGGGAAAAGTTGTATTTGGTGAAACATTCAAAAATACCAATTATGCCCTCATTTTTATATTTTAATGACTTGACATATATTATAATCTATTTCAAAAAATAAAATACAATGTCCATTCAAGTAATTACACCATCAAAAAATTAAAAGTAATGATGAAAATCCATTTAAAATCAAAAAGGTTTTTAGTAGAGCTCCTACACCTACTATGGTAGGTTGTCATTAGGCATGTCAGCGGTCTATTCAAAGAAGGTTGTCATTAGGCATATCAGTGGTATTTTCGAGGAGATGACATTAAAACAATCAACTTTATTAAAGTCAAAATTAATATTTTTAGGTCAAAACGTATATTGTTTTACAAAATAAAAATTGTAATATTTATGTATATTTTTTACGGTCATTTTGAGTACTCATATGTATATGTTGCGGGCGCAGTCTGCTTTGATGCGGGTGCAACCCGCCTTGATGCGGGCGCAACCCGCACCGACCCGTCGGGGGCGGGCGAAGCCCGCCGTCGCCGGCCGAGTACTGTCGCGCATGGCCATAGGGGCGGAGCCCCGTCGCCGCCCACGACAAATTAACGACAAATGTCGCCGCCCACGACAAATGTCGCTCGCCGCCCACGACAAATGTCGTCCCCACGACAAATTTCGCACCACCGACAAATGTCGCACCCCAGCGAATGTCGCACCCCGCCGAATGTCGCACCCCACCGAAGTCGCACCCCGTCGATTGTCGCACCCCCGCCGAATGCCCCCAGGGCCGAAGGCCCTTGCCTGTCACTTGTAGCTGATATAAAAGAAAAGTACTGAAAAGTAAAACTCACTGCGGGAGCTGCATAAGAAGCTAAGGTTAAATGTGTAACTCATCCTGGTGATTTCACAGAGCCACTAAAAGAATGAATATGAAACAAATAACTGCATAACTGAAATGGTACAGTAAGTCTGGTACAAGGAAATCTTAAACATTAAAAATTACATCAAGTTCATGAATTAATAACAAGGTACCGAAAGGAAAAAAAAACTGAAAAGAAACCAAACTACAGGGTGGACTCCTCAAGAAAAACGCTCATTTTAAGCGCAACCTCCCATCTGGGTCCCCTGTAAAAACATGCCAAAAATGGGTCAGCCCAACGAGAGAGTAAGAAAATCCATTTTTCCAAGTGACACTAAAATTATTTAAAAGTGAATGCATGCTTGTAAAACCAGTTTTATATTACAGAAAAACTCATGCTAGTATGCTATGCATGCTCTGTCAAATATTATTAGTAACATAAATGTTCTGTTCTATGTTTACGTACCCTCGTATGTTTACTCATGTTCTGACGTTGGTTGTCTAAGTATTCTCTGACGTACGGTCTATTCTTGAGTTCTAAGTGGGTCATATTTGCACTTCTATTTCAGGCTCTAAGCAGAGTAGTTCCTAACGCGCAACTGCAGACTAACGATCCGAGTCTAACTAACGAACTCAGGTGTTCTAGTGTCACGCGGACACAAACTCGAATCTACTAATGGTCTAACAGGGGAAACCATCCCCCACAACTCTGAGGTCCATAAGGTACTCTACGCCTTATGAGAAAGATAGTGCGCCTCTATCAAGCACGAGAGGAGGACTCCTATGTGCTTACTAATCACCCTTGAACTAGTACTAATATGGTGGGGACATATCTTTCCGGTGTACTAAAGGCCGTTCATCATATTGATATGGTTGGCTAAACATTGTATTCACGCCCTCAGTATTACCTGTTCGTATCTTCGTGCATTTACGTGTAGGAGTTCCGTATCAGACACTAACCCGTGAACTAATTGTTATGAGATTTGGAATTGGTTATTCACATGCAACTAGCTAATTGAATAATTTCTAAATTTACCATTTTCCAAAGCGTACTAACTATTTTGTGCAGTTATAAGATTTATACGGAATTACACGCACCTACATCATACAATCTATTTGATATGTCTAGCCAAAAGGAACTGGATTTTCTTACCCCGGAATTTCGACGCTCGTACACTTGGCGTGGCGGCATCGCTTGATACTTGAAAATGCTCATAGCCCTTTTTTTATTTTCCCTATAACCCTAGAGAAGCAACAAAGGTTATGAGCGTCACTTCTAATTTTTAGGGCATACACCCTAATAAATTTGTCGGCAGTTAACTAAAAACCATCCTAAAATGGGAATGGACAATAGAGAAACATAATATTTAGGAAGGATTGTTACCTCGCTCCTAAGACCACGAAACCTTACACTGCAGGCCAACCAAAATCTGAATAGTAGGAGTTGCGAATTTCGATTCCCGTGATCGAAGGCGGGGCGAACATAAGAGAACTGAAATCGTTAATAAAATGTCAAATTTCACTTTCCGGTGGCCGGAGGAGAAGTGAAAGTTCGATACAAACCAACACTTCGAGAAAACTTACCCCAAGGACAAGATGTCCACTGTTTAGGGCCGGTGGAACAGCACTCCTGCGAAAATTCCAGAGAAAGCACAGGAAAAAAGGCGGTAATGAAATCTGAAACCCTATAATAACCATGAGAAGGAGTCGACTAAGGCTGTAGGGGCGGTACTCACCTTCTCAAGAAGTTTACAAAACCTTAGGAGAACTCCCGTCCGGCTAAGGCCTGCTATGCGGTCCGCAAAGAAAGGAAACCAACGCCGGCTGATATCGAGCAGCCATCGGAAGGATCGCCGCTGGAGAAGTGAGAATAGCGATCGACGGCTTGCTCTAGGGCTCCGGCTGGGAAGACGATGTCGTCAGGAAGAGAGGGAGACTTCGACAATACGTTGCGGCAGAGGCGTGCGAAGGATAACGAGACATGAGGGTTACAGGCTTAAAAACTCACGCGCCTCAACTTTGTGGTTTTGATAACCGTCGGGTGATGAGAGGCGAACCGCTCTTCACAATAATTTGAGGAATTTCACACTTAATTTTATCAATAGGTTATTGGATCGTTGCTGGAGAAGTGAGAATAGCGATCGACGGCTTGCTCTAGGGCTCCGGCTGGGAAGACGATATCGCCAGGAAGAGAGGGAGACTTCGACAATACGTTGCGGCAGAGGCGTGCGAAGGATAGCGAGACATGAGGGTTACAGGCTTAAAAACTCACGCGCCTCAACTTTGTGGTTTTGATAACCGTCGGGTGATGAGAGGCGAACCGCTCTTCACAATAATTTGAGGAATTTCACACTTAATTTTATCAATAGGTTATTCCATTACACTCCGATACTTGGAATCTGTGCTACACCCTCACACTAAAAATTTACACGTGGAGAACACGTACACCACGACTGAAATTACTCCAACAATTAACGTAACACCATTTAACATACTAAATTCGTACCTCGACAAGACGCTGTCGCGATCAGATTTGCTCGTGCTCAAACCCTACAATTTAAATAAATTGTCGCGTCAGAAAAGCGGATGTTACAAATCTCCCCTCCTAAGAAAATTTTTGTCCCCGAAAATTACAAACATACCAGGGTCAAAGAGGAAGACATAATTATCAATCTTTCGAAGCTCATCTTCCCTTTCCCAAGAATACTCTGGTCGGCCACAGTTCATCCAAAGAACTTTTACGAACGGGATCTCTCTGCTCCTGAGCTTCTGAATGCTTGAGTCCACTATTCTGACTTGTTTAACATTGATCTGAAGATCTGATTCAATTGGGTCTTCCTCAGTACTGATTATCTGACTAAGATCTCTAACTGCTTTCCTCAGATAGGAAACGTGAATACATCATGTAGACCACTCATTTTCTTAGGCAAAGTCAATCTGTAGGCAACCTCACAAATACGCTCTAGTATCTCGAAATGACCAACGATTCTGTGACTCAATTTCTTCATCCGTTTGATTTGAGATACTCCTCTGACAGATTTGACCTTCAAGTAAACATAATCACTAATACTAAATTCTACTGTCTTGTGCCTTTGGTCATAATACTTGGCTTGGCGATCCTGAGCTATCTTCATACGTTCCTGAATGAGCTTGATACAATCGGTGGTCTTGTCAATCCATGACTCTCTAATAGCAGATCTTTCTTCGCTTTCAGCCCAACACAACGGTGTCCGACAGCGCCTACCATAAAGAGCCTTGAACGGTGTCATCCCAATACTTGCCTGATAACTGTTGTTGTAGGAGAACTCGACAAGAGTAACATATTTCTCCCACTTCCCTCCAAAGTCCAGGATGCACATCTGTAGCAAATCTTCCATGGTTCTATTTGTACGCTCAATCTGCCCATCTGTCTGGGGATGGAAAGCGGTACTGAAATGGAGCTTAGTGCCCAACCGCTCTTGGACATACCTCCACTCCTTAGAAGTAAATCTACCATCTCTGTCTGAAACTATGGTCTTGGGGGCACCGTGGAGTCGAACAATCTCATCTATATATAGCTGCGCTAATCTCAGATCCTGATCGGACTTCTTAATGGGAATGAAATGGACGATCTTGGAGAGACGGTCAACTATAACCCATAATGAGTCGTTCCCACTCTGAGATCTAGGTAGGTCATGAACAAAGTCCATAAATATGTCATCAAAGTTCCATTCTGGAATGGGTAGTGGCTGCAACTTGCCTCCTGGCCTCTGGCACTCGGGTTTAACTAATTTGCAAGTCTCACAATTCCCAACATATTCTGCAACGTCACCCTTCACGCCTGGCCACCAAACAATCTTCTTAAGGTCCGCATACATCTTCGTACTGCCCGGATGAATCGAATACCTGGAGTTGTGAGCTTCATACAGTACGTCCTCCCGAAGGTGGCTAACATCAGGGATGCACACCCTACCATCGAACAAAAGTAAATCCTCGTGAATACTGAAATTTTCCTTCTGACCTGCCTGAGTCAAATTCCATATCTCTGACATCTTTGGATTTAAGGGTAGAGCTGTTCTGATTCTCTCCTTGATGTCGCAAGTGACCTCCATCCAACCCAATCTTGCAGATCCAACCTTTGAACGCGGCACAACACTGATCTCTAGCCTTTCCAACTCTCGCACTAGCTCTTGCTGAGTAAGGAGAAAATAACTCGATCCTCTGCGACTAAGTGCATCAGCTACCACATTTTCCTTTCCTGGGTGGTACTGAATGCCCACCTCATAGTCATACAGAAAATCTATCCATCTGCGCTGCCTCATATTGAGTTCTTGCTGATCGAAAATATACTTGAGACTTTTATGATCTGTGAAGATCTCACAACGGACCCCATAAAGATAATGCCTCCAAATCTTCAGAGCGTGGATGACCGCTGCTAGCTCCAGATCATGCACGGGATAGTTCTTCTCATGATCCTTCAACTATCTGGAGGCGAAGGCTATAACCTTACCATGCTGCATAAGTACACAACCCAAACCTTGACCCGAGGCGTCGCTATATATCTGAAATCCATCCGACCCTGATGGTAGACTCAGAATCGGGGCGGACATCAACCTGTTCTTCAGCTCCTCATATGCTAATTCACACTCCACTGTCCAACTAAAAGCTTTACCCTTCCTGGCAAGTGAAGTCAGTGGTAATGCTAACTTCGAGAAGTCTTTAATAAATCTCCTGTAGTAACCTGCCAAACCCAAGAAGCTGCGGACCTCCGTGACTGCCCTTGGTCTCAGCCATTCTCTTATTGCTTCTATCTTCTTCGGGTCGACGGACAGACCTCTCTGACTGATAACATGTCCCAAAAATGATATCTCTGACAGCCAAAATTCGCACTTAGAAAATTTTGCATATAGCTGATTCCCTCTGAGCGTCTCCAAAATAGTCCTGAGATGAGAGACGTGATCTTCTGCATTTCTATAATACACCAAAATATCATCTATGAAGACAATAACGAAACGGTCTATGAATTCCCGGAAAACTCAGTTCATTAAATCCATAAAAGCTGACGGGGCATTGGTCAGCCCAAACGGCATAACCACGAACTCATAATGTCCGTATCTGGTCCTGAAGGCCGTCTTCTGAATGTCTGCTTCCCGAATCTTCAACTGATGATAACTTGACCCGAGATCCAACTTAGAAAACGTACAAGACCCCTCAGGCTGGTCAAACAAATCATCATTCCTAGGGATATGATACTTATTCTTAACTGTCAATTTGTTAAGCTCGCGGTAGTCGATGCATAACCTCAGACTACCATCCTTTTTCTTTAAAAATAAAACTGGCGCACCCCAAGACGAAGTGCTAGGGCGAATAAAACCCAGTTCGAGCAACTCTTGCAACTGAACCTTCAACTCTGCAAGTTCTCTGGGGGCCATACGATAAGGAGACTTGGACACTGGTGCCGCTCCAGGTACAAGATCAATCTAGAAGTCGATCTCTCTAGTAGGAGGAGCACCAGGTAATTCTTCTGAAAAGACGTCAGGAAATTCCTGAACCACGGGAACCTCTAACAAAACACTCTTGACTTCTGCATTCATTAGCACTAAGAAGGTTTCACAACCTTTGCTAATGCATCTAACAGCCTTAACAGACGAGATAATCAGTTTGGCCACTCCCTTCATGCCCTAAAAAGTAACAACGATCTGGTTGGGTCCTTCAAATTGTATTAGCTTATCCCTGCAATTTATCTTGGCGTTGACAACCGATAACCAGCCCATCCCCACAATCAAATCATAACTTGCGATAGGAAGAAGCAAATCTTCTACAACAACCTCTGCTTCTACAAATTGCACTGGAACCCTGCACCTATCTCTGGTCTGTAAGAGGGATCCATTAGGCATCATGACCTCTAACGATACTGCCTCTAAAAAGACTTCTAATCTCAACCTACGCACTAGAGATTCTGCTATGAACAAGTGCGAAGCGCCCGTGTCAAAGAGAATCTTGGAAGGTATATCATGAATCATAAGAATGCCTACATGAATGATTTATCACGAAAATTTTTCAGTGTCACTATGGAGGATTTAAATAAATTTTCTCTAAGACAGACTTAACATAACTCATACCTGTCACCACATCCTCTTGCTCCTTTGCCTCCTGCTGGCCAAGCCCATAAGCTCTGGGTTGCACTGTACCTCGTACCGGAGTCTGCCTTACTTCAGAGCCCATCTGTGTCTTTTCTTTATCAGCTCTGGTAGGACCACCGACCTCAAACTTTGATTACAGAAAGAGTTTACAATATGAAACTACGGTAGCCAAAGTAATTTTAAAAAAATATGATCGAAAACTTAAGCTTAGATTACCTGGTCACGCTAGCTCCCTGGCAATAGCGTGCTATGTGTCCCGGTTGATGACACTTGTAACAAACCCCTGCGATAGCCAAACACTCTCCATAATGGTATCGATAACACTTCGGGCAAAGGGGGTAATCCTTGGTCCTGGTCCCAGTCTGATTACCTTTCCGGGCTCCTGACCTATGCTTCTTGTTCCAGTTTCTACCCTGGTTATTCTTGTTATGTTGCTGCTGAGGCGCATCCTGAGGTCGCTTCGAATGGAAATTGTTGCGCTTTTGTACCTTTTGCTGATCAGCTTCTAATTTCCTGGCAGTGTCCACTAAACTCTTATAATCTGCATTTACCATTGTCATCAACGGCTGCCTCAACGAATCCCATAAACCGTCCACAAAACGGCTGCGCTTCTTGTTCTCATCCCCCTGCATCGTGCCCGCATAACGAGAAAGATGGGTCAACTCTCGTTCATAAATCACCATTGTCTTGTCCCCCTGGATCAGCTTAAGGTACTTCTCTTGGAGACTGCGGCGCTCGGACGGGGGAACAAACCAGCTAGCCAGCACTGACGAGAATTCATTCCAGGTAAACATGTCTGCGGTACGACCTGACAACATGGGTAAACATAAACCATTATGCTAAAGAATAAGGAAATCTAGGTAGATACAAATGTTATACTAAAGCACTTACGAGCGGGGTCGTCTGCCAATTGTCTGGTCCACCACTGATGGGCCTCTCCTTGCAGGAGAAAACCCGCTAACAGAACCTTCTTGTTCTCTGGGCACTCCATCAGCTCAAGCAGTTCACGGGTCTTAATCAGCCAATCATCAGTCTCCATTGGCGTCTCTTCTCCAGTTTAGTTTGAGGGGTGAAGATTCCAGAGATTCCTCAGATAACGCTCCAACCCTAGATTCTCTGCAGCAGGCACTGGAAGTGCGACTTGATTTGTAGCAGGCAGTGCATTTCTGAATTCCACCATGGCTAAGGCCACCATTCTAGCAATAATAACGGCCATATCTGCTGGGTCTGGCACTGCTGGTGCTGCAGGCGCTGCTGGGGCACTATTATCATCCATATCTATCTCAGGTGTAGTATTCTAGCGAGAAGGCTCGCCGGCCTCACTAGTACGTGGAACCTATATCACGCGAGGAAAGGAATATTTATTGATGTCTGAGAATAAAATTAAGGATCTATTAAGAAAATAACGCATACACATCTTGAAAACTAGATAGAACTTGATGACTCTAACGTCGAAAAAGTAGTTAAGCTGCAATCCTATGACTCTGTGAATTTTCTAGGTCATGGGATCCTAAACCTGCCTCTGATACCAATTTGTAACACCCCATTCCAGTTTCACAACAAACAGCCGTCCGGTCGGGTCAGGTATATGAAGAAAACTAAGAAACAATATTAAAACTAGTACATAACAGGTATAAAAGAAAAGTAAAACTCACAGCGGGAGCTGCATAAGAAGCTAAGGTTAAATGTGTACCTCATCCTGGTGATTTCACAGAGCCACTAAAAGAATGAATAGAAAACAAATAACTGCATAACTGAAATGGTACAGTAAGTCTGGTACAAAGAAATCTTAAACATTAAAAATTACATCAAGTTCATGAATTTAATAACAAGGCACCGAAAGGAAAAAAAACTGAAAAGAAACCAAACTACAGGGTGGACTCCTCAAGAAAAACGCTCATCCTAAGCTCAATCTCTCATCTGGGTCCCCTGTAAAAACATGCCCAAAAATGGGTCAGCCCAACGGGAGAGTATGAAAATTCATTCCTCCAAGTGACACTAAAATTATTTAAAAGTGAATGCATGCTTTTAAAACCAGTTTCATATTCCAGAAAAACTCGTGCTAGTATGTTATGCATGCTCTGTCAAATATTATTAGTAACATAAATGTTCTGTTCTATTTTTACGTACCCTCGTATGTTTACTCAAGTTCTGACGTTGGTTGTCTAAGTATTCTCTGGCGTACGGTCTATTCTTGAGTTCTAAGTGAGTCATATTTGCACTTCTATTTCAGGCTCTAAGCCGAGTAGTTCCTAACGCGCAACTGCAGACTAACGATCCGAGTCTAACTAACGAACTCAGGTGTTCTAGTGTCACGCGGACATAGACTCAATCTACTAATGGTCTAAAAGGGGGAAACCATCCCCCACAACTCTGAGGTCCATAAGGTACTCTACGCCTTATGAGAAAGATAGTGCGCCTCTATCAAGCATGAGAGGAGGACTCATATGTGCTTACTAATCACCCTTGAACTAGTACTACTCTGGTGGGGACATATCTTTCCGGTGTACTAAAGGCCGTTCATCATATTGATATGGTTGGCTAAACGTTGTATTCACGCCCTCAGTATTACCTATTCGTATCTATTTGCATTTACGTGTAGGAGTTCCGTATCAGACACTAACCCGTGAACTAAATGTTAAGAGATTTGGAATTGGTTATTCACATGCAACTAGCTAATTGAATAATTTCTAAATTTACCATTTTCCGAAGCGTACTAACTATTTTGTGCACTTATAAGATTTATATGGAATTACACGCACCTACATCATACAATCTATTTGATATGTCTAGCTAAAAGGAACTGGATTTTCTTACCCCGGGATTTCGACGCTCGTACACCTGGCGTGGCGGCATCGCTTGATACTTGAAAATGCTCACAGCCCTTTTTTTTTAATTTTCCCTACAACCCTAGAGAAGCAGAAAAGGTTATGAGCGTCACTTCTAATTTTTAGGGCATACACCCTAATAAATTTGTCGGCAATTAACTAAAAACCATCATCCTAAAATGGGAATGGACAATAGAGAAACATAATTTCTAGGAAGGATTGTTACCTCGCTCCTATGACCACGGAACCTTACACTGCAGGACAACCAAAATCTGAATAAAAGGAGTTGCGAACTTCGATTCCCGAGATCGAAGGCGGGGCGAACTTAAGAAAACTGAAATCGTTAATAAAATGTCAAATTTTACTTTCCAGTGGCCGGAGGAGAAGTTAAATTCGATACAAACCAACACTTCGAGAAAACTTACCCCAAGGACAAGGTGTCCACTGTTTAGGGCTAGTGGAACAGCACTCCTGTGGAAATTCTGGAGAAAGCATAGGAAAAAGGGCGGTAATGAAATCTGAAACCCTACAATAACCATGAGAAGGAGTCGACTAAGGCTGTAGGGGCGGTACTCACCTTCTCAAGAAGTTTACGGAACCTTAGGAGAACTCCCGTCCGGCTAGGGCCTGCTATGCGGTCCGCAAAGAAAGGAGGAAACCAACGCCGACTGATATCGAGCAACCACAGGAAGGATCGCCGCTGGAGAAGTGAGAATGGCGATCGACGACTGGCTCTAGGGCTCCGGCTGGGAAGACGATGTCTCCAGGAAGAGAGGGAGACAGCGACAATACGTTGTGGGAGAGGCGTGCGAAGGATAGCGAGACATGATGGTTACGGGCTTAAAAACTCACGCGCCTCAACTTTGCGGTTTTGATAACCGTCGGGTGATGAGAGGCGAACCGCTCTTCACAATAATTTGAGGAATTTCACACTTAATTTTATCAATAGGTTATTCCATTACACTCCGATACTTAGAATCTGTGCCACACCCTCACACTAAAAATTTACATGTGGAGAACACGTACACCACGACTGAAATTACTCCAACAATTAACGTAACACCATTTAACATACTAAATTCGTACCTCGACAAGACGCTGCCGCGATCAGATTTACACGTGCTCAAACCCTACAATTTAAATAAATTGTCGCGTCAGAAAAGCGGATGTTACACACACACTAACATGTACACGTTCATATACACAAATTATACACACTCACGAACATACATACATAAATCTTACACATTCACGAACACTCGCGAACTTATACAAAAACACAAATATTTACTCAAATATGAAATATTATATACACATACTTCTACACCAAAAATAAAAGGCTCAAAAATGCAAATAAAAATGTTCCCTACAAGCAGAAATCTGCACAGAACCAGTGAAGGCTTGGATGTGTGATAACACAACAATGGAGGCAAATGAGGTGTTGGAATAAAGAGAAAGGATCGTGCCTCTGATGCTCGGGTGCGAGAGACAAAAGAGGCGTCAAAATATGGCAAAATTTTTGGGGACGGACTTTGTCCTCAAATCTAGGGTGGGGCGGGTCAGTGTTTTTACACATCGGGTGAGTGTTTTTACTCTCTTGGACATCATTTTGTCTGAGCCAATATTTTATGGCAAGATAGCATTTTATCATCCCAAACAAGTATTTTTGCGGGCCCAAATGAGCAAAACTTTCATGTGTTGCATTCTGGACGACCCCTCCCTAGATTTGGGCCCCAAAATTCCTCCAAAATATGCGATGTTGGCCTTCTATGGATTCGATCGAGGGGTCATAAATGTTGGGTGAGGTTAACTGTCAGGGTGAGGTTAGGACGTCATTTGAAGAAGGGTGAGTCCGGGAAGAATTTTTGTGTATGCTGTGGGAGAAAAATGCTGTGAGGATTTTATTTCCCCATGTTAACCTATTTAGGATGGTCTTGGTGGGAGAGATAAATGACTTATTTTGAATTCTCATAGAATCGGTCTAATTCCAAATCCGTCCCTATTAGTGGGCGCACTGAACGGTGGAATTTAAATTTGGGGACCAATTCCAATTCCCACCCCTAATTTTGTGCAAACGAATGGGATCTTATGGTTTCTTTGGCTAAATTGACAGCTAAAGTTTCTTGCATATTAATTTTTTGGCATAAATTAATTAGTGCTTCTTGAAGGGTTCAAGAAACCCCTTATTTCATTTAGCAATGAGCATGGATCATACAAGAGCCTTACATGATCAATGCAAAATTCATGCTGAGAACCATGCGAGTTTCTGGATAGATAAAATGCAGAGAAAATTAAGGGCATGCCACGCAAAAAGACCTCTTTTAACAATAAATATGGTTTCTTGTGGCATCATCCTGCCCTTCTCATTAGGTATCCGTAGGGTAAGGAAATCCTAAAAATCAATAGATGGAGAGAGAGATCAGATTTTGCATTGGATCATGTGTCCCCAAGTCATGTCCCTGCTATAAAGATGGCGTGGGGCTGTCCTTTGCTCGAGAAAGCGACTCTGATACGATGGAGACAAATACCCCTGACACAACATACACTTCATATCCACCCAACTAGTGATGCAATGAAGACGATCCTGCTCGTGGGTTCTCTCAATGCTAGACCAATACGCTCTTACCTGATCTAAAAACCTAAGTTTCACAACCTTGACGTGACGCTCACCGAATGACTCAAAATGGTCAAAACATTACTCCATATTCACGAGCCAATAACTGAAAGACTCGAGACTCAATGAGCCGTCAAAAAAAGGGGCATCAGTCCGAAACTGCCACTCGAGATCTCTCTCAAAACATCGATCCTCATAATAATCATCCCTAAGGTAATTGAGTCGTGTTGAAGGATCAATGCGATCCGCTCGCCTGCAAAGATATGAACGACGACAATCATTATATCGATCGTTTTTAGTATAGTAGGATCGTGTCGGTGGATCAACACAATCTATGAAAGTAGTGTGTCGCGATCAAGAGTAATCATCGTAGTAACATGAGGATCTCCTTGAAGAGGCTCTAGGGGAGCGGGTGTAAGTGGATTCGGGATCCCCAATTAGGGGAGAGGAATATTGGCGATACCTAGCCATGAAGAAACCTATAGACTCTACAACTGCGTATCAAAAGAGTGCTCGCAACCTTGCTTTGATATCAATTGACGCAGGACGAATTTATAGACGGCGGATGAACGATGCCCTAACCCTACGTGCAATGCAAAGCCTAATAGATAAATCAAAATCAACAATAAATAATTTAATCACACGCACATAACTTTAACAATGATAAAATAATTCAATAGGGCAAATCAAACTTAGGCTTTCCTCTGCGTGGAGGGCCAAAGTAAGAGCGCGCGACGAATAAACCCTGCAAATCACAATAATAATCTAAAACAAACAATTACTATTTCGGAGATCCAAACAAACATGAAATCATAACCTCATATGTTAATATTGAGATTTTAAGTTCCACACAACAAATAATTAAGTTTCTCACAATCTAAAATCAAATCGTAAACACCAAATACAAGATGAATATCCATGTTTCTAGGGGTATCAAGTTCATAAAAATTCACTTATTCTCTCAGGATTGTGTTGGGACATGTTTGCATATCACTTAAAATCACATTAGTTTTCGGTATGAGCCTCTCAGGTCGAGTACAATTTATTATATGATCATCTTCTTTGATCCTCTACTCTCAAATGTTATATTCCATGTAAGTTTTAAATGTTTCATTATTTATTAGGTGAGAATATGTCATCCAAATGATGAACATACTCAACTAACTCACTAGGATATGACTATCATGTGTTGAATCTATCTAAGAAATGGTACATCAGGAGGCTCATCAGACATGGTATAATAACGTTCGTCGAATGTGCGACAAACATTCGAGGCATCAACACCAGGGCATGCCTCTATAGTGCAATGAATGTTTCCTATGAGTGGTGATTCTTTAGGAGGCTCACTGGCGGGATATAAATTCTTTGAGAGGGATGAATAACCAAATAAATTTTCGAGACATCGATGGTGTCCTCAAGCGTATGTGATTCATTCGTTGGATAAATAACTTTATACACTCGACTTTCACTAATGAATGAACTCGTTGTGTAACACCCCGGTCTATTGTGAACGCGCTACAGGTTTGCAGACCAGTGACCCCAACCTATCTCCAAGGATCTGATTGGACGCAACCTGCTAATTTCAATGGCGAGTTGTTGGGGCTGGGGCTTGAACCGCAGACCTCCTAGAGAAGGGAGCTCCAAACTAGTCCTCATCACCAATTGTGCTGCATGCATTCACCTGAATAAAATTCTCATATGGATGGAATGTAATTAATAAACATTTTATCAAGTACAACCTGAGGTCTATCTACATCACTTTCCTAACATTTAATATCTCCATTAGTCCGGGCTACTTAATCATGAGTGAACTCATCTCACCATCTAACAGTAGATTCCCTGTAAACCACTGGGTCTCTAAATGTCCTTTACCTTGTCACTTAACACACTAAATCTGTTTGTGGTTGATACTGTGGCAGGGCATGCCCTTCTGTGCCCGTGGGAACACAAATAGGCTCAATATTGAATCCGAATTGAGGCTTCCTAAGGGAGGTCATGGTGATCATTGAAATGACAAGACTCGAATTATGATATTGGAAGGGGTCAAGTAGTATATCGTCGAGGTAGAGTGACTTAGCCCGAAGTCTCAGGTTTTAACCCATCAATGCTAGTACTAGTAGTCAAGGTCCCAATTGGGTACTTAAAACTGTTTAAGTGTGTATCTATGCAATCAAGCTGACCTAATATGAGTCTAAAATTCAGCATTTGACACTTTGTTATAGAGATACTCGCTTGGAAATTGAGGTTATTAGGAGTTGTCATGGATCACCTATAGATCTTATCACCACATAACACATGAATATCTGAACCTGAAGCTTTGGTACCACACATGACGAGACTATATGGTTCATAACATACCTAATTATATATGATTATACAAGAAGCCACACAATCAATGAGCCTTATTAACAATTAACTAACTATATTCCTAATACAATATGTCTAAATGTGTCGATCATGTAAATTTATATTGTACAGTTAATTACTTAACATGACTTTGAAGCCTATGTTATTAAGGCTTTCGTTTGGTTTAGCGTTTTGCTCAGGCGGCGGGAGGAGGGCTTTTGGAATCAGAGAGGGGAGACTGCGGTTGGAATCCCTCCGTTTTCCTCCATTTCCCATGGCGCGACGGGTGCAAATGCCGCCGCCGGCCATTTGGTTACCTGCCATGCAGTGCTGTTTGCCCCAAACGGAGAGCTCCAAACGCTGCGCCAAATCAAGCCTAAAGGTGTGCCTAAGGCTCAAGGCTCAGAGGTTTACGCCTCCGTGCACCTTATTTGCGCCTTTGGAATATAAAATGTGCGTCTGAGTGAGATTTTTGTTGAATAATGTAAGAACTCAATAGTTTTTTATTGATTTAGTGTTTGTGAAAGATAATTGTGCGTTGAGACTTAAATATGATGCAAGTGACCACATTGATTCTATTTTTTAAGAGATACAATCGATAATGATGAATGATTAATTAGTAGAATAGATGAAGAATTTGATCGAGAAGCTGAAATGATGTTTAATGCTGATTATTTAAAATGAACGTGGTTGCCCTTTGCCTTCATCAGGCACGCGCCTATGTCTTGAGTAGTTGAGCCTCGCGCCTAGGCTTCACGATCCCTTTGCGCTTTTAATAACTAAGTTTGAAATATGCATGGTTAATCTCAAATGATTACAAATAATGCAAATATTGTTAACATGAAATAATTGCATATTATTAAAAAAGTCAGAAAGTGTATCAAGCGACTAAAATTACATGCAAAAGATGTAAATGCTCCATATTGAATATAACTAAGAACAAAGTATATTTGTACATTGAGAGGAAAATTAATATTAAAATTAAAGCTTATCAAATGATCTATCTGGATGCGGAATGAACGAAGTAGTGGGGTTTGGGTAATGATAAAAGTGGCGTGTTGGTTCGAATGTGTGGTTTTAGGGGAAATGATATGAAATATTGGGTTATGGCAGTGGCGGCTTGACTTATGGAGGGGTAGGGAGCTGGTGGCTTCTAAGAGAGGAGGTGGTGGGGTTGTTGTAGGGTCGTGAGTGGTCGAAATATAATAGGCAATAAAGGCGATAATGGGTTATTGCTCTTGCAGTGGTTGTAAGAAAGGAGGATGAATGTCTTTAGCAGGACAAGGCGGTGGTTGAGTTTTGAAGGGGGGTCACAGTCACATGACCAAGGAGAAGGCAACTCTGATATCATGTTCAAATGAATATTGTGTGTTGTTGTTTTAGCACACATAAGGGTAAAACTCCGCCAACGAGTATACATGATGCAACAGAATGCAAAGGAATAAGAATATAAATTGCACGATAAATACAAATATATACCTTAGAGGCTTAGAGTCCAATTAGTCTTACAGATTTAGCTGAGTTGATAGTGGGCTTGATGAAAATTCAATTAGCATTTTGTTGGAGACCCTTATGATTCATAAGTCCCCTTTTAAGTATATTTTCCCCTGTAAAGAACAAGTCAGAAAGAAAATAACTATTAGGTTTGATTCAATAATGGTGTAGTTAACTAATAATTTTTCAGTTGGCTATGCTGCTGGTGTAACACCTGTTATATATAACTAAACTTGAAAGCGTCTCCCATGTTGTTAGGGAAGTTTGCTCATCTTAGCCAAAACAAATAAATAAAAAATTACCTGTTTTTCACCTGCAGTGGTAAAATGAAGGCCACTCAATTCTATTGAGACTGGTTTTACTCTGCATCAGTCCATAGCATCGGACGGGGGCGCATACATTTTCTAACAATCATTTTTCTTCGCACCTTGTTTGATTCTCGAACTTTTTTTTTTCTTAAGCTGTTAAGTCCAAACATGACCTCTGTTTTGGTTACAACAAGTCAACAACGACAACATTTGACTCATTGAGAGCTGATGTTGTTTCAACAAAAGATCCTGATCCAGTGGCAGAAAGTCAAGAGGTCTTGTAGCAGACTGCAGAACATACAATTTTGATGAGAGGGCTTCAGACAAGATAGGCTTAAAATTTGTGTAGATATAAAATGCACTATTTACTTGAAGTGTCATCTTAATGCATATTTACTTTATAATATTTTACAATTACGAGCAGGAAAAAAGTAGAAATAAACCTATGCCCGCACCCCCCCCCCGATAAAAACAAACTTATTAATAGCTCCCTTAGATCGCAGGAATGGGAATGAGTAGGATAAGTAATTTAACTTATAATTATGTATATCTCAATTTTTTGGCTGCATTCATGTAAAGCATAGTTCATTGCCTTTCTCACTCATTGACAAGTCTTCTTACGTGTGATGTAGTGCCTTTTAGAATATCAATGAAAATATTCCTAATAAAACTTGTCCTTCTATTAATCATCTAATTTAGTTTGATTCAAAAGTTCAATTTCCTTTTCTTAGCTATTTATTTTGTAAGTTTATAATTCATCACTGTTTAAATGTCAGCTTTTCATACCGAGGGAATTGTTTATGTTATTATTGGTTTTGTACTTAAAACACACTCCTAACTACTATTCCATATTATGTAGTTTATACTGAACACATGTGCTCCTAACTGCTATTCCACATTATGTAGTTAAACTCTCTTGAAATCATCTTACAAACGTTGTAAAATGTTTTTTCCATCTAAAATCAAGTGTGTTAATGATATTTTAATTTTACTTTCAAATCAATTAAGCACTATTTTTATTTCTTAAAAGTAGAGTTCACCTTCATTATTATAGAATAATTAAAATGAGGTGTTGATTTGCCTGTGACATCTTCAAATCCTACACCACACTCCAATTAACTCTCTTCTTTTACCATCTGAAGCCCTAAAATGCCGTAGAACAATTATATTTTTAAGATAAGACTTGGCCAAACCTTAATTACTTTTCATCATGACATGTTTGTGCTTGGCTCAGTGTTTGCTGGTGATGTCCTAGTCAACCTTTACTTACTTTTACCTAAATCAGGTTATTTATTGGAAACTACTTCACCAACCTTTAACATTTCCTTTTCATAGTTGAGTTGAGGGTTCCATTATTTATTGGGAATTCCCCACTGTTGTGTCAAATTAGCTTCCTTTCCTTTAATTTTTTGCATTGCTTTATTATTTTTTTATTAGCTTAATATCAAGTCTCAGTCTTTCTCTTGCAACCTTGTGATTTTATCACTGCTGTTATAGTTTTTACTTCTTCAGCCTTACTACATCCATATTCTTATAGTTTGTGGTGTATACTGATTAGGTATTGGAATGACCAAGAGGTTCTGCAAAAACTAGGCCAAGCCATGGGAATGGGTTCTTCAGGGGAGGCTTTAGTTGCATCTGAACCGTCTGGAACTGAGCATGGAGAAGAGGATGCAGAATATGAGGATGAGTCTGCAGTCCATCAAGCTGCCAGTGTTGGTGATGCTGAGGTAAATATACAAATAATGGACTACTCTAATTAGATTTTTACGATCCATAAAGCTGTGGAATCACTTGCTGTAGCTAAATTTCTTTGGTAGTATAATTTCATGATGTCTAAATTCGATATTTTTTAAATGAGAACAAAAAATATAAGAGGTATTTATATAATTTAATATCCTTCAGGTTTCATAAGAGAATTCACGAGAACACCATAAAAATGATGTGAATTGCACTAATGTGTACAAGAATTGCATTTTATATTCTCATGAGTATTGATTTTTTAGTTTTTTTTTCTGAGCTTCTAAACTCTGATTGATTTGGAGATCTGATCATGGGAGGATCACATCCAATGATTTAATCAAAAGAAGTCAATTGGTCTTATTTATAGATTTTGAACCTTTGAGATGTAGAACATCTACAAAGAGTCCATATGAGAAATCAGATTACCAATCAGACGCCTGATATAGAAGATCAAATTCCATGTAGTCTTGGCCATCAAATGGGAGTCCATTTTAGAAATCGAATGGATTCGGTCTTATACAAAAACCGGTGGGTGGGGTTTACCCGTGGAAGGATCTATAATTGTATTGTTTTTAATGGTTTATTTTAGGCTCCTTTGAATGGATTGGAGTTGAGATATTTTCTCTATTGATTCTCTCTTGTTTTTAAATACTTTGATTCCTTTGTAAACTTATCAATAGCATTGGATGGAATCTTTTTAAGCTTGAACAATCTGCCCTCTCTCTTTGTCCATGGACTCCCATTACGGATTAATGCTGCCAACGTCTTCTCCTCCTCTCACCTCAGCAGTTCAAAGGGCACCACCCATGACTACATGGTCCGCGCCGTGGACGTCGAGTGATCTTGACATCTCGACACTTAGTCGGTCTCATTCTTGTGGTTGCCTCCTATGGTTGTCATTGATTGGTTCACCAAAAAGGTCCCTTTTTCAACATCACTTCTCTTCAAATGGCACCCATGATAAAGTGCTATTTACCAGTTTAAAACTACGCCAACTTGCACCATGCTCTGGATTTGATATAAAACCCACTTGAAATGAGCATGGCATCAAGAGAAGTTTGAGGGAATTTCACCATTAATTCTTCTCTATAGGTTGCATAGATGATAGGTGGAAGTAATGATATAATCTAAGGTAACACCAAGGCTAAGTTGTGCTAGGATCACAGAATTTCTCTGTTATGTAGTGAAATCATGGTGACAGACCTAAATAATCTATGGAGCCATCTATCTGTTCTTAGCCCCTGATCTCAATTCGGCTAGTATGATAGAAATAGCTATAGAATGGAAAATCCCAAGGTGGTAGCTAAAATGCTCTATTACCTTCCAAAGGTGGTCCTTCATCCTCAGTAAATAAATAAAGGGAAGAACCCTACTGATGGCTAGAGATTTGCCCCCTCCTTTTTAAAATTATGCCATAGGAGATTTGCCCCTCCTTGTATGATTGTATGTGTTGAAACTCCGCCTTTCTTTAAAAAAGAAGAAAGATGGGAAGGAATGACCAGTGCAATTGTAGTAAACAACACCATTACCGGGTCTAATAATATTTATTTATTTTTTTGATAGAAATGCTTAAGGAGATAGAGTTTAGGTTACCTATTAAAATAGACAACAAGAAGTATTTTTCATCCTAAGGATGCTTGCGAAGAAAAAGATAATTGTTGTCATCAGACACAAACAATATAGGAACCTTATTTTTAGTAACCTACTATAAATCAGGGATATAAAATATGCAACATTTATGCCCTTACATGGATTTAGAAGTGGTTTGCGGTGAAATTAGACATACACTGCCACCTCAAAATTTTCGTCACCAAGGAGAGAACTTGGGTGGGAAGGCCCAGAGTGTAGAGTCCATTTGACAGCCGCCCTCTATCACGGATATTCAGCATCCATCGATCGTGCACCACAAAGGATGAAGAGAATAAAGTGATGGAACAATTATGATCATTAGTAAGACGAATAACATGTAGTGTTGCCATCGACCACCGTGATAAACTTAGGACAAGAAGAATACGTATACTGAGAAGACTTCTGCGGGGTAATATGATTTGTCGCCCCAGAGTTCATAATCCAAGAGGGACTAAGGGGAAAACATGATATACCTTCACTGGAGATGGAGGCGAGGAAGCTGGAATTCTGAGTAACCAACTCCCGAAGGTTCTGAGGTTCTTCTTGCAAAATGTCAATGTCGAATTAAGAGGTGGTATGAATATTCACTGCAAGAGAAGCGTGATGTTGAGAGGTGGAGGGATGCGGCGGAAACCCATGTTTGTGATAATAGGTGGCCTAAGTATGATTCATCCTAGCACAATGGGTACACAAGCGAGTGGTTTGTCCCTTGGAGCGATTGAGACCATCGTCCCACCTCCCTGAGATCCATGGAGACCTTCGAGATGCCAAGGATGTGGAGGACGAACACCAATAAAGTGTTGGAGTAGGGGCAGGAGAGGGAGAGATCGAGACATTAATGGGCGGAGTCACCTTCAAGATCACAGTGCACACATCTGAGAGGACAAAATAGTGGAAGAGGTTAAGATGGTCGCACAAACAATGTGGAGATGAGGTGGTAGTCATACCATCATTAAGGTTATATCGACAACCTCCTTATGAGCATGTTGGGTAGCAAGATCCAACGTCGGAGGCTGGTGTTGAACCGTGTTGGAGCTAGTGGAGAACGGGCAGACTTGTGTCTAATCGCAGTGGTCTACTGGTCTTAGCGTCCTGACAGTTTGGTCCAGCGGTTTGGTGGTGAACCTCAGCTTGCGGTCAGGAGCAGCAACATCGGTATGAAGGAAGCCGTAACGGTCTAGCAGTAAGTCGCAGTAGTGGGATATCGGTTAGCCGCATCGATCTGGATGAAGCCACAACAGTTTGGCAGAAAGCCGCCGAAGCAGTCTGGATGAAACCACAGTGGTCTGGTTGAAGCCGCAACGGTCTGGTTGAAGCCGCAGCAGCGGATAAGTGGTTAACCGCAACAGCGGTCTGGTGGCAATCCGCGGTTGCAGTCCGATAGCTTGCAACAGCTGTGGTCTGGTGGGTAGCCGCAACTGCGGTATGGTGGCAACCCACAGTTGCGGTCTGGCGGCCTGTATCAGCGGTCTTCCCTGGAGCAGATAGGCGACTTTACTAGTTGCCGCTTGTTGTTTTATTATTTGTTGTATAGTGAGAGACTAGGCCTCCCGGCTTGTATTTAGTCCCACATCGGTTGTTGTATTCTCTCATCTTCCCCAATTTCTATAAATAAGGGACATACCTATGTAATGATTACCTTTTTGGAGCAATAAAGTTTGCCTTTATTTAGCTCTTTGTCCATTTTTTCACTTGGTATCAGTGCGATCGATCCTTTGCTTCCTTTTACGCGGTTTCTAGTCTGTCCGCGCGACTTCTCTTCTGTTGCGCGGTGTTCATTCTGTCCGCGCGGTTTCCCTCCCTGCCCTCCCTTGCTTGCTTCTCTTTCTGGTCGCGCGGTTTCCTTGAACGCGTGCTTCCTTTGCTTCTCTCTTCTCACTGCGGTTTCTCTAACCGCTTTGAGTTTCGCATTCAGGTCGTGACTTCTTTTTCTTGCCGTTGGTGTGTTGTCACCTTGACCGTGCAGTCTTTTTTCTTCTCGCTGCTTGTCTGTCCGAGCAGCTTCTCTTCCCTTTTGCGGACTCCGCATTTTGGTCGCGACATTTTTCTTGCCGCTAGTGTGTTTTATTATTTGTTGTATAGTGAGATACTAGGCCGCCCGACTTGTATTTAGTCTCACATCGGTTGTTGTATTCTTTCATCTCCCCCGATTTCTATAAATAAGGGGGCATACCTATGTAATGATTACTTTTTTGGAGCAATAAAGTTTGCCTTTATTTAGCTCTTTGTCCATTTTTTCACTTGGTATTAGTGCGATCGATCCTCTGCTCTCTTTCGCGCGGTTTCTAGTCTGTCCGCGCGGCTTCTCTTCCGTTCGCGCGGTGTTCATTCTGTCCGCGCAGTTTCCCTCCTTGCCTTCCCTTGCTTGCTTCTCTTTCTGGACGCGCGGTTTCCTTGAACGTGTGCTTCTTTTGCTTCTCTCTTCTCGCTGCGGTTTCTCTAACCGCTTCGAGTTCCGCATTCTGGTCGTGGCTTTTTTTTCTTGCCGCTGGTGTGTTGTCACCTTGACCGTGCGGTCTTTTTTCTTCTCGCTGCTTGTTTGTCTAAGCAGCTTCTCTTCCCTTTTGCGGACTCCGCATTTTGGTCGCGACATTTTTCTTGTCGCTGGTGTGTTGACACCGAGACTGTGCTGTCTTTGCTCCTGTTCGTGCGACTTGTTTTGCTGTTTGTCCGCGCGGGTTGTCCTGTGACACCGTGCGGTTTCTCTTCCCTTTTGCGGACTCCGCATTTTGGTCGCGACATTTTTCTTGCCGCTGGTGTGTTGACACCAAGACTGTGCGGTCTCTGCTCCTGTTCGCGCGGCTTGTTTCCCTGTTTGTCCGCGCGGGTTGTCCTGTGACACCGTGCGTTTTCTTTCTGTTTCTATGGACACTCCTACTCTCTCTATTCCTTCTTCTTTTTCCACTTCTTCTTTCTCTGCTTCTGGTAGTTTGGCGACTGCTTTGAAGCTTACATGTCCAAATTATCCTGACTGGAGTGTCTCTTTTGTTTTTCTCTTGCGTTCTCAGTGCAATTGTCATCATTTGACTGATGATCCTCCTCCTTCTGGATCTGTTTCTTTTGATGATTTGGATGCTTCTGATGCGTTGGTCCGGACTTGGTTGGCCAACAGTTTATCTGACGACTGCCTTTCTATCATTCGGCATGATCTGACGGTCAAGGTTGCCTGGAATCATCTTGCCGCCTTGTATTCCAAGGGCGCCCAAACTTCCCGGATATATACTCTGTATGCTGACCTTTTCGCTCGACCAGTCATGACTCCTGCTTCTGCCTATCAGGAGGTTCAAACTCTTGGTGCTGAACTTCTTCAACACCGCCCTTTTTCTGCGGATCTGGCCGAGCAACACCGACATTTTCAGGAATTTCTTGGTTGTTTGCTATTTACTTCGTCTGTCGGATTCCTATGATATGATTTGTCAGCAAATTCTTGGAGAGGCGGATACTCCAACTCTGGATGCTACTGCTGCTCAGATATCTGTTGTTACCACTCTTCTTCAACGTCCTTTGCCATCCTCTTCATCTCCGTCTCCTGATCTTGTAGCTCATCCAGCTCATTATGACATCTCTACTGGCCGTGGTGGCCGTACTGGTGGTCGAGGTGGTGGACGTGGTTCTTCCAAGCATCTTTGCTCCTATTGTGGCCGGCTTGGTCACTTGGTTGATCGGTGTTGGACCAAGTTTCCTCATCTTCGTCCAACTTCTGCTGATTCCTCCAAGCCGTCAACGTCTTCTCTTGCCACTTCTGGAACTGCTCAGTTGACTACTACGGGTAGGTGACTTATTGATTCTGGTGCCACAAATCATATGACCGGCAGTTCTCGCCTTTTCTCCTCTTTTAACACGAGCAACCGGTTACCTCCGGTTCTTATTGCGGATGGTTCTCCTTCTCCGGTTTGTGGGTCTGGCACTGTGCATATCACTCACTCTCTTCTGCTGCAAAACACCCTTTATGTCCCGAATTTTCCATGCAATCTTCTTTCAGTTACTGCTCTTTGTAAACAGTTGCATTGTGAAGCTATTTTTACTGCTTCTACTTGTGCTTTTCAGATTCCTCATTCCAAGGAGGTGATTGCTATTGGAACTGAGAGCGGCAGCTTGTTTTACCTTGATACTGCTGCTTTTTCTGCCTCTTCTCTGCTTCAGTGACATCTTTGTCTTGGACATCCTCCTCCTCAGATTCTTTATCAGCTTTTCCCAGATTTACCTCGCGGCGATTCTACTCTGGAGTGTGAAGCTTGTCAGTTTGGCAAGCATCACCGATCTACTTTTCCGACTAAGCAAGACCGCAGTTCCTCTCGCCCTTTTGATTTAGTTCATTCTGATGTTTGCGGTCCTGCTCGGCTGCTCCCCTTCAAACTATTGGTATGGGTAGTTTATATTTTGTTACATTCATTGATGATTTTTCCAGATGTACGTGGTTATATTTGCTTCGCGAATGCTCTGAGATTTTCTCTATTTTTTTTGCCTTTTATAATGAAATACGTACACAATTTGATACCCCTGTTAAAATTCTTCGTACTGATAATGCTAAATAATACCTTAGTCAGCAGTTTACTTGGTTTTGTTTGGATCATGACGTGGTCCATCAAACTATTTGTTCTTATACTTCGCAACAGAATGGTGTTGCGGAACGTAAGAATCGTCATCTTTTAGATGTGGCTCGTAGTCTTCTTACTCATATGCATGTTCCCCGGTCCTATTGGGGGTCATGCGGTTCTTCTTTCCTTTTTTCTCATTAATCGAGTTCCGTCTTTGGTTCTCCATGGCAAAACTCCCTTTTCTATTCTCTATCCTGATGTGACGCCCTTTCCGTTAGCTCTTTGTGTCTTTGGTTGCACAATGTTTGTTCACACTTTCTGCTTCTGGACGTGACAAACTTTCTCCTCTTTCTGTGAAGTGTATCTTTTTGGGCTATTATCCGACACAGAAAGTGTATCGTTGTTTTGATCCTGTTCTTCGAAAATAGTATGTGTCGGCGGATGTTACTTTCTTTGAGAATGCTCCATTCTTTTCTTCTCCCTCTCTTTCTTCTGCTTCTGATAGTTCTTCTCCTTCTCCCGTTGTTTCGACACCGCTTCCGGAGCCTGCCTTGCTTTCTTCTTCTCCTATTTCTAATTCTTCTTTTGACTCCTCTACTGTCCCTGCTTCTTCTTCTGAGCCGCTGCAACCAGTTCTCGGGCCAGTAGTCTCCTCTTTGGATGGGGCTGATACTATAGACAGGTCAGATCTCGATCTTCCGATTGCTCTTCGGAAAGGTGTTCGCTCCTGTACCCAACATCCTGTTCAGGCTGTGGTCTCTTATGCTCGGCTCTCTCCTTCCTCTAGGAGCTTTGCTCTGGCCCTCTCAGCTCATGTTGTTCCTGCTTCATATCAAGATGCTCTTGTTATCCCTCATTGGAAAGTTGTTATGGATGAAGAGATGCGCACTTTTATTGAGCGAGGTACTTGTACTCTTGTTCCTACGCCTCCCGGTGCTGATGTGGTTGGCTGTCGCTGGATCCTTGTTATTAAGTTTCTACCTGATGGATCTATTGCTCGGTATAAGGCCCAGCTTGTTGCCAAAGGTTTTACGCAGACTTATGGAGTGGATTTTTTTGACATTTTCCCTCCTGTGACAAGGATTACTACAATTCGTGTTCTTTTTTTGGTGGACGTCAACAGTGACTGGGAAATGTCTCAACTGGATGTGAAGAATGTCTTTCTTTATGGTGATTTACAAGAAATTGTCTATATGGAGCAACCTCCTAGGTATGTTGCTCAGGGGGAGTATCAGGTCTGTAAACTGCGAAAGGAAATCTATGGCCTTAAGCAAAGTCCCAGGGCCTGGTTTGACAAGTTCAATGAGTTCATTTCGTTGGTTGGGTTTACTAGAAGTACTGCGGATCAATTGTTATTCATTCGCAAGACATCAGCTGGTCTTGTTGTCCTTGTTGTTTATGTGAATGATATTCTTCTCACCGGGGATGATAGAGAAGGTGTGGAAATGACCAAGAAGCATCTCCTTAAGCATTTTGTTACTAAAGACATGAGATCTCCGAAGTATTTCCTGGGCATTGAGATATCCAGGAAACCAAGGTCTGTTATTCTTTCACAGAGAAAGTATGCCTTGGACCTTTTGAAAGAGACATGTCTTCTTGGAGCTAAATCGGCTCGTTCTCCGATGTCGATTGGAGATGACAAGTGTTAGAGTGATTACTCACCTCCTCTTGAGGATGCCACCATATACCGACGGCTTGTGGGGAAACTCATTTATCTGACAGTCACAAGACCAGATATTTACTATGCTGTTGGAAGAGTGAGTCAGTTTATGCAAGCTCCTAAGGAGTGTCATCTACAGTCGGCAATGAAGATTCTAGAATATGTGAAAGATGCTCCAGGAAAAGGACTTCTGTTTCAGAAAAATGGACATTTGAAGGTTGAGGCATATTTTGATGCAAGCTATGCAGATGATAAGGAAGATAGGAAGCCCACGTCTGGGTTTTGTACCTTTGTTGACGGGAATTTGGTTAGTTGGAAGAGCAAAAAACAAGTTGTCTCCAGGTCAAGCGCAGAAGCTGAGTATAGGAGCATGACTCTAACTACTTGCGAGCTGAAGTGGTTACAGACACTTATGCTTGATTTTGGAGAGCTTTATGATCATCCTCTCCCAATGTTCTGTGACAACAAAGCAGTCATATATATTTCGAGGAATCCTGTCTTCCACGAGAGGATGAAGCATATCGAGGTTGATTTCCACTTCATTAGAGAGGAGATTTCGAAGAATCAGATATACACTCCGTTTGTTACTTCAGAGAGAGAATTGACTGATTTCTTCACCAAGCCAGTTACTCCTTCCGAGGAGGTTTGTAGCAAGCTGAGCATGGTAAATATATATGCTCCAGCTTGAGGGGGAGTGTTGGAGCTAGTGGAGACGGGGCGGACTTGTGTCTAACCGCAGCAGTCTACTGGTCTTAGCGATCTGGCGGTTTGGTCCAGCGATTTGGTCCAGCGGTTTGGTCCAGCGGTTTGGTGGTGAACCTCAGCTTGCGGTTAGGAGCAGCAGCAGCGGTCTGAAGGAAGCCACAGCGATCTAGCAGTAAGCCGCAGTAGTGGGATAGCGGTTAGCCGTAGCGGTCTGGATGAAGCCGCAACAGTTTGGCAGAAAGCCGCCGAAGCAGTCTGGATGAAACCACAATGGTCTGGTTGAAGCCGCAACGGTTTGGTTGAAGCCGCAACAGCGGACAGGTGGTTAACCGCAATAATGGTCTGGTGGCAATCCGCGGTGGCAGTTCGATAGCTTGCAGCAGCTGCGGTCTTGTGGTTAGCCGCAACTGCGGTCTGGTGGCAACCCGCAGTTGCGGTCTGGCGGCCTGTATCAGCGGTCTTCCCTGGAACAGATAGGAGACTTTACTAGTTGCCGCTTGTTGTTTTATTGTTTGTTTTATAGTGGGCGAACCGCATAGGCCGCCCGACTTGTATTTAGTCCCACATCGGTTGTTGTATTCTCTCATCTCCTCCGATTTCTATAAATAAGGGGGCATACCTATGTAATGATTACCTTTTTGAAGCAATAAAGTTTGTCTTTATTTAGTTCTTTGTCCATTTTTTCACTAACCCAAACCTTGATTAGTGTCTTTTATCGAGCAACAAAGGATGTTTGGTCTCCGTATAAACCAGGTTCAACGGTATGGAGATCCCGAAAGATTTCAAAAAGATGATGAAGGTTATCTTACTCTTGCCCAGAGTATAGGGTCTTAGTCTATCCCACATAGCTTTTGCGATCTCGTGGTGCATAGCCATGCGATATGGCTCATTATCCATGGAGTTGAGGATTCATGACTCTACACGTCCATCATCCCAAAGCCATTGCTCGGTATCTCAACATGGGTTTCGCGAGTGGCATGATGAAGAAGACATTTGGTCTATAGGACACGACACAGAATGTCTCATGATGTTTTTTTTCCATATACAGGTGCTTAGAGCTATATACTTGAGAAGTGTGAGTTGATCTCAAAATGTACATTTCAAAGTTTTGCAGAAGTTGTTACTACTATGTATGATGTGGCTGTAGCTAACATTAATTTTTAAATCATGTGCCGTGGATGCTCCTAGCATCTCAAAAGGATGATGGAAATAAGAGCAATAAGCCAATAGGGTAATTTTGACGTTTCAAGAATCAAACCACGTTTATTGTGGATTTAGGAGTTCCACATCTATGATCTTTAATAAACTGACAACTCTTGTTTAAACCAAACAAGTTGAGTCTTCACCAACAGCCTCAACTTCTTTGACTAACAGCTTTCAATTACACATTAAACCTTGTTAATCATTGGAATGTTAAGATCACAGTTAATTGATTCAAGGGGAAAGAGATGTACACTCCAAAGATTACACATATATACACACACACACACACTTATTTTATGAATTAATATAGGGTTAATTACCAGAAACTCCCTAGGAGTTTATTTAATTACAGGTTGCACCCCTCTATATTTCGTAATTACACTTACCTTCCCTTAAAGTGATGCAGCACGAATCTAAAGGCGACGAGGAACCGATGCCCTAACTCAAAATGCAATACAAATGACTACACAACACATATGAATGACGTTACAATGGTGCAAACAGCCCGGTTCCAGATCATTAAACAAGTAATTAAAATTCATTAAAGCAATTAACATCAACTCGCACAATTGGATAACAAACAATGAAGAGTAAAGAACAATTATAATTAACCAACGAGATGAGCCACAATTTCATTTAAGTGCGCCAAATACGCTCTGCAAGTTACACCACAGATAAAGATAATGAAAGACTTATGCAAATTAAATCCCAAAACAATAGTTTATTACCAAGGCACACAATGCGAAAGGGGGAGGGCTTTCGGCCAGTGGACGGGGAGGAAGAGGGGAGGCGGGGGCTGGGTAGGCACCGGGTTGCAGGGAGTGGTCTGAGGTGGGTTGTGGGAGACAAGAGGAGTGAGTGGGGAGGCCGGTGAGGGCTGCGGCAGTTTGCTGGAGCCCGGGGAGAAAGGGAGGAGGGCGGGGAAAGGCAGGGAAGTATTACCGGAGGTCGGAAGAGGTGCTGGAGGGATCTTACCGGAGATGGGGAACGAGAACGCCGCAGGTATCGCACGGGACGAGAACTCGGAATCCACCGAGTGTGACCAGTCAGTTGCAATAGGGCAACCTCCGATCCCTAACATCAGCCACACAAAGGTGTATATATAGGGGAAATAAAATTAGGGCATCCCGATGGACGACCCATAACGATTGGGCCGATCTGGGGCCAAAACACAAAATATCTAAAATAATATAGTAAAAATATTCGCAGCGTCCATCTGAGCGCATCCGCAGACTCAGATCGCCCAAATGGGTCGCCGATCCCGCCTCCTGCGGGAATGTGTGCGTGTGGGCCGTCGATCGCCATCAACTCCCCCCGGCTTGAAAGCACTCAACTCCGGTGAGTGAGGAACTATCTGACCGCCCATCGTCATGAAGTCGTGACCAATGATCTTTAAAGAATCGTCGGTGAGCGCAGGCGACCGTCGAAGCGATGTATCTTCGTCTGGGACTGGTGCCGAGGGTACTGCCGGCCGGGTAGTGTGGTCCTCCGTGGGGTGCTCAACTGTCCGCGCCTGCCCGGGCAAGGTGAGTACCAAGGTGCGAAAGGGGGGTGGGGCAAGCTGTGGCTCAGGGGTAGCTGGGGACAATGGGTCCACATACACTCTCTCCTCATAGTATGGAGTTAAGTCCTCTACATTGAACACCTGGCGAATCCCCATTGTCGGTGGGATATCAAAGTCATAAGCTTTCACACCAATCCGTCGAATGACTGTATAGGGTCCCATTCGGCGGGCACTAAACTTCCTTGCTGCCTCCTGTGGGAGCCTCTCAAGTCTAAGGTGGATCATAACCTGTTATCTAACGTCAAAAACCTGCTCCCTCCTGTGCAAATCGGCCTGAGCTTTATAAATTTTGTTACAAGCTACGATCTTTCTTCGGACTGTCTCACGAGGTGCATGCGAATGATAAAGAAATGACTCAACAGACTGATGTAAATGATGAACCCAAAAGATGACATGCTCGCATGAATGATATATGAAAAATACAACAGACACGATACACTGACATTCAACCCGCTTTATGTGGCGAAAGTTCCTTGCAAGAGGTGGTTTATCGAGGGGTTCGTCAGGAGGAGTGTAGTAACACTCAGTGAGCACACCAACACTCCAATACGAACTCACCTGGATCTTAATATCTCTAAAGGAACGCGACGCATCAGGCGGCTCACCAGGAGGTACGTATGAAAATTCGTCGCGAATGTGACAGTTACCTGAGTGCGTAGCAGAGACACCTATAATAGGATGAAACACTCGAGTGAGATGAGTGCCGCAAGTAAGCAAGAACTCATCAGGTGGGTCAGCAGGCGGTAGGTCTACGAACTCATCACGAGCGTGGTAGATCGTATGCTTAATCCTCAATACATTGGGAGGATGCTCATGCGTATCTAAGAAAATCCTGACATACTTAGTGTCTCCCGCACGACCCGCTCTCCAAAGCAAAATACGGGACGTGCATTGGAGAGGTGTCAAAAAGTATGTGCTCACAGATGGCTCGCTTAGCGGGATGTCAATATCACGAGGACGTGGTGGTTCATCAGGTGGCTTGTGAGGGGGGTCATTAACGAACCAGTTAATAGGGTCATGATCCTCCAAGTGAATGCTTCTAATTAGGGTAGTGTCCCCAAAAGCGTGTGAGATGACCACCAAGACGTCGACACCTACGTTATCAAGGCGCGCGCCTAGGCGCGCCTGAGGCGCCAGGCGCACGGGGCGCAGATCAGTGCGCCTTAGCAAGCCCAAGGCGGGCGATATGCCTCAGGCGCGCTTCAGGCGCGCTTCAGGCGCGCCTAGGCGCGCGCCTCATGCGCCTGCAAGGCGCAATTCAGGCGCGCCTGAATGCTGAACCGGTTTTAAACCGGTTCAGGCAATACACCGCCTTATATATTCGCGATTCAGGGCGATTCAATCATTTCCCCCAAATATTCTAGGGTTAGCCACCGACTCTCTCCCCGACTCTCTCCCCGACTGCTCGTTCCCGTCCCGATTTCTCCTTGCTTCTCGCCGGAGTCGTCATCATTCATCTCGCCAGAGACGCAGGAGTAGCCATCGTTCATCTCCTTCTCGCCGGAGTCGTCACTGAGTGCTTTATTAGTAGTCGGAGTCGCCATCGTTCATCTCCTTGCTTCTCGTCGGAGTCGACACCGAGTGCTTTATTAGTAGCCTCCAGTATAAGGTGATTTTTTATAATCATTCTTGAAGTTTTGTGTTATTGGTTAAGCCATTTTTTTCAATCATTCATAAGGATAGGATAAAGATGAACTCTTCATCCAGTTCACTGTTTTACAGTGAACTGGATGAACTCTTCATCCAGTTCACTGTTTTACAGTGAACTGGATGAAACCAGTGCACTGTAAAACAATGAACTGGATGAAGCCCAGTTCACTGTTTACAGTGAACTGGGCTTCATGCAGTTCACTGTTTACATGTGAACTGGGTTGTGTTTAGTTTCTGCTATTATTTTCAAATTCTAGGCTTAATTACTCCTAAAAGGTTTTGCTTGTTTATGCTTGTTATATTGTTTTCATATTGCTATTGTTTTCAGAGGTTATCATCACTGTTTACATATTGTGATTGTTTTCAGAGGCTACCATCACTGTTTACATATTGCTATTGTTATACTGTTTACATTTTGCCATAAATAATGCAACGTGACATTATGTCTACTCTTTTTTTTTTCTTAATTACACCTAAAAGGTTTTTTGTTTATGAGTTTGCTTCGTATTATTAGCTATTTAGTTCTGAAAATTAGTTTAACATCCAGCTCTGAAAATGGATGCAAGTGGTTCTGGTTCATCCTCCATCCAATCTAGGATTGATCCATGCTGGAAGTACGTGCGCCAGATTTCTTCCGCCAATAAAAACGACTTGATTTGCATTTTCTGTGATAAAGTCACGAAGGTGGAATTTATCGTGCTAAACAACATATTGTTGGAGGATTTAGAAATGCAAAAGCTTGTCTCAAAAGCCCCCCACATGTGCGCAACGAAATTCAAGAATATACGGAGAAAAAAGCAAGTGCAAGCAACACGGACAACCCAACATTACCTGACTTTGCAGATATCGATACATTTGACAGTGATGAAGAAATGGAAGCCAATGTGGGTAAGATTCATAGAAGAGAAGGCTTCTCCAAAAAGCCTCGGACTAAAGGACCAATAGATGTGTTCTTTGCTCCAAAGGTTGGTAATGTAGGGTCCAAAAAAGGAGCTGAACAAAAGATGAAACAAACTTCTATTAATGAAGCTTGCAAGAAGGAGTTGAGAGGGCGAGCTTGTAAACATATAGCTCAATGGATGTACGATGCAGCTATCCCATTCAATACTGTAAAACATCCTAGTTTTACTATAATGGTGGAATCCATTGGACAGTTTGGAGTTGGATTGAAGCCACCGAGTTACCATGAAGTTCGTGTCCCTTTGCTAAATAATGAAGTCACTGAAGTAAAAGACATGATGAAGACATACGAGGATGAGTGGAGGGTTTTTGGGTGTTCTATTATGGCTGATGGATGGACAGATCGGAAACAAAGAACATTAATTAATTTTTGTCAATTCGCCAAAAGGTACATTTTTTCTAGAATCTGTTGATGCATCTAACTACTCGAAGACGGGAGAAAAATTATTTGAATTGCTGGATAGAGTGGTTGAAAGGGTTGGAGAGGCGAATGTGGTGCAAGTTGTTACGGATAGTGCCAGCAATAATGTGCTAGCAGGTAAATTAGTAATTATTCATTACTATTCTTAATCATCTTCAAATTTTATTTTTTGTGTATACGATTGTATGATAATTTAGTACCTAACAAATACTCTAACACTAACAGGTAAATTATTGGAAGCAAAACGTCCAAATTTATATTGGACGCCATGTGCAGCGCATTGTATTGATCTGATGCTGGAGGATATTGGAAAAATGCCCAACATTAGCCGCACACTAAAGAGGGCAATGACCGTAAATGGCTATATTTATGTACGGCCTGGAGTTGTGAACATGCTAAGGACTTTTACGGGGCAAGTGGATCTTGTTAGGCCCGCTGTGACGAGGTTTGCAACGTCTTTCTTAACTATTCAGCGCATTCATAAGCAGAAAAACAATCTAAGGAAGATGTTTACCTCACCTGAATGGTCTTCGAGCAAGTGGGCAAAAGAAAGCGGAGGTAAACAAGTGCAAAGTATTATATTAATGATTTCTTTTTGGAGAAGTATAATATATATTTTAAAGATATTTGGTCCTTTAGTCCGCGTATTAAGATTAGTGGACGGTGAGAAAAGACCTGCCATGGGTTATATTTATGAAGCGATGGATAGAGCTAAAGAGACGATCATTAAATCTTTTAATGAGAAGGAGGACAAATATATGGATGTTCTAAAAATTGTGGATAAAAGATGGGAAAGCCAACTCCATCGACCTCTTCATGCCGCGGGTCACTATTTAAATCCTGAATATTTCTACTATAATCCCACTATTGCAGAAGATGGAGAAATTATGGAGGGCTTATACAAGACAATGCAAAGACTCATTCCAAGTCATGAAGAGCAAGATAAAATTATTGAGCAATTATCTTTATATAGAAATGCTGAAGGATTGTTTGGAATGGAGTTTGCAATTCGGCATAGAAAAATTAAGTCCCCAGGTAAATTACACAATATTTAAACAAGTTTGTTTTGATTTTTCAATTTTTAAATATTTACTATCTTAACAACTGACTGGTGGCAATCGTATGACGCTTCAACTCCAAACCTCAGAAGATTTGCCATAAAAGTGCTTAGCCTTACATGCAGTGCATCCGGTTGTGAGAGAAATTGGAGTTTTTTTGAACATGTAAGCTTTTAAAATTTTTTATCAGTATTTTATTTTTTATATATTAAATATAACTTATTTATACGGTTATTGTTTATTGCAGATACATAGCAAGAAAAGAAACAGACTAGTTCAACAACGCTTGAACGATTTGGTATTTTTGAAGTATAATCGAGCGTTGAGACGTCGATATGATGCACGTGATCGCATAGATCCAATTTCATTGACAGATATTGATGATAGTAATGAATGGTTGATGGGTAGAATGGAAGAAGATGATGATGCCGATGCTGAGCGGGAGGACTTGGTGTTTGACGATGAGTTATTAACTTGGGATACAGTTGCTACTGCCAGTGGAGTTGAAGAAGAAATGTATCGCACACGATTAGCGAAAGGAAATTACGTAGTTTCTACGAAGACACTTGAAAAAAGAAGCATTTCAAAGATGAAAAGAACTACTTCATTAGTCATTAGAGAGCCTACTACACCGTTAGTCATTAGAGAGGATAATACTGATGATATCGATGAAGAAGAAGTTGAATACAACGAAGAAGAAGAATATAACGATAGTGAAGAAGATGATGAAGACATAGTCTTTTCAGAGGATGAGTAGACATGTGAGTAATAAACTATTTAAATTTCAGAGTACTTTAATTATTTTATTTAAAAATAGTGCATATTTGATTCAAGTTTTATTTATGTTATTGAACTTTGGTGTGCTTATTACATTGTCGTTCATTTTGTTGTGATTTTTCAAGCTAGCATTTTACTCTCGTTTTGCTCAATATAAATTTGGGTGTGTTATTACTTTTTCTGTGGTAAGGGTGTTTGATTTATGTTGTCTTTCTGATGTCACGCTTTGAAAGAACATTATAATTTTATTTAGAGGTAATCTAGATGTTGGCCTAAATTGGTGGATGAGTTAGTTCAGTTTTTTGTTCCCAAATTGATATAAAAAACAAAAATAGGAAGAACATATGCGAATTGGGCGCCTAATTCGCTCAATTTCAGCGAATTGGGCGCCTAATTCGCTCAATTTCAGCGAATTGGGCGCCCAATTCGCTCAATTTCAGCGAATTGGGCGCCCAATTCGTTAAATTTCAGCGAATTGGGCGCCCAATTCGCTCAATTTACTTTTTCCCCCACTTTATTGCGCCTTACATGCCTCAGGCACGCGCCTGCGCCTTGCGCCTTGCACCTAGGCTCCAAGGCCCCTTTGCGCCTCGGTGCGCCTTGCGCCTTTGACAACATAGGTCGACACTAGGCTCGAGGTTCTCGGTCATGACGTGACTCAAATTAAGGCTAAAGGGAGGGTGAGAAGAATTCATACTCAAGTGGGGGTTAGTAGGCGAGGTGCCAAGAACGGGGTCTGTAACTAAGGGGGTAACGAGGCCAACATAAGGTGCAGACGATAGATAGACCATCACAGTGTCACTGGGTCGCTCGACCTCACTCTCGCGACCAAACTCACTAGACGTGCTAATGACGCTCTCCCCCTGTGCTACACAACCATGATCATACTCTACCTCAATATCGTGTGGGCATGGAGGCTCATCAAGGGGAAGAGTACCAAAATCAGGTGACGAATCGTTCATAACTATGGGTGTACTGCACGCATCAGTGGTTTCGACTTGATTCCTGATGTGTCACACTATAGGTTTCCTCAAGGGAAGATTTCAGGTGATCCATTTGAGCATGTACGAGATCAAATTGTTCAAGAACCAATCGCTGAAATTCGGCTTCAAGGTATCTTTGTTGGTGGAACAATAGGGGGACCCAAATCCGTGAGGTTATCCACATAGTGGTGACCCTTATATATGGATTCAGATAGTCATCAAAATGCTCGTCCCCAATAGACTCACGGTGTGTCAGAGGGTGACTGTGATCCCTACGAGTGGGCGGCGATGAGCGAGGGTGATCATCAAAATAGTATGAAGATCTCTCTGGAGGGGCTCTACGAAGATACTCAACTCCACCAACGTCAAGTCGTGGCATGGCGTAGTGATAGTAACGTGAAGTTCTAGAGTCATAGTGATCGTCTCTAGCAAATCGTGGTGATGGGTCGGCACGATATCTAGGAGGAGCGGGATGTGAATAAGGATGATCGTCAAAATGATATGCCATGAGATAATGCTTATAGACTTCACTACTGCATGTAAAAGTGTGGTGCGAATTAACCTCCCTCTGATACCAATTTGATGCAGCACGAATCTAAAGGCGACGTGGAACCGGTGCCCTAACTGAAAATGCAATACAAATGACTACACAACACATGAATGAAGTTACAACGGTGCAAACAGTCCGATTCCAGATCATTAAGCAAGTAATTAAAATTCATTAAATCAATTAACATCAACTCGCACAATTGGATGACAAGCAATGAAGAGTGAAGAACAATTATAATTAACCAACGAGATGAGGCGTAATTTCATTCAAGTGCGCCAAATACGCTCCGCAAGTTACACCACGGATAAAGATAATGAAATACTTATGCAAATTAAATCCCAAAACAATAGTTTATTACCAAGGCACACAATGCGAAAACTAAACAACGTCCATACCTAAATTTACTCGTGCTTGTGGCGGCTAGCGTAGGGACGGGGAAGAGGCGCCAGAACTTGATCGGGGTATGCTAGTGGCTCCGCGACGGGGCTGAATGGGAAAGAGTTGAGGAGATCTGGAGGGTATAGGGCTACAGGTGATTGGATCGGGAATATTTCATATTTAATGGATGGGTGCGGGTTCAGGAGTGAAAGAAGGGTGGGGGTTGCCGCTATTGACTGGAGGCCAGTGGGGTGAGGGGGTTGCTGGGGGATTCTGGCGGTGTATATGGACAGGGGGGAGGGCTTCCGGCCAGTGGGCAGGGAGGAAGAGGGGAGGCGGGGGCTGGGTAGGCACCGGGTTGCAGGGAGTGGTCGGAGGTGGGTTGCGGGAGACAGGAGGAGTGAGTGGGGAGGCCGGTGAGGGTTGCGGCAGTTTGCTGGAGCCCGAGTAGAAAGGGAGGAGGGCGGGGAAAGGCGGGGAAGTATTACCGGAGGCCGGGAGAGGGAGGGCGGGAGAGGTGCTGGCGGGATCTTACCGGAGATGGGGAACGGGAACGTCGCAGGTATCGCACGGGACGAGAACTCGGAATCCACCGAGTGTGACCAGCCGGTTGCAATGGGGCAACCTCCGATCCCTAACATCAGCCTCACAAAGGAGTATATATAGGGGAAATAAAATTAGGGCATCCCGATTGACGACCCATAACGAAACAACACAAAATATCTAAAGAAATATAATAAAAAGATTCGCAGCGACCATCCGAGCGCATCCGCAGACTCGGATCGCCCAAATGGGTCGCCAATCACCGCCTCCTGCGGGAATGAGCGCGTGTGGGCCGCCGATCGCCATCACAAAGTTTCCTCAGGTTACAAAAATGCCCCTTCCATTAGAAATACAAAAACACTCAAGCCTGTATCCTACTATAGTGTGGTCGGCTATATGGATCCTTTGTCACCATTGTGCCCTATCTTTTGTCAAAATCTCATTAATGCCTAGGTACATCATGTCTTTCCTTATAGTTTCATTTCAAGTATTTATTGGTCTACCCCTCCCTCGTTTAATATGCCTAGGTACTAGACTCTCACAACGCCCCTTCCATTAGAAATATGGTTGGAAAATAATAAAATCAACCAAATTATTTAATGATATTCAATTTTACCCATTGTAATAAGTCTACATTGAAAGATGTGACCTTTTCGTTTAGAAAGATGGAAAGTGATCAAATATGTCAAATTATTTTGTTATATTCCACTTTTATCCATTTTAATAACTCTACCCTTTGTAATGAATCTAGAATCATTATACTAGGATAAAATTGAAATATCATAAAATAATTGGCCGCTTTATCATACTCTATCCATATTTCTAAAATAAGAGGCATTTTTGTAAACTGGGGAGACTTAGGGGATGTAAATGTAATTTTGAAAGATAGAGGGGTGCAACCTGTAATTATGCAAAGTCCTAGGGGAGGTCCCGGTAATTAGCCCTACATATATATATACACACACACACACACACAAGTGACAGGCATGGGCCTCCAGCCCTACATGAGAACAACGGCACGGGCCTTTGGCCCTATGTAGGTGGCACTTCCGCTTCTCATAAAAACCAATATGTCGGTTGCCCCAACAGAAAGATCTGAGCGCATTGCCCTGACAGGAATAGGTAATCTCGACACTCTTCCAAATGTCGGTTGCAGTCAGTGTTGTGGATATCGGCCGACATGTCGGCCGACATGAAGGTTTGGGAGCAAAAACGACACGAAACCGTTTTAAATTTGGGTTATGGCGTTTTGAAAAAAACGGGTCGATATGTCGGTTTTAACCGACATATCGGCCCTAAAAAACGGGCATATCGCCCGTTTTTTCTAATTAATTTTATTTATTTATTATTTTAATTATGAAATGAGCGGGGACGGGCCACTGTTTTAACTCCCCCGACCCCGCTCATTTCATTTCATCCTGTCGCTCCTTCCCTAGCTCTCCCTGTCGCTCCTGCCCTAGCTCTCCCTCGCGCGTTGTCGGCTCTCTAACTTCTCTCGTGCTTTCCTTCTCTAACGCGTTGTCGACACTCTATTTGGTTCTCTGGTGCTCTCCCTCTCTGGTTCTTTCGTTCTTCCTCTCTCTGGTTCTGTGGCTCGTTGGTGCTCTCTAGCTCTCTGGTTCTCTGGTTATGTGGTTCTCTGGTGCTCTCCCTCTCTCATGCGTTGTTGGCACTCTATCTGGTTCTCTGGTGCTCTCCCTCTCTTGTTCTCTGATGCTCTCCCTCTCTCTGGTTCTCTGTGGCTCACTGATGCTCTCTAGCTCTCTGGTTCTCTGGTGCTCTCCCCTCTCTCGCGCATTGGTGTTTTCTTCTCCCTACCTCCCCCTCTCATTCTCTCGCTCTGCATTTTGTTTTTGTGTGTGTTGGTGCTCTCCCCTGTCTCGCACATTGTTGTTTTCTTCTCTGGTGCTCTCCCTCTCTGGTTCTCTGATGCTCTCCCTCTCTTTGGTTCTCTGTGGCTCACTGATGCTCTCTAGCTCTCTGGTTCTCTGGTGCTCTCCCCTCTCTCGCGCATTGGTGTTTTCTTCTCCCTACCTCCCCCTCTCATTCTCTCGCTCTGCATTTTGTTTTTGTGTGTGTTGGTGCTCTCGCCTCTCTCGCGCATTGGTGTTTTCTTCTCCCTACCTCCCCCTCTCATTCTCTCGCTCTGCATTTTGTTTTTTTTGTGTTGGTTGTTGTGCTAACTCCTGTCATGCTATCTTGTTGCCTTGTACCCTGCTATCTTATTGGCCAGCTGCCCTACTGTCTTGCTCCTTGTTGCCTTATTTGTCTTATTAGTTGCTGCCTTATTTTTATTTGACTCGTTTATTAGTCAACAAATGATTTGAAATACCCTATTAATAGTTATTTATCCAACTTCATTTTGCAATCAATGATGCATGTATATATAATCTCATTTTTAGTTGTCTTGCTGCTTTGTGCCTTTCGATAAATAAAATGTGGGATGCTTTGAAAGTTTGATTAATACTTGAATGTTTTGTTCCTGTTGTGTGATACTTTCAAAGTTTGAATGATAGTTATAACTTATAACTTTGTATACTAGTATACTACTGAGGATGCAAAATGTTGTTGGATAAATAAACTGTTGCGTGGATAATATAAAATATGTCTGAAGATCTAACGATCTAATGAAGTTATGAGACTTTTCTGATGTTGATGTTAAATGTTAAATATAGCTTAAAATTATACAAATTTTCATCTTTAAAGTGTTGTATGTTAAATGTTACATATAGCTTTTAAAATTTAAAAGTTCAATAGTTTGTAGAATAGGTAGTACCGTGACATGTATAAAAAATAACATTTAATTAAATATATAATTAATTAAATATTAAAATCCGATATATGAAATATCCCCGATATATTCCCCGATATATAAAAAACCGACATGAAAACCTAAACTGACGTGTCCCCGACATTCGACATCTGCAACATTGGTTGCAATGTCCAGAAAGAGAATGGTGGCAATAGACTCCTGCATGGAGTTGGTCATCCAGGACAACCATTGAGTTCTCGGAAGTCCTACTACGACCAATTTAGAGAGGTAGGAGTAGGCGCCCTAGTAGTATCACTGAGGTAGCCAAACAGACGGCGGCTCTTGAGTGCCAAAGTAACAGAACGAGTCCATCGAAGATAATTGGTTCCATCCAATTTAATAGTAGTAATCTGAGGAGTCCCGTGATCATGAGGGACACAGAGATCCAATAGAAGGCAGAGAATCCGGTGGAACACTATCACCGGAGGAGACATCCAGAGTTTCACCATTTCCCGACATCACAGACGAGTGAAAAGAACAACACTGGGCTGCTTGCTGAGAGAAATCTCACTCATAGATTGAGGAGAAGCCCGGAGAAGCGCAATCACGCAAGGAGAGGAAGAAGCATTCACAACATAAATCCGGCTTCAACGATAAACTCAGGCAGCCATGCAAAGAGAAGGGAAGACCGACGTCGACCGACACTTGCTGGGAGAGGGAAAAAAAGAACTGGCCTGACCGACGCTTGCTGAGAGAAGAAGAGGCGGGCGTTTGCTGGAAGAGGAAGTGGCGCGGAACGGGAGCTTCCTGGCGGGAGAGACGCTCGCTTGCTGGCGGAACGAAGCGGGAGCGGGAAGAAACTGCGACCTGCGGAAGCGAGAACGCGGAAACGAGCGGGCTAGGGCCCCAAGAGCACGAGCTCTGATATCATGTTGGTGGAGTAAAATGTGTCGAAAGGTGTGCTAACCCTCGTTGGAACTTTGACCCACCAGCCAGGCTGCAACCCAAGTATCCCAACCAAATCACCCCCGGGCTAACCCTCGTTGGGACTTTAACCACTGTTGAAAGGGGTAGGTTGTTGAGGTCGGAGATCAAATCCCGAACCTCCTTTATCAAGGCCTTGAGAGAGCTCCTGATACTCAACTGAGCTGCAGCTTGTCAACTCGCAAGCGGTCATTTTAATTTCACGTATAAAATAAGCTGTGAAATATAATCATTCCCAAACAAAATTTTGATCTATAAGAAACAAAATGAGCCCTTAAATGCCGTATTTTCATGTTTATGCCTTTTTTTTCCTTGGTTGTTGTAATAGGTGCTGATATTGTAATTTTCATGCATATAGGCCCTGAAAAATGCGCTTGCCGCTGGATCTGACAAGGATGAGGAGGATTCAGAGGGTAGAAGAGCTTTACATTTCGCATGTGGCTACGGCGAGGTTTGGAGATGATTTGCAATTTAATTATTGTTAATTCTAGACTTCTTTTGATGTTTATGAATACTTGGTACTTTATTATAGATTAAGGCTCCGTTTGGGGGGACTTATTTTCACCGGTCAAGCGGTTACGACCGCATGAACCGGACCTAAAATACCGGTCAAGCGGTTACGACCGGTCCGGTTCATGTGGTCGTAACCGCTTGACCATGTGGTCTAGTTAAAATAAAAGCGTCACATTTGCTATCCCCGCTTAAAATTTGTGCTCTTGAACCGATTATATATGCGCATGAATGTGTGGGTGTGAGCCATAAAGCTTAGTAGGCAGGAAGATAAATTAATGTTGAACGATCCTGAAGTTAAAATAGCAAGGCTAAATCTAACACTGTCAAAATCCGTTCAAAAAATGATATTAACATCTTTTTTAAGGTTAATCTAACACTGTCAAAATCTGTTCAAAAAATGATATTAACATCTTTTTTAAGGTTAAAGTTAAATAAACAAAATGTAAATGATTTGAAATTCTGAGTTATTTCACCTAATAACATGATATATTTGTGAACTACTAAACTGCTCTACCCTGAGTTAAACAACTAGGCACCGATCTACTATGAAGATAGCTAGAAACCACTGTCATGTCTATACAAAAAGAATGGTCTTAATACAAAATAGTAAAGGGCCACACGATATTTTGCTAGTGGCTATTTCGGTAGAGTTATATTTGAAATTCTGTCACTATTTCGCTAGAGTGGCCTTCGCCATGGGCCACACAATATGTCCCTTTTTATTATAAAAATAAAAGCGGAATTACTACTAGTACTACTATTACTACTACAAAATTGTCTTTTCAGTTGGCAGTCTTTGGAATATGATCGTGGCTTTTGGGTGGCAGGTTCGCGGAGCCAAAGAAGAGACGGATTTGTTCTGAAGTTTAGAAATGTCAACAATTTGCTTATATTATTGTTTTTTTCCTCAGGTTGAATGCGCGCGAATTCTGCTTGAGGCCGGAGCTGCCGTGGATGCATTGGACAAGAACAAGAACACCGCTCTCCACTATGCTGCTGGATATGGTCGGAAGGAGTGTGTGGCGCTTCTCCTAGAACATGGAGCTGCAGTGTAAGCCGCGCTGTTTTCGTTTCGTTCTTTTTCGCTTCCCTTATGCTGCTGCTGCTGCTCGGTTTGATCTCACTGCGAATATTTGTTGGCAGCACTCTCCAAAATTTAGATGGGAAGACCCCGATTGATGTAGCCAGGTTGAACAATCAGGATGAGGTGCTGAAGTTGCTTGAGAAGGATGCTTTCCTATAACTACTTATTGTGCAAGGTTTATTTTTATTCTAGATCTGCATTCTCACTACTTTCTACTGCCTCTTGTCTGACTGTCTATCTGGTGTTACACCTCCCGAACCTTTTATCGACCGAGTTTCCCACAAGTAATTTCTGCGAACGGATACGTTTATATCTGCGTGCGCATTTGTTTGCCCCCATTGCAGGGGAAATGCCTTTCGGGTTTTTTTAGGGTATACTGAATTATTTATTTATTTATTGTTTTCCAAAATTAGACGGTGTTTCATGATGTGTTGATTGTTCTTTTTCTCTTAGCAGTGTAGTTCTCATATACATCTTGCATGGAGTTTCCCGTTCCCTGGATCCATTCCCTGGATCCGACAATTAGCCACTAAATTCGTCATCTCATTGAAATTGTCTTGTCGGAATAGAAAGTTTATTAGGAAATTTGGACTCGCACGCACATTGGTGGTGTGGGGGGGGGGGGGAGGGTTCTGTCGTTCTGGACAATGATTGACAGTTCTACACATACCTTAAAAGTTCGTCGTTACAAAATTTAATAAAAATTGGAATGATGACACTTTGAAAAAATAATAATACACACTTAAAAAAATTTGCAAAAGACCTAATAAAGCTTGGGTTAATTAGAAAGAAATGTTGCCCCAAATGGTACTTTTTCATCAACACACCCACTGGTAATTTTTGGGTGGGCGTGGCTCACGGTGAGCGCGAGATCACCGTTGTGCACTCGCACATCAAAAATCATGCGTGTGATTTGATGTGCGAGTGGACGGTGAGGATCTTGCTGCTCACCGTGAGCGTGGCTCACCCAAAAATGACCCCCCACCGACACGTTCATGCTCACGGTGGCTCACCCAAAAATTACCCACCCACACGTTCATGCACGCACGAACCTCTCACATGCCACGCCCACCCACTCATGCATACACAAAAATCTGCTGCAAAAAGGTCTCCGCCTTGGCACGGTTTAATTGTTCATGTGAGTTTGGACAAAAATAGCCTACCATCATAGAATATATGTTTGGCATGGACAGTGGTTATGACCGTCACCAAGAAAAGAAAATTAGTTTTGAACATAAAGAATAAGCAGGCGACTCATAGGCAGTGGCTTGGTTAAGGGAATCCACTGTAGCCGTAGCGAAAGCGAGTCTTCATATGGGGCGATTATCACTGCTTATGACCCCGAACCTGGGTGATCTATCCATGACCAGGATGAAGCTTGGGTGAAACAAAGTGGAGGTCCGAACCGACTGATGGTTGAAGAATCAGTGGATGAGTTGTGGTTAGGCGTGAAATGCCACTGGAACCCAGAGCTAGCTGGTTCTCCCTGAAATGCGTTAGAGGCGCAACAGTTGACTGGACATCTAGGGGTAAAGCACTGTTTCGGTGCGGGCCGTGAGAGCGAAGTTTCGTAGGTGAGGTCAGATGTTTACAAATAATGATTCATTCACAAATAATGATTCATAATCACCGTGCTCACGAATGCAACCACAGCATCAAACAGAACCCAAAGTCTTCAGGTTCAAATGCTCCCATGTGATTATGTATCAATCTTGCGCATGCATAGTATCAAGTGAAGAAACATTAGAAGAAAATTCCTCCTTGGATTTTTCTTTTGCTTCAAAAATGATATAATAAATTATTTCATTGTAGACCAGTTTTCTGTGGTGAATAAACAAAATATTACTCATTGTCAGATTGAGCTTTTTGTGTTGATCCCATATTTGTATGGAAATTGTTATTATTTAAGGTATGTTTGGGAGAGTGGTGACAGATTGTGAAAGGAGTGGTCGTAAATTGAAAGATAACAACTGGAGTTGTAGAAATTTAGTTGTTACAAAATGAATATCAGAAATTTTTTGAGCTGGGTGGTAAAACTACTATATTTAATGTTAAAAGAAACTGCTTAAATAAATTGATGAATCCTGCATTTTTTTAAAAAAATTCTCATTTAGATATTAATGTTAATAAGTAATAACTAACTGGTTGTTATAAATCAACGTATAAAATTTGCTGTAGATTATTTAGGCTCCGTTTGGGAGGACTTATTTTCACCGGTTCATGACCGCATCTTAAATAAGTCCTGATTCATGCGTTCATGACCGCAGTCCTCTCAAACGGATATGCTACATTTGACTTATCTGGGGGGGGGGACTTATTTTCACCGGTCAAGCGGACCTTACATCAGTGCGATCTTAACCGCTTGACCGGCGAAAAGAAGTCCCTCCAAACGGAGCCTTTATTAAACGAAGATAGAGAGTTGATCTCCATGCACATGGAAGTTATCTTCAGCTCTCCCAAAGAAAAGCTGTTTTATGCTCTGCCTTCTCGCAGAATGAGGACCCTCGAAAAACCTGTACATGAAAGTGAAGACCGGCAGCATGTTTAATCATCAACGACCAGCGCCGATGACAACGATCAGATCTGAGGAAGTCGACCCAACGACTGGAGGTGATTGGCTTATGTCGCAAACGGCGTGAAAACCTCAAGACCCTAAAATACGAGTTTTCCCACCCGAGAGCAGGGAAACAATGACACAGTAGATCTCATTGCGTGTAGCCAAAACTGAACGGAGAGAAAACTTCTTCTCAAATGGACTCTCAGACTAATTAAGGCTGCGTTTGGCGCGGCTTATCGCGACTTATTTGCTCTAGTGAGGTTGAACAAAAATGTCATTGTCATACCAAAATCTTATGCCTCAAACTAGTTTTTTTTGTAACATTTGTGATATCAAACATATATTCTATGATGATGACGTTTTTGTCTAAATTCACCGAAGCAAAATAAGCCGCGATAAGCCGCTCCAAGCGCACCCCAAGTCTTTTAAAATGACTCTTCGAAAGTTCGAGGAAATGCTTCTACAATCTGTAAGGGAGGAATCACTTCCCGAGCTTTGTTGTGCGAGGAGATGCGGCTCCATATGTATTTTTCGTATGCGGCGATGATCGAATTTGCCGAGACAATAAAAACTTCTTTTGGTATTGCGATGTTCGGAGGAATAATATGCACGAAAACTTGTTATTCTTCGTCTTGATAGAAATGGGGCAAATTCATTACTTCGGGTTGGATTGTTATTTTGTTCAATTCCAGCCTCATACAATGTTATGAGAACTTCAGGATCTTGTTGCAAAATCCGGTACACAAACTCCAGACACAGCTATATAAGAAAATGCAAGCAAACAAGAAACACAAAAACACAGTCATGAAGTTTATATAATGAAAATATAAATGCAAATACATGAGTAAAATTTGACCGTCCGATGAAATACACACAGATTCGCCAGGACACGCACGATCCGCAAGAGAGTAGTAGATCTGTACTGCAATCGGCGTCTAGCGGACGCATAAGGATTCACCAGAACCTTCAACGTCGATGTCCGGCGTTCCACCGCACCACCACTGGAGAACAACGCCGCTACCGGAGAATAACGCCACCACCGGAGAGAAAACACCGTCGAGGACTAACTGCACTCACGCACACCATCGACATTGCGCCTCTCCACTCCAAAGAACGTCCACTGCAACTCCGACGGCAAACTCCACGAAGCCCGGCGGCAATACCCTCTCTCAAGGCCGGCGAATATCTCATCCAAGACTGGCGACAACACCCAAGGACTAGACGGCCGCCTCCTAAGTGCTCGAGCAAGAGAGAGAAAAAGAATACACAGAGATGGCAAGGTCCTCTCTCACAGGCGACAGCTTCTCCTCTCACAGGCGACTCCTCTCTTTTCACCTTTTTTTTGGTTCGGTGGTTTTTCCTGATATAGGCCGCTGCCTATGGTAGGAGAAAATTCCAAATAAAAAATTTGGATCCAGTTTGGATCCGAACCAATAAATTCCAACAAAGCTATAGAACTAAGGCTCCGTTTGGGGAGATTTATTTTCTCCGGTCAAACGGTTACAACCGCATGAACCGGACCTTAATTAACCGTTTGACCGATGAAAATAAGTCCCCCCCAACAGAGCCTAAATGTTGCAGTGTCATTGAGTGCAATATCATGTTCCCATGGGATCCCGAACCCTAGAACCAGAAAATCATTGATACTTTTTTTAATTATTGGAAAGAGTAATTGATTTAGCGAGATTTTTATCATTAAGATTTTATTTGGTTCAACGGTGGCGGGTCTTAGAGCGCTAAGCGATCCTTCGTAGTGAGTGTACTTAGTAGGGCTACATGAGTGAGACTAACCCAGTGTGAAGATCGGCTTTTGGAACCCGAGGGGGTAGTATCGGTGCGATTGCTACCGGAGGGGGAGAGGCGTTGCTAAAAACGACGACTTTTACCAGCGGTTCCTCCTTCCTGCGGGAGCAAAAGGAGCAAATAGGAACGACAGGTCATTTGGTTACCCGCCGTCCGGCGGCGTTTGCTCCAAACGGCGTCCGAAAACGCCGAACCAAATGCAGCCTAAACCTGACACAATAATCGGGTGTACACTTGTTGTATAGTTACATACACCCTTGTTGTATAGTTACTCTGAATATTATATTTCCGATGTTAGATTTTACTCATCGAGTAAAACTACTAAGCAAATCAATTATTCTTTTGGCTCTACAAATAACAAGAATGAGACTATTTATACCAGATCTAAAAATTCCCAGGAATTCACCCTATATGTGAAATAGTTTTTTTTTTTCCTTTGTATAGTTTTTCAGTGAAGAGGAGCTTTGGCGCACTTTGAAGTGTTGTTATGTGATTTTTGTTGAGTTTGGGTTTTCTTTTAGATGGATAAAACCCGCAATGACAGTGCCGCGAGGTTCGTGATGGGTTGGATTGACTCGGGACAAATTTCGGGCGCTATCGGATAAGATTGACGAGATCATCAGACTTATATGATCATGACTCATATCCTTGGTAATCCGTCGAGATCATAAGTTCTTGAATACACCTCAGAAAACCTCACCCCAGCAGGAGGCGAGTTGAGAAGGCCTCGCCCTAGCCAGGGGCGAAGTTGAGAAGACCTCGCCCCAGCAGGGGGCGAGTTGAGAAGACCTCGCCCCAGCAAGGGGCGAGTTGAGATACCTCGCCCCAACAGGGGGCGAGTTGAGAAGGCCTTGCCTCAGCGAGGGGCGAGTTGAGGAGACCTCTCCCCAGAAGGGGGCGAGTTGAGGAGACCACTCCGTAGCAGGGGCGAGTTGAGAGACCTTGCCCTAGCAGGGGGAAAGTTGAGAAGACCGCGCCCCAACAGGGGGAGAGTTGAGATGTCGCGCCCCAGTAGGGGGCGAGTTGAGAAGGCCTCGCTCCAGCGGGGGGGGGGGGGGGGGGGGGGCGAGTTGAGGAGACCTCGCCCAATAGGGGGCGATTTGAGGGAGTAAATTTTAGGTGCGTGTTTCTCCCACCTAAGATCAGGGCGGGGGTACGCATCAAACCGTTGATACTTGTTTGATCGAAATACTGATAATACTGACAATATTTTTTCAATACCGCAGTGTTCCGCGGAAACAACTCAACTGTTGGATATCGAATCATACAGCCGTATTTAATCCCCCACCTAAAACTAAGTGGGAGAAACGCACCTAAATTTTTTTCGAGTTGAAGAGACCTCGCCCCAACAGGTGGCGAGTTGAGAAGACCTCGCCCCAGCAGGGGACGAGTTAAGAAGACCTCGGCCCAGCAAGGGGCGAGTTGAGAGACCTCGCCCCAGCAGAGGGCGAATTGAGAAGACCTCGCCCCAACACGGGGCGAGTTGAGGAGACCTCACCCAGTTAGGGCGAGCTCGTCAGGAGCGGATGTTCGCAGACCATACCCCTCCCCTTGGATTTGTCTATAAATAACTCTAGGGCACAAGTAGAAGGGACCTTCACCCCCCCCCCCCCCCCTCCTCATGAGGGGTGAGTTCAGAGTTAGCCTCACTTGTGCCGAGCTCAGCAATGACTTTAGGAGGAGAAGTTCCTATAGACTTCCGGGTGTATGGCAGGACCTACTTGTTGCAGCACGCGAGTTTTGTTTGTAGGCAGTCCAGAGCTATCCTTTTGATCTGACCACCTTCTTCTCGCCAAGTCTCCCGCGAGGTGACCACTAAATCAGTAAGCTTTGGTCACCCCCAAGTCCGAACAGTAGGGACCGAGTTTCTTGGTTCCAACATTTTGGCGCGGTAAGCGTGGACCGTGATCGGAGAAAGAAATTTTAGTGCGAGACCCCACGACGAGCCATGATGAGAAGGATGCGAGGCGAGTTTCAACCTATGCAGGTTCAACGTAGATGAGTTTCAGTTAAGACAAGCTGTGGCAAGGAGAGCTCAATGCCGGGCGAGTTCAAGACAAGGCAAATTTCAGCCTAGGCGAGTTTAATTGAGGTGAAGTCCAGTTCTGGCGAGGCGAGATCAAACCTGGTGCAAGTTCAAGCCTGGGCGAGTTCAAGACTGATCGAGTTCTAGCTGAGGCGAGCTTCAGTTTCAATGAGTTCAAGCCTGGGCGAGTTCAGGTTAAGGCGAGTTCCAGCATAGAGTATTCTGCTTGCTTTCATTCTACTCGCAGGTATTCTGTTCACATGCATTCTGCTCGCAGGTATTATATTCATCTGGGTTTCACTCGCGTGTATTATACTCGCATAAGTTCTACTCGCCCCACATGTGGTCCACTCTCAAGATGCGAGATGACCCTACATAGGCGATCTGAACTCGGGAATCTGAAGGTCAGGTGAGGTGAAATCGAGCTCAAATTTGGGCGATTTCAGCGGAACCCCCGAAAACTCTGCGTAGAGGTCATAAGGTCAAGGGTGATGCTTCACCCACGTTTTTCACCCACTTTTTTTAGTGCTAACACCTTTTTCATGGTACATATTAACGTTCATGGGTGCTTTGGTAAAACCCACGAGTGCAGCCGCGTGGTCTGTAAATAGCGCTGGCTCAAACATTTCGACCACAATGACCATCGTCACATAGGAGCCCACATGAAGGGGTTCTGGCCAAGCATATGTTCCGCAAGCTCATCTCGCGAGGTTCTTTACATGTCTTCTATTCCGCGAGCTCATCTCACGTGATCTTGAAGTATTCTATCTTATTCCGCGAGCTCATCTTGCAAGATATCAAGGAATTTTATCATATTCCGCGAGCTTATCTCGCGAGGTCTTGAGGCATTCTATATTATTCCCCGAGCTCATCTCGCGAAGTTTCAAGCCGTTATATCTTATTCCGCAAGCGCCACCTCGGCAGGTCTCGAGGCATTCTATATTATTCCTCAAGCTCATCTCGCAAAGTTTCAAGGCGTTCTATCTTGTTCCGCAAGCGCCATCTCGGCAGGTCTTGAGGCATTCTATCTTATTCCCCGAGCTCATCTCGCGAAGTTTCAAGGCGTTCTATCTTATTCTGCAAGCACCATCTCGACAGGTCTTGAAGCATTCTATCTTATTCCGTGTGCTCATCTCGCGAGATTCTTTTTGTGTTATCTTTTATTCCGCGAGCCCATCTCGCGAGATCTGAAATATTTTATCTTATTCCGCGAGCTCATTTCGCGAGGTTTCAAGGCGTTCTATCTTATTCTGTGAACCCATCTCGCGAGATCTTTATGTGTTCTTTTATTCCGCGAGCTCAACCCGCGAGGTCATGCATCATTCTCTTTTATTCGGCGAGCTCACTTCGCGAGGTCATGGGGGTGTTCTCTTTGATTCGATGGGTAAATGCTCCCTGGGTTGTCGCTTCATCAACTAAGGCTAAAATCAACAACTTATACTTCATACTAAGTACTCAAAGAGGCTACTTCTCATTACTCACTTCGGCAAGGGAAGTCATCTTCAATCAGGTCATGTAAAATATATTTGTTTTATTATTGTTATCACTAACATAAACCAAAGTTACGCGCTCATTTATGTCTCTTCCGTCTCTTCGGCATTATCAGTTAAAGTTGAAGACCACGAGTTGTGGTGTTGCCGTAGTCTGGGTCCCTGCGCGAGCTACTCTCCCGCATACCGGCTACTTGTTCCCTCGAATGAGTTCAAAACCTCGATTTGCGGTGTTACCGTAGTTCAAATCCCTGCGCGAGCTCCTCTCCCGCATACTGGCTACTTGCCCCCTCGAGTGAGTTCAAGACCTCAAGTTGTGGTGTCGTCGTAGTCCGGGTCCATGCGCGAGCTCCTCTCCCACATACCAGCAACTTGCCCCCTCGAGGGAGTTCAAGACCTCGAGTTATGGTGTTGTTGTAGTCAGGGTCCCTATACGAGCTCCTCTCCCACATACCGGCAACTTGCCCTCTCGAGTGAGTTCGAGATCTCAAGTTGTGGTGTTGTCGTAGTCCGGGTCCCTACGCGAGCTCCTCTCCCGCATACCAGCTACTTTCCCCCTCGAGTGAGTTCAAGACCTCGAATTGTGATGTTATCAAAGTCTGGGTCCCTGCGCGAGTGTCAGTCTCCCACATACTGGCTACTTTCCCCCTCAAGTGAGTTAGAATCCTCGAGCTATAATGTTGTCATAGTCTGGTCCCTGTGCAAGCTCCTCTCCCGCATACTGGCTACTTGGCCGCTTTAGTGAGTCGAAGTCCCTGACATTTCTTGGTTCCATCCCCAGTTGAGCTCGCTCGTTTAGCGAAAGGCCTGGATGGTATTGATCTTTCTCCACATTCAGTCGAGCTCAGCTCCCACGAGGTGTCGACCTTTCTCCACCTCTAGTTGAGCTCGGCTACTGCGAGGTGTCGACCTTTTCTCCACATCCAGTAGAGCTCGTTCGTTTGGCGAAAGTCCTGGAGGGTGTCGACCTCTCTCCACCTCCAGTTGAGCTCGACTCCAACGAGGTGTCGATCTTTTATCCACATCCAGTAGAGCTCACTCGTTTGGCGAAAGGCCTGGAGGGTGTCGAACTTTCTCAACCTCCAATTGAGCTCGGCTCCTGCGAGGTGTCGAACTTTTCTCCACCTCCAGTTGAGCTTGCTCGTTTTAGCGAATGGTCTGCGAGGTGTCGACCTTTCCTCCACCTCCAGTAGAGCTCGCTCGTTCGACGAAAGGCCTAGAGGGTGTCGAACTTTCTCCACCTCCAGTTGAGCTCAGCTCCCGTGGGATGTCGACCTTTTCTCCACCTCCAGTTGAGCTCGCTCGTTTGGAGAAAGGCTTGGAGGGTGTCGAACTTTCTCCACCTCCAGTTGGGCTCGGCTCCTGCGAGGTGTCAACCTTTTCTCCACCTCCAGTTGAGCTTGCTCATTTTAGCGAATGACCTAGAAGGTATCGACCTTTTCTCCACCTCTAATTGATCTCGCTCGTTTAGCGAAAGGCCTGGAGGGTGTTGAACTTTCTCCACCTCTAGTTGAGCTCGGCTCCTGCGAGGTGTCGACCCTTTCTCCACCTCTAGTCGAGCTCGGCTCCTGGGGGGGGGGGGTGTCGACCTTTCTTCTTCTACACCTCCAGTCGAGCTCGGCTCCGGGGAGGTGTCGAACTTTCTCCACCTCCAGTTGAGCTCGGCTCCTGTGAGGTGTGTCGACCTTTTCTCCACCTCTAGTGGAGCTCGCTTATTTTAGCGAATGGCCTAGGAGATGTCGACTCTTCTCTAGCTCCTCCAGTTGAGCTGCGTTCCTAAAAGGGAGTTTGAGTGACATATTTACTAGTGACCATCTCTTCGGATCACGAGTTCAATATTGTTTTTCCAAGCTCGCGAGCGAGCCCGAAAAAAGCGGGGATTGTGTATAACCTGTAATCCGTAGAGATCATAAATTCCTGAAGACACCTCAGAAAACCTCGCCTCAATAGGGGGCGAGTTGAGAAGGCCTCACCCCAGCCAGGGGCGAAGTTGAGAAGACCTCGCCCCAGCAGGTGGCGAGTTGAGAAGGTCTTGCCCCAGTAGGGGGCAAGTTGAGAAGACCTCACCCCAGCAGGGGGTGAGTTGAGAAGTCCTCGCCACAGCAGGAGGTGAGTTGAGGAGACCTCACTCAGTTAGGGGGCGAATTGAGATGCATCGCCCCAGTAGGGGGCAAGTTGAGAAGGCCTCGCCCTAGTGGAGGGGGGGGGGGAGTTGAGGAGACCTCGCCACAGCAGGGGGAGAGTTGAGATTCCTCACCCCAGTGGGGGGGGGGGCAAGTTGAGAAGGTCTCACCCCAGCGGGGGGCGAGTTGAGGAGACCTCTCCCCAGCAGAGGTCGAGTTGAGAAGACCTCGCCCCAGCAAGGGGCGAGTTGAGGAGACCTCACCTAGTTAGGGCGAGCGTGCCGGGAGAGGATGTTCGCATACCATACCCCCTCACTTTGGATTTGCCTATAAATAGGACCCTAAGGCACAAGTAGAAGACACCTTCACCCTCCCTATGAGGGGCGAGTTTAGAGTTAGCCTCACTTGTATCAAGCTCAGCAATAGCTTTAGGAGGGGAAATTCCTGCTCGTTGTAACACACGGGTATTGTTTGTAGGCAGTTCAGAGCTATCCTTTTGATTCGACCACCTTCTTCTCGCCAAGTCTCCCGCAAGGAGACCACTGAATCAGTAAACTTTGATCACCCACAGGTTCGAACAACAGAGACCGAGTTTCTTGATTCCAACAGTTATTATTATATTATCGTATATAATAATATACATAATATATGCTACACCTTTTTCCCTCAAGCCGCGGTCATGAAAGCCTCTTCTCCTCCATCTCTTATTCCTCCTCCGGATCGGGATTTTCTCGCCGGTGACCTTGGGCGTTGTCGGAGCCGGAGAAAGCAGCGGTGGTTGGAGGTCGTGCGGCTGTGTGGAGTCCGCAATTGAGATTTGACGACGTCGATTGCCGCAAGGGCAAATGCGCTGAGAAATCTTTTGTGGACCCATTGCGGAGGCGGTGATGGCGTTGTACTTGTGTTGAGGTGGTTGCGGTGGTTGCGGTGGCTGCGGTGCACGTGTGCAGGGGAGTGACGTAGGCATAGACCGATTTGGGCGGAGCCAGAGTGGCATAGACGGAGGCCAATTTGGGCGGAGCCGGAGCGGCGTAGCTGGAGGCTAATTTGGGCAGAGCCAGAGTGGCATATGCATATGCCGATTTGGGCGGAGCCAGAGAGGCATTGGCGGTGTTTGGCGACCGCTATTTGGGCTCGAGAGAGCAAGGACCGTTGAAGCGTTGACAGTGTTTGCCGGAACACGGTCATGGTCATATAGTGGCACAGAGTGCGCATGTTGGCGCAAAAGACGGCGGTGTGCAACCTCCGTGCTTACTCAGGCTAGTATATTGGGCAGCAACTGCGGCTAGCGGCGGTCAGCGCGAGGAGACATCTTAGCCTCAAGTGAACTTGATGGAGGTGCCAGCGACATCAACTTGAGACCCTCTAGCGGGCAACCTAGGGGTTCGGACGGGTTGCGGACTGATCGGAGTCGGTCGGCCAGCATGACTTGTCATGTGTGTCAATGGAGGCACTGACAACTTGACACTAAATATTGAGGAAGATCCGGACTTAGAATACTGCAGAGGATTTGGTGAACCAGTTTGGACTTTGGAGTGAGTCACTCTGACTCGAACCTGAATCGATCCTTTGTCGGTTCGATGCACACCCCTAGTCGGTATACCTATTTCATTCACTTGCCTTTATTTTGTGCTAGCTGTAAGATTCATCTAAGGATCGCAATGGGAAGTAATTATATTGTTGAACATCATTAGTGTAGGATTTCGGTGTTGGACTCTGATCGTCCCGTGATTTTTATTCTGTTTTGGGGGTTTTCCACGTATTTGCATTTGGGGAAAATTTTGCGCAAAAGCGAAAATTGTGCGTCTGGGCAAAAAGTGCGCACCCAGATGGAAAAATGCGTGCTCAGGCATAAAAAGTGAGCCTGAGCAAAAAATGCACGCCCGTGTGGTAATGCATGCCTAAGCGAAAAAATATACGCCCGAAAGAAAAACGGGTGCTCGAGTGGAAAAATTCGTCTTGGTGGAAAATAAATTCCCGAGCGAAAAACAAACGTCCGAGCGTAAAATGCTTGCCCGGGTGAAAATGCGCGCTAAGGAAAAAATGTGCGCCCGAGCGAAAAATTTACCGCTCATGAGGAAAAATGTGCATCCGAGTGGAAAATGCACACCCGTGCAAAAAATGCTCGTTCAGGAGGAAAAATGCGTGTATGGGCGAAAAAATGCACGCCCGGGCAGAAAATGCGCGCCGGGGAGAAAAATGCGCACCCGGTGGAAAAATGTGTCCAAGCAGAAAATGCACGCTCGGAGGTAATAATGCGCACTCGAGCGAAAAATGCATGTTCTGGCGAAAGATGCGCGTTCGGGCGAAAAATGTGCACCCGTGTGAAAAAATGTGCGTTCGGGCAAAAAAATGCACACTCTGACGACAAATGAGCGCTCGGGCAAAAAAGTGCGTCTGGGCGGAAAAATGAACGTCCGTGCGAAAAATTAGCATCCGGAAGAAAAATGTTTGTCGACGCAAAAAATCTGCGCCCGAGCAGAATAATGCTCCCCCAGGCCAAAAAACCGTACCTAGGTGGAAAATGCGTTCCCATACTGAAAATGCGCGCCCGAAAGAATAAATGAGCGCCTGAGCGGTAAATGCGCGTCCGAGAAAAAAATGCAAGTCTGGGTGAGAAAATGTGCATCCGAGAGGAAAAATCGTGTCAGGCAGAAAATGCACGCCCGAGCGAAAAGTGCGCACATGGATGAAAAGTGCGTGCGCGGGTAAAAAATGCTCGACTGACGGAAATATGGGCGCACAAGCGGAAAAATGCTCGTTTGGGCGAAAAATATGCCCATGAGAAAAATGTGTCTGAATAAAAATGCACGACCTTACAAAAAATATCGTCTAAACGAACGGACAAAAGTTAATTTTTTTAAAAGCTCTTTATGAAAATTAGGAAGTCTCCAGATTTTTGGAAAGCTTTCAAAACTCCATTTTCAGAAAAACTCTTTTGCCACTGCTGGGCAAAAAAACCCTAATAAAACTGTGATGGCGGATGGGAATAGAAATTTTCCCACTGCGACCACTGTCCCAAACATGCCATAGCAATATTTATGTCTCACCCCCAATGTTTTTGACACTATCTAGTGGTTAACATACTACTGATGATCATGTTGGGATTCAGTCACTAAAGAGACACAAATAGATCAGGTTTGAAGTTACGCTGCTACAGGAATTACGGCTAAAAGCTGCCGGAATTAGGCTTAACATCAAGCAGAATCGGCTTGATATCGGCCAAGATTCGACTTGATATCAAGCCGAATTTCAGCCAGATTCGCCTTGACATCAAGCCGAATTTCAGCCAGATTGGACTTGACATCAAGATGAATTTCATCTAGACCGGGCGTAACCTGTTTCGCATATTCTACGATTTTTGTCGTCTGATCACCCCGGGGCTTGACCTAATGGCCAAGATAGCCTCAATCTTTTGCTCTAAATAGGTTATGGGCTTGACATAAATTATTATTCCAGATCTGAGTCGTCTTTGAAGAGAACATAGTCGACTGTAAGGAGTTTTTTCTCAACCTAGTCTTTATTTTCTTTGGTGCTTGGGAAAGAGAGGTTCGAGGTTTTTGTTCCTTTTCTTCAAGAGAGGTTTTTTCACCTGTGATTTGGGAAAATGATTCAATCTGTGAATCCAAGGGGATCTAGGTTGGACAAACCTAGAATACTTGTTGTAATCCTAATTATTGATAGTGGATTGTTCTGTGTGTCCCGTTCCGTGGTTTTTCCCTCATTGATTTGTGAGAGGATTTTGCACATAAAATCTTGGTGTCCTCTGGTTATTTTATTTTTTGTGTTTTTGTTGTGGTTCATTTTCTATGTACCCGATTACACAAGCGCAAGTGGGATTCTTGTTTCTCAACAAGTGGTATTAGAGTCAGATTCGTCTCAGACCGTCGGGCTATTGGAGAAGATGGAGCATAACACAAGAATGATTAACATGAATGGAAAGAACAATGAGCATTTGGAAGTCACAGATGACAAATTTTTTTTGTATTGCAAGGATCTTTATGTCCCGTTGTTGGGGAGGACGGCTACCGTGTTGGATGCGACAGAGTGGAAAAGATGGATCGGAAGACAGTGAGTTTCATTCGGGAATGTCTTGATGATTCTGTCTTCCACCATGTATCCATAGAATCATCGACCCGAACTTTATGGAGGAAACTTGAAGCGCTGTACGAGCGGAAGATATCGGAGAACAAAGCTTTTTTTGATTAGAAAGCTAGTAAATCTAAAGTATAAGGAAGGTTCTCAGAATGACTGAACATCTAAACCTTGTCCAAAGCATCATCAACCAATTGGAGGCCATACGGATCACCATGGGGGACAAGCTGCAAGCATTGATGGTTCTTAGTTATTTGCCAGAGACTCGAGAAACTCTTGTGGTGTCTTTGAGCAATTCGGCACCGGACGTTGCGTCGATGAAGATGGTAACGAACTGTCTTTTGAATGAGGAGCTAAGAAGGAAAGATTCTGAAGCCTGTACATCGGATGCCCTTCTCATGGATGGAAAGGGCAGGCCGATGAAGAAGGAAGGTAAGCCACGAGCTAACTCCAGAAGCAAGTCCAGGACCCAAGCCCAAAAAGGAGATCGAGTGTTATTACTGTAAGAAGAATGATCACTTCAAGAAGGACTGCTTCAAGTTGCAAAGGGATATGAAAAAGGAAGTCAAAGGAGACCAGAGAATCTAGTAAGGGTGCAGGCGCGGGCTCAATTGTGGAGGATAAGACATTGTGCTTACATTGTAGCGGGACCGCTTGTCAGGAGTGTATTAACACAGATTGAGTAGTGGATGGTGGAGCATCCTACCATTGCACTCCTTACCAAGATTACTTCTACTCATATGTTGTTGGAGATCTTGGCACTATCCGGATGGGAAATGTTGATGTGTCGAAGATTATTGGTAGTGGAGACGTCCACTTGGAGACTGATTTGGGGAAGGTTATCCTCAAGGATGTCAGACATATTCCTGACTTGAGGATGGACCTTATTTCTGTTGGCCGATTGGATAACGATGGATTCACAAGCATTGAAGGTGGAGGTGCCTGGAGGTTAGGTAGGGGTCCTTGGTGATGGCCCAGGGCAAGAAGTGTTGCGGTTATGTTGAGCAAAAGCCAAGATTTGCAGTTTGAGCGTAAATGCAGCCGAGGACAACTTATTTCCATAGACAAGTTGTCAGGGCAAAGGCGCATCGGGTTTGATTAGATAATGGGGGTGGGTAGACTTGGCATGTATGAGAAGACATATGCCGTTAACACATGATAATTGTGGAGAAGAAGAACTTGAATATTTTGGTGAAGAATATCTGTCCCCCTCTGACCTTTTTTTCCATGTTTGGTTTGGGAAGGAGCTGTCATGTTTGGTTGCAGGGATGCAAGGAGGAGAGATAACTTGATGAGAAGTCCAGAGACATCTTGCGTGTGTTTATGGGACCCAGAGAGGAAGATGATCTAGAAACAAGGATGGATCTTCTGGCAGTTGTTGGTGAGAAGGTTGCTGAGCAACATCCACCAACTATGGGGTTTTCAAGTTTCCAGAATATGTTTCTGATGGAGGGCAGAAGCTGAACAAAAGAGGAGGGGGAGCTTTGCATGTAGAGTTCCACCTATTGTGGAGGTATCCCTCAGGAGATCTGACATATTGATCGAGCACAGGTATCCATCACAGGAATGTCTTGCTTACTGTGGTGGAGAGCCGAGTCTTTTGAGCCAGAGATCTGAGGATAGAGATTTGTGTGCAACTATGGAAGAGAGGAGTGATCGCAAAAGAAGAGACCTATGATTTGGTCTGGCCCTACCTCAGATAGCTACTGTCCTACAACTGCCTTTATAACAGGTTCATCAGATCTCACAGAGATCCTACATATTTGAGTAAGTGTTTGATGAAAGACTCTAGAGATAAATCTATGTGTCTTCTTCCTGGACTGTACAGAAAGCAGTTCTCCTTTTTCACAGCAACTAGAAAATATATCTTCTTAGTTGTAAGCTTGTGCTGTGAAGATCTTCTGCAGAGCTCTGCTCCTTCAAGCTTGAGAAAATTAAAGTTTTGTGTAGCAGGCTTGAAGATGAACAAATAAAATTTCCGGGCTCTGCTAGCTGACTTTTGCAGAAAGAATTAGGTTTGAGAAGTAGCCAAAAGTTCTTGCTCGCAAAAGTTCATTTTCCAAAAGTTCTTGTAAAGATTAACCCTGCTCTGATTTTAAAGTCGGCCATGGAAAAGATCTATGCCTCTTTTAGATGCGGATGGGCAACTTTAATTGTTGCTTTATCCCCGATAACTCTGTCGGAGAAGTACGACGATCTTTGTCTTTTATTGTTCTATCTGCTTTAATTTGAATTTAAGAATGACGTCAACATATTTGACGTTCCCCCTATCTTAGAAAAAATCTTCCTGACTGGTAAGGCGTTGTGTAGTTGTATGACTCAACGAATTAGTTGTACGATTAATCCATAAGCGGAGTGAATAACATTTTGATGCATTAACACTCATAGAATTCTGCCTTGCTGAAGAGGCGTTGAGAATGGATCACATGCTTTTTTACTTCAACTCCTTTTCTGAAGCATGTGTTGAGTAAACTGCCTTCACTCAACGCATTTGCACTTTGACAGCTTCCCTTCTGCAGGCATTGAGTGAACGACCTTCACTCAACGCATTTACACTTAGCACAACTTTGGAGTAGGTGTTGAGTGAACTACCTTCACTCAAGCATTTTCACTTGAACAGAATTTCCTGAATTGTTGTTAGGGAACCTTCTTCAGTCAACACATTTGTACTTAGTAGAATCCTTTGAGCAGCATTGATGAATCTTTTTCACTCAACATGACTTGGCTGAATTTAAGTTCTGTTCCACTGAGGCTTTGAGTGACTGAATATCTGTCGAGATTTTTAGCCTCTGGCGTTGAGTGAGTATGATTACTCAATGCATCTATACTTGTCAAATCTCTCATGTGTCCTGTCTTCTGTCCAGCTACAAATTCTGGCTCTTCCATGTGTCCGTCTTCTGTCCAGCTAAACCTTTGACATAGATAACATGTCTTGTCATTGAATAGTAGACATCCTGCATATATGAACTTGAACACATATCAAGTACGTGCTTGTGCATAGATTGACTTACGATTTTTTTTTCAAATTAGTGCATTGTACATGGACAACATCTCCCCTTATTTGGAAAAGTCAGAATCCATTTGATATACACTAATCACAGAAATAATAATCAGAATAAAGAATATGTAGCACCAAACAAATTTTAATTAACCAAAATTGGATAATTGTTCGTAGATGTGTTCCACAATAAAAGTTCATTTTTAAGACCCTGAACCTATTACATAAGTCATCATTAGGTTTTGGTTTCTTAATATATGCCCTCATCTTTTTGAGCCTTCTCCTCATCTTCTTTCTTCTTTTGCCTCTGCCTTTCAAAGTTTGTATAGTTTGGAAAGATCTGCTAGGAGGTGAACAACACCATCTCTCTTATCTCTTCTAAATTTTCTCCTCACTTCTTCTTGTCTTCAAATGGCCCATTCCATAGACTTATGAGTTTGCCCATGCAGATTGTTCTCTTTGATTTTATTAGACAGATGGATAATCCTTAATTGACTCCAGTTCAAAATCAGCAGTCCCCATTTCTTCTCTGTGTTCTTATTCTTCCTGGCTGCACTTCCTCACTACTGACTTGCCTTTGACCTTGGACAACTGTTGAGTTGTGGGACTGAATGCAGATATAGCATCAACTGTATCACCAACTGATTCAGCCCCATCAATTGGAATTACAGGCTCATTCTCAGGCTCATTGTATATGACAGGATCTTGGCCCAGTGCAACTCTGATTTCATTTGAAGTCCAGATTGCATGATCAACAATGACCTTTATCATTGACCTCCCCCCATTTATGACTTCTTCAAAGACATCTTTGCCCATGGTAGTGGTCTTATGAGCCCAATGACTAACACCTGCAGTGACTAGATTCTTCACCAGCAGCATATGATCATCTAAGAATTGGGTGCATGCATCAATTCTTCTTTCTAGACTGGCCTTGTTGGTTTCCATGATGTCCTTTTGTATTCCATGCACCATTTTCATGTTTTTTGTAATGATGCATCGACTTTCTATAATATCATTCTGCCTTTGCTCAATCCCAACAAGCTTTTCTTTAGTATATGTAACAGCTGGAGCAGCTCTCTTAAAGAATGTAACTGTGTTAGCCTTGAGCAGATTCACTTCAAATTTGATAGACTTGATCTCAGTGGATAGATCTTGTCTCAGTGTTTTTATAGAATCATCCACATAATGTTTTATTTGCCTCCTCTGGTCATCTAATAGTCCTGTTAGCTGAGCCAGAAAGGAGGACATTACATCAGTCTGTTGAGAAGTCCCTGGAAAGCATACATCTTCAGCATCCCTCCTTATATCTCTCATTACTTCTGAATCAACCATTTCAAACTCAAATGAGTGAGCAGGAATGTCGGCAACAGACTCATCAGCCTCAGATAACTCAAATCACATTTTCAGCTTCTTGAGCAGGGAGCTCAAGATGAGTCTCCCCCTCAACCTCAGCTCAAGATGAAAATCCTTCGGACATGATGATGAAGGTCGTGCCGAAAGAGAAGCACGAGTTCTACTGGTCGCTGGTCGGCATGATGTCCACCTGAAGTTGTTAGGTATGAGAACTACTCTTTATGGTCTAGAGGGAGAGTTTGTTGGGGTCTAACCCTAAAGAGACACAAACAGATCAGTTTTGTAGCTATGTTGCTTCAGGAATTCAGCCAGAAAGCTACCAGAATTAGGTTTAACATCAAGCAGAATCGGCTTGATATCATCAAGATTCAACTTGACATCAAGCTGAATTTTAGCCAGATTCGACTTGACATCAAGCCGAATTTCAGCAAGATTCGACTTGACATCAAGTGAAATTTTGTCAAGAGCAGGCAGAACCTATTTCACAAATTCCGTGATTTCTACCGTCTGATCACCGTTGGCATTTGGAGAGAACATATCTGTTTCTACCGTCTGATCATTTGGGCTTGGCAAAAAATTTTATTCCAGATCTAAGCCGTCTTTGGAGAGAACATATCTGTTTCTCATTTGGGGAAGATCAACTTGTTGTAATCCTTATTATTGATAGTGGAATGTTCTGTGTGGCCCGCCCCATGATTTTTCCCTCATTGATTTGTGAGAGAATTTTTCACGTAAAATCTCGTGTCCTCTAGTTGTTTTATTTTTTCTATGTTGTTACTGCATTTCATTTTCTCTATCCCCGATTACACAAGCGCAAGTGGATTCTTGTTTCACAACAGATCATTTCTACTGATGACGGCTCTACTCGAGATGGTGGGGAATCTTATCGTGATATTAGTTTTATTTGGCTTTAGTTACTTGATAACCGGCTCGGAAGCCCCGATTACCTGAACATCTAACATATTGTGTAGTTTTGGACTTTTTGTTGGGTCTTAAGTTTTTAGCATCTAAATGTGAAACTAAGTAATTGTTTGACAAAGTCTCTAACTTGTGTGGATTAGGGGTGGCTAATGGTTGAACCGGGACAAATGATAAAAGACTAAGCCTCCGTTTGGGGCGACTTATTTTAACATGTCAAGCGGTTACGCCCGCATGAACCGGATCATGCGGTCGTAACCACTTGACCGGTGAAAATAAGTCTCTCCCCAAACGGAGCCTAAAAGATACGACAAAATGATATATAAAACAAACATCAGCTTGTGATAGCACCGAAATGAAATTAACTAGATATAATAAAAGAAAAGATCTCATAGTATAGAACAAAAAATAAACATGGTGATTCAAAGCATACAAAAACTTAGGCTCCCTTTGGGAGAACTTATTTTTACTGGTCAAGCGGTTACGGCCGCATGAACCGGACCTTAATCGTAACCGCTTGATCGGTGTATATAAATCCCCCCAAACGGAGCCTTAATAGCAAAAAGATAAAACTCAGAGGCTCGTTGATGATCCCAATTTGATTACGAAAGAAGCGAAGAGATGAAAAACAAAGGCACCTGAAAATGTTTGTCCAACAAACGCAGTTTGTGATACCAAAAAAAAACAAACAATTCACTATTGAAATACAATCGCGCTATTCCATCCAAACGCGACGAGTGCTGTCAAATTAGAATGAACACCAGCAATCCTTCACTATTTTGAAAGAAACAACAAGCTTTTCGTGTGTTGACGGACCAAGAGTAACAACGTCAAGCCTTACATTACCTCACAAGCAGAATGAGCAATCCTTGAATTGAACAAATAAGATGTATTTATCCAATACACATCATAACAGCTCATAAAGCTGAGTGCACAATTGAGTCATGTGATGTGTCCTGGTTTTTTCGTATCGACTCTCTTAACTGCAGAGGACGGCCAGATCCCCGCGTTCAATACATAGATGAATCTATGGCATGCAATTTGAAATTGCTTTTCCCCTTGCGGTGTCATGTCACCACTGTCGCGCACTTGACGCTGAGCGCTTGGTCCACCTCAACTCAAATGTTGGCATACAGCCATCACACATAGCAGAATCCTCTCCATTTAGGGCTAAATAGATAATATCCAAAAAAGTTTAAACCCTTAGATAAGTAGAGAGAGAGGATCCTGACCATCAAATTGATACTATCCATCACACAGACTACGCCCAGACACATTAAGACGTCCATCATCCTCACGTGTCATGTAGATACTCATAACAAGCTTCGCACTATACGCCATAACGTATAGCGTGCGAGGAGTGCTTTGGGTAAACATTCTAGTGGATTTTATCTTTGAGCTAATAGATACTCAATGGTAGAAAACTAAATGACACACTGTACCTCCAAGGTGATGTCAAACATCAAATATAGATGGGCAAGCCTTCAAAATATTCAGATGCCTACTTGTTTTCATTCTCCTTAATGCATCAGTGTGAGAGAGAACATGGAGATAAATCACAGAGACATGGCCAGATCTCCATTTGGCGAGGCGGTAGCGGTCGTGAATGCAAAGATTATGAACCATTGTTCATGAGCGCCCGATCACACCTAAGGAACTTCATAACTTTTATGTTCAAAATTAGTTTTCTTGGTATCGATCATAATCATCGTCAGGCCAATCATACATTCAATGACGATGATATTTTTGTCCAAACTCACAGGAGCAAAAACACCACAGCAAACAGAGCGGCATAAACTCATACATAAACTCATGTGTCATAAAGTAGACTGGAATAAAAAAAAAATATTTTGTGCATAATTCATTCAAAGAATTAAAGATCTGTTTGGTGCTGCATTTTTGCTCAGGTGAATTTGGACAAAACCATCACCGTCCTAGAATGTATGTTTGACATGACAATGGTTATGACCACAACCAAGAAAAGAAAACTAGTTTTAACATGAATTCCTTAGGTGAGGTCGGGTGTTCATGAACGACAGTACATAACCACCGCGTTCACGATCGCTGCCGACATGCCAAACGGAGCGCGGCGTTTTTGCTCAAGTGAGTTTGGACAAAAATGTCACTATCATAGAATGTATGTTCGGCATGACAAGGGTTAGGATCACCACCAAGAAAATAAAACTAATTTTGAACATGAAAGAGGATGAAGTTCCTTAGGTGAGGCCGGGTATTCACGAACGATGGTTTATAACCACCGTGTTCACGACCGCAACCACCATGCCAAACGGAGCATAAGTAAATAAAGATTGCAAACTTGGTTGTTAAGTACTCCCAAAAATCAAGTACTCCGCACAACATAACAATGAAGTCAAGAAACCGTATAAGTACTCAAAAACAAAATAAACGAGTTCGAGAAATCTAGTACTCCCAAAAATCAAGTACTCCGCACAACATAACAATGAAGTCAAGAAACCGTATAAGTACTCAAAAACAAAATAAACGAGTTCGAGAAATCTACAAATGTGTTCCAGAGAGAACAAATGAAGTTGGTTTACCTGTGGATTATTGTGCGCTGATTCTGAAACTGTCGAACTAGAGCCTAAGGAGCAGTCAGTACAAACCAAGCTTAAAGATGTCGGGTTCAAGTTTGAAATACCGAATGTCGGAGGGGGTGGGGGCGGGGAAATCCCCCCCCCCCCAGAAATCAAGTATTCCGCACAACATAACTGTCGAACTTGAACCACAGAATGAGAGGATGGGATGCATTAGATAATTAAGGTTCAAAATAAGTCAAAGTTAAGTGCATTAGATTTGAAGATAATATGATCTCCATTAAATAGGTATGATAGAGCACTACCTATTACTAAGAGTATTTTGGAGTGACCAAAGAAATTTTAATCAATATTAACTCCAATAGTTTTTTAATCGTAAAAGACATGCTTATCAAAAATAATGAAAGAAAGTTGGCATTGGTGTATGCTTTTCACCGATTACCTAGATGCGATAGTTTTAGGTATTGCTAAAGCAAGGAACCCGGCCTTAATGAGGCTACTAGCCAGCGGAAGTGGAGATCACAGACGAAGGAAGGTCTAATAAGAAGGAGAATAGCGACAGTTTGGAGGTCCCGTCACACACCCAAGAGTGTATAAAAACTCCTCCCAACCAAGATGTTGGGTTAGGTGAGGGGCCCAGGCGGGCGAAGTGCACTTGTGAGCTCGCTGATCTTGAGTGAGGTTCTCAGGAGCTCGTTAGTGATGTCTGGCACTGGATAAAAAAGCACGACATGCCCCTTGGTGGTGGGTCATGTTTATAGACAATGGGGGGGGGGGGATTGCCCCCTAAACCGACAACGATACTCCCCCCCCCCCCCCCACACGCACGCGTAGGAGGTTAACTTGATGAAATGACGAGTTGATCGCAACGACCATGTCGGGTTGCCTCCTGCATCACGGCGCGAACACCGAGAGGGGAGGGGGGGGGGCAGAGGACGAAACTTCCTTTCATCCAGTATCTTCCACCTTTTTGGATATGCTATTGATTTAGTGCTAATCAGTGATGAGTTTTTTCAAGAGTTGGTGGAAGCGGCTTGTACAACGTCTCTGTGGGCACACCGTCCCCTCCGAACTCCAAAAGAATCAGGGTGGGCGATGCTCTGGCGGCCCCACCTTTTGGTAAGCGGAGTGGCACTGCTAACGATATTGCTTTTGAGAGTTGACTCGAATTATGTTGCAGAGAAGAAGACTCATAAACGTCCCGAGAACTCGGTGCCTCGTGAAGGTGATTCAGTCCGGGAGACCTTCAAAAAGGCGAATGCGGTTAAATTTTGCAGGAAGCCCACAGGCCCTCTACATGCAGATTATGAGATGACGCCTACTCCATCTACGCCGCTGGCCTACTCCATCTACGTCGTTGGCTCCTGTCACGGCCTCTGTCACTCCTACGGCGATTACCTCCGTCGCAGTCTTTATCTCGAGTGCGATCGATTGCCTTTCTACCGTGGCCTTCATTTCTGCTGAGGCTCACACTTTGGCCTCCAGTCCTTCTAAAGATGCAAGGCCTTCTTCCGCAGAGAGGTCTTCCTCGATGGATCCCGGAGGATTGGGTTTCAAGGCCAAGTCTAAGGTGAAAGGTATTGTCGATGGGGCCTCCATTAGCTCATCCTCCCATCCTGCTGATGTGGGAGGCAGACAAGGCTCTCTCCCAGGAATGTCGAGTTCCTCAGGTAGCCAGTCAGGAGACCGCTTTGCTTCTATCTTGAAGCCCATTGGCGAGGCGTCCCCCATAGGCAAGCTCCAAGGTTGCTGGGCTGCTTACGCCGCCGACGTGGAGAACATGTTGCGGGTCATTGAACTGGCAAGCGTCGTGAGCCGCCTCTCCGTCCTAGAGTCTCGAATGGCGATGGTGGAAGGTCATGAACCCCGCCTACTAGAAGCAGAGGAACACTGCAACGAGATTGAGTACTTGAGAGTCTTGGTTTGCAAGCTAATCGCCTGGCGATGGACTTCGGCGAGATGACACGGGCAGCTGGTACAATTTCAGAGCACTCATGGACATTGGAGCTTATCCGCCAGAGAGAGTAGCACCTGACACAAGCGGTGACCTTTTTTCAAACTGTCACCGCGATGGGCTACAACTCGTGATACCCTCGCAAACTGCGAGCCCCTCCTCACTTCTAAACTAGTCTTTTTTTTCAAACCGACTTTGTTATTCTGAACTCTTTTTTAATTGTGGACGAGCATGTAGAGCTCTCCTTATATTTATTTGCTTGCTTTTTCGACTCACTTTTGGTTTTGTGATAGAAGATCTGTTTAGTAAGATTTAATATACAGAGCAAAATGGCATGCACACACCTCAATACAAAGGAAAGAACAAATTGTAAATATATTAAGGTGTCATCTCAATTTAGTGACGGGCTTATTCAATAATAAAGAGATACCTAGATGCGATAGTTTTAGTACTGCTAAAGCCAGGAACCAGCCTCAAAGTCCGAACTGAGTATGGGCAGAGGCTACTGGCCAATAGAAGTGCAAATCACGGGCAAGGGAAGGTCGAACGAGAAGGCGAATAACGACAGCTCGGAGGTCCCGCCTCACCCAGGAGTGTATAAAAACTACCCCTCCCAACCCAGATACTGTGTTAGGTGAGGGGCCCAGGCGGACAAAATGCACTTGTGAGCTCGCTCTTGGGCGAGGTTCTCAGGAGCTCGTTAGCGACGTATGGCACTAGATGGAAAAACATGTCCTCCCTCTTGGTGGCGGGTCATGTTTATAGACAATGGGGGGGGGGGGGGGGGGGGGTTGCCCCCCGACCCGACAACGGGCCTCCCCCCAACTCCCCCACCCCCACACACATGGGAGGTTAACTTGATGAAATGGCGAGGTTATATTGGAGCGAAGTTCTCAGCGAGGTGATATTGGTCTTTGGAGCGAAGTTCGCTAGTTGGGTGCGGGCTAGCCGCAAACAAGCTGTGAGTTTATTGTGGATTGAATGCGAGCTAGGAGAGCTGATAACGAGGTATCATCGAGCTCATTTTTGGAACATGGTGAGCTGAGAGTGAGGTGGTAGCGAGATTCTGGCGAACTCATTACTTCGGGGGCATTTTGGTAATTGTCCTGCTCAGATTTTCTCGGGTAGGACTTGCTTAATACGGGTCATACACAATCTTTGTTTTTTCCGAGTTCGATACAAGATCGAAAAACCTGTAAGAGGCTCTGAACTCAGCGAGCTGTCGATGGCTATAAATAGCCCCCACCCACCCGGAGGAGCTTTCGAGGCCGTCCCCGTGTCCGCCCAAGCTTAGGAGTTAGGATATAGACGACATGACGTCATTCCTGAAGGTGTACGCAAAAGTTTTGGTGGACGTCCAGAAGGACCGCGCGGACTCACCTAGCGGGGGCGTGTCGCGAAAGGAGGCAACGACCATGCTGACCTCGACTCCTGCTTCACAACGTGAGCACGGGAAGGGGGGGGGGGGGATTTCCTTCGATCTGGTATCTTCCACCTTTTCAGATCCGCTATTGATTTAGGGTCTGTTTGGTTCAGCAAATGCTGATGAATAATCTGTATTCCAAATGCAAACGCATTGTTAAAGCTATTTGTTTGTACAACTTTTAGAAAAGCACTTTTTTAAAAATAGTTGATAAGTGATTTTCTCATCAGCCTTTCGGGTCCAGCTTTTGGCTCTTCCATACGTGCGTCCCCGTCTCCCCCCCCATAAAAAAGCCCTAATACGCCTCTTTCATTTCTCGCCCTGCTCGCATGACCCCTCCCTGATTCCTCTCGACGAACGACGAGCAGATCTCGACGGAACAACCCTCGAGGAGTCCCCCGACGACGACCTGCTTCTCCAATCTGCACGTCGACGAGCCCCTCTACGGTGACAACCTAGAGAATGTGCTGACCCGACGATCCTTTTGATTTCCTGTAAGATTTTTTGTGTGATTCTATTTCGATTCCTCGGGTATATCCCTTAGATCTTTCTATATACTTTTTGATTCTATCTTTTAGTTTTTTGTTAGATTTTTGTTAGGTTTTGGGTAGATTTCCTTCCTCTGCAATTTTTTTCATTCCTTTTTTGACATATTTCTTCCTGTGCAATTTTTGTTGGGGATCGAAATGATGCTTTCAATGATGCTTGTGTTTTTTAGGCGTTTAAATATGGTGAGATAATTTGGTATGTATGCGTACCTTAGGGAGGTGCGCGAGCAGATTCAACTGCATACTTGATCGCATGGTTTTTAATCAACGGTACAAATTTGTTTGAACCGTACAACGGTCACTTTTTTATACGGCCGCATTTGAGAAATACGGCCGCATTCGAGAAATACGGCCGCATTCTAGAAATACGGCCGTATTTCTCGAATACAACCGTATTTTGCGGGAAATGATCTGTGCCGTTAATTACAAGCCACGTGATCAATTCCTACAGCCGGATCTGCTCGCACATCTTAGAAAATAGGTACCTATACGTACCAAAAACGGGCGCTTAAATATGTTTCTATGATTTGATTGTCAGTAAAGAAGAAGATCAGTTCCACATCTCATCTGAATTTATCAATGCTCTTAGTTCATAAATGTATTTTATTTTTTCATGGCTGGTTAATGAAATAATTCAACAGGGAACAATATTTCTTGTCTACTTTCCATGCAAAGACTCAGTTTAGGAATTTTTATTGGAGATTGACATGTTGATAATCTGCAACTAGTGCATTGAATGATTGCATATCAAGTGGTTGCCTATTGTTAGAAAAGCCCAATTAAGGGCCCATATTTTCTCTCTTTTCTCTCTCCATGTATTAGTCCCACATCTTGTATTTAGGATTTCTCTTCTCATTCTTCTCCTATATAAATGTATTCATACTTGTAACTATTCATTCAAGAAGTATATACAAGCTTTGAGGTCTTTCTTTACATGATATCAGAGCGAAACCGGTCTCCTCCTATGGTATCCGGCCTAACCGGTTTCTTCTCCTAACCGCAACCGGTTTCTTCTCCTAACCGGTTGTCCGCGCGATCTTTCCTTCCCGCGGACTCCTGCGGCTTGTTCTTTTCTATCCGCTCCCCCCCACGCCTCGGTTTCTTTCGTGGCCTCCACCTCCTCCCTTCCTCCTCTCCTCTTTTTATACTCCTCTTTCACGTGGGTCCACCTTCTCTCCCCTTCTCTTCCCGCGCGGACTCTTTCTATCCGTTGCGGCCTCTCCCTGCTTACCGATCGCTGCTCGCAGCGACCTACCTCTCCTGCTCACCGCGCGGTCTCTCTATCCGTTGCGGCTTCTCCCTGCTCGCTGCTCGCTACTCGCAGTGACCTGCCTCTCCTGCTCGCCGCGCTAACTCTTTCTATCCGCTGCGGTCTTCCCTGCTCGCTGATCGCGGCTCGCAGCAACCTGCCTCTTCTGCTCGCCGCGACCTGCTTCTCGCTTCTCGCTGTGGCCTCGCCTATCCGCAGCTGTCCTTCCTGCTCGCTACTCACCTGTGGTCTGCCTTGTCGCTTGCGATCTCCCTCTGCTAGTCGCATTTTGGTCGCGATCTCCTGGTCGCTGGCGTGTCCGCCGAGATCGTGCGACTACCTTTTTCTTGCCACCCGACCTTCCTTTGCTAACCGCACGACAGTCTTCTTCTAACCGTTCGGCCTCTTCTGCTGGCCGCGCATGGCTTCTGATGCTTCTGCTGCTACTTCTGCTCCGCCAGCCCGTGTGGTTGCCTCGGCTTCCAAACTTCGTGACGAGTTACGGATTACGACTATCTCCCTCACTGGAAAAAGGAACTTTGTTGATTGGGTTCACTCGGTTCGCCGTGTTCTGCAGACGAAGGGTCTTATTCACCATTTGACTCGGGCTCCTCTGGCTGCTCCCTCCGATGGCTTCGCGACGATGGTCGGGTCCAGTCCTGGCTTCTCAACTCCATGGACACCGAGCCCTACCGAATGGTCATGTATCATGACACGACCAAGACCATGTGGGAGGAGCTTCACTCATTTTACTCCGGGCATGACAGCCTACAGCACCTATATGATATCATTTCCTATCTTCAGAATCTTTCCCCCGGTGCTCCTGGCGATATGCTCTCCTTTGTGGCTAAAGCAAAGAGTTTGGCTGAGCCTTGGATTCAACATCAGCCTCCTCCTACTGATCTCGTCACTCAACGGAACCAGAAAGAAGCTGTCGTCATCGCCATGATGATGTCTCGTGTTCCTCCCCACCTGCATAGTGTTCGAGCGCAGATTCTATCGTCCGCCACAACTCTGTCCCTGTCTGATGTATGCTCCATGCTGCTAAAGGTCACGCCTCCTTCCGAGGCTCCTCATGATTTTGCCCCAGCTCTTTTTCAGCAGCCTCTCCTTCCGAACCCTCCTACTCGTGGATCTTCCACTCGGGGGGGCCGACCACCGTCTCGGGGACGAGGACGTGGTGGTCGTTCTTCTATGAAATGCACTTACTGTGGCCGAGATAATCATCTCGAAGCTACTTGTTACCGCAAGCACGGCCTACCTCCTCGCCTTACTGCTACTACCTCTGCTGCTCCTGCTCCCATTGGGCCTTCTACCCCTAATCTGGCTTCCACTACCCGCCAAGATATTGATGAGCTCCGCACCCAACTCCAACAACTTCAAGGTGCCCTCAGCCGCTCCTCCGGCTCAGTCGCGTCCTTTTCTGCGGAAGGTATAACCTGTCTCTCTCATAGTCCCTGCTGGATCGTTGATTTCGTGGCCACTCACCATATTACCTCCCAGAAGCCCACCAAGTACCAACGGACGCCTTATCCCCTTTGCATCACTGTGGCCAACGGTGATACCCTTCCTGTCTCTGACACCGCCGCTCTTCAGCTTACTCCGACTCTCTCTCTTTCCTCGGTTCTTCATGTTCCGAGATCCCCTTTCAATTTACTTTCTGTTAGTCATCTCACCCACGACCTTGATTGTTGCATAACATTTTCACCTTCTTCTTTCCTTATGCAGGATCGTCGCACCCGGAGTACCATTGGTAAGGGGCAGTTGTTGAACGGGCTTTATATCTTGGACATCCCACCTACTATTCTATCTGCTATCTCCACAGTTGATTGACATCGCCGCCTTGGGCCCCTACCGATTCTCAAGCGGGCTCTTCCTGATGTACCTCTGCAGGAGTTCTCTTGTGAATCCTGTATCTACGGCAAACAACATCGCTCTTCCTTTCCCCCTGCATGTACCAGGAGTAGTACTCCTCTCTCTTTAGTACACTCTGATGTATGGGGTCCTTATCGTGTCCCCAGTATTTTTGGTTATCGTTATTTTGTCACATTTATTGATGACTATTCGCGTACTACATGACTTTATTTACTACATGATCGTACTGAACTTACTTCTGTGTTTCGTGCTTTTGTGACTGAGATGCGTACGCAGTTCGCCACCCCCCTCCAAGTCATCCGCACCGATAATGCTCACGAATATACCGGGCATGCCTTCTCTACTCTTTGCACAGAGTTCGGTATCATCAATCAAACTTCATGTGCCTATACCCCTCAACAAAACAGGGTCGCCGAACGGAAAAATCGCAATCTTCTCGATGTTGCCCGCTCTCTTATGTTCCAAATGCAGGTTCCAATCGAATATTGGAATTTTGCCGTCTCCACAGTCTGTCATCTCATTAACCGCCTCCCCTCATCTGTGCTAAATTTTGCCTCACCGCTCCAACTTCTCTATCCCTCCACCAACCCCACCTCTCTCACACCACGGGTCTTCGGGTGTGTTTGCTATGTCCACCATCTTGGCCCTCCTTCCGACAAACTTGCTCATCGGGCCACCAAGTATATGTTTGTTGGCTACTCCCGGACTCAAAAGGGATATGTCTGCCACTCTCCTTCTGATGGTAGGCTGGTTGTTTCTGCAGATGTCACCTTCTGCGAAAACCAGCCCTTCCACTTACCTTGCCCCACCTCGTCTTCTGCTCCTCCAACTCTTCCCCGGCCTGTCGTACCAGTCACGCCATCTCATTAACCGCCTCCCCTCATCTGTGCTAAATTTTGCCTCACCGCTCCAACTTCTCTATCCCTCCACCAACCCCACCTCTCTCACACCACGGGTCTTCGGGTGTGTTTGCTATGTCCACCATCTTGGCCCTCCTTCCGACAAACTTGCTCATCGGGTCACCAAGTATATGTTTGTTGGCTACTCCCAGACTCAAAAGGGATATGTCTGCCACTCTCCTTCTGATGGTAGGCTGGTTGTTTCTGCAGATGTCACCTTCTGCGAAAACCAGCCCTTCCACTTACCTTGCCCCACCTCGTCTTCTGCTCCTCCAACTCTTCCCCGGCCTGTCGTACCAGTCACGTCATCGTCTCTACCATCTTCTTCCTCCTCTCACCCAGCTCTTCCTCGGGTTCCTCGACCCCTTCTCCGTGTCTACTCTCGACGTCCATCCAAGGATACTCCCGTGAACCAGCTCCCTGCTACCAGCGATACCTCAGCTACGGCAGATCCGGCTCCCGTCTCTACAACTCATCCCTTGGCCAACTACGTCTCTCTCCATCGGCTGGCACCACCTCTCTACGCATTTGCCACCTCTCTACGCATTTGCCACCTCTCTTTCCTCTATTTCTATTCCTAACTCTGTGCAGGAGGCGCTTACACATCCAGGGTGGAGGGCGGCCATGGAAGATGAAATACGGGCTCTTTGGGCTAACCAGACCTGGGATCTGGTCCCTTTTCCTACCAGTCATACCTCCGCAAGCTGCAAATGGGTCTTTGTTGTAAAGCATGCGGCGGATGACACTGTTGACCGTCTGAAGGCACGCCTCGTGGCTCGGGGCTTTACTCAGCAACATGGCCTTAATTACGAGGAAACTTTCTCTCCAGTGGCCAAATTGAACACGGTGCGCGTTCTTCTTTCCTTGGTTGTTCATCGTCACTGGCCGCTTTATCAGCTGGATATTAAGAATGTCTTCCTCAACGGCGATCTGCAGGAGAAAATTTATATGAACCAACCTCCCGGATTTGAGATCACGGGGGAGTCTCTGGTCTGTCATCTTCGAAAATCTATTTATGGTCTCAAACAGTCTCCGCGTGCGTGGTTTGAACAATTCAGTAAGGTCGTCTGTGCTATTGGCTTCACTCGGAGCTCGGCTGATTTTTCTCTCTCCACCTGACACCGGTCAACCGGGACTGTGATTCTTCTGGTCTACGTTGACGATATCCTGATTACTGGCAACGACACGGTGGGAATACAACAGATCAAGGAACAGTTAAACTCCGCTTTTCAAACCAAAGATCTGGGCAACCTTCGGTATTTTCTCGGGCTTGAGGTTGCACGATGCTCTGATGGTCTTGTATTATCCCAAAGGAAGTACTGTATGGACCTTCTTCATGATGCCGGTTACTCTGGGTGCAAACCTGCGGAGACTCCTATGGATGCTAATCACAAACTAACGGCCCACAGTTCTGACTCTGACAAACTGCTTACAAATCCGGAATATTACGGACGCTTGGTTGGGAAGCTGATCTACCTTACGGTAACTCGACCTGATATCTCTTTTGTCGTAGGAGTTGTGAGTCGGTTCATGCATTCTCCTCGGACATCACATCTTCAAGCCGTCGAGCGCATTCTTCGATATCTCAAGATTGCCCCCGGGCAAGGACTTGTGTACAAGCCATCCACATCTCTATCACTCGTCGCGTACTCTGACGCTGACTACACAAGATTTATTGATGAGAGGCGCTCCACTATGGGGTCCTGCACTTACTTTAGTGGTCATCTCATAACATGGCGTAGCAAGAAACAATCCATGGTTGCACGCTCTTCTGCTGAAGCCGAGTACCGGGCTATGACTGCGGTTGCTTCCAAGCTAACTTGGCTTGAGAGCCTTCTGGGAGACTTGGGTGTTCGTCTCTCATCACCGGCTACCTTATTTTGTGACAGTCAGACAGCAATACATATTGCCAAGAATCCGGTGTTCCACGAACGCACAAAGCATATCAAAGTTGATTGTCACTTTATCCGGGAAAAGGTACAATCAAAGAAGATAGATTTGGAGCATGTTCCTGCTAAAGACCAAGTTGCGGATATCCTGACAAAAGCTCTCTCCAGGCCTCTATGCTATCAGTTTTTATCCAAGCTTGGTGCCTACGACTTGTACGCTCCAGCTTGCGGGGGAGTGTTAGAAAAGCCCAATTAAGGGCCCATGTTTTCTCTCTTTTCTCTCTCCATGTATTAGTCCCACATCTTGTATTTAGGATTTCTCTTCTCATTCTTCTCCTATATAAGTGTATTCATACTTGTAACTATTCATTCAAGAAGTATATACAAGCTTTGAGGCCTTTCTTTACACCTATTATTGATTGCATTCCTGTGCGCTTTCTGTAAGAATTCAAATTTGTGTGTAGAGCAGGAGGAATTGACTTCTCTTATAAGTTTTTCACAGAGCTAGAATGGTCTCTTTTTCTATGATATTCCCTCATAATAGTCAGTATTCTCCTCATTCTACACACCTTTACTTACAAAACTACTAGATCTATCACCTCTATTTCATCATTTTTTAGTAAGGAATGTTTAAATCATGTGTTTGAGATTTGCTTCAAATATGATTGTACAGATCATTGTGTAGGTCACTGTATATTGTAATGGGCAAAACAAAGGAGGAATTTTGGCATCCTGGGATGCTAACGGCATTATAATTTTTTGTGACCAATGCATTATGGAGATCGAATTGGGTAATCGGCTCACTACACCTTTTAGTAAGGATGGGTGAAAAAAATTGGTTGCCTCATTTAAGCAACGCACATGAAGATCATTTGCAGATGAAAAATAAGTGGGACCACTTGAAGAGAGAGTGAAAAATTTGGAAAAAATTGAAGCATGGCGAGTAGGGCTAGGTTGGGACCAAGAGAAAAAAACCATTGCAGCATCAGATGAGTGTTGAGAGGAAAAACTAAAGGTCAGTATTTATTTTGTTTTAAGTATAATGCAACCTAATTTTCTGAAATTAAAATAGGTTGTGTAGGGTATTCCAGCTGCAAAGAAGTTAGGATATGCCAGTATGACACCTGAATTAGAAGACAAAATGAATCGAATGTTCAGTGATGTGGTCATAACGGGTGAGGATTCATGGGGACCATCACTAGGTAGCTTGCCAACTGATATGGATAATGTTGACAGAGTAGAGCATAATTTGGAAAATGACATGAAGACGCAAGCTTTTGGACACGAAGAGGTTGGCGGCAATACATCAACCACTATCGAAAATGTCTCGACCTCATCGGGAAAAAGAAGAAAGGAAAGAAAAAAGGGGTAGCTATGTCATACATGAGTGAGTTGCAGGAATCTGCTCTTGCAATGAGTCCTCCTCCAGTTGTCACTATCAAGGAAGCAGTGAAGTTGATTTCAAGTATTACTAAAATATATGTTGGGCCGGACATTGACTTCTTTACAGTGAACTATATTTAGGGATATAAGCAACAGAGAGATCTTCATCAGCATCCTAGCTGATAAGAGAGTTTGGTGGATCAAAAACTGTTATGCGACTAGGACCGAGTGATGTCTTATGATTTATGTTTTGATATATGTTATGATCTATGTTTTGATGTCTGTTATAGTTTATGTTTTATTTTAGCCCACATTGAGTAACATTGGTTTTGTATAATGTGATGTTTCTATCAGTTCTATTCATACTATTTGTTGTGATGTGCTTTGACATGCTATTTTTTCATGTTTTTAAACTTCATGATTATTTTTAAACATTTTAAGTAATGGATTCACATGACACTTTTGGTGAAGATTCTAGAGAATCTACCTGTCTTTCTCCAGAACATGTACAATATGTGGACTATTGCAATATAATTGTTTCTACTATTGCTGAGATAAATAACAACATATGCGAGACAAGACCATGCATGACGTCTACACGGACAGGTGAGAAATGGATGAGAGTTACTTGAAAGACATCCAAATATGATTCATGATGCATTTAAAATGTCAAAGCATATATATTTATTGATTTACTTCACAAACTCGAAAAAGATCACGAGATACAAGGATCGCAACACACAACCTCACGAGAAGTCCTAGGAATTACATTGTACATCCTAGCACATGGAGACTCTGTGAGATTAACAAAAGAGCGATTCCAGCACTCAACTGAAACTAGAAGTAGATATTTTTCAAAAGGTCTTAAATCACTACTGCTACTGTCAATTGATGTTATAAAACCAATTAGTCGTCATTTCAGAGATATACCTGCGAAAATAAGGTATGGTAGTTGTTACATGTCATTCTTTAAGGGCTGTGTTGGTGCAATTGATGGTACACATGTAGATGCAAGAATACCCATTAAAGATTAAGTTAGATATATTGGACATCATGCCATCACAACACAAAATGTGATGGTTTTTTGTGACTTCAATATGTGCTTCACATTTGCACTAACTGGATGGGAAGGATCAGCTCACGATAGTCGCATCTTCGCACGGACATTGACAGACGACATACTTCATTTTTCGCATCCTCCTCAAGGTAAATTGTTGAATAAATAATCATATACTTTTTTTTAACATTCACATTTATTTTAACATATCAATTAATTACAGGCAAATATAATTTAGTGGAGGTTGGTTATCCATTAAAGACAAGGTACTTAAAACCGTATCCAATAATAAGGTATCATTTGGCATTTATGCACGAGGTAGTCGTCCAGTTCAAGAAAGACATGAGCATTTTAATAAGACACATTCATCGCTTCGAAGTGTGAGAGAGGACGTTTGGATTTTGGAAAAAAATGAGGCATTCTACAAAAGATGAAACTGTGATTCAAGATTAGAATATGTCACGACATATGAAGCTTCCACTTAGTTCCGTAGAAGTTATAATCAAAGCATCACCAACTTTCATTATCCTTGAAAATCATGACATGATGTTTTAAAATCGAATCTGCAGCAGCATAATTAAACATTCACTCTTTAATAAATTCAAAGTGGACGAACATGCAGGAGTCCAATATATAGGACTCATTTGGACTATTTGCACTGACGGCTAATGCATCGTGAAAATCATACATAGAATCATTCTGACATATCATAGGTTGAAGCATAATTGTTTTCCACTTTTCCATGATGTGGTCCACCTTGCCACATTGCCAACAAGACCATAACAACTTTTCAATTGACTTTTCTTTCAGGACTTGGGCAAGTCCTTGGTCTTACTTTGCTTCTCAAATCTTCTCATGCTTTAAGGTTCGAATCAGAAGGTGATGTACCTTTAACAAATTCATGCCCTATGATCTCCACGCCTAGAATCAAATCATGGACATCATTCAACTTCAACTACAACGAATCATGTGAACTGCTAATGGCAGTAATTGTTCCAACACAGCTATCTGGTATTGAAGACAATAAGATCAAGGACAAACAGATGTCAAGGGCACAATCATTCTGCATGTTAAATGCCACTGCTCATATCCAAAGACAATGCGTGTAACTCCTAATACCTATTTTTCTATTAAATCCCGGTTCGTTTGGGCCAGAATGTCAAATTTATTCCCAAAAGAGATGCATGTAGACTTCAATATGCGTCTTCAAATATCCAATGTCCTTCCCTTCAAAAATGTAAACCTTATGCTCAGTCATTGTTCCCACTTCTCCCAATGTATCATAACAATAAAGCACTAATACAAGTTGTTTGTGAAAAAATGATAGACTGATCAACAAAAGCAAACATAGGCCACGAGAAATATGGTTTTGTGAGCACTTACATTCATGATCACAGCTCACAGGGAGATCAAAAGTTCTACAATAATCAAAGAAAAATACAACTACAAGATATTGCTCTAAAGTATGTTCCCACAAACCTCACAAAGTGTATGTTTTCTCACAAACACTGGAAAAATCATATTAAATCACTCCTAGTAAACAAACCTACACAAAATTGACACCCATCTTGAGACCAAGGTAGTTGAAATTGTCAAAGCATCATTTCTACTACCCGAACTAAAAATTTATCGAGCCCAATTCTGTAAAGAAATCAACCAATGATTGGGCTTATGTTGATTTCCCAATACAATGTGATCTTCTGTCAAACACATATTTTTACGTGATCAACTACACCCTTACCTTATGAACCTTCGCGAGGTGTTGCGACATAGGGTTTGCCACCGAGGATTGTGACACTCTTTCAACAAGCTTCCTGGTGTCATGGGAGACTATTCCAGGGGTTTCTTTCTTTGCGCAAAGTCCATGCTCACGACATCAAGATGTTGAAGCCAAGAACCTGGCCTCAAAGTTACTGAATATGAACAGAGGTTACTGGCCCGCGGAAGTAGAGGTCACAAACAAAGGAAGGTCGAACGAGAAGGCGAATAGCGGCAGTTCGGAGGTCCCGCCACACACCCAGGAGTGTATAGGAACTCCTCCCAAACGAGATGATGCGCTAAATGAGGGGGAAGGGCAGACGACCGAAATGCGCTTGTGAGCTCGCCGGTTTTGGGTGAGGTTCTCAGGAGCTCGTTAGTGACATTTGGCACCGGCTGCGAAAACATGCCCTCCCCCCCATTGGTGGTGGGTCATATTTATAGACGACCGTGGGGGCGGGGGAGGGTATATGTCTCTCGACCCAGCGACGGGCCTTCTCCCCCTCCCCCCCCCCCCCACCCACCCCCACGAGGTTAACTTGGTGAATGGCAAGCTGGTCTCGACTCCCAGCAAGGTGATATTGGTCTTTGGAGCAAAGTTTGCTAGTTAAGTGCGGGCTAGCTGCGAACAAGTTGCGAGCTTACTGTGGATTGATTGTGAGCTAGGCGAAAGTGATAGCGAGGTTTCGGCGGATTCGTTACTGGCCCATGGTGAGTTGAGAGCGAGTTGGTTGCAAACTTGTGAGGAACTTATTGCTCCAGGGGCATTTTGGTAATTGGCCCGGTCAGATTTCCCCGGCTGGGCCTCACGGAGTATGGGTCGTACAAGTACCATAATACAAGTATTGAAAAGAACAAGGATAAAGATGAGGACATAACTGAATATTGGGCATCAAAATATTGTATAAAACGAAATGTCAAGCACTACAAAAATTGTCCATATCAATGCTGACTGTTTGGGAATTTTAGGATGTTTGTGTGGCAAACTAGAAAAGATAAAAAAAAATTATATTAAAGAAATAATGATAATATCATATATTAAGATAAGATAATTAAAAATAAACTTAGATGGTTTGTAAGAACATCATTAAGGTTAGATAAAGCATTAGACGATAAGATAACTATTGTCGAATGAAACTTTGCTGGGTACAAGAAATCTTTAGTGAAACTCAATTGCCAGATAATCTAAAGCCAACAACATTAGCAATGGCGGAAGAGGGTAAAGGAAGCAGGGATTAAAAGTGAAAGAGAAAATCTGAGGTATCCTTACCTCCCTTGGACAACTCTGGCTAATCAGTGGTATTATCTCTACCTTCTGTTGCCCATGCTCCAATTCCTCACGATCACACACCTCTCACTTGACTCTCTCCCTCTGATTCCCTCTTGTACTTTAATTCTCGTTCTTACACTACTGATAACTAGTTTCTTGAGTGCCAGCACGGAAGGCCACCTGCTGCAACCATCGCTAAATTGCTTCAGCAGGTCACCTACTACAACTTCTGATCTGATCAGAGCTACCAAAGGCTCTTGCCACAATTTCCGTTCTTGCCGTTGTCAAAGGCTCCTCACAATTTTTGCTCAATCATTATTGTCCAAAACTAGAAACTGAAGCTGTGCTCTCCTATAAGGCCCTGTTTTGTTGGAAACAAAGCACAGGAAGGAAAATTGGCATTAATGCTGAGCTCACTTATATTTTGGAAGAAAATGCAGAGGGTGAAAAAGCAAAAGAAGGAAGGGGTGGGTAATGTCGAAACAAAGGTCCCATTTGTTTGAGCTACTCCGCTCCATTTCAAGGGAACAAAACGCTACCAGAGTTTTTTTCGATGTTTGGAAAACCTCATGTATCCAGAGATCCCCAAAAGTTCATTTATTATGTTATTTCAGAATTTGATGGATTGTATCTTTAGTACCCTAAACTCTCTCTCTCAAAACGCCACCTGAGTCTTTTTTTTGATATTTGGAAAACCTCCTGTACCTAGAGATCCCCAAAAGTTTACATATTATGTTATTTCAGAAATTGGGGGACTGTATCTTAGCACCCTAAACTCTCTCTCTCTCTCTCTCTCTCTCTCTACTTGCTTCTTGTTGTTCTTATTCTTCTTTTATGGATGAGAGTTTGGTGACTGGCTAATTTGAAATTAAATTTGACCTTTATCTACTGAATCGGAGTTTGATTTGGCCACTCCCCTCATTTCATGATGTTTGATATCTTCTTAGTAGAAACAACCACTAATTTCTACGTGGTTTATTAATTGGTAAAGAGATCATTATCAATCTTCACATCTTTTCCCCGTATCTGAATTTAATTTATCTATTGTTTAAATCAAAATAGGTTGATTCGAGATCTATTTTTTCCTTTGTTTCTCCTTCACTGAGAGCTCAAAGGAAAAAAGTGAGAATGGGACTAGAAAAAGGGAGAGGAGTAAAACCAAGAAGTGTGGCAGGGGACGGTGAGCCGTATGGGATTACAAAGAGATTACAAGACCCAGAAAGGAGAGAATGATGTGCAATGAACTGAAAGAGGTGATGAAGGCAACATCAATGAAGTTAAGATTAAAAAAATCATGAAAAATTAATCTTTATATTATATTCTTAAAAAATGTTGCTGGAAAAATACACCAAGAATCTTGTGAGATCAAATTGAACTAATACACCAAGAATGGCGTCGGTCAGGCAGTCAGCGGCATTGGCAAGAGGGAGAGAGGGAGGAGGAGGGGGTTTCAAGCCTATCGGGATTTTTTTTCTGGATCGGGAATCAGGAGAGAGGGAAGGAGGAGGATTTTGAGAGAATTTTTATATGTAGTCCACGATCTTACGATCTTACGGTCCACATTAATTCTATGAATTTTTATTTCTATGTATATATATACTACATTAAAAAGAAATACGAATGACCTGCAAATAGCATGACCACAAAAATCACCAAAACCCTACATCATTAGACATGGTCTTAAAATATACCCACCGTCCAATTAAATTCCCAACCCTAATCCACGCCTCTAAATCCCATCTTTAGCGAAACATATCATCACTCACGCCACCCGAACCCCAGCCCTCGCTCCCCTGTCTCCCCGATACCCTATCCCTACCAAAGGCGGAGGAGGCAGGCGTCCGACAACACAGCCTCTTCCTGACCTCACACACGACCATCTCCGTCAACCTCTGTTGCATTCTGTGACACCGACCACACGCTTTTTGTGCTCGATCCCCTCCCGCTGATTTTTGTGCTCGGTCATCTGCTCTAAAGAAAATATTGTAACATTTTCAGGATTTCATTCCATAGACAGACTTTCCTCCCTTTCGTTCAAGGTATTCCTATCCCTCTTTGGAAACTACTGTTCTTCTCCGGCCGCCGTCTGATATCCCTCGAATAAAATGCATCATTATCTTCTATGCAGAGGTTACTTTATTCTGCTTTTGATCCCATCTCCTGAAGTCTTAGGGTCATTGTTTTAAATGTCCTCCGACATATCTGACATATCTCCCGACATGATATTTTTAAGGGCAAATGATATTTTTTCTAAAAAAAATAGATTAGGTCATTTTGTAAAATATAGATCGACATGTCTGATTGTTTCTGATATATCGGTCGATAAGACTTTTAAATATATCGTCCGTTATTTTATTCTATGATATATTAACATACTAGCAGCATATGCTTAAATTGTATATATATATTCTATTATGTATCTTTAAATCGATTAGACTTATTATTTTGGTTTTATAGCGTTTTATTCTTACAATTAATTTTGTATAATTGTTTGACAATTTTTTAATTCCATATTACAAAAACATGAAAATATTTAATACATTTATTAGTTGATTGTTTGTATATTTTTAATATGAATTTATTGGTTCGAAAAGATTTATCAATCAAGAATTTTTAACTTTTAAATCGTCATCATTTGCAATAAACTTATTTTTATCAAAATAAAATTATTGAATACTATTAAATATATTTTACAATGTATCGTTTTGTATTTGTTAATAATATTTTATCTTAAATACTATTGGATTTTATTTCGTAATATAAATGACACTTTTTTATCTATTTGTTATATTATTTTTATATTTCTATAACATATAGTTACAGTTAGTATACATAAATATATGTACATAAGACATGGAAATCCGATAATTTAAAATATCTCTGACATGTCTCTGACTTCCGACATCTGACATTTAAAACTCAATCCGATATGTCGCCGACATTCGATATTTACAGCATTGCTTAGAGCATGTCAGGTACCACACCATTTCACCTTCCCCCTCCTCTGATCTCTTGTTCTCTCCTTTCTCATTGCTCAAGAAGCTGGATTTGGTTGCCTCAAGAAGCTGGATTTGGTTGCCTCAAGCAGCAAAGGTGCCTCTCAGTCCTGCTTCAAAATCAATACCTCAGGGATGATTACTTGATCTTCTCTCCACTACCTCCTAATTTTTGGTCCATGCATTCATTCCACTTTAAAGGAAAGACATGATGTACTTAGGCATTAGTGAGATTATGACTAAAGACAGGGCACACTTGTGACTGTTAAGATGTAATGAAAAATCCCATTAGGAGGACCTTATTATAAGCCCATGTATATTCTACTTAGTCTCACATTGTAGATGTAGAAGGCTCTCCCTCTCTTTCTCTCTATATAAGTGCATGTATTTATGTATTTAAAGATATATAAAATTCTGGGTTATTTTCTCTCTCTTACGTCTTTCTCTACATGGTATCAGAGTCATCGATCCCTCTGGGAAGCTTCTGATTTTCTAACCACAACCCTCTCTACGGTTTCCTAACTCGCTGTGCTCTAGGCGGTTAGACTTCTTCTAACCGACACGCCTTCCTGCCTCTGGGCGGACTCTCTCTTCTATTCGCAACCCCCCATTTTCCGTGGTTCCACCTCAATCTTTCCCTCCAGCGGTTTCTACTCTAGGCCGCCATCTCTCCTCAGACTGCCAGTCTAACTGCCCCTTGTGAACTGCTTTGCGGTCTCCGGTTAGGCACCTTTTGCGGACTTCTTTCTTCCTAGTCGCTTCCTTCTCCTTTCTCAATGGCGATCTCCAAGAGACTTTTTATATGCACTAACCGCCCGGATTTGAGACCACGGGGGAGTCTCGTGTCTATCATCTCCAGAAATCTATATATGGTCTCAAACAGTCTCCTCGCTCTTGGTTTGACAAATTCAGTAACGTGGTTCGCGAGGTTGGTTTCACACGGAGCTCTGCTAATTTCTCTCTTTTTACTCGTCATCAACCAACAGATACTATAATCCTCCTTGTGTATGTTGATGACATTCTAATAACGGGCGATGACACAACCGTGATCTGAAACATCAAGCAACATTTAAACTCAGCTTTTCAGACAAAAGACCTAGGCAATCTTCAATATTTCCTTGGACTTGAGAATGCAAGGAGACCTGATGGACTTGTCCTATCCCAACGGAAGTACTGTATTGATCTTCTGCAAGATGCGAGCTACTCGGGATGCAAACCTGCAGGCATTCCTATGGATGTGAATCACAAGCTGTCTGCACATGAATCTGGAACTGATCCTGTTCTTACAAATCCAGAGTACTACCGACGCTTGGTAGGGAAACTAATCTATCTTACGATTACACGACCTGATGTCTCATTTGTTGTTGGGGTTGTGAGCCGATTTATGCATGCTCCTCAGACATCTCATCTCCAAGCCGCCGAGCGGATTCTCAGATACTTGAAGACTGCTCCAGGACAAGAACTTGTTTACAAACTGTCCTCCTCTCTGTCCATTGTTGCGTACTCTGATGCTGACTACGCAGGTTCCCTTGATGATAGGCGTTCCACGACTGGTTTTTGCACCTACCTTGTTGGACACCTTATTACCTGGCATAGCAAGAAACAGTCAGTTGTTGCTTGCTCATCTGCTGAGGTCGAGTACCGTGCTATGGCAGCGGTTGTCTCTGAGCTCACCTGACTTGAGGGTCTTCTCAGTGATTTAGGCCTCAAACTCTCCTCTCTGGCCACCCTGCTCTGTGACAGTCAAGCAGTCATACATATTGCCAAGAATCTCGTATTCCATGAGCGAACAAAGCATATTAAAGTTGACTGTCACTTCATTTGGGAAAAAGTTCAATCGAAGAAGTTGGAGTTAGAGCATGTCTCTGCGTCAAGACAAATTGCTGATATATTCACGAAAGCTCTCTCTCGGACATTATATCATCAGTTCTTATCCAAGCTTGGTGCCTACGACTTGTACTCTCCAGCTTGCGAGGGAGTGTTAAGATGTAATGAAAAAGCCCATTAGGAGGAACCCACGTATATTCTATTTAGTCCCACATTATAGATGTAGAAGGCTTTCCCTCTCTTTCTCTCTATATAAGTGTACGTATTCCTGTATTAAAAGATATAATAAAATTCGGGGTTATTTTCTCTCTCTTGCGTCTTTCTCTACAGTGACAAATGATCCATAAAGCTGATCCCACTATCGTGGGATAAAGACTTGAGTGTTGTTGCATTCATTCCACTTCAACTTACTGATGTTTATTTTCTTAGTTGTGCTTTTTTTTAATGATATTTCTTAGGTATATATGTGCATCATGATGACTTGAGTAAAAGAAAATTCAGATTTTACAGAAAAATATGTATCACAAATTTTATATGCTATTTGTTTTCACCTTCTGATCATTGCACTTATAGTTGTTTAGTTCCTCTATTTATTTTCATATTTATTAGTCTTTATAAAATAAGCTGTCACAATATTTTATTGTAAGGTTGTAAAGGAAAAAGTATGCTCACCCAATCATCATTTATTCGAACAAAATACTCACACGACATTCAAAAACAGTTTGCTTCATTAAAGTTGTAGGTCATCATTGTTGCTTCATTTTTACTGATGGAAAATTGTATGTGTTCTCTCATGATTTCTCAATTGTGCAATGCTATTATTAGTCATTCCATTTCTTCTGCTTCTAATACTTCGTACTAATCTCTATTAGTTCCAGTTATTTTCTAGATGATATCCACCTTAATATACATCTATATCGCTAAGTCAATCAAGGTTAATAACAATTAAAGGCTTATGGTGATATATCAACAGGTAATTTATGCATGGGGTTTTCTGGCCAGTATAAATGATCAATTATGAAGAGGGAATTTGCTTCTTTTTATCGTGATACCTAGCACAAAAAGACAAAAAAACACCCATCAGTAAATGCCACACTTAAAGATATGGAGCCATTTCAAACTCAAAAATCAGCACAGAGTTAGATGATGCTAAGCTATTAAAATCACTATGAGAGTCTAAATGAGCTTAAAAATGACCATTAATTTAATGTCTTCTAGTTATTTAACTACTTGAGAACTAATGAATTAAGTAGAGGATGCCAAACAATGTACTCATTGAAAAAATTTTATGAGTAAATGAGTCAATGAGACATATGGTTAGAAGTATCATCGTGGCATTGTCACAGACACTTTTTCTATAGTCTATCATATCTTCTGTTACTTATATGTGTGTGTGTGTGTGTGTGTGTGTCACACAAATAGTAAATGGCCGACTAGAAAGATTCTTCACCAAAGAGTCTATCATATCTTCTGTTACATATATATGTGTGTGTGTGTCACAAATAGTAAATGGCCGACTAGAAAGATTCTTCACCAAAGAGTCTATCATATCTTCTGTTACATATATATATATGTGTGTGTGTGCGCGCGCGCGTGTGTGTGTGTGTAAAAGAGCATAGCACAAAATCATAAAATAGGATTTAGCTTCTTACCAAAGAACAAACTGTCACACAAAGAGTAAATGGCCGACTAGAAAGATTCTTGACCAAAGGTCACCCTTTCAAAACAACACAAAATGCTGCACATAAGCAACATAAATGCCTAGTAATATAGTTTAGATAAGCATATAGCTATAACGGGACTCCATAATAATAACTACTGTTTCTGTCACAATCATTCAACATCACAAGCATGAAGTGCGCAATAAACAACTAACCACGGGGTGATGCATTGCAAAGGATAGAAAGGCCAGCTTCAACGCAGCCTGTGATGGCCTCTATCTTCAGTAGGATCCCGCTCATTTCTACCACTCCTCGAGTAATACTGAGACTCACCATGTCTTCGTCTCTTACTATCACCATAACTTTGATCATCTTCATGGTGTCTTCTGCTAGTGTTTTTATCCTCATGGATCGGTTCTTTTGAATCTTGTGCTCTGCTCAGATGTCTGCCTTCAGTGAACGAGTCCTTCTGAGCTTGTTTATCGTCGTACTTTGTCAACTTCCTTTCATCATAATCCTGTTTGTCTTCGCTGTTACTTCTTCTTCTTCCATATTTGTCAATGGGATAGAGATCTTCCAATGTCTGCTTATTATCAGATCTTTTCCTCTTTCTGTCTTCATCTTCGGCAAATGTTCTACGCTCATGAATGCCTACATTGATTTTGTCCTTTGAAGAATGCTTGTCTACGTTCCTATGCTTCCTATCATCTTCATGATCATGCTTTGTATGCATGTGTATTCTGCTGTCACATCTATCTTCAGTAATGAGTTTTTGAGACAGTTTGTCTAAGGATCTATCACCATCTATGACAACTTTTCGGCTACCATGTTTATCTTCCTCAAACTTAGCTGACAATCCCAGTTTTTCTAAAGGTTTACTAGAAAACCGATACTTATCCACATCAACATCCCCAAACTTATGATTACCATCATATGTTCTGTTAACCCTTTCTATTCTCTTCTCATCATACTTCATATTTGATACATCAGCATGCATATCATCATCATGAAAGTATCGCTCCTTTCCAGTTTCTTGCTTGTGGTGTCCACGAATACTATTAGTGTCTCTAGCCGACTGAAGGTAATCATCTTTCTCATTTCTCTTTGAGTAATCAAGTTTCCTGTTTCTATCATCCTCATTCACATAATGGCTTGTTCCTTTAGCCGACTGGACATAATCATCTTTCACATTCCTCTTTGAGTGATCAAGTTTCTTACTTCTACCATCCTCGTTAGAGTAACGACTTATTCCTCTAGCCGACTGGAGGTAATCATCTTTCTCACTCCTCTTTGAGTACTCAACTTTCTTGCTTCTACCATCCTCATTAGCATAATGACTTACTCCTCTAGCTGACTGGAGGTAATCATTTTTCTCACTCCTCTTTGAGTAATCAACTTTATTGCTTCTACCATCATCTTTAGCATAACGACTTACTTCTCTAACCACTTTTTTGTCGTCCTTCTCTTTACTGTGGTCGGTACTCTTGTCAGACGAAGAACTGCTATAATCTGAGCTGTAACTACTTTCACTTACATCGCTATCGGAATCCGCCTTCCTTCGAGCACCATAGTGTCTCACATTCTTTATGGTCGACTCTTTCTTGCCGACACCAGAGTCGGTGCTTTCATCATCAGTTTCAAGTCCTTCCTTCTTTCTCCTATTAGCCTTCGTAGTTTTCTTATTTTCCGGATGCCTTTTGTCACTATGGAGTTGCATATTCTTTTTTTTTTCTTTTACCTTGCCACCGTCAGAGTCGCTATTTTCATCATCGGTCTCATGCCTCCTCTTGTTCCTCCTGCTACCCTCGATTGTTTTCTTCTTGGTGTGTTTTTTATCACCATCTGTGTCTGAGCTATATTCATCAGAATCAGAATAAGAATCATGCCGCCTCTTTCTCTTCTCCTCGACTTTACGCTTCTCACTGTCAGACTTGACATATTTATGATGCTTGGTAGTGTCTTTACTGATTTTTTTCTTTCCATCATCCCTATCTGAATCATTGCTCATGTGGTAGCGTTTGGGATTAGTGTTTTTCTCGGATATTTTCCTTTTAATATTGTTGTTTTCATCCGTCTCAGATCCCGATTCATCTGAATAGTCCCTTGCATTTTTCTTCTCATGTATCTTCGTCTTTCTTACATTTTCAAGTTCATGGTCTTCTTTCAGCTGCTTTCCTTTCTTTTTTCTACCCAAGGGTAAGCTATCTGAATTAGAATCTGTCTCATATTCATTCTCCTTCTTAATGGATTTTGGGTTCTTTTCCTTCTCAAAATCCTTCTTCTTTTCTCCCTCAATAGAATTGCTTTCAGGATCTGAATGAACAGAATCATGCTCAGAATCATGAATACCAATTTTATTAGGTTTGTTGTTATCTTTCTTCTCTTCCCCGATTCTCAATGCAGCTCTTATAGTTTCAATTTGCTTCTCTTTACGTGCGGCGATTTGGTGTGACTGTGTATCTGAAAACCTGCAAAAATTTCAGGAAAATAGACCAATAAATAATTAATAAACAGTTAACATGCATATGCATCTCTAGTCCAAAATCATAAAGCATCACAAATTTCAAACCCTAACATGTATTTCTTTTCAAGTTGTTGGGATTGAATCGAACTTAATCTAAGTGCTAAGGAGAAAGAACAGAGTAGATATTGGCACTGAGGAGAATGAACACAAAAGAGTAATACACTACTTAGCAGCCAGACAAACAAAATCTAATTCATTACTAATCTTTTGATTTGTTTTCTACATCATCAATCTGAGTTGAATCCTGATAGTTTTCAATATCTTTAGTGGGTTGAAAAACTATTTGGACGCAAGTAAAATAATTTAAAAAACCCATAATTTCTGCAGTTCCAACCCTCTTATATTCAGGAGAATTCAGTAAATTCCTTGATATATGATCCAGCCCGAATCACAAATAGATCAACTAACAGATTCGAAATACAGAAACCCTATAACAGAGAAGAGCTATTATCAAAACCTCTTGCTCAGGGGAGGACGACCAGAAGCCGTGGAATCAGAAGCGGGCAATTCCGCATCGAAGGCCTTCTTTGCCTTTTCAATCTCCTCGGATATCTCGGCGTCGGTATATCCCTGATCGGCTAGGGTTTCCTGGAGGACGAGGAGCCGCAGCTGGATCTGACGTTTCCGATCGTGCTCTAGGATGTCTTTATTAGCCTTCCGGACGCCGCCGGTTCCCTCCGGCGTGGAGAAAGGCGAGGGTACCCCAGCGGCAGCGCTGGTGTCGACCCTGCCGGACTTGGGCCTGACGAAAAACTTGTTGCTCTGGATGTAGCCATTGGTGCCGGAGCCTCTGGGAGTCTGTAGCCCGATTCCGTTGTACATGGATACGGAGATGAGGATGAATGAAATTGAGAAGCTGAAGAGCGCCGGGAGAAGAAATCGCTCGAAGAAACGTTGGGGAAGACTGATTCCTTCTTGCGGCGGGTTTTCTTCTACGAGTAAAAGAGTGGTAGACCTACTGATAAAGAGGAAATCGAAGGAGCAGCAAAGCGTTCGGATAGATACGGGGAGGAAGCATTGACTTCTCGCCGGTAATGGAGGGTGCCTCTCGCCAAATATCTGCTCCGTCAATTTGTGATCTCGCTGGCGATTTCTCCGGCGGGCAACATAAGAAAGGAGAGATCGGTGGAATTAGGGATGTGTGGTTGGAGAAACTATTTGGGGGAAAATTTTCTGTCATGCATTCGGCATACGGCATTTGGCACGTATTTTTAGGGGGATTGTTATTCGCAGATCGCGAATGGCTATTCGCAGACCGCGAATGGCTATTCGCAGACCGAAAAAACGTTTTTTTTGTTCCTTTTTTTATTCGCAGACCGAATGGCTATCCGCCGATCGCTCCGCTCGCCATCTGCCGCTCGCCCCGCTCGCCGGCGAAGAAGAGTCGATCGCCCCGCCGCTCGCCGCTGTGTGCAAGGGCGGACCTAGCTTAAGGCGCCAGGAGTTATGGCATTTCCGAGCATGTAACGGGGAAGCGCGGCGACGAAGGCAGTGTGCTCTTTTCTCTCCGGCCCCGTCTAGTAGATCTATCTCCCAGGAAATGCCCGCCTCTGCCGCTGATCGCTGCTCTGAATCTTGATTTTGCCCTAACCGTGCTCCTGGCACTTTCTTCTTCTTCTTCTGATAGACTTGATATTTTATACGCACTTGTGGTGTCAGTGCTTCATATTTTTTGATGCAGGTTATGTATATTTTTATGTAGGCTCCAATTTTGGTGGTACTTGTGGTGCTGGTGCACATCTTGACCCTATTTTTTTACTTTTAATGTTGGTCTGCGAATAACAATGATTTCTGCGAATAACAAATTTAATAGTCTTTGGGTCTGCGAATAGTAATAATCTGCGAATAGCCAAATTCGGTCTGCGATTAACAATCCCCATTTTTAATTGTGTGTGAGCAAATATAGTGGCATGATTATTGATTTCAACGATAAATATTTTTTGCTAAAAAATTTGAACGTATTTGTTAAGATGATATTATTCGCAAAGTAATTTTGGCTATCCGCACTTTATTTTAGGTATTTTTTCTTTTCAAAGTTAGATAATCGCAAAGCAATTTTGACTATCCGCACTTTATTTTTTCTCTCCCCTTATCTTACATCTTCTTTAATATGAATGCAGTGATGCTGGCCTTATTCCAAATTAGTGGTGCGCATAAAGCCCGGCGGGACCGGGCTTGGACCGAGCCTGCCGGGCCCGGGCTTTTTCGAACCGGGCCCGACCCGGTCTTTGCACTGTAACCGGGCCGGGCTATGCTCCATGGGGGGGCCTGGTAAGGCCCCCCCAGGCCGGGCCGGGCCCAGGCTAAGCCCGACCCGGTTAATTTTTTTTTAAAAAAAAATTAAATGCTTTTTTTTATTCATAAAAAAAAAAATCAAAGCATAAAATTTACAAAAAAAAAAACACAACATCGCAATATTGAAAAATAAAATTTTTATTAATTTAACGAAATTATACAAATTTAAAAATTTGAAAATATACAGAATTTTGAAAATATACATAAATTTGAAAATTCTAAATTATTAAATTAATAACACTAAAAATAATAATTGTGAATGACAAATTACAAATGACAAAAATACAAGAAGTTGTCTAGTTTAAGTTGATCGCGTCCATCTCGTCTTCCATGTCCGACGAGCTATCCTCGATCGCTGAAATATGCTGCTTCCTCTTCATCGCATGCAGGTGGTCCTTGTAGCATATGCAGATCTCGAGTGATTCTTCGCTTAGTCGACTTCTCCGCTCGTTCAAAACTCTGCCACTAAGAGAAAAAGCAAACTCCGAAGCTACCGTGCTAGCTTGGATCGTTAGTAAATCTCGGGTCATATAGGCCATAATATGATAAGTATTTACTTTACCTTTCCACCATTTTAAAATATCGAAATTTTCTAATTCGTCCGTGGACATAAAATCACGAAATTGTGTTTTTGTGTACAACCCTAATTCATTTAAACTACTAGATGTTGTGCGCGCTTTTTTCCTAGAGGCTAACTCTAACATTTTATTTTTAAAACTACTAGATGTTTTGGGTTGTGACACATCTTCTCGAGGCCGCGACCCATATAAATTATCGTAATAATTATAACATTCAGTAAAAATAGTGTTAAAATTTAAAAGACTCAGATTATCTAAATCTGAATCACTTAGATTTACGCCTATATTGTTATTTATTTCTTCAATAAAATTTTCTACGTCGTCTACGCCGAAAAGAGGATTCAAAGTGGCGGCGCATGAAAACATAATTGAGATTTCTCTATAATATTTTAAAAATTTTGTTTCCATTATTTTTATTAATTCGATCTATCCGGCGTGTTGTTTAAAATAATTTAATTTTTGTAAAATATTAACAATATTTTCAATAACTAGCGGGCTAGTAGGATAATATACTCCCGATAAACTATTTGTCGCAGTATAAAAAACTTCTAACAAATCCATGTAATTTTCTAAAATTGCCCAATCGGACTCGATTAATTCATGTTGACCTAACAAAGTATAAAATTCCATTAATAGTGTTTTTTGGCGAATCGCTCGTTTTAACATTATATATGTAGAGTTCCATCTAATTGACATGTCAAATAGAGGTTTCAAAAATTTGTGACCTTGACCGGTTACGAATTTTTTAAAATCTTGACGTCGTTGTTTAGAACTATAAATAAATTATAACATTAAACGTATTTCATTAATGTATAGTTCCATATAGGACAAACTATCATGTACTACTAAATTTAAAACGTGACACGCGCAACGAGTATGAAAAAAGGCGCCGTTTAACATAGGTTTCAAATCACGTTTTAACCACTCAATTGAGGTTGTATTATTTGTGGCGTTATCGAAAGAAATACTCATAATTTTATCTTTTATTTTAAATTCGCGCACACGTTTTGAAATTATTTGATAAATCGCCTCACCGGTGTGCGGGACTTCGAAACTTTCAAAACAAATTATTCGTTTATTTAGATCCCAGGAAACGGGATCGACCTAGTGACACGTTATAGACATATATGATAATCCTAATTTTATACTACTTGTCCAAACGTCGCTCGTTAAACTCACTCGACCCTCAAATTTTTCAAAAAAATTTATTAAAGTTTGTTTTGCCTCTAAGTAATATTTAAGTGCGTCGCGTCTAATAGAAGATCGACTTACTTGGTGATATTTGGGTTGTAGCCCTTGGTGAATGTACTCGGTCTCTTCTTCATTGTCGTAGTGGTTGAACGCCAACCCGCGTCTGATGATGTTCTTCACCTGCAGCTCTCGCTGCCGACCTTGATCGTACGTCCAGATTTGTCCGGATGCCGATAATTGCGCCTGGGTCGACTCGGGAGGAGCTTGTTTGGCTGCGCAAGACTTAACGTGTCTTGCGAGTGTCGAGTTGCCAGCGGTCGAAAGTAATTTCGAGCACTGTTTGCACCTTGCCTTTTTCTCCGTGCCGACTTGTACTAAGTCGAAATATTCCCAAACTATCGTCGTACGCTTGTGCTCCACCACTTCGTGAGCGACGGATGAGGAAGACGACGCCTGCGTTGACGACATGTTCGCGAGAAATAAAGATTAGAGAGAGAGAGAGGGTGGGGGGGGGGGGGGGGTGAAAGGAAGAAAGGAGGGGGGGGGTTATAGTTTTTTAAAAAAAACTTTTTAAAAAATTTTTAATAAAAAAAAATGCCACTTGGGCTGCAAATAGCAGCCCAAGTGGCTGCTATTACCAACGGCTCTTAGAGCCGTTGGTTGGAACCAACGGCTCTTAGAGCCGTTGGTTGGAACCAACGGCTCTTAGAGCCGTTGGTTGGAACCAACGGCTCTAAGAGCCGTTGGTTCCAGCTAGTCCGGGCTTAGCCCGGGCTTTTCCAGGTCCGGGTTAACGCCCGGCCAGGGCTAAGCCCGGTGACCGGGCTTTGCCCGGCCCGGCCCGGCCCGGGCACCGGGCCAGACATTGGCCTTATACTGGAGCCCAGAAGGGCCCCATGGCCCGGCCTGGGCCCGAGCCGGGCTTGGCCCGGGACCGGGTCTACCGGGCTTTTTTGGACACCTCTATTCCAAATAGATATAACGACAGATTTCTATGATTACGTTTTACCTTAACAACTACAACATATGTTACTGATGGTTGTATGAATGAGAATGTTGTATCCAATGACTCTATTCTCTCTTTCTTATTGGATGAAGGTTTTGTGAAGGATTGATGCAAGCAAAGATTTAAAGTGTATCAATTTGCGGATATCAAAAATTTACGGATAGCCAAAACTGTAGTGCAGATAACAATCATCTTTCTTAAATACGGTAGTATTGAAAAGTGATTGTACTACAGTCCAAAAAATCTATAACATTAAAATCACGATTACACTGCTGTAATTATTCCTACATGAAAAATAGGTATGTTGCAGGTACCAAAAATTTTCTCAGAGAGCGGCGGCAGTAGGAAAATAAGTGAAAGCAAAAGGAGGATAAGAAAAAGAGCTATTGAAAAAAGTATGTTGTGAAAAAATCTAAATAAAGATATTGTTATTGCTCCAAAAAGTAAATAATACAAGGTTATGCTCCCTATTTATAGAAAACGGGGAGAAGAGAAAAAATAAGAAAGAGAATACAAAACGTCTGTCACATGCGACTAGACGGATAGATAAAAAAACAGACCACGAGGGTTGACCTGTACGAAATCGGAATGTGCTGAACAGAAAGAACTGAAAGTAAGTATTGAAAGGAAATAGACCGGTACAAGACTGGATAAACACTTAAAAGAAATGAACTGAACTGAAAGAAATAAACAGGACCAGTACAAGACTGGAGTACTGGAAAGGAAGTACTGAACTGAAATAAATGAAAGAACTGGAATAGTGCAAGACTGAAATAAATAAGTAAGAAAAGAATTAGTAGTCCAATCACTCAAATAAGGAGGATTCAGTTTCATCTCCGTTCTTAGAAGGCAAGTTCAATTCCATCTCCGTGTTTAGGAAGCTTCTTTTGAGTTGCACTCATTATTAGGATCCTATAATAGTTTAGATGCACCTTTTAATCATGAATTAATCGGATTGTGGAAGCTTATTATTGGTTGCACCTTTATTATTCCTTCAAGGATAATTATCAACTTATTTGTTCGCGTCAGATTAAATCCGAGCATCATATTAGAGAGCACGTTTTTCCTCGAAATTCGACCTCGAAAAATCATTTTTAAACGTGGGGGGAATTCTTCACCCGAGACGAGGTTGGACATTTCACCTTCCGAATTTTCCCAAAATTCTCGAGAGTTAATTCAAAAATGAGGCGCTCGATGATTTTGCAAAAATTCTCAAAACAATAAGAGTTTGGAATCTCGTCTCAATATTTATTCATTTGAACTCAACATTCAAATTAAAACACGATCGCGCGCTCAGATTCTCATTTTTTCCGAAGGATTTAATCACATTGATTTTAAAGCGAGACTTTAGGCTTCGATAATTTGAAAAATCTTTAATTTTCACCATAAAGTCCCCAAATTTTAACACAACATTAAAGAGGATCTAAAATGAGCATAGAAATTTCCCAAAAATTTTCGAGTATTTTCAGGTCTATAAATTAGCCAAATAATTTTTATTTAGCCTTTTTAAGAAATCAAATCAAAACATAAAATTCCCAAATTTTTTATGAAAATTGCCCTCATCAAGGAGAACAACTTTCAAGGTCAAAACTTTTTTCCAGGAGCCTAGATTTTTCTCAAAAAATCTCTAAAATTTTTGTTATCAAAATTGGTTTGCTAATAACCATTTTTAATCAAATACCGCGACTGAGATGGAGCCAAACAGCAGGAATTGTCCTTTTGTCCCCACAGCGGATCTGGAACTGATCCGCTATGGGGGGGCACTGATGCTGAGGCGGGGGCGGGGATTAATAAAATCCCCGTCGTTTAATCTCATCATGGAGATCGGATGGCAGCTGCTGCTCCCTGACGATGGAGAGGGTGGCAGCCTCTGCCACCGCTGGGTAGCGTCTGCCAGACATCGGCGCCGACCTCGATCGACTTGTCGGGGGTCGGTGAACTTCTGGGCAGTGGTCCGGCGGCCCTGCGCCGCCGGCCACTACTGGATTTACTCAACCCGAGAGTGGGGTGGCATGGCTGCTTCCTGGCGATGTTGTTTGACCCATCTCTCTGGTGTCTTTCCGGACACAGAACCATCCCCAATCGGCAAGTCGGGGGTCGTTCTTCTCTCCGGTAATAGTCCGGCGGCCTGGCGCCGCTAGCCGCCGCCGCAGAAAATAAAATAGAGAAATAACATTTCTTGGGTGTCGTCGGAGCGGCGAATTCCGGCGGTACCACGACCCTTCGTCGCCGAGGATTAACACCCCTGGTGGTATAATACCCTCCCAGCTCCACCACCGGTGCTGGGCAAGCCTACATCACGCGACCACCACCCAAGCTAGAGCTTGGCTTCGGTGGCACCTGAGGCGCTCCGGCCGCCGATAGGTGCATGCCGCGTGTGGGGGAGATGAGGAAGGGGGAGGGGAGAAGCTCCACCTGGAGTTATGAGGCTCGGAAGGGGCCTGACTGGTTGGCCATTGGAGGGCGGCGGAGGAGCAAGGTGGCGAAAATAAGTTTGGGTGTTTTTTTGCGGCCTGGGGTTCAGACAGGGCTGGGCTTAGGCTCGCCCGTGCTGTGTGAGCAAAACAAGAGTGGGAGAAGCATATAAATAGGGTTGAGGGGGGCTTCCTTTACTTCTCCCCAATGTGGGACTAATGCCCACAGAGGAGGTACTTTGCCTCCTCCCTCCACCTGTCTAGCTAGGTGAATGCATCAGGTGATGCTGGTATTGCCATATGACAGCCATCCATGGGGGGGGGGATTGTCACAACCCGCATTTTCTCCGAATTAAGAATTATCAGAGTAAGAGAAAACACGCGTCATGATGCCACGTCAAGCAGGGGATAACTGCTGACGCTCAGGCAAAACCAACTACAATCTTTATGCAAGAAAATCATGTGCTTAATGAATAGAAAATCAATTATGATTAGAGTCTGTATCCCTCGGCTCAGTGGATCATCTAGTCCACCAAAGAAAACTATATTTATACGTTGCGGAAAAATACTTTATTTAGATTTGACACCCTAAAGAGCGCATCAGGGTCCCCAGAGAACCACTCATGCTATGCAAGACTCTACATTAAATTTATGTAATATATAAGAAAATGGTCTTTTTTTTGTACGTGATTGGAAAATAGTGATTAAGTTTATAAAAACATGCTGATCATGAGCTTCATTTATAATAGTATTTATGGTTTGAAAATACCTAGCAACCTAGCATAAACCTTCTCAAAGCAAGTAGACTATCTCCAGAAAAATGGTAGCAGCAATAGTATATATCTAGTACAAGGTAAAAACTACCAGTGGGCGCCAACAACCTGACACAAACCCGCTGGCACAAATATATGTCTGTAAGAAAGTACTGAAAACAACCTCACTAACAAGGTAAACAGAACTCCAAAGTCCGGGAGTCCACCAACAACACCACCTCCAACTAGCCACCAGACTGGCTACAGCTCAGAACCTGAGGCATTCCAAAAGAAAACAGAATACCTCAGCAAGCAAAATCAAGGTAAAAAAAAAACATCTGCATGTAAGAGTCAACCAAAAGGGCAAAGTAACTGAAAAACATGCAGTAGAAAGAGTCACAACTGTCCAAAACAGGACCACAAGAAATGCACAACGTGCAAAGAAACAGCAATGACCCAGCCTAGGAACCACATCCTGCAGGGCCTACTAGGCTGCCAAGAGCCAGAATGTTGCAAACTACCAAAGAAGAAACTTCTAACACCCTAAACTGTGGGAAGTGATAGTAGCAAAAACAACAACGAGGAACCAGATCGAAGGCAAACGCAGTCCCCCAATCCACCATGTCCAAGTCAAAAGCTCGAGAGTCAACACGTGAAAACACAAGGGATCTTCCACCCGACATGCCCAGCCCGTACCTGGAGCAAGAAAAAAAAAATGGGTGGCCTTGGCTATATCACACAACTCCACCCCCATAAAGAGCTACAACCACCACTACTAACCACGACCCACGATTCGGCCTTTAGGAAAATAAAGAAAAACGGCCGACAAGGAAAACCCAGAAATACAACTGGAAATCCACTCGGAAACGAAAGACAAGGTAAAGGAAGAGTGTTGAAATAAACCAACACGACTAGGCGTTGAGTGAAACCCACTCAGTGCCTACCTAAACTTTGGCGTTGAGCGAGCTAGCCTCACTCGCCGCCAAAATAATGCCACTACCCACAAACCCACTAAAGAATACGGAGCTCGACGATAGTCGAACGACCAAGGCAGAAGATCCAGAACTCGAGTAGTTGCCTGTCACTTGAGTATCTAAATTCCCGCACTCGAAACCAGCTAAATTCGCCTAACAAAAGAAAATATACAGAGCGCACGATCAGTGACGCACGATCAGTGGTCGTGCGCACTCATCGGCTGATGATCGTGCGAAGCGAACCTGGAAAACCTGAGAAAACTTAGCGTCAGCGCACGATCAGTGACGCACGATCAGTAGTCGTGCGCACTGCTTGCCAGCGTTCGTGCGATCTCCGAGACCGAACTTTGGAAACTGAAAGTTATATGCGCACGAACAGAGGCACACGACCAGTGGTCGTGCGCCCTAACGGTTAACGACCGTGCGCGGCTAACCTGTACCGTTTGGAATTTCCCGAACGACACCAGAACGCGCACACGACTCACGCAACTGCAGTAGCAGCAGGAAACTACCAACGTCGCGCACCACTACTATACAAACTATGCCTAATCATTCGAGTAATACCTTAACGAAAATCGGCAACCACCCCCCTCCTAACTCTCCCTCTCGGCTACACCCGAACCAGAGCAACAATCAGAGTAAAGGAAAACAACGGCTCCACGCCGACAATTTGGATTCCAATCATCACTAAATAGGGGGGGGGGGGGGGTTCAGTAGGAAGAACTAAGCCCTATAGTTAGCAAGAAATGAGAACAACAAGGCCTCTAACCTGGGCTAACCGGGATTTCAATTTCAGCAAGTAAAATCGAAAAAAAACTTGGCAAGGGCAAGAATACCATTTGCCTCAATTCACAGCAAAGCTTTGGACTGCTTTCCTCCTCTTCGCACGGATCAAAACGGTCGCAACACCTAAAACAAACTCTCGGCCATTAATGGCGGAAAACTCCAAAACCGAAAATTCCAAACCTCCCAAAACTCCACGAAAATTGAATTTCTTACCGTAGGAATGAAGGTCTCGACGAGAGCAATCCAAATCCACTCTCGGAATCGAATTCCGTCCACAAACGCTCCGGGAATCGGCGTCTGAAGGGAAGGGTAGGCGGTTTCTCCGTTTCTCTCGCACAGGACCGGCGGTTATTAACGTGAAGAAGATGATGCCTTTTCATTCTATATATATATATATATATATATTAATATATAATAATATAATTAATTACAAAATTACATAAAGCGTCAAAACGACGCGAAAACCGAACTACCTCGGAATTCGACGAAATTCGCACCGTAGCTAAATACCCATGCTACGAACACAACGACGAAGTCGAAATTAACTTTCGACGAACAGAACTCGAGTTACACCCAAACAAAGCCAAACACAAACATCCCCCCGAGAGGCCACACCGGGTCACCAAAACGACTCGGTTTGCTAGGGAGATCTTGCCAACAGGCTACCAAACAGGGCACTCAGTTCTAAGGAGCTAAACCATACTCCACACACGGCTCAAGCCACGGAAACGCGTCATCGTAATGCCAAACAAGAATAAAAATAATCGCTGAAAAAAAACGGGGCGTTACAGTCACTCCCCCTAAAAGAAAGTTTCGTCCCGAAACTTTACGCACAACCCTCCTACTAGCGAAGGAAAAGTAACAAACAGAAGTTACAAAGGGAAACATACCGATCAAATCAGTGAAACAGGTGAGGGTACGCCCTCCTCATGGCCGACTCTAGCTCCCAAGTCGCGCTCTTCAAATCCTGATTTTTCCATAGAACTTTCACCATCGGTATGGACTTCTTTCGCAGCACACGCTCCTGAGTATCCAAAATATGAACTGGCACCTCAACAAAAGAGAGGTTGGGCTCCAACTGGGGCACAACATCCAAGAGTTGCCCACTGCTGCGCACACACTTCCGCAATTAGCTAACATGAAAAACATTATGAACACCAGGGAAGTTCGCTGGCAAATCCAATCTATATGCAGACACACCAATCCGCTCCAAAATCTCGAACGGGCCCACATACCTTGGGTCCAATTTCCGATTTTTACCAAATCTCTTCACACCAACCATTGGAGAAACCTTGAGGTATACATGATCCCCTACTAAAAACTCCAAAGCAGACCTACGCCGATTGGCGTTCTTTTCATACCTCTCCTGAGCTATACGAAGCTTCTCCCGAATAAGCTTCACGGCGACTTCCATATCCTCCAGCGCATCAGGACCCAACAACGGCCTCTCACCAGCCTCGGCCCAAAACAACGGAGTCCTACAGCGCCTCCCATACAAAGCTTCGAACGGAGCCATTTGCAAGCTTTCCTGATAACTGTTATTATAAGCAAATTCCATGAGTCGCAGACGCTCATCCCACGCTCCACCGTGGTCTAAAATATAGCACCGGATCATATCCTCAACAATCTGATTGACCCGCTCCGTCTGCCCATTAGTCTGAGGGTGGTACGCAGTAGAATACCTCAGATCCATACCCAAACCCTCCTGCAGACTCTGCCAAAAACGAGAAGTAAACCGGGAGTCTCGATCAGAAATGATGCTAACCGGCACACCGTGGAGTCGGATGACTTCATTCAAGTACAACTCCGCTATCTTCTTCATCGGGTAATCAATCTTATAAGGCACGAAGTGAGCACACTTCGTCAATCTATCCACTATAACCCAAACAGAATCAAATCCCCTCGGGGATTTTGGCAAACCCGTAATGAAGTCCATTGATATACTCTCCCACTTCCAAGTCGGGATCTTTAGCGGAGTCAACTTACCACCAGGCCTTCCATGATCGGCCTTCACACGCTTGCAAGTGTGACACTCAGCAACAAATCGGGCTATATCTCCTTTCATACCATACCACCAGGCAATTTGCCTTAAGTCACGGTACATCTTCGTAGATCCTGGATGGTAGGCAACGCTGGAACCATGAGCCTCACTGCAAATCATACTCCTAATGTTCCCAACAGCGGAAACGCAAAACCTGCCGCGGTACTTCAAAGTACCCGCATCATCAATAGCAAAATCTGGCAACTCTCCCTTCTCTGTCCTGGTAAAAAGGTGCAACAGATCCGGATCGTCCTTCTGATGCAGTCTAGTCAAAGAAATCCAGGACGGCTCTGCCATTGACAAACTACTCTGCAAACCACAGCATCCCACTGAAATATCCATAAGGAGGAACTCCTCAACTAACCGATCGGCGGAGAGGTTAAAGATCTTTCCCGTCTTTCGGCTCAGGGCGTCGGCCACCACATTGGCCTTGTCCGGATGATACTGGATTTCTACGTCATAATCCGCCACATACTCAAGCCACCGCCGCTGACGCAGATTCAACTCCTTCTGCGTGAACACGTACTTCAGGCTCTTATGGTCAGTAAAAATCTTGCACTGAGCCCCATAAAGTAAGTGCCTCCACAACTTCAACGCATAGATAACCGCTGCAAACTCAAGGTCATGCGTAGGATAATTCTTCTCATGAGTCTTCAGCTGCCTTGACCCATAAGCGATTATTTTTCCATCCTGCATTAATACGTATCCCAGACCTATATGCGAAGCATCCACATACACATCATAATCCACTCCCTCAGTAGGAAGGGTCAGAACGGGAGCAGTACACAATCTCCTCTTTAACTCCTGAAAAGCTTCTTCGCACTTCTCGCTCCAAACAAAAGCCACATTCTTCTGAGTCAGCTTGGTCAAAGGTGCGGCTAGAGAAGAGAAACCCTCCACGAATCTCCTGTAATAGCCAGCCAACCCTAAGAAACTTCTGATCTCCTTAGGAGTATTCGACCTACTTCAATCCATCACTGCTGCAATCTTTTCTGGGTCAACCGAGATCCCATCCTTGTTCACCACGTGGCCTAGAAAAGAAACCTGAGGCAACCAAAATTCGCACTTGCTCAACTTGGCGAATAACTTGTGGTTCCTCAATTCTGATAGTACCAAGCGCAGATGCTGCTCATGCTCCTCAGCACTGCGAGAATAAACCAACACGTCATCAATGAAGACCACCACGAACTTGTCTAGGAAATCCTTGAATACCCGATTCATCATGTCCATGAAAGCTGATGGTGCGTTGGTCAAACCGAACGACATCACCAAAAACTCAAAGTGTCCATGCCTCGACCTAAACGCAGTCCGTGGAATATCTGCCTCACGGATCCTGAGCTGATGATAGCCCGAACGAAGATCGATCTTGGAGAACACCGTGCTACCACGCAACTGGTCAAATAAATCATTGATTCTCGGCAGAGGGTACCTGTTCTTGATAGTGACCTTGTTCAACTCTCTATAGTCGATGCAAAGCCGCATCGACCCATCTTTCTTCTTTACGAACAAAACAGGAGCACCCCAAGGCGACGAACTCTGCCTGATAAAACCTTTAGCCAACAACTCATCTAACTGAATTCGCAACTCCTCTAACTCACGAGGGGCCATCCGGTACGGCGCCTTAGCAATAGGACGCGTACCCGGCTCCAAATCAATAACAAACTCCACATCCCGCTCAGGAGGGATACCAGGAAGATCATCAGGAAAAACATCGGCGAAACCACGAACAATAGGAATCTCCTCCAAGCGTGGCACGCTAACAACGGTTCCAACCGCCGAGACTAAACAAACACAACAATCAGAAAGAAACAATCTCTGAACACATACCGCAGAGAGAACAGGAGAATCCTGACACGGATCAGCATACACGCTGCCGGGCTGACCGTCGTCCCTGATGAAGTCCAAGCGCTTTCCTTTGCACTGAATGATCGCATCATACCGAGAGAGCTAGTCCATGCCCAAAATGACATCGAAGTCCTCTAGATCAATTCTTCAGGTCCGCCTTCGCAAGAAAATCCCCCAACAAAACCGGGCAATCCAAAATACCCAAATCTGACAACACAGATTCACCAGAGGGAAACTTGACACGGAAGAAATCCCGAACACGATCTAGAGACAACCGATGACGCTCCACAAAGGCTCTAGCCACGAACGAGTGGGTAGCGCCGGAGTCAAAAAGAACACGCGCCCAGCGGTTCTTCACCTTAAATTTCCCTATAGGAGCACACAAAGCTAAGGAACTAGCACAACAGTACCGCAAATAATCTAGCAACTAAACCACCAGGCTAGAAAGAAAAATAACAAACAACTAACCTGAGATCACCTGGGTCGAAGTCTGAGCCTCCTCGGAAGAAATCACGTTCAGCTTCCCTTTTCCCTTGTCCACACGCTGAGGTGGAGGTAATGCCTGCAATGGAACTGCAGGAAGAGCTGACTGGACCTGAGGACACCTCGACTTAATGTGACCCTTCTGCCTACACTGATAGCAGACTCTATCCCTGGACCAACACTGGGCCGCATCATGCCCGGATCGCTTGCAAACTGAACAGGAGACATCTCTCCTAGGAGCACCCTGAATAGCATGAACCTGCTCCTTCTTCAGAGCTGCCACCTTCTTGAAACACCTCTCGACAGGATGGCCTGACCGGCCACAAAAACTGCACACCACTATGCTCCTATTTCCCGGAACAGCATCGGGTACCAGGGGTTTCTCCTCCTCCACCGACTTCCTCTTGTCCAACCTCATTTGCTGGCCTCTGCTCTTCGCGGTCTCAATAGTCTCCACCTTCAGAGCAGCCTCTACTACACCTACATAAGTCTCTGACCCATAAGCACTGGTCAACTACTGCACCTCGCTCCTCAAACCATCGAGAAATAGCTTAACTCGATTAGCCTCAACGCTGACCAATCCCGGGGCAAAACGGCTCAACTTACTGAACTCTATCTCATACTCACCCACCGTGAGTTGCCTTTGCTTCAGATGGAGGAAGTCGTTCATGAGGCGGTCACGCTCGACCGAGGGTAAGAACTTCCTCAACAGCATCTCCTTGAACATCTCCCACGAGCATCCGGCTACCAAGCTCTCCTTCTCTCTCAGCCACCAACTCTTAGCCAACCCTTTGAGCTGATAGGTGGCTAACATCACCCTCTGGTCAACTGAAATCCCTGAGTACGAGAACATCTCCTCCATGGAGATCACCCAGTCGTCTATCACCATGAAATCTGCCTTCCCATCATAAGTGGGAGGGCTCAGCCTCTGAAACTGCGAGATGAAGGCCATCTCTGCTGGCACCACCACTGGAGGTCTCAAGGGTGCAGGAGGAGGAGGAACAGCTAACCCCCCAGCAGGAACTTGCGCACCCTGAGCCTGACCTGCCACAACAGCCACCAAAGACTGAATCTGGGCTTGCACCTCCTCCAACTGCCTGCCCATAGCTTCGCTACTCAGACGCAGACTCTCGATCACCGCATCGTTCTGAGCTCCAGAAGATTCACCCTCAGACAGGGGAGTCGATCGAGTCGCAGGACGCCTAGCCATTCTAAAAATCATTACAACGCAAATCAGATCCAAATCCAATGACTAGAACCGATTACCAGTACAGACAATACATATGTAGATATAGACTTAAAGCTGCTAAACTTGCTCTGAGAGTTTATCTTCTTCACAAAAATTAGATGATATGCCCTAACCTAGGATGGTTAACCACCACCTTACTAACTCTTGTGCCTAGATCGGATGCATGAATTTATGTTAATTTGAAAACTCATGTGTGTACATATGTCATCCTGCAAATCTTCAGCTCGGCGCGTTGTGCTTATGCAATGATATGATATGCATGATTGTGCTATGCATTCTAAAAAAAAGGCCCTAATGCATGTTATGAGCGGCGTACGCATAAAAATGTTATGCATCCCATACTACATAACATTTCCATGCAACAAAAAAGAAACGTGCTAGTCGCAGTCATGTGGTGAGGTTATGCATCCCATACTACATAACCCTCACATGTAGCCCCTATGGTGGATCCATATACGAACACATATTATGCATCCCATACTACATAATATGCCCCGTATACTTCATGTTATGCTATGAGTGTAGTGTTCGTGCTTTTGCCAAGACGTGCTGATGACATATCAGTGTGTGAATGACATGATGCTGAACCACTAAAAGCATCCAAGGAAGGTTGCTCAACTAACTTGTCAAGCAAACCTGACAAGCAAACCTGTCAAGCAAACCTGTCAAGCAAACCTCCCCCTCTGATACCAACTGTCACAACCCGCATTTTCTCCGAATTAAGAATTATCAGAGTAAGAGAAAACACGCGTCATGATGCCACGTCAAACAGGGGATAACTGCTGACGCTCAGGCAAAACCAACTACAATCTTTATGCAAGAAAATCATGTGCTTAATGAATAGAAAATCAGTTATGATTAGAGTCCGTATCCCTCGGCTCAGTGGATCATCTAGTCCACCAAAGAAAACTATATTTATACGTTGCGGAAAAATACTTTATTTAGATTTGACACCCTAAAGAGCGCATCAGGGTCCCCAGAGAACCACTCATGCTATGCAAGACTCTACATTAAATTTATGTAATATATAAGAAAATGGTCTTTTTTTTTGTACGTGATTGGAAAATAGTGATTAAGTTTATAAAAACATGCTGATCATGAGCTTCATTTATAATAGTATTTATGGTTTGAAAATACCTAGCAACCTAGCATAAACCTTCTCAAAGCAAGTAGACTATCTCCAGAAAAATGGTAGCAGCAATAGTATATATCTAGTACAAGGTAAAAACTACCAGTGGGCGCCAACAACCTGACACGAACCCGCTGGCACAAATATATGTCTGTAAGAAAGTACTGAAAACAACCTCACTAACAAGGTAAACAGAACTCCAAAGTCCGGGAGTCCACCAACAACACCACCTCCAACTAGCCACCAGACTGGCTACAGCTCAGAACCTGAGGCATTCCAAAAGAAAACAGAATACCTCAGCAAGCAAAATCAAGGTAAAAAAAAACATCTGCATGTAAGAGTCAACCAAAAGGACAAAGTAACTGAAAAACATGCAGTAGAAAGAGTCACAACTGTCCAAAACAGGACCACAAGAAATGCACAACGTGCAAAGAAACAGCAACGACCCAGCCCAGGAACCACATCCTGCATGGCCTACTAGGCTGCCAAGAGCCAGAATGTTGCAAACTACCAAAGAAGAAACTTCTAACACCCTAAACTGTGGGAAGTGATAGTAGAAAAAACAATAACAAGTAACCGGATCGAAGGCAAACGCAGTCCCCCAATCCACCATGTCCAAGTCAAAAGCTCGAGGGTCAATACGTGAAAACACAAGGGATCTTCCACCCGACATGCCCAGCCCGTACCTGGAGCAAGAAAAAAAAACATGGGTGGCCTTGGCTATATCACACAACTCCACCCCCATAAAGAGCTACAACCACCACTACTAACCACGACCCACGATTCGGCCTTTAGGAAAATAAAGAAAAACGGCCGACAAGGAAAACCCAGAAATACAACTGGAAATCCACTCAGAAACGAAAGACAAGGTAAAGGAAGAGTGTTGAAATAAACCAACACGACTAGGCGTTGAGTGAAACCCACTCAGTGCCTACCTAAACTTTGGCGTTGAGCGAGCTAGCCTCACTCGCCGCCAAAATAATGCCACTACCCACAAACCCACTAAAGAATACGGAGCTCGACGATAGTCGAACGACCAAGGCAGAAGATCCAGAACTCGAGTAGTTGCCTGTCACTTGAGTATCTAAATTCCCGCACTCGAAACCAGCTAAATTCGCCTAACAAAAGAAAATACACAGAGCGCACGATCAGTGACGCACGATCAGTGGTCGTGCGCACTCATCGGCTGATGATCGTGCGAAGCGAACCTGGAAAACCTGAGAAAACTTAGCGTCAGCGCACGATCAGTGACGCACGATCAGTGGTCGTGCGCACTGCTTGCCAGTGCTCGTGCGATCTCCGAGACCGAACTTTGGAAACTGAAAGTTATATGCGCACGAACAGAGGCACACGACCAGTGGTCGTGCGCCCTAACGGTTAACGACCGTGCGCGGCTAACCTGTACCGTTTGGAATTTCCCGAACAACACCGGAACGCGCACACGACTCACGCAACTGCAGTAGCAGCAGGAAACTACCAACGTCGCGCACCACTACTATACAAACTATGCCTAATCATTCGAGTAATACCTTAACGAAAATCGGCAACCACCCCCCTCCTAACTCTCCCTCTCGGCTACACCCGAACCAGAGCAACAATCAGAGTAAAGGAAAACAACGGCTCCACGCCGACAATTTGGATTCCAATCATCACAAAATAGGGGGGGTTTCAGTAGGAAGAACTAAGCCCTATAGTTAGCAAGAAATGAGAACAACAAGGCCTCTAACCTGGGCTAACCGGGATTTCAATTTCAACAAGTAAAATCGAAAAAAAACTTGGCAAGGGCAAGAATACCACTTGCCTCAATTCACAGCGAAGCTTTGGACTGCTTTCCTCCTCTTCGCACGGATCAAAACGGCCGCAACACCTAAAACAAACTCTCGGCTATTAATGGCGGAAAACTCCAAAACCGAAAATTCCAAACCTCCCAAAACTCCACGAAAATCGAATTTCTTACCGTAGGAATGAAGGTCTCGACGAGAGCAATCCAAATCCACTCTCGGAATCGAATTCCGTCCACAAACGCTCCGGGAATCGGCGTCTGAAGGGAAGGGTAGGCGGTTTCTCCGTTTCTCTCGCACAGGACCGGCGGTTATTAACGTGAAGAAGATGATGCCTTTTCATTCTATATATATATATATATATTAATATATAATAATATAATTAATTACAAAATTACATAAAACGTCAAAACGACGCGAAAACCGAACTACCTCGGAATTCGACGAAATTCGCACCGTAGCTAAATACCCATGCTACGAACACAACGGCGAAGTCGAAATTAACTTTCGACGAACAGAACTCGAGTTACACCCAAACAAAGCCAAACACAAACATCCCCCCGAGAGGCCACACCGGGTCACCAAAACGACTCGGTTTGCTAGGGAGATCTTGCCAACAGGCTACCAAACAGGGCAATCAGTTCTAAGGAGCTAAACCATACTCCACACACGGCTCAAGCCACGGAAACGCGTCATCGTAACGCCAAACGAGAATAAAAATAATCGCTGAAAAAAAACGGGGCGTTACAGGGATGGTGGGCTTAGGTTTATAATGGGTTTGAAGAAAGGAGAAGGAGAGGAATTGATGGGCCTCTACCAAGGCCCATCCTTCTTCTATTTGTTGGTGGTAGAAGGCCCAAATGATGGGGAGGGTAGAGACCAAGCCAATCCAAGAGGAGGAAGGAGTTCCTCTTTTGGAAAAATTCCCAAAAAGTGGAAAATTGAGTGTTTGACCAAAGTCAATCCTGGGATGGGTCCCCCATGCTGGTCAAAGTCAAAGTAGGTCCAAGTCATCGGGGTTCGGGTCAAAGTTGGGGTATTGTGTCATAATTGGTGTGCACATGTTTTGTGGTATATGATAAAGCTTGGTTTGCCCACAGATTGACCACCTATCATCGAAATTGACCGGGGCGAACTCTGTTGACTTCATATTGGCCATATGAATCCAAGTTACTGACCGGGGTCAAATCGAAGCCCGTTTGATAAATATCTAAAATTTACACGTTGACGCGCACTAGAACGGTCAAATTCGTCGTTTGACTCCGGATTGCAACGCAACAAGTTCCAATGCGCTCGTATCGACTATACAAAGCCATAGGAATTGACATAACTCAGATCAAGGTTCTCTAGCTTGATATACAAAAATCTCATATTTGCGACATTCTTCGAGGAACGGTCATATCCACCATATGATCTCGGAATTCAACGGAACGAGTTCCAACACACTTGTATTAACTATACGATGTCATAGGAACCTACAAAACTCAAATTGGAGTTCTCTTACTCCATAACCCCGACTAGGGTTACCTCCTACCTCGTTATGGGTATTGGGTAGAGGTTTGAGTCACTTTTATTGGGTCCACGAGGGTTCTAGTGACCCAATAAAAGTTGGGATGTTACAATCCAATAAAAATAAGGGGGTTTTCGTCCTCGAAAAGTTTCTTAAAGTAAGGGGAAAAAATGTAACATACCCGGGGAAAGAGCTCAGGGTGCTTTTCTCAGACGAGTGTTTTGGGTTCCCACGTATACTCATCTCATCCGCAATTCGACAACAGTATCTTGACCACAGGAATGGCCTTTTTGAGCATATTATTTACTTTAAAATCCATTATTTGCGCTGGTTCCAGCTGGAGGATCGGTCTGACTGCAACGGTACTAGCGGTGTAGGAAGGTATTGGTCTGGTTGCCAGAGGAATCGCCTCAAGGAAGAGACATAAAAGACATCATGAAGGTTACCCAATTCTGGGGGCAGGGCTAAACGATAAGCAACTGGGCCAACACGCTCTATCACTAGATATGGGCCCAAATAGCAGGGATCTAGCTTTTTCTGCTTCCTCAACTAGGAGATACCATGCATGGACTTAATCTTCAGGAATACCATTTCCCCCACGCTAAACTTCATTGGTCAGTGTCGCGCATCAAAAATACTTGGCCTGCCAGCTCTACGCTTCCCATATTTGCTCCTATGTTAGAGATCGACAATCTGACAGTCTAGTCGGGCGGCTAGCTATTCGAGCGGTCTGGCGGTCAGTCTAGAGGTATGGTGATCTGATGGCTTATCTTAGAAGTTACGGTCTAAAGGCTTCCCGTAATTGCGGTCTGACGTTCTAGTTGGGCAGCTAGATACTCAGGTGGTCTGGCGGTTAGTCCAGCGGTCTGGTGGTTTGATGACATATCTTAGTAGTTATGGTCTGAGGGCTACCTGTAACTGCGGTCTGGATGGTTAAACGTTACTGTGGTCAGGCTTCTAGTATTGGCAGTTGGAGGCTAGAAGGCAGACTGGTGGTTAGCTGGAGCAGTCCGGCGGATAGCTGGCGGTCAGGCGGATAGGAGTGGCAAATTCATATTTAGTCCCACATCTCTTATTGTATTCTCTCATCTCCCCCATTTCATATAAATATGGGGGCATGCCTATGTAATAATGATCTTTTGGAGCAATAAAATATGCGGTTAATTTACCTTTTGTCGTCTTCTCGCTCATTTCTCACATGATATCAGAGGAAACCAATCCATTGCTCCAATCATATTGCAACTTGTTTGTCTAACCGCGCGGTTTGCTTCCCGCACGGCTTCTTCCGGCTTTCTTTCCGCTCCGGTTTCTTGGTGTGTGCTTCCCACCCTTCTCTCCCTGGTTTTTTGCTCTCATGTGATCTCTTTTTAACGCGTGTTCTGTACGTGCGACTTCCTTTACTTAGTCGCATTTTGTTGTGGCTTCTTTCTTTGATGCTTCTGTTCTCTGGTTCGAGTCCCGCTTTTTGGTCGCAACATCGTCCTTGTCGTTGGTGTGTTCTCACCTTGACTGTGCGGCCTCTTCCTTTCCTTTTGCTTCTCACGGCGACTTCTCTGGTATCTACAGTTTCTCTAACCGCTGCGGGATCCACATCCTGGTCGCGGCCTCTGCTTTTTACCGCTAGTGTTTTTGGCACCGTGACTGTGTGGGCTTCTCGTGCGGTTTGTTCGTTGCTTGTCTCTGCCTTATTTCTTCTCGCGCGGGTTGTTCTTACTAAACCGTGTGGTTTCTATCTAGTTTTTATGGACACTCCGTCTTCTTCTACTTTCTCTGCTCCTCCTTCTCTTTCCTCTTCTTCTTTCTCTGTTTCTGGTAATTTGAGTACCGCTTCTAAGCTTATCGGTCCCAATTATCATGATTGGAGTGTGTCCTTTATTTTTCTTTTACGTTCTCAGCGAAAACGTCATCATTTGATCGATGATCCTCCACCTTCTGACTCTGCTTCTTTTGATGAATGGGATGCTACCGATGCTTTGGTTCATACTTGGTTAGCTAACAGTTTGTCAGATGATTTCCTCCCGGTTATTAGACATGATCCTACGATCAAGGTTGTATGGAATCATCTTGATTATTTACATTTCAAGGGCGCACAGAATTCGCCCATTTAAACCTTATATGCGGATCTATTTGCTCGCCCAGTCATGATTCATGTGTTGGCCTATCAGGAGGTTCAGACTCTTGGTGCTGAACTCCTTCAGCATAGGCCATTTTCTGCTGATCTTGCTGAGCAACATAAACATTTTCAGGAGCTTCTTGTGGTGTGCTATTTACTTCGCCTCCCAGACTTGTATGATATGATTCGCCAACAGATTCTTTGGGAGGCGGAATCTCCAACTCTGGATGCTACTGCTGCTCAAATTTCCGTTGTTACTACTCTTCTTCAGCATCCTTTGCTTCCTTCTCCTCCTGATCTGGTTGTTCACCCAGCTCGTTCTGATACCTCTGGTGGTCGAGGTGGCTGTACTGGTGGCCGGGGTTCCTCTAAGCACCTCTGTTCTCATTGTGGCCGGGTTGGTCATTTGGTTGATCGTTGCTGGACCAAACATCCTCACCTTCGTCCTGCTTCAACTGATTCCTCCAAGAAGTCTACTTCTTTAGCTACTTCTGGAGCTGCTCAGGTGGCCATTACAGGTATGTGGCTAATCGATTCTAGTGTAACTAATCATATGACGGACAATTCTCGACTGTTCTCTTGTCTTGACAAGAGTAACCGGTTTCCTCCGGTTCTTATAGCAGATGGTTCTCCATCCCCAGTTTGTGAATCTGGCACGGTGCATGTGACTCCTTCGATTCAGCATCGGGACACTCTTTACGTGACAAATTTTTTGTGCAATCTTCTTTCTGTTACAACTCTTTGCAGACAGTTGAAATGTGAAGCTGTTTTCTCACCCTCTACTTGTATTTTTCAGATTCCTCATTCCAAGGAGATGATCGTTACTGGGACTGAAAGCGGCTGCTTATTCTATCTTGATACAGCTTCTGCCTTTTCTGGCTCTTCTTCCTTACTTCAGTGGCATCTTCGCCTTGGGTTTCCTCCTCCTCGACTCCTTTATCAGATTCTACCTGATTTACCTCGCGAGGATTCTTCTTTTCAATGTGAAGCTTGTCAAATTGGCAAACATCACCGGTCTACATTTCCCGCGAGGGTGGGTCGCAGCTCTTCTCGCCCATTTGATCTTGTTCATTCAGATGTATGGGGTCCTGCTCCCCTTCGGACTATTGGTCGGGGTAGTTTATATTTTTTTTTACTTTCATTGATGGCTTTTCTCGGTGTACATGGTTATACTTGTTGCATGACCACTCTAAGATTTTTCAGTTTTTACTATATTTTTTTTAAAGAAATTCGTACACTATTTGATACTCCGATTAAAAATCTCCGCACTGATAATGCTAAAGAGTATCTTAGTGTTGGGTACATTGAAAAATATATACCAGATTTGGATAAGCCTCATCTTACTCAATGATATATATCAATTTGTATTTGATGGATGTTTGAGTTTCATTGTGCAGGTGTAAGGTTTGCAAGAAAATTCTCTAAGTATAAGTGTCGACACTTGTGAAAAATTGTGTCGACACCTAGAAGTTGTGTCGACACTAGAAGCAAAGCTGTGTCGACACCCAGGCATTGTGTCAACACCTAAAGAAGAAGTTGTGTCGACACCTAAGGCAGGAATTGTGTCGACACCTAAAGCAGAAGCTGTGTCGACACCCAGGAGTTATGTCGACACCAAAAGAAAGGCATGTGTCGACACTTAGGAATTATGTCAACACCTGAAGAAGGTTTGTGTCGACACACAGGACTTGTGTCGACACTCACTCAACGCCATCTTACATCAACAACAATACTGAGTCTGAAGGCTTGTGTCGACACACAGGACTTGTGTCGACACACACTCAACGACAGCTGGACATACACTCAACGCCATTTATCTGCATCAGCTATGTCAAGACCAGAAGCAGTTGTGTCGACACACAGGACTTGTGTCGACACGCACTCAACGACAGCTGGATATACACTCAACGCCATCTATCTGCAATAGTTATGTCGAGACCAGGAGCAGTTGTGTCGACACACAGGACTTGTGTCGACACATACAAATAGAAGCTGTGTCGAGTAGCAGAAGAATGACTATGTCAATACATGGAGTGTTGTGTCGACATCATCAAGACTTGTGTCGACACTTAGTCTATTTGTGTCGACACATGTGAAGCAGTTTGCTGAGTGGTTCATGCTGAGTTGTAAAGTCTTTGAGGAATCAACTGTCATGACTGGTGACTTGAATGCTGTCATAATCAATAGGTCTGACACCTTTGTCAGAACTGTCAGAAGGTTGTTACAAACCGGATCAGCCGGTAATCATGAGAAAACTCTATATAAAGGACTGATCCTTGACAACTAAAGACGGCGGATACAGAGATAAAAAAAAGTGAATCATCCAAAGAGAGAATTCAACAACAAGAAAAGGGGAGACCCTTAAGAAGGCAGATTCTGAACAGTCGGCAAGAGAAGATTAAGATCTTATTCTGAATTCAAGGAAGGAGCTGACAGGAGATCAACTTCTACATCAAGTAAAGTTCAACCTTATTTTGTTCTATCAAGAAGCTTTGAAACAGCTGAGTCAGGTTGGATCTGAAGATTCAATTTATTCAAGAACTGATCAAGAAGCTCACACCAATAGAGAGTTCTATCTGGTGATATCTTAATATCACTTAAACAATTAATTTCTTGTAGGATCTTTTGTAAGATCTGAGTTGTAAGCCTATAATTATAAAGGCTGAGGTAGGGCTGAGAGCCTGAGGTGTAGGACTTGTGAAATTCAGAGTTGTAAGCCTAATGATAAAGGCTGAGGTAGGGCTGAAGCCCGATATAGGATTCTTGGGGAAGGACTTGAGGTAGGACTTGTATAAGTCTGAGGTGTAGGAACCAATCTGGTTCTGAGTTGTAAGATCTTTGATCTGAGTAAGTGGAAGGAAGTTGGGATGAATCCAGTTCTCTACTGGATAGGTGAAGGGAAAAAGTGGATGTACCCATATCTTGGGGAACCACTATAAATCTGGTGTATGTTGTGCTGTGATTTCTGTGTTGTGATTTGCATTTTCTGTGCTAAGTAAGAACTAGTTATTTGCCTAAATTATTAAAGAAAATTAGAACCTATTCACCCCCCCTCTAGGTGTCTAGGCACTTGAAATAAGTCTTTCAAGTGGTATCAGAGGGAGGTTACTCAAAGATAGACCTAACAGTCTGAGTGAATATCCAAGGCAATTAACAGATTTCAAGAATGAGTTCAAATGAGAATTAGAAGGAATTTGGATCTATGAAACTGCCTATCTACAGGAAAGAATGCTTTGGCATATAGAAGGAAATGGTCAGGTTGTTCATGGAAGCATCTGATCCAAGAATCTACATCACAGTACAAGAAGGCCCCTTCATTCGAATGAAGGTATCAGCTCTAGATGCAAATATTAGAACCCCAAAGAGTTATTTTGAAATGACCAAGGATGAGATCATCCTGACAACATTAGACAAAAGAGCACAAAACATTATTGTAAGTGTTATAGATAATGCCATATTTCAAAATCTGTTGCATTGCAAAACCTCTAAGGAGATGTGAGACACCTTGATTGTCTATATGGAGGGAACTGAAGAAGTCAGAGAAGACAAAAAATCTATGCTAAATCAAGAATATGAGAGCTTTAGACAAGCCAAGTCAGATAGCATAGTTGAGTGTTACAAGAAATTCTTTAGGATAGTAAATGAGCTCATGACCTATGGAAGAGTCTTTAACACATATAAACTGAATGATAAGTTTCTCAGATCACTAACAAAGGACTAGGATACAAAGATATGTGCCATCAGAGAGGTGGCCAGACTTGCTGATACACCTCCACAAACACTATTTGGAAAGTTGTTATCCTATGAAATGCAGCTCACTGCTAGAAAAGAGGAGGAGAAAAGCAGTAGGTCTGAGTACAAAGAAAAGTCAGCAGCCTTCAAGGCTGAAGGCACTAGAAAGGGTAGGAGAAAGTCTCCTTCTCCACCTAGAAGGAGTGCTGAGGCAGAAGAATAAAATCCTGACAACATCACATCAGATAGCCATATCTCTAATGAGGATTTTGCTGCCTTTACAAGGCAATTTCAAAGGTTCATGATAAAGAAGAAATGAAGAACCAGACCATCTACATCCTTCTCCAAGGATGAGTATTACAAAAAAAAGAAGACTCCCAAGGAGGACAGGTATGCCTCAAAACCTAGTAAACAAACTAATTCTAAGATTGTTTGCTATTGTTGCAACAGACCTGGACATGTCATAGCTGACTATCCAGACAAAAGGACTGAATCTAAAGACAAGAAGAAACATTAAGTGAAAGGCAAGAAGGAGAAATACTTTGTTGCTCAAAAGTAGAAGAGTTGGACAGACTCTTCATCTTCAGGATCAGGAGAAGAAGATGATGCAAAAGCATATATTGGGCTGTTCTCAACAGAAGAGGATTTTAGGGAACTAGAATTCCTACAAATGTTAGACTCCATAAATGGAGTGGAAGACTATTGCTGTAGAAGGTTGATGGCTCTGTCAGAAAATGATCAGTGCCAGGATCAGCCTGGTCCAAGCAAGGTATACAATTCTCTCTTAGATTCTGATTATTTTACTGGATCAGAATCAGTAGCATCAACTTTAAGAGAAGTGGATGGTTCTGATTCTGAGGGGGATGTACATCAACTCATTAATGAGTATGGTGGGTTGTTGCAAGCTCTGAAGAGGAGCAAGTTTCTTGTCAAAGAGCAGGCCAAGGGAATTGAATCTCTTAAGAAAGGTGCATTAGAATCAGCCAAGCTGATAGATTTGAAACTGAAGGAGGTTGCCAAACTGAAGAACATAACTGTTATTTAGATGAGCACAATCTCTTTCAAGGAAAATCATATCAAGAATCTGGAGGCAAGACTCCAGAAAGAAAGAGAGTTAGTGACTAAATTCTCTAAGTCAAAATCTGTCTTGCCCTTAATAGACAATTTCATTTCTCAGAAAGGAAAGACTGGTCTAGGTTTTAAGGGAAGAACTAAGGCCACCAATTCTCATGGAAAAGGTAAGGCCCCAGTTCAGCCACTAGCCTCTGATCCTCTTATTTTCTTTAGGAAGGTGATGCAACCTACAAACAGGTATGATCATGAAATTACTCATGGTCACTGTGAGTATGGAGATCACATTGGCAAGTGTGCAAATGCTAGTAGGCCACTCTATATGCAAGCCCATCAGGTTCAAAAGGAAATCTTGGCGTTTGCTGCTCCAACACCTATACTTAAAAGGACTGCTGGCAACAAGGTTGTGAAGTCTGTACCTAAGAGAAGGTACAATAGATTTGAGTGTTGGTGTTGTGGAAAGGTAGGCCACTTTGCCATGGATTGCTGGTTTAACACAAGTGTTAAAACCAAGAATATTTTACCTGTCAGAACAGCTGCAGGATTTCAAACTAACAAGGACCTAGGACCCAATAATAATTTGGGTTCTAAGGATAAGTGATTCTTTATTTGATGCAGGTGAATCGAAGTGGTCATACCCCTATATGGTACTTGGATAGTGGATGTTCCAGACACATGACTGGAACAAGAAGAATGTTGAGGGACTATGTACCCATAGAGAATGGACCCAAAGTAATCTTTGGTGGATCAGAAAAAGGAATCATCAAAGGATTTGGTAACATTTCTAGTGATTTAATTACTATCACTAAAGTGGCTTATGTGAAGGGTCTAAAACATAACCTGATTAGCATAAGTCAACTTAGTGATTTAGGTTATGATATCTCTTTCCTCAAAGGGTAGTGCCAAATAAGGAGGTCAAGTGATCAATAGATCATTTTGACTGGCACTAGGAAAGGGAATGTATATTGTCTTAACCTAGATTATGAATTTAACATCTCACCCATCTGTCTAGTTGCAGGAGAGAAAACTTCACTATGTATTAAATGGCACAAGAGGTTAGCTCATCTGAACTATAAGTCAATAGGACAGCTGTTCAGCATGGGGTTAGTGAGGAATGGTCCTCAAGTCAAGTGCATTAAAGAGGGTGTGTGTTCAGCTTGCCAAAAGGGCAAACAGACTAAGTCCTCTTTCCATGCACTTAATACCAAAGATTCAATGAGATGTTTATATCTCTTGCATATGGATTTGTTTGGTCCTATACCAGTTCATAGTCTTGGTAGGAAAGTATACACTTTAGTTATTGTGGATGACTATTCTAGATTCACATGAGTTTTCTTCTTAAGGCAGAAATCTGAAACTTCTACTGTTTTCAAGACCTTTGTTAGACAAATTCAGAATGAATTTAACAATTCAGTGGTCAAAATCAGAAGTGACTATGGAACTAAATTTCAGTCTGAATGTATGACAAAGTTCTGTGAAGAACTTGGGATTCATCAGGAGTTCTCCTCACCTATAACACCCCAGCAAATGGTGGTGCTGAAAGAAAGAATAGGACTCTAATTGAGGCAAGTAGAACACTACTTAGTGACACTACTCTCCCTGAGTACTTCTGGGCTGAGGCAGTAAATACTGCATGTTATGTACTCAATAGAGCCCCCATCAATAAGAAACATAAGATGACTCCCTATCAAATTTTGAAAGGTAAAAGATAAAACATTTCCTACTTCAGAATCTTTGGTAGCAAGTGTTATGTCCTAATTAATGGTAAGCACTACCAAACTAAGTTTGCTGTCAAATCCCTAAAAGGGATATTTGTTGGGTACAACAATAATAGTAGGGCATACAGGATCTACAACTTGACTACACAAGTTGTATAAGAATCTGTCCATGTAGTATTTGATGAGTCTAAGTTGATTAATAATGAATTGTCTAGCTCTTCAGGTAGTTCTACAGGTTTAAAGGATAGGCTAGACAAGCTGACTATCAATAAAGAAGCACCTGCTAGGCTGGATGAAGAAAAGGATGGATATTGTCCAGGGGGAGAACAAGACTCACTGGATGAAGAAGACAATGAGGAGCATCAGGTTGAGGAAAATGAAGAAGACTAAGAGGTTGGCAGATTTCCTCTAGCAAGAAGACACCTAAAGGATCACCCAGCTCATCAAATCATTAGTGATGCAAGTCAAGGTGTACTAACCAGGAGCAAGAACATGAGCACAGTTTTATGTTCAAGTTTCTTATCACAGATAGAACCCAGGAAGTTTGAAGAAGCCATGCTAGACACAAACTAGATTGATGTTATGTAAGAAGATCTGAATCAATTCAGAAGATGTAAAGTCTGAGAACTAGTTCCTAAACCAAAGGATCACAACATTATAGGAACCAAGTGGATCTACAGAAACAAACTTGATGAGAATGGCACTATAATCAAGAACAAGGCCAGACTGGTAATAAAAGGCTACAGGCAAGAAGAATGTATTGACTTTGATCAAACCTTTGCCCTAGTGGCAAGGCTGGAGGCTATAAGGTTGTTCTTGGCCTATGCTGCTTATCAAGGGTTCAAGGTATATCAGATGGATGTAAAGTCAGCATTTCTGAATGGTGACTTAAAAGAGGAAGTCTATGTTGAACAACCCCCAAGTTTTGTAGATTCTCATTATCCTGATTATGTATATAGGCTTAGGAAAGCTCTATATGGTTTGAAACAAGCCCCTAGGGTTTGGTATGAAACCTTGTCTGCTTTTCTTATTGAGAATAAATTCTCTAGAGGAAAGATAGACAAAACTCTATTCTTTAGGGAATCTAAAGGCAAGATAATCCTAGTCCAGATATATGTTGATGACATTATCTTTGGATCTACTAAAAATAACTTTTGTAGAAAGTTTACCAAACTTATGCAAGGGAAGTTTGAAATGAGCAGTATGGGTGAGCTGAAGTTCTTCTTGGGGCTTCAAGTAAGATAGACTGATGATAAATTGTCTATATCCTAGTCTAAGTTCACCAAGGAGTTGATTAAGAAATATGGAATGGACTCAGCCTCCACCATGAAAACTCCAATGAGAACAAGTATGCCTATAGACAAAGATGGGATAGGGAAACCTGTTGATGAGTCTTTATATAGAGGGATAATTGGCTCCCTACTCTACTTGACTACTAGTAGACCTGACATCATGTATGCTACATGTGTCTGTGCTAGGTACCAAGCTTGCCCAAAGGAATCTCATTATACTACAGTTAAGAGATTTTTGAGATATCTTAAGGGCACACCTAATCTAGGTCTTTGGTACCCTAAGAATAGAAATTTCTTTCTAACAGACTTCTCAGATGCATACTTTGCAGGATGCAAAGAAGACAGGAAAAGTACTACAGGAACTTGTCAATTTCTAGGTGGAAGGCTGGTGTCATGGGGCAGCAAGAAGAAAATAAGTGTAGCTATCTCAACTGCTGAGTCAGAATATATAGCTGCAGGCAGCTGCTGTGCTCAGTTGATGTGGACAAAGCATCAACTTGAAGACTATGACATCAAGGTAAGTAGAATTCCACTGTTTTGTGATTCTACTAATACTATTTCTATTGTTAAGAATCATGTATCACACAGTAGAACCAATCATATAGAAATTAAGTTTCATTTCATAAGAGAACATTTGGAGAAGGAAGATATTAGTCTAGAATTTGTGAACACAAATAATCAAATTGATGGTATTTTTATAAAACCTATGGATGAAACTAAATTCAATTATTTTAAAATTGAATTAGGTATGTTAAACCTAGAGTAGGTCAGCACAAACATTCTTAAGTAGAATATGTCAGTACAAAATTTCTCAGGAAATTTGTCTAAGTACAAAGTTTGTGTCGACACAAACAAATTGTGTCGACACACTCAGTATGTTGTGTCGACAAAGAAAAAGGATGTGTCGACACAGAAAAAGTATCTGTGTCGATAGAAGAATAGGTGTCGACACAACTATGTCGAGACATGACCAACCCGTATCGACACTAACACAAGTATGTCGACACATAGATATGTCGACTAAAATTAAGTTTTGTCATGACTTAAGTCTGTTATGTCGACACATGTACAACTATGTCCATATGTATTTATACTGAGTAAGGTGCGTCCTTTGACCCACCCTTTATTAGTAGATTATAAATAGGGGGAGATAAAATCTGGTTGACTACGCCTTCAGATTTCTCGACTCTAGACCTTGTGTCGACATAGATATTCTCTTCTCTTCTCTCTCTCTCTCTCCCTCTCATCAATGGCGCCCCATAAGGACGACAAGGTGAGCGAAGGTTATGAGCTTGTTCGTGGGGGATTCACGACAGCCTCTCAAGACATCCAGGGTGTAATTACCCTAATTTCGGAAAATGGGTTGGTGTTTTTGGTCTCAGAACCAACTAAGATTTGGAAAAAGGAAGTAATGGAATTTTATTCATCAGCAACTGTGGACACTGACGGGAAGAAGATCAAAGCCACAGTTCAGGATTCCCGAGTGAAACTTACACTACAGACGATCAGGAAGTCACTCCAACTTCCTAAGATTAAGGATGATGATGACATAAGTCCATCCATGACTAAAGATGCACTAAGTGATACGCGGAAAATGATCTATGCGTATTGCCACAAGTGTACGTGCTGAATCAAGTAATAAAATGATGAGTTAAGATCATTCCCTCGAGGAAGTGAATAATCTAGTGCTCGCAAATACTAACTCTACCCTTTCTTTAAATTCAAGCGAGATGATTAAAAGTTAATTTGGATTAAGGACAATTAAAAATAAAAACAATAATAATAACTGAGTATCGTTAATTTAGAATGATTTTAATCAAGTTGGAGAAGTAGTTTCGTACGTTGAATTCCTTTGCCTATTGCGATGAGTTTTTAGAATGATCTTTTATGAAATGATTAACTACTATCCTGCAACGATTTGAAAGTGGAATTTGTCATCTCTCGATCTCAGAAATCTGTTTACCCTAATTCTCCTAGTTATCTCTAACTTAGGTAAAATGAGAATAACATAAAGCACTCAAATCAATGTTGCAAGCCCAAGACGAAATCTCTTTCTTTCTTGATGCTATGTTGAAATTTATGCTACACTTACGCCACTCCTCTCTCGAATCTTGCAGCGCAGTATAAAGACGAAATTTTGGCTAAAGATTTACACGACTCCTCTCTTGAATCTCGCCGTGCAAAAATAAAGGATTCAACCCTAAAAATACGTGACTCCTCTCTCGAATCTCGCCATGTAAATTAGAAGAGGAATACTTGATCCAAAACTTCCATAATATAGAACATAAAAATCAATAAAGATAAGTTATCAATAATCATAAAAGAAGAAATTACAAATATCACATCACAGTAAGTCAAAGTACTTCCAACGTATAAAACAAGGAAATTTAGTTCATGTTCGAAGGATGAAACCGCACAACAAGAAAGATCTTACTAGACATGATGTTTAGAAATGAAAATACTACAGGAATTTGTGTTTAGAATCCGCTTCCGAGTCTTCTTCCTCCTTGCTGGTGTATCCAAACCCTAGCCGTTCTTCTTCTTCTCCAAGATGATGACACTCCAAAAAACTCCTTCTAATCTTTTTCCAAAGTCCCTTTATGGTATGAGATTCTCTTTATAAAAATGTGCAGCCCTTTACCAAGAGTTGTCTATTTTCAATTTTCATTTTGGCGTAAAATTCAAAATTTAAATTCAAAATCCGTCAAGCAGTTGTTGCAATAACTTTTTCTAGTTGTTGTAACAACCTGCGCAGTCCAAAATAATTCCAGCTTTACTTCTCCAGATCAATTCCTTTGGCATTTCTAGCAAGAAAAATATGGAAAAATTAGACATTTTAACCATAAACAAAATAAATATGATTTTTCTTATATTTTTGCTTATTTAATTTATTTTTTTATCAATAAGATGAATATTAAAATAGATCAAAGCAATAGATAACTTCTTTTCGGGAAGTTATCACACCGCCACACTTAAGACTTTGCTAGTCCCTAACAAAGATATTTCATAATGATAGGAATGATTGAAGAAATAATAAGATGTGAAATTAAATGATCTTTAATTCTTGAAAACAACTTAATCAAAATATACTCAAGAAATTCGCTTTACTTAACTGATAAGTCTATCAATCAATAAGAGTTCAAATATTCACAAATCCATTAGTTAGATGGAAGATAAAGCTCAAACAAGTATTCTAGTGCGGTGTGTGCTTTTCTTCAAAAATAGTTTACTTCCATGCAAAATTTTATAATGAACCTCCGCATTTTATTGGAAATGATAAGAATATGCTAAGTCTACGATTTAATCTCTACAAGAGTTAGTAGTTCAAATGAAAGTAGGATAGTTTTGGCTTGGTTAGGAATTTATGGATAGCTTTGGTAATAATATGACGTCCTCTAGTTAGTATTCTTAATAATTCACCATGTTGTGGGGTCATACATCATTTTTTTAATCATACTCTATTCATAGTAAGGATCATTCTAAGTATAAGTGCACATACCCGGGCCACATATCACTATGATATTTCAATCATTTTTTTTAAAATCATAGTTGGGATCATTCTAAGTATGCATTCACATACCTAGGCCGCATATCACTATGACGCAAATTTCTTTTCTCATTTTTTAATCATAGTTTGGATCATTCCAAGTATGTAGACATATACGTAGGCTACATATCACTATGAAATCTAACCATTTTAAAGAGAAATTCGACACCCATAAATGACTTACTTACTAATATACAACTAGTAGGAACAAATGACATGTAAGCATGAAATATTGTGTATGAAAAAGTTCAAGCTCAAAAATTATAGTGGATGATCAAAAGGAATACTATCTAAGCTCATATCTAGGCTTACATCATGGACTTAGTTCTTGCTCATCCTTCCCCATTATTTTAAAGGTAAATATCACAATATTGCATTGGAAGTAAGCAAATATTTTGTATAAAAAAATAAATGCTTGAGCGAGCCTTATCAGAAAAAATCTTACTAACTTCAAATTCATAGAATGAACTCTTTAAATTGTTCAGCCATACCAATTAATTATCATTGAATATGTCTAGAATAGTCTAATGATTAATTAAAACAAGAATTAAGATCATTCAATATTTGGTTAAATAAATTATTCTTCAATCAATTGGTAGGGGTTATAACACCCCCACCTCCACACTTAAGTCCTTTACTAGTCCCAAGCAAAGATATATTTTTATCACGAGGATACTCTAAGGTGTTTTACTAATAAGTAAATACTTTTAAGGGAGACAAAAACTTGAAATTTAAATAACTCCCCTGTATTGGATGCGATGGAGTGGTTGTCTATTACTTCTTTTGCTTCTTCTTGGTGTACTCATGTCACTCTCCTCATGCATCCTCAAAATCCCAGTCATTTAGTGTAGCCTGCATAACCTTCATCCTCAAAGTGCACATGGTAATTGACATGAGATTTATTTGCGTTATAATCGATAAGTATAATTAAAAATCACACAACTATAACACATGTGCACGATGACTATCATTCCATAAGATTTAATTCAGAACATGATAGTTGTCATAAAATAAATAACAATAAGATTAAGAAATATTGGGGCCTAAATAGTTCATCATCCTATAAAAATTTTAAGTTAGTGCAACACAGGCGACACAAGAGTACAACTATCAACAAAATAAATGAGACGAAGCATGATACATATAGCATTTTTAAATACTCAATTTCAGATTAGTGTCAGAACAAAACATAAAAAAATGATAGTAGGTAGCATCATACAACATCAAAATCATATAAGTGAAGCACAAAATATACTATCTAAAGTTTCACATCACAGCATATGTATCACCAAAACATATTCCAGAGAATCACATAACCGAATATATTCTAGAGTAAAATGTAAATCTAACGATGCAAAAGTAAAGATAGATAGAAGATAATCATACTCGTCCTCCTCTTCTTCATCTTCTTCTTCATATTGAATCCTCTTTTAAAGATGAAAGAGAGTGACTTTAAAGATTGAAATCAATACTCCACTGCCTCATTCAAAAACTTCACTGATTTTCCTTGTACAATCTTCCTTCGTATTCCTTTTTTTTTTCATTTGGACGATATAATCTAAATCGAGCACAGAAGGTGCCAAGAAAACTAAAAAATAATAATAATATAAAAAAATTATACTTTGATCTTCAATTGAAGCAGAGTCCAGAGTTATATCATAGAAATATTCAATTCCTACACTACAACACCTCTCACAATCCTTGTTTGACACAACTCGCCGCTCGCCACATGTTTCAGAAATCCAATCGCGATTTCATTGTTTGCCACACACACACAACTCGCTGGTAATTCTTGGTGTCGCTACTCACCGTCCATCTCCCTCTACCTTGCCGATCGCCGCTCCCAACGCCTCGCGCAACCTCGATCTCCCCCGTCGCACTTTCTCTCTAGACCTAACCGACGGATTTCAAGTTGGAGAAGGGAATGAAAATTGATTTGTTATATATTTATTATTATTTATAAATGGGGAGGGATTTAAGTAGATGGGGTTTAATGATAGTTAAATTAGCAATTTTGCCAATGAATTAAACCCGGCTTAGGGTTGAAATTATCTCAGATCGTTAAGCTAGAAGAAACAGTCAGATAGCTAAATCCTATTATATATGTAGTAAGATTGTTATAACAACTGTCAGGAATTAAATCCGCGTGATTACTAGAAGAAGCAGACAGAAAATTAAATCCTGTTACATATGTAATGGGGTTGTTATAACAATTGTAACAGAAACATAATTCTCATTACAGACGTTTTTAGGTTGTTATAACAACTGTCATATGTTTTACGAAATCTGTTTTCCTTCAAATTTTTGCAGATTTTTTTGCCCAAATTTTTCACTCCTCCAATATTTTTACTCCTAAAACTTATTAGGCATAGTCAACTAGGGTCATGTAACTTTGCTTCCTCCAACATTTTCTTTTAAAGAAAATAAACGAAATTTTTTATTTTTTTATATATCTTATATATATATATATATATATATATATATATATATATATATATATATATATATTCTACGATACGATGGGTTGCCTCCCACCAAGCACTAAATTTATTATTGGACTAAAAAACATACAAGAAAAGTAAAGCACAATATGCAGTAAACTAAAGATAACTATTGGGTTTATTGTCTTCCCAGCACAACTTATTCAGAAATTTTAAAATTCTAAATTATTGGTCGATGAAAAGAAAACTGAACATGTAATTGTTCTAATATACGTGTTGGAAGCAGATACCAATATGACGATAAAACCACCACCTCTTTTCCTAAATAATAATACATGTTCATCGTAGGTAGTGAGAACAAAAAGTAAGAAGAGGAGTGCTCCTCACTATTCTCACCATAAACTATATCCTTGTCTTGCAAGATATCATCGTCAACAGAAAGGCTATAGGGACAAAAGAAAATAAATGAGGCATCAACTATGGAGGACTCAACCTCCTCACATAAGGAGATACCCATCTCATCAACTTGAGGATAGTGCTCAATAATCTCCTGAAGCATTTTTGACACATCAACTTGCTTGGGCTCAGATAATGAAAGGAGATTAGGAAATAAAATAGAAGAAATACGTAAATGATTTCTAATCGTGGGAGTGATCCTAGTTTCACTCCCAGTAGGTTCTGAGTATTGATCGATGTCGATATCATAAGCATCATAATAAGGGGGACTCGAGAACTCGAGAGCCTCAATGGTGAGTTGAACCTCCTCATCTAATGAAGAAGTGTATACCTGCTCATCAGAAAGGATATCTTCTTCATCCCACCTTAGCGCATCATCGTGCTCCAAATAATTCTTCCCTCCATCGGAGAGGAGAATATCTTCGACACACTTTGGCACATCCTCAGGTTCAGGATTATCCCCAAGTGCAATATCTTCGACATGATCGATAAAAATAGGTGTAGAAAATTCGTGCAAAGAAGGCGGAGGAACCGTTGTGATAGCATTATCAGAGAATATATGGGTTGGTTGCTCCACAGGTGAATCCAAAATAGGTGATGAATATGTAGAGAGAGGCAGCTCCGCGACGTCATTGCACAGATCATCAATAAATATGATGGTTATATCTCCAATAATCCCTCGTAGACAAGGAGATAATGCGTATATATCATTAGAATCATAAGGAATGCCATAATAAGAAGATGATGGGAGGATTTGAATTTTAGGTTTGTTATTCTTCTCTCTTTGACGCTGAAATGCAACACACTCTTTCAAAGCATGCCCGGTGCTATGACAAAATATACATTGTTTCTCATTTCTTATCGGCCTTTGAGGGGTGGGCTGAAATGTGGAAACGTTGCATGCTGTGGGGGAGCATAATTATAAAAATTAGGAACACTGTATGCAGTATCATCGGATGTTGGTACTCCATAGAGTGAGACATATGACTTATAACTACAGTCTTTTATATAACAATCATCACTATCATGATTGAACGCCCCACAATTATAACATCGATAATATAAATATGAATACAAAATTTTACGCGGGAGAATTCACCAAATGGATATTAATCTTTACAGAAATCAACTACACACAAAAAATAGAAATGGATAAACCTACTATGAATTTTTTTAAAAAAATAGATTAGGAATAAATAAAATTAAAATTGTTAAGTAAAAAAAAAACAAATCCTAGAAATTAAAAAAAAATAAAAAAAAAACTTGAACTCTAAATACTCAGGGTTTACTAATATTGCAAGAAAAGACACTAAATTAGTTACACTTCCCCGACAACGACGCCAAAAACATGATACACGGAAAATGATCTATGCGTATTGCCGCAAGTGCACGTGCCGAATCAAGTAATAAAATGATGAGTTAAGATCGTTCCCTCAAGGAAGTGAATAATCTAGTGCTCGCAAATACTAGCTCTACCCTTTCTTTAAATTCAAGCGAGATGATTAAAAGTTAATTTGGATTAAGGACAATTAAAAAGAAAAACAATAATAATAACTGAGTATCTTAATTTAGAATGACTTTAATCAAGTTGGAGAAGTAGTTTCGTACGTTGAATTCCTTTGCCTATTGTGATGAGTTTTTAGAATGATTTTTTATGAAATGATTAACTACTATCCTGCAATGATTTGAAAGTGGAATTCATCATCTCTCGATCTCAGAAATCCGTTTACCCTAATTCTCCTAGTTATCTCTAACTTAGGTAAAATGAGAATAACATAAAGCACTCAAATCAATGTTGCTAGCCCAAGACGAAATCTCTTGCTTTCTTGATGCTATGTTGAAATTTATGCTACACTTATGCCACTCCTCTCTCGAATCTTGCAGTGCAGTATAAAGACAGAATTTTGGCTAAAGATTTACACGACTCCTCTCTCGAATCTCTTCATGCAAAAATAAAGGATTCAACCCAAAAAGTACGTGACTCCTCTCTCGAATCCCGCCACGTAAATTAGACGTGGAATACTTGATCCAAAACTTCCATAACATAGAACATAAAAAATCAACAAAGATAAGTTTTCAACAATCATAAAATATGAAATTACAAATATCACATCACAGTAAGTCAAAGTACTTCCAACGTACAAAACAAGGAAATTTAGTTCATGTTCGAAGGATGAAACCGCACAACAAGAAAGATCTTACTAGACATGATGTTTAGAAATGAAAATACTGCAGGAATTTGTGTTCAGAATCCGCTTTCGAGTCTTCTTCCTCCTTGCTGGTGTGTCCAAACCCTAACCGTTCTCTTCTTCTCCAAGATGATGGCACTCCAAAAAACTCTTTCTAATCTTTTTCCAAAGTCCCTTTATGGTATGAGATTCTCTTCATAAAAATGTGCAGCCCTTTACCAAGAGTTGTCTATTTTCAATTTTTTATTTTGGCGTAAAATTCGAATTTTAAATTCAAAATCCGTCCAATAGTTGTTGTAACAACTTTTTCTGATTGTTGTAACAACCTGCGCAATCCAAAATAATTCCAGCTTTACTTCTCCAGATCGATTCCTTTGGCATTTCTAGCAAGAAAAACATGGAAAAATTAGATATTTTAACCATAAACAAAATAGATATGAATTTTCTTATATTTTTGCTTATTTAATTTATTTTTTATCAATAAGATGAATATTAAAATAGAATAAAGCAATAGATAACTTCTTTTTAGGAAATTATCACTAAGTTGGTGCGGGCTAAACCCTAATACCAAAGTTGGATCATTCATTACCCGGAAAGGGATGAATTCCCAAGGAAAGTTTTTGTCTGAAATAGTAGGCAAGGTGATTCTGTATAAGACTGGTGGACATGACAGAGTTTCAGTTTCCATGATCAATATAATGACAAGGGTCATATTCACTATAAAAACAGACTGGGCATTAAAAGTATTTGACAAGATCCAAGAAGGAGTAAAGAAGCCAAATCTGGAAAGGATACTAAGCTTATGTCTAGCTTATACAATACCAGATGTAATGAACCAACTACCAGGATCCAAGATCAACCATATGAGGAGAATGAATGTAAGGATTCTATCCAGATGGGATAGATTATTGACCAAAGAGGTTTCTACTCCATAGAAACAGGTCAAGAAAGATAAGAAAAAGAAAGAAATTATTCAGCAAGAAGAATCCTCTAGTGATTCTGAGGAGGAGGTAGTATTCAGTTACGATGAAGAACAACAACAAAAAGAAGCTCACGATCTAGAAGAGAGCAGTTAGCAACCCAAGCAACAGATAACCTCCACTCCAGGGGGAGAACACTCTGAACCAGCAGTACAAGACACTGAATTATCTGAGCTGCCTGCCCAAGGAGGAGGTATTGTTGAAGCTACTCTGGAGAGTGAGTATGCTGCTGATACAGTAATGAACATTATATCAGACTTAAACAAAGAAGCATTGGAAATTACTGAGAAGGAAGCACAAGATGTGCAGATAAATGCTACAACTCAAGATGAGCAAGTAAGTATCTTCTTTATAGAGAAAGCCCTAGACAAAAATCTGGATGTCCAGGGAGAACCTTTTGTTTTCCAAACTAATCTTGTTCTTTCTTTACAGATGTAGCAAGAGGTAACTATGGAAGAGCTATTTTCTGATTTATCAGCTGCAAGGACTGAGGGGGAGCAATCATAAATAGAAAAGGACTTGCCAAGAACTGAGGGGGAGGAGCTACTGAATGCCCCATCTAATAAGGAAATAGTTGATATAGAAAGCTCATCACAACCCTCTGATGATGAGGAAGCCTCTATGACTAAGAAGAGGAAGATAGTTGCAATTAGGAAAAGGATCTCAGGCTACAAGAAAGCCTTGCAAACTGTTACACCACCTCCTGCTCCAAGCATGGACTTCAGTTCATTACTGGTCCAACTGCAAGTTAAATTGGATGAACAAAGGCAGTCTTTAGAGAAATATGTGGATGAGATAAATAAAGACTTGCAGTTTCAGCTGGCTCAAGACATTAAATCAATCAGATTTGAAGTCAATCTGCATAAGAAAGAGATGATAGATTACTTTCATAAGGGAGGCAATGCTATAGTATATTTGGCTGAGCAACAACAACTAATTAAGACTGAGGTTGAGGACATTGCCATTAAGCAAGGATATGTTTTAGAAAATCAATTCAGGTCAAATGAAAATCTCAAAGACTCCCATGAAGAAATTCTCAAAAAACTGGGAAGTATTTCCACTGATTTGAAAACTGAAATCTCAAAGCAAATACAAGAAGATCTAGCTGCTGTCCAAGAAGCCATTGGAGCCTCTCAAAAGATAATTTCTGATACCCTGACTAAGTTCAAAGCCTATTACAAAGAAGGTACAGAATATCTAGCTGATCAGATAAGATTTCAAAAGAATGATATGAGGGATCATATAGCTAGAGAAGTCATAAAGGGGGAGAGAATGTTAGTCAAAGCCAACTCAGACCATGCAAAATGGGTATCTAACTCCATCAGAGCTACTCTTGGCTTTCCACCCTTGTGTGATGATGACAATGTTGCTGAGTCTGGAGTGCAACTTGCCTATATTGAAGGAGATCAGCCTGAAGTTGCACAGGTTATTTACCCTCCAGCTTATTTTGGCATAGTCCAATAAGAAGTTCAGACAATGTATAGCCCTCCACAGGATGCATAGAATATTATCATTGAAAAAGTAGACATGTTAGAGGCTGCCAAGGAAGCTCAGAAGGAAGCACAGCTGTCCAAGAAAAGGTTCAGAGAACAGGCTGAGTTGAAGCCTGATTTTAAGCAGTGGAGCCCTACTTCCAGGAATATTATTTTGACTGCCTGGAAGTTGTGAAGGACAAGACCCATGATAGGGGTAAATGGTATTCTGAGCAAGAATGGAACAAGTATCAAGCCAGGCAAGAAGCCATTCTTCAGTACAGAAGGAGTGCAAAAACTGGGAAGTTACCAGCTAATGCTCTGGAGCCTAGTAGGTACTTCCCAAAGCCTTTTCACTATTTTGAAAGGCAAAGGATAAAGGCTGAAGAACAGAAGAAGAAGGATTTTAAAGGGAAGAAACCTGTTGATGATATAGAACCTACTGTGCAGGCAAAGATTAAATCTGGAAAAGGCATTGTAATTAAGGAGCCTACTCAATCATAGGATATATAAGCTTATGTATAGAACAATGTAACTTTTTGCTTTTGTTCTAAGGAAAAACATGGAAACCCAGAATTTTCTGATTAATAAATAAAATCAGCTTCACTATTGATTTTAGTTGTTTATATTGTTTGTATGTTATCTTGCACTGAAATGTATGTACATCTATTTTTATGTGTTTTATTATGAGTGATTTATATCTTTGACTAAGGGTTATGACTTCTCTAAATAGGGGGAGATTGTTGGGTACACTGAAAAATATGTACCAGATTTGGAGAAGCCTCATCTTACTCAATGATATACATCAATTTTTATTTGATGGATGTTTGAGTTTCATTGTGCAGGTGTAAGGTTTGCAAGAAAATTCTCTAAGTACAAGTGTCGACACTTGTGAAGAATTGTGTCGATACCTAGAAGTTTTGTCGACACTAGAAGCAAAGCTGTGTCGACACCCAGACATTGTGTCGACACCTGAAGAAGAAGTTATGTCGACACCTAAGGCAGGAATTGTGTCGACACCTAAAGCAGGAGCTGTGTCGACACCCAGGAGTTATGTCGACACCAGAAGAAAGGCATGTGTCGACACTTATGAATTGTGTCGAAACCTGAAGAAGGTTTGTGTCGACACACAAGACTTGTGTTGACACTTACTCAACGTCATCTTACAGCAACAACAATACTGAATCTGAAGGCTTGTGTCTATACGTAGGACTTGTGTCGACACACACTCAACGACAGCTGGACATACACTCAACGCCATTTGTCTGCATCAGCTATGTCAAGACCAGAAGCAGTTGTGTCGACACACAAGACTTGTGTCGACTCAACGACAGCTGGACATACACTCAACGCCATCTGTTTGCATCAGTTATGTAGAGACAAGGAGCAGTTGTGTCGACACATAGGACTTGTGTCGACACATATAAATAGAAGCTGTGTCGAGTAGCATAAGAATGACTATGTCAACACATGGAGTATTGTGTCGACATCATCAAGACTTGTGTCGACACTTAGTCTATTTGTGTCGACACATGTGAAGTAGTTTGCTGAGTGGTTCATGCTGAGTTGTAAAGTCTTTGAGGAATCAACTGTCATAACTGGTGACTCGACAACTGTCATAATCAATAGGTCTGACACCTTTGTCAGAACTGTCAGAAGGTTGTTACAAACCAGATCAGCCGGTAATCATGAGAAAACTCTATATAAAGGATTGATCCTTGACAATTAAAGACGATGGATACAGATATAAAAAAAAGTGAATCATCCAAAGAGAGAACTCAACAACAAGAAAAGGGGAGACCCTTAAGAAGGTAGATTCTGAACAGTCTGCAAGAGAAGATTAAGATCTTATTCTGAATTCAAGGAAGGAGCTGACAGGAGATCAACTTCTACATCAAGTAAAGTTCAACCTTATTTTGTTCTATCAAGAAGCTTTTAAACAGCTAAGTCAGGTTGGATCTGAAGATTCAGTTTATTCAAGAACTGATCAAGAAGCTCACACCAATAGAGAGTTCTATCTGGTGATATCTTAGTATCTCTTAAACAATTAATTTCTTGTAGGATTTTTTTTAAGATCTGAGTTGTAAGCCTATAATTATAAAGGCTGAGGTAGGGCTGAGAGCCTGAGGTGTAGGACTTGTGAATGTCTGAGTTGTAAGCCTAGTGATAAAGGCTGAGGTAGGGCTGAGACCTGTGGTAGGATTCTTGGGGAAAGATCTGAGGTAGGACTTGTATAAGTCTGAGGTGTAGGAACCAATCTGGTTCTGAGTTGTAAGATCTTTGATCTGAGTAAGTGGAAGGAAGTTGGGCTGAATCTAGTTCTCTACTAGATAGGCGAAGGGGGAAAGTGGATGTACCCATATCTTGAGGAACTACTATAAATCTGGTGTATGCTGTGCTGTGATTTGTATTTTCTGTGCTAAGTAAGAACTAGTTATTTGCCTATATTATTAAAGAAAATTAAAACCTAATCACCCCCTCTAGGTGTCTAGGCTCTTGAAATAAGTCTTTCACTTAGTCATCAGTTCACTTCTTTTGTTTTGATCGTAGACTTGCCCATCTACTACTTACCCTTACACTTCACAACATAATGGCGTTGCGGAGCATAAGAATTGACATCTTCTAGATGTAGCTCATAGTCTTCTTACTCAAATGCATGTTCCCCGCTCTTATTGGGGTCATGCTATTCTAATTTCCTGCTTTCTCATTAATCGAGTTCCGTCTTCAGTTCTTGGTGGCAAGACCCCTTTCTCTATCCCGTATCCTAACACGACACCATTTCCTTTGACTCCTTGTGTCTTTGGATGCACAACATTTGTTCACTCTCCTTCCCCTGGTCGCGAAAAACTCTCTCCTCGCTCTGTTAAGTGCATCTTTTTGGGATACTGTCCGACACAGAAGGGATATAGGTATTTTGATCCTGTTCTTCGCCGGCAGTATGTTTCTGTAGATGTTACCTTCTTTGACGATGCTCTGTTCTTTTCTTATCCCTCTGAAATTCTTTCTTATGATGCTTCTTCTTCTCCGCTGGTGTCAGAACCTCTTACTGCTATTGTTCTTCTCTCTCCTCCTTCTGTTCCTGATTCTTCTCCTAACTCTTCTTCTTCTCCTGAGCCGCTGCCAACAGCTCCCGGGTCAGTAGTATCTCCTGTGGATGGGAATGATACAGTAGACAGGACAGACCTTGATCTTCCGATTGCTCTTCGGAAAGGAGTTCGATCGTACACTCAACATACTATTCAAGATGTGGTCTCTTATGCGCAGTTATCTCCTTCATCTCAGAGCTTTGCTCTTGCTCTTTCGGCAAGCGTTATTCCAACCTCTTATAAGGATGCTCTTGTTATTCCTCATTGTAAGGCTACCATGGATGAAGAGATAACACTCTTACTGAACGGGGTACTTGGATGCTTGTTCCTACCCCTCCTGGAGCTGATGTTCTTTTTTCAGTAGCTGTTAACAGAGACTGAGAAATGTCTCAGCTAGATGTGAAGAATGCCTATCTTTATGGAGATTTACAGGAAACAGTCTATATGGAGCAACCTCCTGGGTATGTTGCTCAGGGGGAGTCTCAGGTCTGCAAACTACGAAAGGCTATATATGGTCTGAAGCAAAGTCCTAGGGCTTGGTTTGACAAGTTCAACGAAGTGATTTCCATTATTGGGTTTGCTCGGAGTGCTGCATATCACTCTTTATTCATTCAAAGATCCTCGGATGGCCTTGTTATTCTTGCGGTCTATGTGGATGACATTCTTCTGACAGAATATGGCAGAAATGGTATGAACATGATAAAGAAGCATCTTCTTCATCACTTTGTTACTAAATATATGGGGTCTCCAAAGTACTTTTTGGGAATTGAAATATCAAGGAAGCCTAGTTTCATAGTTCTGTCACAGCGAAAGTATGCATTGGATCTTGTAAAAGAGATAGGTCTCCTTGGGGCGAAACCTGCTCGGTCTCCAATGGTTGTTGGGGATGACTAGGGCTGGAGTGAAGACTCACCTCTTCTTGAAGATACCACTAGGTACAGACATCTTGTGGGAAAACTCATTTATCTGACAGTCATAAGGCCTGATATTTGTTATGATGTGGGGAGAGTGAGCCAGTTTATGCAAGCATCTAAGGAGTGTCATCATCAGTCAGCTATTAAGATTCTAGAGTATATGAAAGGTGCTCCAGAGAAAGGCCCTCTGTTTCAGAAAAGTGGACATTTGAAGGTTAAGACATACTCAGATGCTAGTTATGCTGATGATAAAGAAAATAGAAAGTCTACATCAGGATTCTATACCATTATTGGAGGAAATCTGGTTAGCTGGAAGAGCAAGAAGCAGACTATAGTGTCCAGGTCAGTGCAGAAGCAGAGTACAGAGGCATGACCCTTACTACATGCGAACTGAAGTGGTTACAGACACTAATGCTTGACTTTGGAGAAGTTTATGATCATCCTCTGCCAATATTCTATGATAACAAGGAAGCTATATACATCTCGAAGAATCCAATGTTCCATGAGAGGACGAAGCATATCGAGATGGATTGCCACTTCATCAGAGAAGAGATTTTGAAGAATCAGACCTGCACTCCATTTGTTACCTCAGAAAGAGAACTGCCAGACTTCTTTACAAAACCAGTTTTCGCTTCAGATGTTTGCAGGAAGCTGGGCACGATTAACATATACGCTCCAACTTGAGGGGGAGTGTTAGAGATCGGCAGTATGACAGTCTAGTCGGGCGGCTAGCTATTCAGGCGACCTGGCGGTCAGTCTAGAGGTCTGGTGATCTGATGGCTTATCTTAGCAGTTGCGGTCAGAAGGCTTCTCGCAATTGCAGTCTAATGTTCTAGTCGAGCGGCTGGATACTCAGGTGGTCTGGCGGTTAGTCCAGCGGTCTGGTGGTTTGATGGCTTATCTTAGCAATGTGGTTTGAGGGCTACCCACAATTACGGTCTGGATGGTTAAATGCTGGTATGGTCAGGCTTCTAGTATTGGTAGTTGGAGGCTAGCAGGCAGACTGGTGGTTAGTTGGAGCAGTCTGGTGGATAGCTGGAGGTCAGGCGGATAAGAGTGGCAGATTCATATTTAGTCCCATATCTCTTATTGTATTCTCTCATCTCCCCTATTTCATATAAATATAGGGGCATACCTATGTAATAATTATCTTTTTTGAACAATAAAATTTGTGGTTTATTTACTTTTTGTCATCTTTCCGCTCATTTCTCACATCCTGGATTAGTCATATCGCTGCGATAATATCATCAATATAAGCCACTCCTAGGGCTTTCGGGTCCTCATCCCTGGCCCAAGTCAACGGGGTCCGACAACGCCTGCCATGCAATGCCTAGTACGGTGCCATCTTAATGCTGACCTAGTAGTCGTTGTTATAAGAAAACTTTATTAGAGGCAGCAGTTTCTCCCATGGCTCGTTGTGCTCCACTATGCATAGTCAGAGAAGATCCTCCATTATTCGGTTCGTTCTTTTCGTCTGTCCATCTGTCTGAGGGTGAAAGACGGTGCTAAAGGACAACTTGGTCCCTAAGTACGCCTGCACCCGCCTCCATTCTTTGGATGTGAAGCACCCATCATGGTCCGACACAATGGACTTCAACACTCCATGGAACCAAATTACCTCCTTTATAAATAACCTGGCCAGAACGATAACTCCATCACTCTATCGGTTCAGAATGAACCGCGCTACCTTGGTAAGACGATCCACGATAACTCATATAGAGTTGTTTCTAGCACGTGATCGAGGTAAGCCGTGGACGAAGTCCATAGAAATATCCTCAAATTTTTACACTGGTATTGATAAGGGCTACATCAGGCCTCCTGGATTGTGACATTCGGCTTTAACCTTTTGACATGTCTGATATTGAGCCATGAAGTTGGTTACATATCTTTTCATTCCTGGCTAATAAATAGTCCTACACAGATTAACATACATCTTAACCACACCAAAATGAATGGAATACCTTGTCTGGTGCGCTTCTCAAAGAATCTCATCTCGAATCCCCCTAATATAGGGGATGAACACACGATGCCTGAACTACAAAATTGCATCGTGCAGGTTGTACTCCTCATGTGCTCTTCCTACAAAGACTGGATAATTTGGAGCACTTCCGGGTCGATCTTCTGAGCCTCACGTATTCGATCCCGAATGTCACACTAAATCTTCATCCAGTGTAGCTGGGACTGATATTATTTCGGGTCCCTTCAAGCAACAGGGGTAATCTTCAGATCTATCAAAGACTGAAGCAATTCCCACGGTATTAACTCCAACCAGCTTCCAGCTACTGAGGGTTGGCGACTCAACACGTCAGCAACTTTGTTAGCTTTCCCGGGGTGGTACTGGAGAGAAAACTCATAATCACATTCAAATTCCAACCATCGGCGCTACCAGAGGTTTAACTCCTTCTGAGTGAAGATATACTTGAGACTCTTATGATCGGAGAAAATTTCACATCTTACTTCATATAGGTAGTGTCTCCAGATCTTGATGGCGAAGACAAAGACACCCAACTCCTGATTGTAAGTCGTATAATTTAGCTCATGCGGCTTCAGCTGCTGAGCCGCGTATGCGACTACCTTGTCATGTTGTATCAGGACAACTTCTGATCTCTGTAAGGATACATCAGTATAAATCTAGAACCCTTCGGTTCCTGAGGGAATTGTAAGGATCGGGGTAAAAGTAAGCCGCTTCTTGTGTTCAACGAACACAACCTCATATTCCGGTGTTCACCGAAACGTAACATCCTTCCTCGTAAAACCGGTGAGGGGTAACACAATCCTGAAAAATCCTTCCACAAACTTCTTGTAATAATCCACAAGACCGAGGAAACTTTGAATGTTTGTTGTCGTCTTGAGTGGCGGCCAGTTTTGAACTACTTGGATTTTAGCATGGTCCATTACTACCCCATTCTTGTTGATGGCGTGGCCCAAGAATCCAACTTCATCTAACTAAAAATCACACTTACTGAACTTGGTAAAGAGAGAGTGCTCTTGAAGCTTAAGTAATACCATCTGCAGGTGTCTGGAATGGTCTGCCCTGGTCTTCGAATATATCAAAATGTCATCTATGAAGATGATCACAAAGTGATCCAGAAAGAGTTCAAATACCTTTATCATCAATGCCATAAAGGTGGAGGGTGCGTTAGTGATCTCAAAAGGCATCACCAAGAACTCATAGAGACCATATCGGGAGCTAAAGACGGTCTTGGGAATATCCTCTTCCCGGATCCAAAGTTGATAGTAACCTGATCTCAAGTCCATTTTAGAGAAGATGGGCGCGCCCTGTAGTTGATCAAACAACTCGTCAATCCTCGGAAGTTGGTATGTGTTTCGTATGGTAAGCTTGTTAAGTTCTTTGTAACCTATGCACAAGTGCAGTGTCCCATCCTTCTTCTTCACAAACAGTACAAGGGCTCCCCATGGCAAGGAACTCGAACAGAAGAAACCCACATCGATCAATTCCTTAAGTTAAATAATCAGCTCCACAAATTCCTTAGGAGCCATCCTGTAGGGTGCTCGGGACACTGGTCGGGCTCCAGGCGCAAGATCAACTTGAAAGTCTACCTCTCACAATGGTGGCAAACCTGGGAGTGACTCAGGGAAAATATTTAGAAAATCTCATACCACCAGGACCTTGACGAACACTTGAGTTTTGTTATCCATTTCAAAGTAAATAAGATATACCTCGTCCTTTTATCAAACCGAATTCACCGTCTAAGCAGAGGTCAAAATGATGCGAGTGACGGATGGTATACCTGTTAGCGTAATAACCTATCCGTCTGGGTTCTGAAGCTTGACCTCTCGGGTCAAACAATTTATCTGGGTCTAATGCTCGGCCAGCCAATCCATCCCTAAGACGATGTTGAATCTGGTTATTGTTAGGATCATTGCATAAATTTCAAATCCCACATTCCCTAGCATGGCCTGAAACAAGTATTTTTCTATAGAACTCGTGTTTGATCCATCTGGTAGACGAATCTGTATGGACATTCCAGACGAGCGTTTAACATTCTCGTAATTTGCAATGAATTCCTGAGATACGAAGATATGAGTTGCTCTAGTACTGAAGAGAGTTTTTGAGGGATGTCCTTCTAGCAAGAGTATTTCTGATAATATATAGGTGTATATGCATATCATATAATAGGTTTATACATCAGATATAGGTATATATACATAGAGTATAGATCTAGTCATATGATAAGCATCACAACATCTATCATATCACTAACGTCTGAGATAGATACCTATCACTACATCTGGTGTCGATCCGTGCTGAAGATCTAATGCATAAGCCTCTAAGGGCACTGCTTGGCCCTGCTGATCTCTCCTACCAGATCCTCTCGTGGCTGGTCCTCCTTGTATTGCCCCTTGTCCCAGCCTTCTTGCCTCCTGCAGGCAAAAGTCTTTAATATGCCTAGTCTTCTAGCACAAAAAACAGTTCCTTGCAAAGGGAACATCTTGTCAGGCTGTTGATGTGGGTTGGGGTGCTGGAGCTGGTCTGGGATACTATTGCGGTACTAGTCGGGGTACTATGGGTATTAGTGCCTGTCTGGGTGGGGGTGGGCTCTTATAAGGCCGCCAGTGATGTCGCTGTCTACGCTCTCTCTCCTGTCAGCGGGGAAAAGACCTTATGTCTCATCCCTGAACTTGGGGAACCTCTACCTATCCTCGGTGTTGCTGGGCCACCATCCCCTGATCCAACTCTAATGTGGTTGTGTGAGTCGTTATGGTGTGGAAGGTGGACTGGGAGATCATGATCAAAGCTTGCCTCAAGTCATCAAGCAGGCCTAGGTAGAAATGAGCAGCCCGGTCCCTATCAGTGGTTGCGAGCGTACCAACAAAAAGGGTTAAGTGAATAAACTTTTGCTGGTAATCGGGCACTGTCTGGTCACCCTAGCAAATGTGAAGGAACCTCTCCTGCAGTGCGGCTCGGTCGATATCTGAAAAGAAATGCTCGAGGAACGCATCTGAAAACTCCCCCCACAGGATGGCATTCAGCGTTTGCCCTCTGAATATCGAGCGGATGGCCGCTCTGCACCAGTCTTTGGCATACCCCTCCAACAAGGTCACAATAAAAGACACTGCAACAACTGTCAGGCACATCATGCCTACTAACAGCTCCTCTACGCGCTCAATCCACTCCTCTGCCTGTATGGTAGTCTCCATGCCTCTAAACGTTGGAGGCCTCAACCCCCAAAAAGTTGTCAGTAGGTCAATGGGTACCACAAGCTACTGTGGTGGTTGTACTATGATAATATGGAATGTAGTCAGTAAAGCTGTCAATGTCCGCCCCAAGTCTGTCTAGGCAAATGGTACAAATGCAGGGGATATTGGGTCTGGAGGTGGAGTGGCAGGGAAGTAACCTCTGGAGGAGGATCTCTCGTTACTAGACTCCAATATCTGGAGAAGTTACATGAAAAGAGTGTTGGTACTTTATAAAAGTAAGGGAATTTTGCAAAAGACTGACAAAGCGGAAAAAGAAGCTGTGCGGGCGTGCTAACGTATAGTCTAGAATTCCTAAGCCTCAACTATAGGGTCCACCAGGCTTCCGTGACATGGTTCATCCTGAACCAAGGAATGACACGAGGTATTGAGGGATACTGAGACTGCTCCACAAGGACGGATCGTGATATCTCTGATCCAATTATAATATGTCCTCCCCCAACCTTAGCCTAGGTCGGGTCGGAGACAGGCCTTACTGCCCATGACGTCCACCCAATGCTTCCTAAGAGGCAACAACCCACTCTATTAAGCACTAGTTGGTCGTATTGTTTGGCTTGAATCACATCATTCGCATCACATCACAGAGTTAGGGAAGCAATAACAGAAAGCCGCAATATATATATAAAGCAAAGGTCATAACCACTGTTTATATGACAAGCTCGTAGGCTGCAAAAGACAACTACTGCTAACACTCTCTCACTCGCAAGCCTGCACGCTAATAACTCACATCTCGGAAGTCTCGAGACGACGAGGGTTCCTCTGCTCGAGTAGCCTTATCAGCTAGCGCATCAGTTCGCGGCAGCGAAATATCATGGTGCTCCGTCTCTTGTGAATGTTTATTAAAATAACTGTTAGTCACAGAGTTAAGCGGAACACATCTCCTCTCCGGATCCATATCCTGGCCACGAGCTCACACACTCAAACAAAAGTAGATAGTCGAAGCATAAGAGGGTTGGTACAACATTTCATATATATAGGCTAGGAGCAACTATCTGTAAGAATATGCAGCATAATATAACTAAAAAAGTAGCAACTTAACTGTCAATTATATAATAAACGCTCCACTAGCTATCAACACGATAGGTACTCACAACCTGTTCATACTGCAGGCATTCAAAACCCATCAACACTCCGCAGGTGTTCAAAACCCACACACACACTGTAAGACCCCCTTAACCTTTGCCCGGGTCGGGCCGTAGGGGATCTTACTTGACCAAGGAATCCTCCTAGTGCTCCCTAAGGGGTGATGACCCACTCCTCTAACACTAGTTAGCTGTCTTGCTCAGCTTGAATCATCATATTCACAACACATCACAGAGTACAGTGGAAGCACTATCAGGAAAGCAAAGCAAATATATATCACAATATATATTTAACGAAAGTGCAAAAGGTCGTACCACTGTTTATATATAGAGCACATAAAATATAATAGTACAACAACTGATAACTCCTCTCTCTCAACTCTGCTCACTAGTACTCACGTCTCGAAACTCAGGAGACGACGGGGGTGCCTCTGCTCGGGTAATCCTATCAGCTGGCGTATCGTCCTACAATAGTTGGTCACTACGGTGCTCCATCTCCTGTGAATGGTTATTAAGATAGCTGTTAATCTCAGAGCTAAGTGAAATCAAATCTCCTCCCCGGATCCATATACTGGGGACGAGCACACACACACCCAACAATATAAGATAGCCAAAACATAAGAGGGTTAGCCAAACATTTCAAAAATAAGCTAGGAGCAAACGAAAGGAGTGCAACATAGTATAACTGGACTAACAACATTAATTTACGTCAGTTATAATCTTCGGCTCCACTAGCACAGCAACACAACAGGTATTCAAAACCTGTGCAAACATCGCAGGTATTCACAACCGTGTACACATCACATGCATTCACAGTCGCACACATCACAAGCATTCACAGCCGTGCACATCGCAGGCTTTTACAGCCGTACACATCGCATACATTCACAGCCGCGCACATCGTAGGCATTCACAACCACGCACAATACCCTATGTCGACATAGTGTGGACCGCTTCTTTTTAAGCAGGGTAGCGAGCCCCGCGGGCCTAACCGATGTGGTCGTCAGTGATAATGGCCAGTCCTACCACTTTTGGGGGTGGTCGTATCGCACAACCTAGGCCCTTACGTACAACCCCGTGTACTCTTGGATGTGAGTGACATCCGACAATTCCATATTTTGGCCGACCAGCGGAGGAAACCCAACGAGGAAAAACATAACGTCCGGTCACCCGTGGTACTCATCTCCCTGTCGCCTTAAGTCATCGAACTTCCCATACCGATACTAACGGTCTGCGGAAGTGACTGACCCGCCACAATTTACTGCAAGCAATTTACAAGCAAACAAGGAGAACCGTTTGTTAGCATGCACCAGGTCTACTGCGGCTTGCCCTACTATGCCTTAAATAATTCATGCAAACGATACTTGGCTCGACTTTTGACAAGGAGCGTGGGAGTACTTTATTCGGGGCTAACTTTAGAGGAATATCTCAACTCCTGTTATCCACAACTAAGACTCAACCTATCAAATCACCGCCCGTCAGGGCAGGACCCGTGCTTAAAATAGTAAATTGCAGAAACAAAAGTGCGGTAATAAAAGATGTTAGTATAAGCTGCAGAATTGAAATGCTATAAAGAAATAAGACTAGTAGGACACCGGAGTAATATTGAACTAAAAGGAACTGGACCAGTACGACACTGAAATAGTACTTAAAAGAAATGAATTGAACAGAAAGTAAATAGTCAGGACCAATACGAGACCAGAGTACTGAAAAGAAAGTACTGAACTGAAATGAGTAAATGAACTGGACCAGTACAAGGCTGTAGTACTGAAAAGAGAGTACTGAACTGAAATGAATAAATGAACTGGATCAGCATGAGACTGGAATAAAACATAAATAAAATGGTTAGTAGTCCAATCAATCCATTCAGGAGGCTTCAGTTCCATCTCCTTTCTCAGGAGGAAAATTTAGTTCCATCTTCGTTCTTAGGAGGAAAATTCAGTTCCATCTCCGTTCTCAGGAGGCAAATTAAGTTCCATCTCCGTTCTCAGGAGGCAAATTCAGTTCTATCTCCGTTCTCAGAAGGCTTATTTGGAGTTTTACCCATTAATCTGGTCCGATAATAGTTCAGTTGCGCCCCTTATTAATGTGACTTAATCGGACTTGAAGGATTTATTAAGGGTTACATCTTTATTATTCACAGAGAATAATTTACAGTTTCATTGCTCGTACTTTATTTTTTCGAGTCTGTTCAAGTTGCTCAAGAGATTTATAACGGATAAAGACGAGGCGCTCAGTAATTATACGAAACCTTAGAATACTCAGAGCTTGACACTTGTCTCGATCACTCACGTTAGTAAAACAGTTGAACTTATCATTCGATTTAAAAGTGATCGCGCGCTTCGATTTCCTTTTTCGAAGAATTTGGGCGCGTAAATTTCCGAGCGTGACCCTAAGCTCCAGGAAATTGGAAAACCTTCACTTTTTATCCCAAGGCTTCCAAATTTTAATGCAACCTTTAAGAGAGCCTAAAAAGAGCATAGTAATTTTTCCAAAATTTCCCGAGCAAATTTGAGCCTCTAAAATGGTCAAATAAAATTCATTTGGGCTTTTAAAAATACCAAAACAATTTCAAAAATTCTCAAAAATCTTGTGAAGGAATTCCTTATTGAGGGAAACAACTTTCATGTTCAACAAATTTTCTTTAGGAGCCTATCTTTTTTTATAAAAATTAGGCAAGGTTCTGATTAGAAATTGGTCTGCATATAGCAGAATTGAACATGATCCTGTGGTCAGGATTTTGCTAGATGGTAGATCTAGCCAGCACTTCCCCACAGCGGATCAGCAACGGATTCGCTATGGGGCACAGAAGTTCACGCGGGGGGGGGGGGGGAGGGGGAGAGGCAATCACAGCCATTCATCTCATCACCGAGAGATGAATGACAGTAATCTCTTCCTGCTAGAGAAGAAGATGGTGGCCCTCTGCCACCGCTGTCGGCCACTTCCTGGAGCCAGAGTCTCCCCTGATTGGTTCGTCGGGGGCCGACGAGTCCCTTGGTGGTGGTCCGGTAGCCTGCCGCCGCCGGCCACCGCCTGAATTCATCAGCCCGAGAGTAGGGTGGCGACGGCTCTGCTCCCAGCGCCACCGTGCCACCCTGCCTCTCTGGCATTTAACCCGTCCATGAATCTACCCCCGAGCGACGCGCCGGGGGCAGGGCTCCCCTCCGGTGGTGGCCCAGCGGCCTGTCGCGGCCGACCGCCGCCAGAGCAAAATAGAGCAAAATTTTGATTTTCTCGAGTTCCGCCGGAGGAGCGTTTTCCGGCGGTACCCCGGCCTCCCACCACAAGGGAATGTCATCCACGGTGGTTTAAACCTTCCCCAGCACTATTGCCGGTGCTGGGAGGGGCTAAACTATCACGGACACCACTCAACCTGGAGCTTGGCTCGGGTGGTGCCGGCGGTGCTCCGGCCGCCGGGGGGTGCATGCAACATGTCGAAAGGATGAGGGAGGAGGAGGGAAAAGTTTCCACATACAAGGAGGGGGCTTGGGAGGGTCCTAGTCGAGTTTCTATTGGAGGCGACAGAAAGCTTGGGTGGTGGAACTGACAGAACTCAAATCGGAGTTCTCTAGGTCATTATGCAAAAATCTCGTTTTCACGACGTTTTACGAGGAACGATCATATCCACCATGTTGGGTACATTGGAAAATGTGTACCTGATTTGAAGAAGCCCAACCTAGCTCAATGATATACATCATGTTGTATTTGATGTAGTTTTGAGTTGACATGTGCAGGTAAAGAAATGTTAAAGTTTACAGAAAAATTCTAAGTCCAAGTGTCGACACAAAGGAAAATGTGTCGACACATAGAAGAAAGTTGTCGACACAACACTGGGAAAATGTGTCGACACAGAAGAAGTAAGTCGACACTACTCTGGGAAAAAGTGTCGACACATAACATAGTCGATCTCAACACTGGGAAAATGTGTCGACACAGAAGAAGTAAGTCGACACTACTCTGGGAAAAAGTGTCGACACAGAAGGAAAGCGTCGACCTCAACATTGAAAAAAAAAATGTCGACACAGAAGAACATAGTCGACCTCAAGGAATATAGTCGACCACAAGTTTGTCTACAACAGCAGAATGTGTCGACACATTGTGATTGAGTCGACACATTGAAGCAGAGTTAAAAGAAGACTGTGTCGACACCTGAAGGCTAAGTCGACACTTACTGAAGTTAAGATTCTACAACAACTGTGTCGACACACAGGACTTGTGTCGACACACTGAAGAGTCAAGATCAAATTGTTTGCAGAAGAAGCTGTGTCGACTCAAAGGCAACTTAGTCGACATCACTGAAGGCAGTGTCGACACCAAAGTCAATTGTGTCGACACAAATAGACAGATGGTCTCGACACTTTCTGACAGACTGTCTCGACACACTGTGGTTCAAGACTAAGGCACAGGACTTGTTGAAGACTTGACAGCTGTGGGTTGCCACCGGTTAACTGAAGCTGTCAGACTTGTCAGAGAACTGTTAGAAACCGGATCAGCCGGTTACCATGAAGGAAGTCTATAAATAGACATATTCAGAAGAAGGAAATAACCTTCTCAACATTGAAGAAATTCTTAACTCCAGAACTTTTGAAGAAGGATTCCGATCCAAATCATTTCAAGAAAGTGCAAGGCACTTAAGAAGATCTTCTCAAGAAGATCTAAGAAGACTATCTAAGGATAGATCTAAGAAGAGTTCTAACCAGAATTCTGAAGAATCATTCAAGTGCTGATAGAGAGAGATCAAGTCAGAATTTGAAGAAGAAGAAAGAATCCACCAGTGGATTATCAAGAAGCTGTTTGGAATCAACTCAGCTAAGTACATTTTCAAGAAGCTTTGAAGAAGGCTAAGAAACAGTTGATTGCATCAGCTGATTAAGAATTGTCATTGCCTTTTCTCTCTCAATTTGGCAAGACAAATTTAAAAACAATCTTTTCTATATTTCTGTAGGATCTGTTTATACAGATCTGAGTTGTAAGCCTATGTTATAAAGGCTGAGTGTAGGAGTGTTGAACTCTGAGTGGTAGGGCTGATTGCCTGAGTGTAGGAGAAGGATATTCTCTGAGTTGTAGGCCTTGGGGCAAGGCTGAGGTAGGGCAGTTGTGCCTGAGTTGTAGGAACCAGTTGGGTTCTGAGTTGTAAGATCTATTGATCTGAGATAAGTGGAAGTTTGGCCGAATCTAGCATACAGCTAGATAGGTGAAGGGGGAAAGTGGATGTACCCAGACCTTGGGGAACCACTATAAAACATAGTGCAATCTGTGATGTGTTGTTTTCTGTGATTGCTGTGTTTTTGTATTAGTTAATAAATTGAATTCTGTCTAGAAGTTTTAGAAAAAGAAGCAGGACCTATTCACCCCCCCCCCCTCTAGGTGTTTAGGCTGCCTTGAAAGTTAAACTATCAAGTGGTATCAGAGCCAGGTTCCTCAAAAAGGACTTAACAGTCTGAGGTAGATCTGATAGGCAGAATCAAGAATCAAGAAGATGGGTTCTGGAGAGAATCATAAGGAGCTAGGGTCAATGAAATTACCCATATGCAAGAAGGAAATCTTTGGGATCTGGAAAGAAAGAGTCAGATTGTTTATGGAAGCATCTGACCCAAGGATTTACATCACAGTACAGGAAGGCCCCTTCATACCAATGAAGATATCTGTTCTTGATGCAAATATCCAAACACCAAAGACTTATTCTGAAATGACCAAGGATGAAATCATCTTGGCAACCATGGACAAAAGGGCACAGAACATAATTGTCAGTGCCATAGATGATTCAACATTTCAGAATCTGATTCACTGCAAGACCTCCAAGGAGATGTGGGACACATTGATTGTCTACATGGAGGGATCAGAAGAAGTAAGGCTGGACAGAAAATCTATGCTAAATCAGGAGTATGAAAGTTTTAGACAAGGAAAATCTGATAGCATCACTGAGTGCTATAAGAAATTCTATAGAATTGTGAATGAGCTAATTTCCTATGGAAGAGTCTTCAGTACCTATGAACTGAATGACAAATTCTTAAGATCCTTATCAAAGGATTGGGATACAAAGATCTGTGCCATAAGAGAAGTGGCAAAATTGGCAGAGATATCTCCTCCAACTCTGTTTGGAAAGTTGCTATCCTATGAAATGCAACTTATGGTAAGGAAGGAGGAGGAAAGAAACTCAAGAGGAGAGCATAGAGAAAAGACTGTGGCATTTAATGCTGAAGCCACCAGAAAGAATAGGAGGAAATCACCATCTCCTCCTAAGGAAGTTGAAGAAGGTAGTTCTGAAAATTCAGATAGGGGTTCAGTCAGCAGTGATTCAGATGCAGACTTTGCTGCATTCACTAGGCAATTTCAAAGGTTCTTGAAAAAGAAGCAATGGAAGTCTAGGCCTTCATCATCACAGCAAGTAGATGACTATTATCAGAAAAGAAGGTCATCTAGGAAAGAGAAAAGCAGGTCAAAGCCCAGCAAAGCCACTACTTCAAAGATTGTCTGCTATTGTTGCAATAGGCCTGGACATGTAGTGGCTGATTGTCCTGACAAAAGGAAGGAATCTTCAGAAAAGAAGAAGACTTATCAGAAAGGCAAGAAGGAGAAATCCTTTGTAGCAAAGAAAGATAAAAGTCTGTCAGACCAGTCAACTTCAGAATCAGGATCTGAAGCTGAAGCATATATTGGATTATATGCTGCATCTGAGGAAGAGGAGTTTATGCAGTTGCTAGACTCCATCAATGAACATCAATGCATGGGTTTGATGACTAGATCAGAAGAGGACCTATGCCAGAATCAGTCTGGTCCTAATGAGGTAAACAGTCCTTCCAGTACATTTGTTTGTAGTACAAGTGAAGAATCAGCTACATCTGCATCAAGTGATGAAGATGCATCTGGATCTGAAGGAGATGTCTATCAATTGATAGACAAGTATGGGGACTTGTTGCAGGCCCTTAAGAAAAGCAAGAACCTGGTTAAATCACAGGCTCAGGAAATTGCTGATCTAAGGGTTACAACAGCTGAGTTAGAAAAAGTCCTTGATCAAAAGTTAGCTGAAATTGCCAAGCTGAAAAATATAACTATTATTCAGATGGGCACAATTAATTATACTAATGATCAAGTAAAGAGTCTGGAGGACAGACTTAGAATTGAAAGGGATTTAGTGGCTAGTTACTCTAAGCCAAAATCTGTCTTACCCTTGATAGATGAATTTGTCACTCAGAAGGGTAAGGCTGGATTAGGATTTAAGGGTAACTCCAGGGCTAGCAGATTCAAGAAGAAAGGCAAAGCCCCTATTCAGCCACTAAACCTTTCAGTCCCCATAAGGTTTGGTAAGAAGAAAGTGCCTTCTAACATATATGATCATGAAGACATTCAGGATCATATCAAGACAAATGTTCTGAAGAACAAGGGTGTTAAGGCAAGCAGGCCTACCTATGGTCATAAGCCCTATGGTTTTAAGAAACCAGCAGGAGAAGTTGCAACAGCACCAGCAATGAACAGAAATGCTTCTGACAAGGATGTATCTAGATCTAGATACAATAAGTTTGAATGTTGGTGCTGTGGCAAGAGGGGTCATTTTGCATTGGACTGCTGGTATAACACAAGTGTTATAAAGAATAAGAGTCTACCTGTTAGAAGAGGTTATGATAACTTTATTAAGGCTAACCTGAACCAAGGACCCAAGACTTACTTGGGTTCTAAGGGTAAGTAATTCTGTATTGCAGGTGAATCCAAGTTACCATGCCCCTATATGGTACTTGGATAGTGGTTGTTCCAGGCACATGACTGGAACAAAGGGGCTGCTGAAGGAGTATTCATCTGTCAAAGATGGACATAAAGTGATCTTTGGTGGATCTGAAAAAGGAGTCATCAAAGGATTTGGTAACATCTCTTCAAACCTAATTACTATCACCCAAGTGGCCTATGTAAAAGGTTTGAAACATAATCTAATAAGCATAAGCCAGCTGAGTGATCTAGGATATGACATTTCATTTGGTAAGGATGGATGTCATATCAAAAGGTCAAGTGATCAAGAGATCATATTGACTGGGTATAGGAAGAGAAATGTGTATTGCCTTAATTTTGAATGTGAGAATAAGGCATCACCCATTTGTCTTGTAGCTGATGACAATGCTTCTCATTGTGTTAAGTGGCACAAGAGATTGGCTCATCTAAACTACAAGACAATTGGCCAACTCTTTAGTAAAGAACTAGTGAGGAATGGGCCTCAAGTTAAGTGTATAAAGGAAGGGGTATGCTCAGCTTGTCAAAAGGGCAAGCAGACAAAAACCTCATTTCAAAGCCTTGAAAACAAGGATTCTGTGAGGTGCTTATACCTCTTGCATATGGATCTTTTTGGTCCTATGCCAGTTCACAGTCTAGGAAGGAAGGTCTACACACTAGTGGTGGTAGATGACTATTCTAGATTTACATGGGTGTTCTTTCTGAGACAAAAATCTGAAACCCCAAGTGTATTATTTAAGTTTGTAAAGCAAATTCAGAATGAACTGAACAGTACAGTGGTCAAAATCAGAAGTGACCATGGTACTGAGTTTCAATCTGAAAGCATGACAAACTTGTGTATAGACTTTGGGATTTTCCAAGAGTTCTCCTCACCTAGAACACCTCAGCAAAATGGAATTGCTGAAAGAAAGAATAGATCATTAATTGAAGCTGGTAGAACTCTATTGAGTGACACCTCTCTCCCAGAATATTTTTGGGCTGAGGCAGTTAACACTGCTTGTCATGTCATCAATAGGGCTTCTATCACCAAAAGCCACAGAAAGACTCCCTATGAGATTGTGAAAGGCAGAAAACCAAATCTATCCTATTTTAGGATCTTTGGCTGCAAGTGCTATATACTTAACAATGGTAAGTCTTATTTGACTAAGTTTGCTGCCAAATCCCAGGATGGGATATTTGTTGGGTACAGCACAAATAGTAAGGCCTATAGAGTCTTCAACTTAACTACTCAAGTTGTTGAAGAATCTGTGCATACTGTATTTGATGAAACAAGATTAATCAATTGTGAATTGTCTTGTAGATCAAATGACTCAACAGGTATAAGCAAGAAGATGGACAAGCTCTCCATTGCTGAAGCTTCAAAGGAAGAGGGAGCATTGGAAAATGAAGGCTGCTGTCCAGGGGGAGTACAAGAGATAATGGAAGCTGATGAAAACCAAGAGGAGCAGCAGAATGAAGAAGCTGGAGATGCTCAACCTGAAGGGAATCTACCTCCAGCTATAAGATATCTAAGAGATCATCCTACTGATCAGATAATTGGTGATCCAAGACAAGGAGTGCAAACTAGAAGCAGAAATCAAAGCACAGTTTTGCATTCTAGTTTCTTGTCTCAAATGGAACCTAAGAAGTTTGAAGAAGCTATCCAAGACCAGCACTGGATTGATGCTATGCAAGAGGAGCTGAATCAGTTCAGAAGGTGCAAGGTCTGGGAGCTTGTTCCTAAACCAAGAGGCCACAACATAATTGGGACTAAGTGGATCTATAGGAACAAGCTAGATGAAAGTGGAATAATAATAAAGAATAAAGCAAGATTGGTTGCAAAAGGATACAGGCAGGAAGAAGGGATTGACTTTGATCAAACCTTTGCTCCAGTAGCAAGGCTGGAGGCAATCAGAATGTTCCTTGCCTATGCAGCCTACCAAGACTTCAAAGTATACCAGATGGATGTAAAGTCAGCATTTCTGAATGGTGATCTTAAAGAAGAAGTATATGTAGAGCAGCCATCAGGTTTTGTAGATCCTCTTAAACCTGATTCTGTGTACAAGCTTAGGAAAGCTTTGTATGGGTTAAAACAAGCTCCAAGGGCTTGGTATGAAACCCTGTCTACCTTCCTCATTGAGAATAAATTCTCAAGAGGAAAGATAGACAAAACTCTATTCCTTAGGGAATCCAAAGGAAAGATCATCTTAGTCCAGATCTATGTTGATGACATAATCTTTGGATCTACTGAAAACAACCTTTGTAAAAAGTTTGCCAAACTTATGCAAGGGAAGTTTGAGATGAGCAGTATGGGAGAACTTAAGTTCTTCTTGGGACTCCAAGTAAGACAGACTGATGATGGATTGTCCATATCCCAGTCTAAGTTCACCAAGGAATTAATTAAAAAATATGGTATGGAGTCATCCTCCTCCATGAGAACTCCTATGGGCACAAGTATGCCAATATGCAAAGATGAGGCAGGTAAACCTGTTGATGAATCATTGTATAGAGGAATAGTTGGGTCACTACTATATCTCACTGCTAGTAGACCTGACATTATGTATGCAACATGTGTCTGTGCTAGGTACCAAGCCTGCCCTAAAGAATCTCATTATACTGCAGTAAAAAGGATTCTGAGATATCTAAAGGGCACTCCTACTCTAGGTCTTTGGTACCCTAGGAATAGAGATTTTCAACTAACAGGCTATTCAGATGCAGATTTTGCAGGATGTAGAGAGGATAGAAAGAGTACTACAGGTACTTGTCAATTCCTGGGAGGAAGACTAATATCTTGGAGTAGTAAAAAACAGACTAGTGTGGCCATTTCCACAGCTGAGTCAGAGTATATTGCTGCAGGAAGCTGCTGTGCACAGCTATTATGGATGCAGCATCAGCTTAAAGATTATGGTATTCAGGTAAGTAGAACACCCCTTTTATGTGATTCTAAGAGTGCTATTTCTATTGCTAATAATCCAGTTTCTCATAGTAGAACTAAGCATATAGAAATAAAATATCATTTTCTTAGAGAACATGTAGAAAAAGGTGACATCTCATTGGAATTTGTAAAAACAGATTATCAAATAGCAGATGTATTTACTAAGCCTTTAGATGAAACCAAATTCAATAAATTCAAAATTGAATTAGGTATGTTAACCATTGATTAATGTATTAAACAAAATCATTAACAATGCTATTGAAATGGGTTATAAGTAAGAAAAAGTAGTAACAACAATAATCAAGTGTTAAAAAGAACACATTGAAGTTACAGAAATTGGCTAAGTAAGAATGTGTCGACACATTCAGTAATAATGTGTCGACTCAGAGAAATTATGTCGACAAGTCAGAAATATTGTGTCGACACAGAGAATATGTGTCGACACTTAAGAATTTTATTGTCGACTTAACCAGGAATGTAATGTCGACTCAACCAGAATCATGGTGTCGACACTTACAAAATATGTGTCGACACTTGTCCTTAGTGTCGACACAGAATTTCTGTCTTTCTACTATGTATCCAAGGTGTCGACATAACCACATATTGGTGTCGACACATAGTAGGCTGAAGAAATGTCGAGTTAATAGAAGCTTGTGTCGACACATTCCGTCTGTGTCGACACATTGAGACTGTCTTTGGCGCCTTTTGAACTTCTTTCAATAGAAGCTATAAATAGGTCAAAAAGCTCTTTGTGTCGACACGCTTTCAAGGTTTTCGAAACTCAAACCCTGTGTCGACAGTCTTTCTTTCTCTCTTCTCTCAAGCTTTCTCGACACAACAATGGCGCCAAGGATTGAAGATAACATCAATGAAGGCTATGAGTTGGTGCGCCAGGCGTTTGCAGATGCGCCGCCCGATGTTCAAGGGGTTATCACCCTTCTCTCCAACTCAGGGTTAGAATTTCTGGTCTCTGAACCGTCCAAGATCTGGAAGAAGGAGGTGCATGAGTTCTTTATCTCAGCATCAGTCCATTCTACTGGACTCAAGATTAAGTCCACTGTTCAAGGGACTAAGATTAAGATTACCCACAGGGGTTTGAGAAAGATATTCCAATTACAAGTAGTTGAGAATGAAGAAGAGGTTCCCAGTTCTAAGACAAGGGAAGCCCTACAATGGTGTGGCCTGGACTCAAGCATGAAGATTGGAGCTGCATTCAATAGAAAGGGTATGAATCAGCAAGGGAAGTTCTTGTCTGAAGTTGTTGGCAAGGTAATTCTCTGCAAGTCAGGTGGACATGATAGGATTTCTGCCTATATGTTCAGCCTGATGACCAGGATAGTATTTACTATTCCTACTGATTGGTCAGGAGTGCTCTTTGACAAGATCAAAGAGGGAATCAAGAAGCCTAACATGGCTAGGATCATGAGCCTGTACTTCAATGGAGTAATTCCTGAAGTGATGCAGCAGCTGCAGGGGAGCAAGATTAACCATATGAGAAGAATGGATATGAGACTATTCACCAGGTGGGATAGGGTGCTGTCAAAGGATGTGCCTGAAGAGAACAGGCCAGACACCCCTGTGCAATCCCCTACACCAAATCAAGAATCTGACCAAGTACAAGAAGGGACACAGCTTGACTCAACTGTGGTCCAGGAAGTATCAACACCTGCACAGATGCAGGGGGAGCAAGTTTCCACTTCTGCTCCAAAGGTATCTACACCTGCTTAGGTATAGGAGGAGCTAATGTATTTTAACTTTAAAAGACATTGCTCTTATTCTTATTACTGCACAGGTTCAGGGGGAGCTAGTGTCCACACCTACACCTGCCACTACAAATATTGAGGTGCAAGTCCAAGAGGTAGCACAGTTAAACATATCTCCAGATTTAACTGCTGCAAAAGTGACCACTCAACTGGAATTTACTATGGAAGAGTTATTCCCAGATGTTGACATAGCTACTGTTAGAATAGAAGAGGACCAAGATGTTGAGCAGCCTCTTGACATAGAGCTAGAACAAGGAGTGGAGAAAGTTCAAGAGATTGAAAAAGTTCAAGAAATAGAGGAGGAGCAAAGAATTGAGGGGGAGCCAGTACATGTTGAAACTGAGCAACATGGCACTGAAGCAGATAGAGTTCACATTGAGAGTACTTCTGAATCTGAGACTGAAGAAGCCAGGTTGGCTAAGAGAAGAAAACTGGTTGTATTTAAAAGAAGAAGCAAAACTTATAAGCAGGCTTTACAGACAACACCTCCACCTCCACCTCCTGAAGTTGATTATAACAAGTTCTTGGTGGATTTACAGGTGAAATTGGATGACCACAGGGTGGCCATTGAGAAATATGTTGATGAAAGAAACAAAACTCTGCAGTTTGACTTAGCCCAAGATATCAAATCTATCCAATTTCAAGTCAACTTGAATAAAACTGAAATGACAGATTGCTTCCACAAGGGTGGCAATGCTGTAGTTTATCTGGCTAAACAACAGCAGGCTATCTCTACAAAGGTGGATGATATTGTTTTGAAGCAAGGTTATGTTCTGGAAAATCAAATAAGAATGAATGACAATTTAACTGAATCTCATAATGAGATCATTCAAGAGGTGAAGAAGATTGTTCCAGGGATGCCTGCAGATAAAGCCAAAGAAATGGCAGAGTTTGATAAGAATTTTCAGGCTGCTATTGCATCTGTTAAGACTGCCATCACAACCTCTCAACAGGAAATATCTGAAAAGCTTCAAAGATTAAGACCATTTTTCAAGGAGGGAGTGAATTATTTGGATGGCCAAATAAGATTTCAGAAAGAAGATCTTAGAGATCATGTATCAAGAGAAGCCATAAAGGGGGAGAGGATGCTAATTCATGCAGGCTCTGAGCATGCCAAATGGGTGACCAATAGCATAAGAGCCACATTGGGATATCCACCATTGTGTGATGATAACATGGTGGCTGAGTCTGGTCTACAAAAAGGACTACTTGAAGGTGACCAACCTGAGGTTGCCCAAGTCATATACCCCCCTCCAGATTTTGATATATTGGATCAGCAAGTGCAATATATGTATAGTCCTTCAAAGGAAGTTGTAAATGTTATCTTTGAAAAGGTTGATAAGCCTGAGGTAAATTTGCAAGAACAGCAAGATGCTCTACTGTCAAAGAAAAGATTTAGAGAGCAGGCTGAGCTGAAGCCAGATTTTGAGCAGTGGAGTCCTACTTCCAGAAATATAATACTCACTGCATGGAAAGCTGTCAAAGATAAAGTTCATGAAAGGGGCAAGTGGTACAATGAGCAGGAATGGCAGAAGTATGAGGCAAGACAAGAAGCCATTGTACAATTCAGAAGGAAAGCTAAGATGGGAAGACTTCCAACTGATGCTATGGAGCCAAGCAAATACTTCCCAAAGCCTTTTCACTATTTTGAAAGGCAAAGGCTCAAGGAAGAAGCTAAGAAAAAAGCTGATCTTAAAGGAAAAAAGATGGCTGAAGAATCAGAAGCTCCTGTGACAGCTAAAATTAAATCTGGCCAAGGGATTGTTATTAGAGAGCCTAATCAATCCTGATAATGTTTAGTTCTTTCATAATGTTTTGTAATGATGTAATCTGTCAAAGAAAAACCATGTAATCAAACATTACCCAGTAATAAACAAAATTTTGTTAAATCTGTGATAGATTGTTTTATCCATGATGTTCTTATTATTTTGTTTATAATTAAGTATCCCTGTGTATTGTCATATATCATCATTTTATACTATTTATAAATGGTGTATATCATTGGCTATAAGGGTTATGACTTCTCCAAATAGGGGGAGATTGTTGGGTACATTGGAAAATGTGTACCTGATTTGAAGAAGCCCAACCTAGCTCAATGATATACATCATGTTGTATTTGATGTAGTTTTGAGTTGACATGTGCAGGTAAAGAAATGTTAAAGTTTACAGAAAAATTCTAAGTCCAAGTGTCGACACAAAGGAAAATGTGTCGACACATAGAAGAAAGTTGTCGACACAACACTGGGAAAATGTGTCGACACAGAAGAAGTAAGTCGACACTACTCTGGGAAAAAGTGTCGACACATAACATAGTCGATCTCAACACTGGGAAAATGTGTCGACACAGAAGAAGTAAGTCGACACTACTCTGGGAAAAAGTGTCGACACAGAAGGAAAGCGTCGACCTCAACATTGAAAAAAAAAATGTCGACACAGAAGAACATAGTCGACCTCAAGGAATATAGTCGACCACAAGTTTGTCTACAACAGCAGAATGTGTCGACACATTGTGATTGAGTCGACACATTGAAGCAGAGTTAAAAGAAGACTGTGTCGACACCTGAAGGCTAAGTCGACACTTACTGAAGTTAAGATTCTACAACAACTGTGTCGACACACAGGACTTGTGTCGACACACTGAAGAGTCAAGATCAAATTGTTTGCAGAAGAAGCTGTGTCGACTCAAAGGCAACTTAGTCGACATCACTGAAGGCAGTGTCGACACCAAAGTCAATTGTGTCGACACAAATAGACAGATGGTCTCGACACTTTCTGACAGACTGTCTCGACACACTGTGGTTCAAGACTAAGGCACAGGACTTGTTGAAGACTTGACAGCTGTGGGTTGCCACCGGTTAACTGAAGCTGTCAGACTTGTCAGAGAACTGTTAGAAACCGGATCAGCCGGTTACCATGAAGGAAGTCTATAAATAGACATATTCAGAAGAAGGAAATAACCTTCTCAACATTGAAGAAATTCTTAACTCCAGAACTTTTGAAGAAGGATTCCGATCCAAATCATTTCAAGAAAGTGCAAGGCACTTAAGAAGATCTTCTCAAGAAGATCTAAGAAGACTATCTAAGGATAGATCTAAGAAGAGTTCTAACCAGAATTCTGAAGAATCATTCAAGTGCTGATAGAGAGAGATCAAGTCAGAATTTGAAGAAGAAGAAAGAATCCACCAGTGGATTATCAAGAAGCTGTTTGGAATCAACTCAGCTAAGTACATTTTCAAGAAGCTTTGAAGAAGGCTAAGAAACAGTTGATTGCATCAGCTGATTAAGAATTGTCATTGCCTTTTCTCTTTCAATTTGGCAAGACAAATTTAAAAACAATCTTTTCTATATTTCTGTAGGATCTGTTTATACAGATCTGAGTTGTAAGCCTATGTTATAAAGGCTGAGTGTAGGAGTGTTGAACTCTGAGTGGTAGGGCTGATTGCCTGAGTGTAGGAGAAGGATATTCTCTGAGTTGTAGGCCTTGGGGCAAGGCTGAGGTAGGGCAGTTGTGCCTGAGTTGTAGGAACCAGTTGGGTTCTGAGTTGTAAGATCTATTGATCTGAGATAAGTGGAAGTTTGGCCGAATCTAGCATACAGCTAGATAGGTGAAGGGGGAAAGTGGATGTACCCAGACCTTGGGGAACCACTATAAAACATAGTGCAATCTGTGATGTGTTGTTTTCTGTGATTGCTGTGTTTTTGTATTAGTTAATAAATTGAATTCTGTCTAGAAGTTTTAGAAAAAGAAGCAGGACCTATTCACCCCCCCCCCTCTAGGTGTTTAGGCTGCCTTGAAAGTTAAACTATCACACCATATGACCTGAAATTCAACAGAACAAGTTCCACCACACTTGTATTGACTATACGAGACCACAGGAGCTGACAAAACTCAAATCAGAGTTCTCTAGCTTGATATCCCTGTCTAGAGTTACCTCCTACCTTGGTATGGGCCACGAGTAGAGATTCGGGTCACTTTTATTGGGCCCACTAGGGTTCCGGTGACCCAATAAAAGTCGGGATGTTACACATACCCTATGCCGACATAGTATGGACCGTTTCTCTTCAAGCAGGGTAGCGAGCCCCGCGGGACTCATCGATGTGGTCGTCGGTGATAATGGCTAGTCCTGCTACTTCTAGGGGTGGTCGTACCACACTTTCTAGGCCCCAACGTACAACCTCCTGTACTCTTGGAAGTGAGCGACATCCAATGATTCTTAATTTAGGTCGACTAGTGGAGGAAATCTATCGGGGAGGGAAATAATGGTCAGTCACCCGTGGCACGCATCTCCCTGTCGCCATGAGTCATCGATCTTTCCGCACTGGTACGAACAGTCTACAGAAGTGACTGACCCGCTATGATTTACCGCAAGCAATTTACATGCTTTTAATTATAATAATATAAAGCTTGCACGCATCGGGTTTGCGACAGCTTGCTCTTCTATGCTTTAAAATAATTAGGGCAAGCGACATTCGACTCAACTTTTAGTAAAGAGCATGGGAGAACTTTATTTGGGGCTAACTCTGAGGAATGACTCAACTCTCGTTATCCCCAATTAAGGCTCAACCTCAAACAATCAACTGCTCGTTAGAGCAAGATCCGTGTTTAAAATGCTAAAACAGTAAATTACAGGAAATATACGTTCGACAATAAAAGTTGCTGAGAATATAAGCTGCATAATTGAAATGCTGAATTGAAATAAGATATGTACGAAACTAGAATGTGTTGAACAGAAAGTAAGTATTGAAAAGAACTGGACCAGTACGAGACTGAATTAATAATTAAAAGAAGTGAACTGAACTGAAAGAAATAAGCATGACTTGTATGAGATTGGAGTACTGGAAATGAAGTACTGAACTGAAATAAATGAAAGAACTGAACAAGTCCAAGACTGGAATAAAAAAAAATAAGAAAAGGGTTAGTAGTCCAATCACTCCAATCAGGAGGCTTCAGTTTCATCTCCGTTCTCAGGAGGCAAGTTCAGTTTCATCTCCATTTTTAGGAAGCTTCTTTTGAGTTGCACCCATTATTAGGATCTGATAATAGTTTAGTTGCATCTTTCAGTCATGTCTTAATCGAATTGAGGAAGCTTATTATGGGTTACACCTTTATTATTCATTCAAGGATAATTATCAATTATTTGCTCGCGTTGGATCAAATCCGAACATCTTATTAGAGAGCACGTTTTTCCTGAAATTCGACCACGAAAAATTATTTTCAAACGTGAGGGAAATTCTTCACTCAAGGCGAGGTTGAACATTTCACCTTCCAAGTTTACCAAAATTCTCGAGTTAATTCAAAAATGTGACGCTCGATGATTTTGCAAAAATCCTCAAAATAGTCAGATCTTAGAATCTTGCCTCAATATTTATTCATTTGAACTCAACGTTCAAATTAAAACACGATCGCACGCTCAGATTCACATTTTTCGAAGGATTTAAACACATCGATTTTAAAGCGTGATTTTAGGCTCCGATAATTTGGAAAATCTTCAATTTTCACCACAAAGTCCCCAAATTTTAACAAAACATTAAAGATGGCCTGAAATGAGCCTTGAAGTTTTTCCAAAATTTTCAGAGTATTTTCAGGCATATAAATTGCTCAAATAATTCTTATATAGAGCTTTTAAGATATCAATCAAAACATAAATTTCCCAAAATTTTTGTGAAGAATGCTTTTATCAAGGGGAACAACTTTTATGTTCAAAACTTTTTTTTCTATAAGCCTAGATTTTTCTCAAAAAAAATCCCAAGTTTTTGTTATTAAAATTGGTCTGCTAATAGCCATTTTTAATAAAATACTGTGGCTGAGATGGAGCCGAACAACGGGAATTGTCCTTCTGTCCCCACAGGGGATCTGAAACTGATCCGCTTTGGGGGCGCTGATGCTGAGGTGGGGGTGGGGATTAATAAAATCCCCGCCGTCTGATCTCATCATGGAGATCGGACGACAGCTGCTGCTCCCCTGGGATGTCGTGCCACCCTGCCTCTCTGGTGGCTTTCCTGCCACGGAACCACCCCCGGCCGGCACGCCAGGGTTCGGACTTCCCTCCGGCGGTGGTTCGGCGGCCTAGCGCCACTAGCCGCCGCAGCAAAAATTAAAACAGAGAAATGACATTTCTCGGGTGCCGTCGGAGCGGCGAATTCCGGTGGCACCACGATCCTCCGCCGTCGGGGATTAACACCACTGATGGTGTAACACCCTCCCAATGCCACCACCGGCGCTAGGCAAGGCCTACATCACCCGGCCACCACCCAAGCTGGAGCTTGGCTCGGGTGGCGTCGGCGGCGCTTCGACCGTCGGGAGGTGCATACAGCATGTGGGGAGATGAGGAAGTGGGAGGGGATAAGTTCGACCTGGAGTTGGGGGCTCTGGAGGGGCCTGCATGGGGATCCCTTGCGGTCGTGACCATATCATTAATCATTCATGCTCCTTGTAGGTAGTGTGAGACGACAACAATATCACTATTTCACTCGATATCATCATTATAGTAGTATTTTATGGTAATAATATTATCTCTCGTGCATACATATATAAATTTAGATGAATGTTATGTGCAAATCAAAAATGGATACGCGCAAACTAATTTTACGTGCAGATCAAAATATTATAAGTGCAGACCAAATTGTTATGTCTAAATCAAAATTAAAATTTGAAAATAATCATTTTAATAGATAAAAGAATAAAATGAAATTACAAAAAATACATGTATCAAAATTTTTTTTGTGGCTTCATGATGAAAGCACTAAAAATTTGTAACATTAAACTTGGAATTACAAATTATAACAAAAAAGGAAACTTTTTAAATCATCATGCAAGTCTTCTTTTTGTTCCAACTTTAGCATCTATATAAAAAAAGTGCAACAAACTTTTAAAATTTATAATATAATGTAAGATAATTGAATATAAGGCAATCTTATAGTACTTGTAGTCCGAAATTAGTGATGGAAAACTTGTTTGACCTTTCAGTGAAAACAGATAACCACACCTTTTTGTGCTACTTCACAGATTTTGCTTTCCCATACTTTACCCCGCTATTTCTGATGATAAAAACCAGCTCTATCACAACCCAGTAGAACCCTCGGTTTAGGCCTACTTGTAAGTTTATCGGCACTTTGAATAGTTACAACAAATCTAAATCTTTTTGCAACATTTTGGGCCACAATATTAACCGCTCCTTTGATTAAAAACACAGTGTCGTGACAAAGTGTATTCCAACATCAACTTATGTCGTTTGAGACTGTAAAAATTTGTGAAATGCGGAAAACGAGAAATCTGGTCGCAGGAACATTCAACCAAACTAAGCCAAATAAACCAGATGCAAATAAAAGAGAAAGTAAACCTTGTACTATCAATCTTCTTTACAGTGCGAGACATACATGACGAGACATGATTCACCAAGGTACCCGATGGAAGCAAAAAACAACAAGGCAAAAACTAGCCGCGCGGATAGAAGTAGTAACCACCGACTCTGCCGAACTGAACTAAGGAGTCTGCTGAAGCCGTCAATTCGCCAGACCGCAACCTAACCGCGCTGACAGCCCGTTATTCCAAACTGAAGAACTCTGTCCGCAATTTGCAAGTCGTCTAACCACAAGGTCGCTAGCCGCTAGATAGCCGCAAACAGCTGCTGCCGAACTGAATAGGTAGACCGCCAAAAGCGGACAACCTTATTAAACTGGGAAATATTGATAATGAGAAGACCACCTAGTCGCAAGCTATGACCTGCTGCTAACCATTGATTGTATCCACAGAATCCGCACTAATCCCTGACGCATGTCAGAATCAAGTCTCTGGCTTCTCAGCACTATCCGCACAATCTGCAACAACAAAAACCAGTTAACTTCTCAAACCGCGTGGATACAAAACCCTATCCGGAGCAACCAACCGAGCTCACTTACTGTTCATTTGGTTCTACTGTTGATGTGACAGGGGTCCTATTTATAGGCGTGGAGAGGAGTGTGGTCACTGCCCTAGCCGATAGGATCACCACCCTATCTCGCAGTTAACATAAGACCTATGCGCACATTTACGGACACAAGATCTGTCTGCCAAGGTAGCACAAAGATGGCCGAATAAGTCAATCAGCTAAGGTCCCACCAGGACCAATCTGCCACACCTGTGGACAAAGCCACAAGCCCGCAGTACCCTGTAGACACTACTCTAGTCCACACATCCGTAACCCGAGACTAAGGCACAATCCCGCTTAGTCGAGTTGCTGGATAGACAGTCAGTCCGCACACTCCAAGCCTGCAGCTAGAGCACAAATCGGGCTCAGCCAAGTTACTGAACTCGGTGGATAGAAAAGCAGTCCGCACTAATTAGCAAACTATGTAGACTGAGCACTAGTCCACACTACCAATTCCACGGCGTGAACTCCAAACTGACGGACTCACCACCAACCCGCTTGTACAATCCCATATTCGCTGAGTGGAACCCAGAGGCACCAAGGGACAGGTTTGGGCTAGCTTCGGGCTAGCCTTGGGCTTTAGAGTAGAAGAGCTCCCGCCTAGGAGTGGGCAAAAGCGCTCGCGCTCAAGCCCCGACCGAGACCTACTTCTGCCCAGAGACGGGAGAGAAGGCTCGCGCCTCGCGGAAGGTGGGAACTGGCTCAATCTGAGGCATTCTTCAACACCTTTTTAGCTCCCGCCGAGTGAGGGCAAGAGGGTTCTCAGCAATATGTAATAACCTCCAGTTCTCGGCATAGAGGTTCTCGCCGGGTGGGGCCCAGGGTGAAATTACCTAGTTGCCCTCGGGTAAATTACCTATATACCCCCAGGGTCTGCATTTAACATTTCATGACAGTGGGATTTGGCTATTGGCAGACTAGCCAGGGGTAATTTAGTAATTTCAGGTCAGCAAAGACTATAAATAGACCCATAGGGGTTCTTCAGAAAGGAGGTTTTTAACATTTGGGGAGAGGGTTTCCTGTGCTTTCTGAAGAGCTTCGAGCCCAGCTTTTGTCTTTGGAGGGGAAGCTCTCAGAGATCTTCCGGGTAAGAGGTGGGACCTCCCTACTGAGGCTTTGGGTCGGTTCTTAGTCCTTTACAACCAGTCATGGGTCAGAGCTTGGGAGAAGTAGGTGTTGGTTGCGCCCCTATTTTCGAACTCTCATTGAGGTCAAGTTTTGGCTTCAACAGTTCTGGTGCGGTGAGCGTGGAAGGTAGCAAATACAAGAAAGTCTTGAGTTTAGTCTCATGATAGGAGGTGAAGGTAAAGGATCTGGCTCGGGAGGTTCCCCCTCCCGGGGAGAGGAGGCTATAAGGAAGATGCTGGAGGACTTCAAGCGAGAGGTATTGCAGACCATCTGCTTGACCTTTTCGGCAAGGAGCGAGTGGGAAGTGCCTCAGGTTCCGATAGAGACGGTCTAACTCTTGGGCAAGAACGCTCCTGGGTAGTGCCCCGTGAAGGAGGTCCCGGCGGAGCTGGGCGAGAGGGACGTAGCCGCGCGAGAGCTCTTCCTAGGCCAGGGTCCCGGGAAGGAGGTTCCGATAGAGGTTGGCGAGAGGGAGGCGGTTGTGTGAGAGCTCTTCCCTGGGCATGGTCTCGCGGATCGGGCCAGCCAGCCGAGGCCGCGAGACGTGCCTTCTTGGTAGGCAGGTGGCGAGATCCATTTCAGTGAGATCATCATCTCGACTCCGGTGCCGGAGGGTTTCCGAGAGACCGACATGTCCTACTACTCGGGGAAAGATGACCCAGTACAACATGTGCAGTGGTTTGAGGATGTTGTTTCGATAAGACAGATGGCGGATGCCTTCAAGTGTCGGCAGTTTGCCATCACGTTGAAGGAGAAGGCCCGGGACTGGTTCCACCAGTTGCCGGCAAGTTCGATCTACAGTTTTGAGGATCTGCGTCGAGGGTTCTTATTGAGATTCTCGACCTCGAAGAAGCGAAAGAAGGAGGCGGAGTGCCTATTTGCGGTGAGGCAGAAGCATGATGAAATGTTGGGTCATTATGTTGATCGGTTTCAGGAGGAGATCCTCCTGGTCTAGGAGGTCCCAGGGTATGCACTGATGCTCGCCTTCACCCTAGGTCTGAAGCCGGGATTCTTTAGCTTGGAGCTGAAAAGAGTGCCCCCTCTCTTTTGAGTATCTCATAGAGAGGGCGGCGAAGGAGATAGACTTCGAAAGGGCCAATCCGACTTTTGCCAGGAAGCTGGCCAGATTGGCAGAGGATGATCTGAAGGAACCGGGAGTAGGGAGGCAGAGGGAGTAGAGAGAAGGAGGGAGGAGCCCCGAAGGCAGGGGCAGCATCAAGGATAGGGGGCCCGGGAACCGAATAATCGTTTGGGTTTGAGGCCTCAAGAGGGTTTCCCCCAGGGACAAGGAGGAGGCTTTCAGGGAAGAGACAACTCTCGCGAGCCAAGGAGGTTGGATCAGCCGTCGTGGAGGCAGGGTCTGAGGGGTCACTTCCCGCCGCAGGAAGAGGCAATGAAGGTCGGCAGAGTTAGAGGAGCAAGGAGTGGCATTTGAGGAGGAGCCGGAAGAAGAGGAGGTGGTGAAGGAAGAGGGGGCTGGGTGGCGTTGCCTTTCTGTGACTTCCACCAGGAGGAAGGTCATGTGACGGACACCTGCCCAGAGTTCTTAGAGATGAGAGAAGCCCGGGGGCTGGGGAGGCAGGATACACCGGTAAGGATAGTAGAGGTACAACATGGAGAAGGGGAAGATAGGTATGAGGATCGGGCGGACGTAGGAACCCGGGGAAGGATCGGGGTGATCCATGGAGGAGTTGGGATTGAGGCAACTCGCAAGGGGAGCCTTCAGACCATGTTCCAAATGGGGGTCACCTCGACCTCCCAGGATCCCCCTCTAGAGGAAAATTTTACTTTTTCATCAGCAATATGCCAGACTTCGAAGACCCGTTCTGCGATGCTTTGGTAATCCAAACGGCGGTGGAGAACTTCACGGTCTCCAGGATCCTGGTCGACAACGGGAGCTCCGTGAATGTGATCTTCAAAAAGGCCTTCGACGAGATGAAGGCCGAGGTCAAGAGGGTCTTAGCTTCGGACGGTCCACTGTTTGAATTTTCAGGAGAGAGGAAGGAGGTAGAAGGAGGGGTAGGGCTACATGTGAAGTTGGGGGAAGTGTCACGGAACTGTAGGTTCGTGATAGTGGACGCCCCGAGCAGTTATAACGCCATCTTTGGGCGCCCCTCATCAGCGCCTTCCGGTTCGTCCCCTCCTCATTCCACCAATGCCTCAAGTTCAACAACGGAGGGGTGTAGGTTAGGATTAGGGGGGACCCGAAGGTGGCGAGGTTATGTTACGTGATGACGATCAACACCGTATCTTGGATGGCAGAGGCGAAAGAGCTAGAGAGGGAGATGACAGAGAAAGAAGAGGTTATCAGAGAGGAGGTGAGCCTAGAGGAGACGATCGGGGAGATAGTGGAGGAGTAGAGAGGAGTTGTGCTGGAGGTCCAGAGGGACGAAGGGTCGGGGCCGCAAGAGGGATGGCAGGAGGAAGGGGTAGAGGAAGGGTGAGGAGGAGAAGGAGTTGAGAAGGAGGCCCTGAGGGGCATGGAGGTTGAGCAGCAGCATGAGAGCCTAGGAGAGGCGATGGAAGTGGAGGAGGCAGGAGGGGAGGAAGAGTTTGGGCAGGAAGAGGAGGCGAGGGCCGGCTGGGAGCATTCGCGGCTGGATCCAACTGAGGAGGTGGTGGAGATGGAAGTCCTCACCAGCACCGACCAGGTGCAAAGGGTGCGGATCAGCGGGGGCTTAGGTCCCGAGGAGCAGGAGCGAGTACGAGCTTACATCCAGAGCAACGTCGACATCTTTGCTTGGAGCGCGGCTGACATGCCGGGAATCGATGAAGATGTAGCCTTCCATCGCCTAAACTTGGACCCCCGGACGTGCCCCATTCACCAGAAGATGAGGGCCATCGCTACCAAGCTGGAGGAGCCCATCCGCAAGGAGGTCAAGAAGCTTCTGGAGGCCGACTTCATCTCAGAGATCGAGTATCCGGGTTGGATCTCAAATGTGGTAATGGTAAAGGGGGGGAGAAAAATGGCGCATGTGTATTGACATGGAAGATGGTGGTTGACACGGCCTCCGGAAAGCATTCTCTCGGGTGAGGAGTGGTGTTGATAAGCCCTCAGGGGGTCACTATAGAACAAGCGGTGGTCTTGCACTTCCCGGTGACTAATAATCAAGCGGAGTACGAGGCCATGATAGCCGACCTTCGTTTGGCAAAGGAGCTTGAGGTCCAGGATATGGTGGCTTTTACAGACTCGTTGGTGGTAGCATCGTAGATCCGAGGAGAGTTCGAAGCTCGGGAGCCTACCCTTGCAAAGTACTTGTCCAAGGTAAGGATGATCATCGGAGGGTTCCGGTTGTTCTCAATCCAACACGTTCAAAGGGAAGAAAGTGTAGCAACTGATCGGCTGGCTAAGTTTGGACCTCGGGGGGGGGGGGGGGGGGGGGTGAGGGAGGAACCCTGACCGAGCTATTTCGACCGGCAATTGAGGAAGGAGAGTTGATGGAGGTGGATCGACGACCCTCGTGGGTGGACCCATTGGTAACCTTTCTGACCACTGGAGAGCTTCCGGAAGGAACTAAAGAGGCCAAAAGATTCAGGCATAAAGTGGCCCATTATCTAATGCTGGAAGTGGGGTTGCATCAGAATATGTTGTCGGGAATCCTGGCGAGGTGTGTGACTAAAGAGGAGAACCCAAGGATCCTGAAGGAAGTGCATTCAGGTGAATGCGACAGTCACTCAGGGGGGAGGATGTTGGAAGCAAGGGTGGTAAGGCAAGGGTATTTCTGGCAGACCGTGAGGAAGGATGTGGCTGAGTTTGTGAGGAGATGCCGAAAGTATCAGCTGTACGCTCCCCTCCAGCTCTTGCCCGCTCAAAGGCTCTGAAGCATCATGACACCATTGCCTTTCGCCATCTGGGGAATGGATCTAGTCGGGCCCTTCCCTCAAGTTAGTGGGCAGAGGAGGTTTCTCCTAGTCATGATTGACTACTTCTCCAGGTTGCTGGAGGTCAAGGCACTAGCCAAGGTCACCTCCCAGATCATCAGGAACTTTGTTAGGGGAGAGATCATATGTAGGCACGGGATACCCTAGGAGATAGTAACGAATAATGGTACCCTAGTTTGGCAACGAAGAGTTCATAAACTTCTGCACCCAACTGGGGATAGACCTTAGGTTTGCCTCCGTACACCACCCAAGGAGCAACGGTCAGGTGGAGGCGGCAAACAAGATCATCGTGAACCTACTCAAAAAGAAGGTGGAGAACTTGAGGGGTAATTGGGTGGAATAGCTCCCCTCAGTTCTATGGGCCTTGCGGACAACCCCAAACACGACCACCGATGAGACCCCCTTCAAACTCTCCCATGGGTGTGAGGCGGTCCTACCAGTGGAGTTCGAGGTTCGATCCCCGCGGGTCACGGCTGCGGGAGAAGGAGGCGAGGTTTGGAGGTTGGAGAATGAGGGGGAGTTGCGCCTCTCATTGGATATGGTAGAAGAGCTGCGCGATGTCGCGACCAACAAGTAGGAGGAAATCAAGCAGCAAATGGCAAAATACTTTGACAAGCACATCAGAATCAAACAGTTCGCAGAAGGAGACCTGGTGTTAAAGAAAGTTGATGCCACGGGAAGATCAGCCCCCGTTGGCAAGCTCAACCCAAACTGGGAAGGACCTTACATTGTTGAAAGGGTTCTAAGAACGGGAGGTTACCACATCCAGGACGTGGAGGGGAGATCCATGAGCCACTCCTGGAGCGGTGACGACTTGAAACACTTTTACCCATGAGGGGGGAAGGTGAAATTGTATATTCAAAGATAGGTTATTATATTATATTCACTAACTTATTGTTGCTTTGGCTTTACCTATTGTGGAATTCTGATGATAGAATGGTTGGATGATTGCACTACCTCGATCCTGGCTCGGCCCCAGGTAGACTCACTGCGCAGGCTCTCATTAGCTGGTAGGTACGAAGGTTCGCCCGTGGGGGTAAGGAACCCCGAGTGCTGCTCGGCCCCGGGTAGACTCGCTGCTTAGGCTCTCATTAGCTGTGCAGGGCGGTAAGCACACCTGGGGGGAAAGGAATTGATCTTGGATGTGTTCTTTGATATACTTTGACTCGGGTGTTTGCACTACCCCGAGCCTGGCTTGGCCCCAAGTAGACCCACTCTACAGGCTCTCATTAGCTGGCAGGTCCGAAGGCTCGCCTGTGGGGGTAAGGGACCCTAAGTACTGCTCGGCCCCGAGTAGACTCGCTGCTCAGGCTCTCATTAGCTGGGCAGGGCGGTAGGCACACCTGGGGGGAAAGGACTTGATCTTGGATGTGTTCTTTGAGATACTTCGGCTCAGATGTTTACACTACCCCGAACCTGGCTAAGCCACAGATAGACTCGCTGCACAGGCTCTCATTAGCTGGCAGGTCCGAATGCTTGCCTTTGTGGGTAAGGGACCCCGAGTGCTGCTCGGCCCTAGGAAGACTTGCTGCTCAGGCTCTCATTAGCTGGGAAGGGCGGTAGGCACACCGGGGGGGGGGGAAGGACTTGATCTTGGATGTGTTCTTTGAGATACTTCGGCTTGGATGTTTGCACTACCCCGAGCCTGGCTCGGCCCCAGGTAGACCCGCTGTGCAGGCTCTCATTAGCTGGCAGGTCTGAAGGCTCGCCTGTGGGGGTAAGGGATCCCGAGTACTGCTCGACCTTGGGTAGACTTGCTGCTCAGGCTCTCATTAGCTGGGCAGGGAGGTAGGCACACATGGGGGGAAAAGACTTGATCTTGGATGTGTTCTTTGAGATACTTTGGCTCAGATGTTTACACTACCCCGAGCTTGGCTCGGCCCCAGGTAGACCCGCTGCACAGGCTCTCATTAGCTGGCAGGTCCGAAGGCTCTCCTGTGGGGGTAAGGGACCCCGAGTACTGCTCGGCCCCAGGTAGACTCGTTGTTCAGGCTCTCATTAGCTTGGCAGGGAGGTAGGCACCCCTGGGGGGAAAGGACTTGATCTTGGATGTGTTCTTTCAGATACTTCGGCTCGGATGTTTGCACTACCCCGAGCCTGGCTCGGCCCCAAGTAGACCCGTTGTGCAGATTCTTATTAGCTGGCAGGTCTGAAGGCTCTCTTGTGGGGGTAAGGGACCCCGAGTGCTTCCCTGCCCCGGGTAGACTCGCTCCTCAGACTCTCATTAGCTGGGCAGGGCGGTAGGCATACCTGGGGGGAAAGGACTTGATCTTGGATGTGTTCTTTGAGATACTTCGACTTGGATGTTTGCACTACCCCGAGCCTGGCTCGGCCCCAAGTAGACCCGCTGCGCAGGATCTCATTAGCTGGTAGGTCCGAAGGCTCTCCTATGGGGGTAAGGGACCCCGAGTGCTTCCCGACACCAGGTAGACTCGCTGCTCGGACTCTCATTAGCTGAGCAGGGCGGTAGGCACACCTGGGGGGAAAGGACCTGGTCTTAGATATGTTCATGGAAGTACTTTGGCTTAAAAGCTTCTATGCCACCCCGAGCGAGGCTTGGCCCCGGACAGACTCGTTGTCCGGGCCCTCGTTCAAATAGACAGGATAGGAGGCACGCCCGGGAGGCAGAAGAAAGAGTTTGAGAACCTCCTCAGGCAGGACAAGTCTCGGCCAAGAGGTCTCGGCCAAGAGGTTCTCGGCAAAAGGAGTTCCCGGCAGGAAGGCCTTCGGCGAGGGGTTCTTGGCCCGACAACGGGGAGTTCTTGGTGAAAACTCAGTTCGCTCGCATAAGGTAAAGGGGGTGGCGCTCCCCTTAGGAACCTATGGACAGTGCTTCCGACAAAAGGTTCTCGGCGGAAGGCACTCAGAAATGGCACGCTGGGCCTTGAACTCTTGGTAGGTCTCCACCTATTGATCACTAAGGGGAACAACTATCCTAGGGAGGATGAGGGCCTCGGCGAGAACGCGCTTGAGAAGCATTCGACACTGTACAGAGCTATTATGAAGAGAAGTAAAGACCAGTCATAATATACAAATATGTACAACCAATGTATTCTTCAAAAAGTAATTATAGGCGAGAACATCTCGCGCATTACGAGGGAACAAAAGGGGGGGGGGAGAAACCTGCCAGGGGGATGCGCTATACCCCCCGCTCGAGCTCTCGCTAGATCTCCTGTCGGAGCACTCGCCAGAACCCTCCCCGGAGGTCTCGCCAGCAGTGGTGGTAGATTTCAGGACATCCGTGGGCGGGGAGTTAGGTGCACCCGGGGGCTTAGGGATGGGCTCGAAGAGCCACAGGAGAAGTCGGTGGGCGACGATGGTTTCGCCACTCTCATTCAAGCACCCCACATTCCGTAATGTCTCTATGGTTAGTCTGGTCGTTGCTTGGGCGTTGGTTTGTAGTAGCTTGTCGATGTCGTACTCCGAGTAGTGGTGGCTCCTCAGCCTCTCGTCCAGTGAAGGAGGGTGCGGGATTGCAGCCGCAGCCGCTTCCATGTGTCGGAGCTGGTCCTTTAGCAGGATGTTCTCACACTCCAAGCCGGCCAGCTGCGCGCGAAGCAACATGCTCTGGGAAGAATCCTGTGCACAGGAAAAACCCGTCAGTACAGAGAAAAGGGAAGCGGGCTATGAATTACAGGGGAGAGAGCAAGTGCCTTGGAGGATCTCGATTACCTCTTCCGCCGGGCGCAAGGATAGAAGTCGCTGGGCATCCTCCAGCTCGACCTTTAGGGCTGACGCATGGGCCGCTGCCTTGTACCTCACCTTGAGTATCTCGGCGAAGTAGAGGTCGATGGTGATGCTTTGGTGCACACACATATGCGCGAGATCGATCCTGCGCATCAAGGCCCGAATGGAGTCGAAGGCCAGGAGCCGGGTGGGCGATTGGTCAAAAGTGTCGACATCTTTTCAACTGTAAAGGACGTAGCCCAACACGAAAGCATCGCCGGTGAACTCGTCGTGCTCCACCCAGCTGGGGAGGAGGGTGTAGATGGAGACCCGGTTGGCCTCAAGATCCCACTGGAGCAAGGGCTTCCCTTCCGCATCCAGGCATTTTACGCCAAGGCCGAAGTTTCGGTGCCCCTTTGGCACCTGCTAGGGTGGGGCCTGAGCGGAAGTATAGGTGGTTGCCCCCTCTTCACCAGCCCCACATATGGCTGGCAGGCTCTCAGCAGGGGCCCCGGTGGTGGTCTTGGCGGTAGTAGTTGCCTCCCCGGCTGCCGACAGGATCTCGGCGAAGGATCGGCCCTCGGGGACAGATCGGGCGGGAGAGGATGCCACAGACTTCCCCTTGTCCGCGATAGTTGGCCTTGGTCTTTTGAGCGGATTGGACGAGATGGTGTCGGACTTTCGCTTCCCGGCACCGGATTGAGGGGGAGGAGCTGGCTCATCCTGGTAGGCGAGAGCCGCAGACTTCGTGAGAGCCAAGGGATCCATCGTGGCCCTGGTCTCGGAAAACGACTGGTGCAGAGGGATTTCTCGCTCTCCTGCAAGGTCGACAGCATTTAGCCCTACGTCTTAGAGTATAGAATTCCATGCTAAAGGCGAGACCATACCTTCGTCATGAGGTACGGGATGGAGAGAGTCGATGTATTGCCTGAGGAATTAGACGTCAAAGTCCTTGGTCCCGAAGAACTCTAGGAGGGCGCTCTTGCGCGACCCCAGGGTGGGAGGCTTGTAGACGGCGTCATCGTACTTGAAGGGTGCGAGGGGCACATTTCCAAAGTTGCCGGAGATGTAGACGAACTTCTCGCCCCAGTGGTGGTGCTTGTTGGCGAGACTGCAGGTCTTGAGCAGCTGTCTGGAGAAGAAGACTACCCTGCTATTAGCCTTGAAGACGAATAGCTTCCGGAAGATGGGTAGGCTGAACTCTATCCTCTCGGACCTCATGTAGCAGATGAATGCTACCAAGATGGCGACCGAGTTAGGATTGAGCTAAGCGGGAACCACCCTGTAGTAACGAAGGGCTTGACGCATTTCGGGTCAGAGGGGGAGGCGGAAGCCCACCTCGAAATGCTCGAGGGGGATGACGAGCTCTCCCTCTCCCGCGAGATTGACTCTATCATCGTTGCCCGGGTTTCTCGCGGAGAACCCGACGGGGATGTAGCGGGTGGTGATCATCTGAAATTCGTTAAAGGTCAGAAGGCATGGAGGGAATTTATGCCTCCGGAAGGCTTGCGTACAGTTGGAACGTCCTTCGCTCCCGCCCAACATCGTGGTCAAGGGGTTCTAGGTGAGAACTCTAAGAGAAAGGCGAGAGCGAGAGAAGGTGGAGGAAGCAAGGGAAGTTCTCGACGAGGTGCGAGAGCAGTAAGAAGGAAGGCAAGGGTTTCGGATCGGAGAAACAAATGTGGTGGATGGACCATCCTATTTATATAAAACTTTGGTAATGATACTTTTCCCAAAAAGGCGGCAGGGGTATGATCGCCATGTCCCGAGGAGATGGTGCCTCGTTTTACACTCTAACACACCTCGGGCGCCTAAGCCAGCGACAAGATCCCGACCCACAGACAACAGCGATTGGCAGACAGCTTGAGTTCGCGCAAGTGCCAAGAAAACAGCATGAAACAAAGCAGTGCGAAACAGAAATGAAAAAGGGGCTCTCGCCGGGCGAGAGCCGCATAATAAATAATAATAATAAAGGTTCAAACATTGCCAAGATTCAAATTCGAGAAGGGGTACATTGCGGGAAGGGTAGGCCAAGGGATGGGGGAGGCGGGACTTCGTTGTTCAGTATGGTTCCCAGCGCCATCGCCCTCGTTCTCGCCTTCACATCCTCGGAGGAGCCCGCAGGTTGAAGTAGGAGGACAAGGTGGTGCGTCCGAGGTTGATCCGGCGCGCCTGGTCCTGAATATGCATGGCGAGAGCCATCGTCCGACGACAGGCGAGAAGGCCCGGACTCCCCCTCAGTTTCCTTTCTAAAGAGGAGGTGGAACGATTTCCTCGCCCCGGGCAGAATGTTTTGTGCGTAGCAGTCTCAGCCTGGCAAGGAGGGGGGAGGCGCGCTCTCTCACGGGGGTGGGGGGGGGGGGGGGGGCGAGACCCCTGTATAGGTACGGAAGGCTCGATGGCCACTCCTCCCACCGGTAGGGCGAGGTCAGCCACCCAGGTGTCCGGGTTGACGAGTGCGGTCTCGTTTCCCCAGGTGTCGAGACCCGGGCTGGAGGGAGCTGGTGCTATGGAAAACCGTTTAAGCAGTAAGGACGAGTTGATTGAAAAATCGGATAAAGGAAGGGTAAAGTGTTACTTGGGGTTCTCGGAGGGTCGGTCGGGGGAACGACCGTCGGGATCCGTGAAGGATCATCTGGAAGGAGAGGAGCCGACTCTAGGGGTGTCCGCAGGGACCCGGGATCGACGTTTGGAACCGCCTCCTGCGAGAAGTACGATATCAGCCGACAGTTCTCTCTCTTCCCACATCCGTTCATAATTCTCAAAAGTCAACAATGCAGAAAGGGTGTACCTTTTGCAAAGGAGAACGATTCTCCGCGCGGCTTGGGGTCGGGGTAGGTGAGCCCTGGTTCTCGCTTGAAAGGTCCTGCTTGACTGACCTCACATTCTTCTTCTTTTTCTTCTTAAGCTGGGGGGGCACAGCGGTCGGCGCCCTTCTCGCCAACCACGGGGCTACCAAGGCACTGTTCACAAGGGCTCGCGCCTGCACCGCATCGGTGCGGTCTTGAAGGCTCTACGAGAGCGGCTTCTCAGCGTGTTTGGAATGCATCTTGGGACCACACGAGGACTCAAACACAAGGCAGCGATTGGCATGGATGGATTTATGACCATCTATCACCACACACATGTATAGCCGTAGGGTGGCCCACCAAAAGATTCTCTTTCCAGGACAACACGTGCTCAATGAATATTATTGGTTGGACGTGTCTTTTCGAGCGCAGGGCTAGCTCGAAAAGAGCGGGGATTGTGTACAACCCCATATTCGCTGAGTGGAACCCAGAGGCACCAAGAGCTAGGTTTAGGCTAGGTTTGGGCTAGCCTTGGGCTTCAGAGCAGAAGAGCTCCTGCCTAGGAGTGGGCGAGAGCGCTCGCGCTCAAGCCTCGGTCGAAACCTACTTCTGCCTAGAGGCGGGCGAGAAGGCTCGCGCCTTGTGGAAGGCGGGAACTGGCTCAGTCTGAGGCATTCTTCAACACCTTTTTAGCTACCGCCGAGTAAGGGCGGGAGGGTTCTCGGCAATATGTAAGAACCTCCAGTTCTCGACATAGAGGTTCTCGCCGGGTGGGGCCCAGAGTGAAATTACCTAGTTTCCCTCGGTTAAATTACCTATATACCCCTAGGGTCTGCATTTAGCATTTCATAACAACGGGATTTGGCTGTTGGCAGACCAGCTAGGGGTAATTTAGTAATTTCAGGTCAGCAAAGACTATAAATAGACTCATAGGGGTTCTTCAGAAAGGAGGTTTTTCACATTTTGGGAGAGGGTTTCTTGTGCTTTCTGAAGAGCTCTGAGCCCAGCTTTTGGCTTTGGAGGGGAAGCTCTCAAAGATCTTCTGGGTAAGAGGTGGGACCTCCCTGCTGAGGCTTTGGGTTGGTTTTTGGTACTTTACAACCAGTCAGGGGTCGGAGATTGGGAGAAGTAAGTGTTGACTGCGCCCCTATTTTCAAACTCTCGTTGAGGTCAAGTTTTGGCTTCAACACCGCTCTAACCGGCGAACTCTAACACCAGTCCGCACTATTTGGCAAACTCCGAGGTCATCACCAAACCGTACCACCAGAACAAGACCAAGGCACAAACCTTGCCGATCTCGCGAGCTTCAGAAGAGTCTGCAACAAGTCGGACTCGGCGAACTCTAGAAGTGTTTGCAGCTCCTGCAATAAATATCCTATCTTCCCGATTACCTGGGAACAAGCTGACGCTGAACCTTGTCGACCTGGCTAGTCGCCACTTTAGTCCGCTTAGACCACACGGACAATCTGCCCAGGCCACCACTTTCACTTCAAAAATTTAAACACTCCCCCTTGAAGTGAGAAGTGGAAACTAGCCCTAGCAGTCCTTGTAACCGTTCAAATGGCCCCCTCGATAGCGGCTTTGTGAAGACATCTGCGATATTGTCCTTTCTCCGCACATGCTCGGCCATAAGAGACCACTCCAGTACCTTCTCCCGAATGAAGTGTGGCTCGATTTTAATATGCTTGGTCCGCGCGTGACAAGCTGGATTGTTAACCAGTTTAAGGGCACTTTCGTTGTCACCGCGTAGCATAGTGGGACCCTGCACTTCTTTATGGATGTCCTCTATTAGCCTCCTGAGTCAAATGATTTCCCGAGCTGCCAAGGTCGAAGCTTTGTACTCCGCTTCTATAGTAGAGACGAACATCGAATCTTGCTTTGTACTGCACCACGAGATACCTGCTAATCCACATGTGAAAACATAGCCAGACATCAACTTCCGATCGTACGAGTCTTCCCCATAATCAACATCTATATAACCATGCAAGTTGAAGCTCGTGTCACACCCATAAAGGACCCCCATATCAGAAGTTGTCTTCATGTACTTCAAGATATTCCTGGCCGCTACAAGATGAGGCTTTCAAGGCTCCTCCATAAAACAACTTACTCGGACTACAGCATAAGCAATATCTGGCCTCATAATCATCAAGTAAATAAGGCTCCTAACTAGAGCCCGAAATACCAAGGGATCTGGAAGAACCCTCCCCTCATCACATTGAAGCTTGAGACCAATGTCCAATGGAGTAGAATAAATCTTTCCCTTCCACATGCCGAACCGTTGAACGATCCGTTCTGCATAGCCCCTTTGGGAAACGAGTATGTCGTTCCTTCTCCTCTTCACCTCAAGTCCAAGGAAGTGGTGAAGCTCACCCAAATCCTTTATCTCAAAATGAATAGCTAGCTCTGCTTTGAGCCTAGCTACCTCCTCTTCAGAATGCCCCATGACGATCATGTCATTAACGTACAACAACACAAAGACTTGCAGTTCCCCCTTCTTCTTACGAACAGGCTTGAATCAGAATTAAAAGCAAAATATCTGCAGAACTAGAGATATTTTGCAATCTTTCCGTACCACGCTTGAGGTGCATGCTTCAAGCCGTAAAGGGCCTTCCAGAGCTTGCATACGTATCCTGGATGATCTTCAGACACGTACCTCGGTGGCTGAATCATGAAGATGTCTTTATTGATCTCACTATAAAGAAAGACATTCTTTATATCAAGCTGCCACATCTTCCATCCCTGGTAAGCCGCCAAGGCAATCACCACCCGCACTGAAGTCATTTTTGCAACAGGACTAAACGTCTCCTCATAGTCTTCTCCGTACTGCTAAGAGAATCCTCGAGCTACAAGACGAGCCTTATATCGCTTGATGCTTCCATCCGCCTTCTTCTTCAGCTTGTACACCCACTTACACGTTATAGGAGTATCATCATTGATCTTGGGCACAAGATCCCAAGTCTCATTTTTTCTGAGTGCAGTCATCTCCTCATCCATGGAATCATCCCACTCCTTTACTTTAGTGATGTCTTCAAAGCTAGAAGGTTCTTGCTCGTCTAGAGGGCCTGCGAGGAAACAAGAGACAAAGCTCACCATGTTCCCTTTGTTGTACCGAACTGGTGGTTTGATGGTCCTCTTAGACCTTCGAAGAACCTGACCACGGCTCACCACCTCCGATGTTTCTTCTGAACTAGCTCCGATCTCGGGCATACTTGGAGCATCTCTCCCCCAACTTCCTGAACCAGAAGCCTCCACCCTGGAGCTAAAAACACTTGGAGCTCCTAGTGACACATGCAACTCTACTAGAAGATCCTTAGCAGCTTCCTCTTTCCTCCCATCAGACCTGCTTTCATGTAGCTCAATAGATGATCCACCTCCATATGATGTCAGTTCGTCGAAGACAATGTCTCTGGAAACAACAAACTTCTTCATGGTAGGGTCCATACACTTTCATCCCCTCTTCCTCTCATCATAGCCCATGAAGAGAAGCTTCCTCGTCTTCACATCTAGCTTAGTCCTGAGAGCATTGTGAATGTGTACATAGTAGGTCGATCCGAACACCTAAAGGTGTCCAATGCTGGGATTCTATTTAAACATTATCTCATGAGAATACTTCATATTGATCGGACTCAGAGGCATTTGATTGATGACATATGTTGCGCAGGCCATCCCTTCTGCCCAGAAGGCCCTTGAAATGCCTTTGGCATGAAGCTAACACTTGCAGGTCTCCATCAGATGATAAATTTTTTGCTCTACTCCATTTTGTTGTGTAGTATGAGCACAAGTGAGCTCTCTCTAGATTCCGTGTTTTATACAGAAGTTAGAGAACTCATTTGAAACGAAGTCATCTCCGTTGTCCATTTTCAACTTCTTAATCCGCAGGCCAAGCCGACCCTCCACTAGCTCCTTGAACTCCACGAACAATTGGAACACGTCCGACTTCTCCTTAATAAAGTATACTCATTTGTATCTCATATAGTCATCAATCAACACCAGTATATATCTGCTGCCTCCAAGACTAGCAGTGATGGTCAGTCTCATCAGATCACCATGGATGCACTCCAACGGTGCTTTACACCTGGTCTGTGACTTGTCAAAGGAAAGTCGATGAGTCTTACCATATTTACATACTGCACATACATGATTGTCGCCAAAGGATGGCAATTTAGGCAAGCCTTTCACAAGGCTCCTCACTGCCATAGCTTTCAATTTGTCCATCCCGACATGTTCCAGTCATTCATGCCATATAGCAGTGCTATCGTTGGCTCTCATCCGATTGAAATAGGAACTTATTGATAACACAAACAAGTTTTTACCCTTCTCCCTACATGAGAAACGTCAGCCTTCACCGCTAACACATTGCGGAGAACCTTCACTTTTGTTGGGCCGACCAAAATGTGATAGCCCACATCCACCGCGTTGGCCATAGAAAAGAGGTTCTTCTTCATGCCCGGTACGTGATAAACACTCCTCAAGGTGAGTGGACTCTTATCACTACCCAAAGAAACGATGATCTCCTTCTCAACTGCATGAACTATATCATCAGCAGTAATAATAACTTCATTACCTGAGTACGCTTGCAGAGAAGAGAACTTTGACTCATCTCGGTGAGATGATAACCACACCCTGAGTCCACGATCCAGTCATCTTGGTAGTTGATGGCGGACAAAGCACAGGCACACATGCCCGTCAGGAATGCATTTCTCCATCCTCCTTTCTCAGCACTGGAACCAACTTCTTCTTTACCTGCAATGTGTCATGGCTGCAGTTTGACTTTGCAGTCTTTCTTGAAGTGACCAGGCTGATTGCATCCGTAGCACCTTAGCCTTTTTTTCTTCTTCCAATCCTGCTTAGGAGCATCACTCCTCTCTTGTTAATATGAAGTTGAAGGATCATCGCCAGCAGACGACTTCTTCTTCTTGTCTTATCTCTTCTTCTTTCTTGAGAAGAGCGCCTCACTATCTCCTCTAGAGATAGTAATTCCAGTTATCTATCTTGCTAGGCTTTCCAGCGAAGCCAACAAGTTCTCTAGCTCAAGCAATGACGGCTGAGTGGCCTAATCTTGAACAGAAGTAACAAAAGCGGCATACTTCTTCCGCAATCCGCGGATTATGTGCCTCTTAAGCTTCACCTCTGAAATCGACTCATCGGGGTCCTGTGTCGAAATTTTAGCATACAAGTTCTTTATATTCAAGAAGAATGCCGAGATGGACAGCTATCCCTGAGTGGCTCTTGCCAACTCATTCTCCAGAAATTGTAGTCGTGTTACATTCTTCTTATTGAACAACCCACCAAGAGAAGTCCAAATCTCAGCAGCTGACCGACATCCTATGATATTGTCGAAGAGCTCCGGTGAGATAGCTCGCTTAAGAGTAAACTTTGCCTTAGCGTTTGTCTTCCTCCAAGCTATTTCCGCTTCAGCATTGCCAGCGACAGCAGTAACTTCTTGTCTTTCATCTCTACAGATGACCTCCCAAAGGTTCTCACCCAGAAGATAATTTTTCATGCACGACCTCCACTTCTTGATGTTGGTCAGCGTTAAAAGTTCAATTCCATGACATCTTGCGAATCCTCCTTCCATTGCATAAACACTGGTCTACTTGACTTCAAGAAGAAAAAAGCAAGTCTGCGGTTGATCACTGCTCAAACCTCTGTTCACTCTGAGACCATGTAAAAATTTTTGAAATGCAGAAAACGGGAAACCAGGTCTCAGGAACACTCAACCAAACCAAGTCAAATAAACAAGATGAAAATAGAAGAGCAAGTAAACCTTGTACTATCAATCTTCTTTATAGTGCGAGACATACATGACGAGACATGATTCACCAATATACTCGTTGGAAGCAAAAAACAACAAGAAAAAAACTAGCCGCACGGATAGAAGTAGTAACCACCGACTCTGCCAAACTGAACTAAGGAGTCCGCTGAAGCCGTCAAGTCGCCTGACCGCAACCTAACCGCGCGAACACCCTGTTATTCCAAGCTAAAGAACTCTTTCCGCAATCTGCAAGCTGCCTAACCGCGAGGTCGCCTAGCCTCCAGATAGCCGCGAATAGTTGCTACCGAAATGAACAGACAAACCGCCAGAAACGGACGACCTTATTGAACTGGGAAAGATTATTGATGAGAAGATCGCCTAGTCGCAAGCCGCGACCTACTGCTAACCGCTGATTGTATCCACAGAATCCGCACTGATCCCTAACGCAAGTCTGAGCCAAGTCCCTAGCTTCTCAGTGCTATCCGCACAATCTGCAACACCAAAAACCGGTTAACTTCTCAAACCGCGTGCGTGGATACAAAACCTTGTCCGCAACAACCAACCGAGCTCCCTTACTGTTCATTCGATTCTACTATTGATGTGACAGAGGATCCTATTTATAGGAGTGGAGAGGAATGTGGTCACCGCCCTAGCCGATAGGATTACCACCCTATCTCGTAGTTAGCATAAGACCTATCCGCACAGTTGCAGACACAAGGCCTGTCCGCCAAGGTCGCACAAAGATGGCCGAATAAATCAGCCCGCCAAGGTCGCACCAAGACCAGTCCGGCACACCTGCAGATACGGCGGACACAGCCACCAGTCCGCAGTACCCTGCGGACATTACTCCAGTCCGCACATCCACAACCCGAGACTAAGGCACAATCCCGCTTAGTCGAGCTGCCAGATAGACAGCTAGTCCTCACACTCCGAGCCTGCAACTAGAGCACAAACCGGGCTCAACCAAGTTGCCGAACTCGGCGGAGAGAAAAGCAGTCCGCACTAACCGGCGAACTATGTGGACTGAGCACTAGTCCACACCACCAAGTCCACGACGCGAACTCCAAACCGGCGGACTCACCACCAGTCCGCTCTAACCGGCGAACTCCAACACCAGTCCACACTATCTGGCGAACTCCACGGTCATCACCAAACCGCACCACTAGAACAAGACCGGGGTGCAAACCATGCCGATCTCGCGAGCTTCGGAAGTGTCCGCAACAAGCCGGACTCGGCGAACTCCAGAAGTGTCCGCAGCTCCCGAGGATAAACATCATATCCGCCCGGTTACCTGGGAACAAGTTGACGCTGAACCTTGTTGATCTGGCTAGTCGCCACTTCTGTCCGCCCAGACCGCGCGGACAGTCCACTCAGGCCGCCGCTTTCACTTCAAAAATTTCAACAGAAACGATTCACCGCATGTCAACAAGTTAATATTTTTTAAACTCATTTCAACAAACTATAAAAAATACACCAAACTCAAGATTTTCGCACCTAATATATGAGAAAAATACATCAAAATATTGCAAAACCCTTCCAGCAAAAATACATCAAAATATTGCAAAACCACACCAAACTCAAGATTACCTGCTGGTTGAGAGGAAGCTGTGAACACTGCAGGTAGAACACCCCTTTCTACAATCAGTAAGCAAATATCAGAAAATAAAAGTGAAACCTGCATTGTCAGGAACAGTAGCATAAGATAGATACCTGCATTGTCGCCCTGCTTTCAGAACAGCTACGGTGTCCCAAACAAATAACTTTTGGGTCTGCTACTGGCACCCAAACGAAGGAATGCGGGTAACAATCTCGCCGTCTAATTGTGCTTCAAAATTTGTGCTTTTTTTTTTCTTTGTTTATATTTTTTTTATCTTGGTGGCGTTGGATATGCGAAATCAACGGCTTAAATTTCACTCGCTCTCAGAAGAAATACTACTCGTACCCAGAAAAGAAAATTGAGACCTGCATTATCAGAAACAGTTGGATGAGGTAGATTACAGGCTCCAATCGAAAAAATTACAAAAGTAAGATTGAAACAGGCTGTATGTTGTAGATTTCTGAGTTTGCCCCTATCCTTTTTACACACATTACAAATAGTAGTTTAGATTTTGGTTTACACCTATTCAAAAATAAGTTTGCCCATATCAATCACCTAAATTTAATACATAGTTTTTCATAAAAGTTTTTTTAATGTAGTTGGTAGAGAGTGCTAATAAAACACTTCTGGGCTCCGTTTGGCGGGGTGGATCTGCGGCGGTTGCACAGACGAAACCTTTATTTTTATTTAGAATTAATTAACCTCCAAAAGATTACCGAGTCACTCCTCAACGCCCCCGTGGGGACGCTCGCGCGACACTCCTTGCGTGTGCTCACTACGCGGGCGCGTGCGCGCGCGCTCCCTGTGCGCGAGCGCGAGCGCGCGCGCGCTCCCTGTGCGCGCGCGCACAACACGCGAGCGCGCACGCGGGGAGCAATGGGTGCGCGCTTCCGCGCCCGCGTGTGGGCGCTCCCTGCTTCACCTCCGAGGCGGGACAAATTTTGAGGAGACCAGGCGCAGTACTGCGAGTTCCATCACGGGAATGGGCACAATACAGAGGACTGCACCCGACTAAATGAGGAGATAGAGCAAGTCATCCGGCAGTGGCATCTGGGGAGGTACTTACAGAATCATGTGCCCAATTCGCCGCCGCCACACTAGCCAGGGCGGGATCATCCCCCGGCACGCCAGGATGCGCAAAGGGGCAGACAAGTGATCTGGGAGGTCGAGATCATCGCCCGCTTGCCCTTCCAAGTCCTCTCCATCGTTCAGCATGAGAAGGACCCGAAAGAATCAAAGCCGCTAACGAAAACCGCCATTAGCTTTGGGGACAACGAATTAAAAGGTGTGTGCACACAACACCAAGATTCCATTGTCATCAGTGTAACACCCACATCTATCACGTAGAATATAACAGAAGGTCCGGCATGGGTGGGCCCCACACCATAATCCACGGGCAGATAGTAAAGTTACGCATTGAAACTAAAACATTCACATATCCTAACTCAGAGTTACATTCTAGCAGAAATATTTTAAATAATTAGAACCCAACACCAGGAATGTCTACTAATCTAAGATAGAAATGACATATAAATACACAAATTGTTTGGCCTTAAGGCCTTACAAACTGTTTCCTTCACATATATGTCTTACAAATATCGACGCACAGACCGACAATACATGAAAATAGTAACGCTTCGCTTGGCCTTCGAGGGCCGGCATAACACAAATGAGCTTCAGCCCGCTATTTCCCGCTTGGTTCTCCAGCACCTGCAAAGAAAAATTCACCAAGACGTGGCAAACAAAGCAACGGTCAATTTTAGCTGACCAATTTATAACGACCCCACCCCTCACTCGGGGCGGCGGTGCTCCTTCCATGCAAGCAAGCAGAATGATAATATATCTATATCTCAACCACCACAGACATTGACATGCAAGGCCACACATCCCGTGCACTCAAGGCACATTATCGGTGTACCAGATATCCTAGTCCCACCACTATCCTCAGTCCCAGACTAATGGTTTAATATTGAGCATTCACTAGTCAGGCGCGTAGCTACGACTCTCTCCTATGCCAACGATGATTCCAAGTACCTTAGGAATCAAGCCCAAAAGACATAGTGTGGGTACAATTCAGCCACGGCCCATTGCTCAAAGCGCCATTTGTACTACGCACGACGCGGGTCAGCTTCCCCTTGCCCGTTACCGCATACATAACTGATGTTATGTAACAAGGTTGGCTCTCATAGCCACCACAATTAAGCACTCCAGGCTCTCAGCTCTACATGTTACTCACCTTGTCCCCAGGACCTGGGCTTGCAATCATATATCAGTTCACTGGGAGCTATCACCAGTGGTAGCACTACCGCCTGGCGGTATCAAACAGAGTCACAACATCTATCTTAAGCTAGGCATAATAGGCCTTCACGTTGTCTGATGCTATGCTCCTCGTACCTAGGACCTTGGCTTCATATCCAACACAATCGACTTGCTTGATACGACCAGAAGTTATTGTCAGCGATATCTCTACCGCCAGGCAATATCAGACAGAACAACGTTCCACGGAGTTTTCTCCGGCATGCAAATTCATCTTCACCAATCCAAACCAACATGTTCAGATGAGCTTCACACAACATGCATATTCCGTACTTTGATTCCAGATTCTATATACAATTTCTACCGGGGATACAACTAATCGACCCGTCGGAAGAGTTGCCTCCACTAGTTTGTGGAATATCTTCCCTATTATGCCAAAACAAAGGACTAGCATGTCCAAAGTTTTCAAGAGGAGAATCGTTACCCTTGCATATCGCTTAGGATCCATGAACGCGGATTTGATCCAGATGGAAGCATTTGTAGCACCTTCCTCTCCACAGATCTAGTCTTGGCTCGCAAATCCAATCTCAATAACTTCACCAACAGCTCTCCCAAAGAACTGGTAATGACCTTCTTCTTCCTCCTCTCCTTTCCCTTCTTCTTTTCTTACGGTTGAAGAGAGTGTAAAAAGTGTGTGAGAGAGTGTGTGTGTGTGAAAGAGGAATGAATATCTCTTCCTGCACTTCTCTTGTTAAGCAACACGAGAGTAATCCTAACCTTAGGATCCTCAGGACAAAACAAATGAATGGTCATGATTCAATCTGCCATTCACTTTAAATTCGCTACCGCAGCGCGGTAGCATGCTATCGTCTAGCAAAAGCTTAGGCTATGGCGATAGTCTTATCCAACATCTCTTTGCCGCTTAACGACCACCTCAACATCACTTGACACATGGCATGTTATCACCAGTGGTATCGCTACCGTCTGGCGTTAGCAAATTCGTCTTCATCAGTTTTTTGACTGCATCGACTGCATGAATGTCGACTGTATCGACTTCATCACTACCGCCAGTGGTATCGCTACCGTCTGGTGGTAGAAACTCAACGCCACTGGTTGCTCTTGATGTCATCAACTCGATGCCCCTGGTTATTCTCGATGCCATCAACTTGACACCCGCCACTGCCGGCAGTATTTTGCTATCGTCGGGCGGTAGCTTCCAATAACCAGAAAATTTATTATTTTAAAACATGGGAAACCTGGGGTGTTACAAATCCCCTCTTAATAAATTTTGTCGCAAAATTATACTTAACAAAAACAATAAAGAAGTACAAACTGTACCTCGACGGAAAAGCTCGGGGAACTCCTCGATCATGGATTGCTCGCGCTCCCATGACAGTTTCTCATGGCCACAGTTGTCCCAACAGACCATGACCATTCTGATCGACTTGTTCTGCAGCTGCTTGACCTTCATGTCTTTGATTCAAATGGGTTTGACTCTCACTATCAACCCACTATCGACCGACACCAAATTTGCAGCAATCACTTTCGTAGGCTCTTGCACTACCTTCCGTAAAATTGATATGTAAACACATTGTGCAAAACACTTAGCTCTGCTGAAAGAGCAAGCCGATAGGCGGGTTCACTAATCCGTTCAAAAATTTCAAAAGGCCCAAGGCATCTCGAACTCAGTTTTTTCTAGCGTCGAATCCTGAATACACCTTTGAACAACTTGATCTTGAGATAAACTCAATCGCCAACGACAAACTCAACTTTTCAGTGCTTGGCGTTTTTGTACTTTGCGTGCTTATCCTGACCCACTCTCAAACCAAACGTATCATCGAAGTTGCATCTTTGATGTCTTTACGCTTATACAACTTCGATTCACCTTTTTCTACCTAAGCCAACGGAGTACGACACTCCCTACTGTATAAGGCCTTGAAGGGGGCCATCTTAATATTCACTTAGTAGCTATTATTATAGGCAACCTCGATCAAAAAGAGATGGTCCTCCCACATCTTCCCGAAATCCAAGGTGTACATGTGAAGCATATCCTCCATTGTCCTGTTTACCCTCCCAATCTAACGAGGTTTGTGGATGAAATACCGTGCAAAACTTCAGTTTGGTACCCAACAGTTGATGTATTAGCCTCCAATATTTTGAAGTGACATGCCCGTCTCGGTCACTTACGATGTTATGAGGCACAAGGTACAATCGTACTATGTTGTTAACATAAAGCTTTGCCAACTCTTCCACTGAGTTGTCCCTCCTGTTCGGAATAAAGTGTGACACCTTTGTCAATCGGTCAACGATCACCCAAATGACATCATTCCCGCTCTGCGATCTCGGCAAGTCATGCATGAAATCCATAGATGTGTCATCAAACTTCCACTCCAGTATTGGTAATGACTTTAGGAAACCACCACGTTTTTGACATTCAACCTTCACTAGGGCATAAGTTAGACACTTCGCCACATAAAGAGTTATGTCCTTCACACATGGCCACCAAAATAACTTTTTCATGTCCTTGAACATCTTTGTGATCTTCGGGTGGATTGAATACTTTGTAAAGTGTGTCTCGTACATCAATTCCTCCTATAATTTACCCATATTTGGGACGCACAACCTACTGTTCTTCCAAAAAAGACCTTTGTCAACAGAAAATTGGGCATTTGACCCATCCATAGTCTCTGTTAAGTAGTGTTTCTTGCTGCCATTCAGCTCCAACACTTGTCGAATCCTATCTGCGAGGTCATATTACACCTCCTCCATTCAGTTTAAACATCCATTTGCACTAGTTCTCCCATCCATTCAAGATATCTCCATGGCCTCTAAGTCACAAATAAGGCGCTCATCATGCATCTGTATTCAGTTAGCCTGTACTGGAGCCCTGCGACTCAATGCATTTGCGACAATATTTCCCTTCCCAGGAGTATAATGTATCTCAAAGGTATATTCCCCAAGGAACTCTATCCACCTCCTTTGTCGCATATTCAAATTCCTCTGGTTCAATATGTACTTTAGGCTCTTATGATCCGTAAAGATGTCAATATTCATGCCATACAAGTAATGTCGCCACAGTTTCAGGGTGAATATCACATCTGCCAACTCCAAGTCGTGGACTAGATATTTTCTCTCGTGACTGTCAACTAATAAGAGCCATAAACTATAACCTTCCCAAACTGCAAAAGAACACAGCCTAAGCCGCTCTCTGAGGCATTGCTATAGATCTCATATCCTTCTACACCACATGGTGAACACAAAATAGGCGTCGTGGTCAAATGACTCTTCAATTCCTCAAAAGCTCATGCGCACTCTGGCGTCCAAAGTAACTTCTGATCTTTCCTTGTTAACGCAGTGAGAGGTAATGCTATCCGCGAAAAGTTTTCTACAAAGACCCTAAAGTAGCCAGCAAGTCCAAGAAAGCTCCAGACTTCTGCCATAGTAGACAACACAGGCCACTTCTATATCGCAACTATCTTTACTAGATACATAACAATACCCTCTCCACTAACCAAATGACCAAGAAAAACCACCGTCGATAGCCAAAACTCACACTTAAAGAACTTGGCATAGAGTCGATTCCTCCTCAGGGTATGCAAAACTAACCTTAAATGAGTTGTATGATCCTCCTCTGACTGAGAGTATACCAATATGTCATCTATCAAGATGACCACAAATCGGTCCAAATACTCCTGAAATGTCCCGTGCATCAAATCCATGAATATCGACGGCACATTTGTTAGCCCAAACAGTATCACGGTGAAATAAGTGTCCATAACGTGTACCAAACACTGTCTTGGGAATATCACTTTCCCGAAATCTCAACTGTTAATAGCCAGACTTCAGATCTTGCTTTGAATAGATAGTTAATCCAACCAGCTGATCAAACAAATCTCCAATTCTCAAAATCAGATACTTGTTCTTCTTTGTCAGCTTGTTCAGTTCTCGATAGTTAATACATAGACACAAGCTTATGTCCTTCTTCACAACGAGTACTGGTGTACTCCAAGGTGACATACTTGGACATATATTTCCTTGCTCTAGCAACTCCTGTAACTGAGCCTTCAGATATGCTATATCCTTGGCACTATTCGGTACTATTGGAATATGTGTTTCGCTCGGTTTGAGAATAACAAATCTCAGTGTGTATTTGATCATGTTTGGTGTGTGTTTATAGTGTACAGGTTTACAAGTATGAAGAACGCTATTTTCGATCTCTGCGATCTACCGTCAGGCGTTTACTCTACCACTGGCGCTATCGTTGAAGAATTAATGTTGAGCGCGCAAAGAGTCTTCTCTATGACCTACTATCGGGCATTAGCCCTACCGCCATGCTCTAGCCCTACCACCGGGAGCTATCTATCTTGACGAATCGTCAAATGGACTGTATTGAAGACCAACCACTACCGTAGGGCGCTAGCTTTACTGTGTTGCAGTATCCAAAAGTGGCACAAATATTTTTAGGATATTTTTTCTAATTTTTTGCGAGCTACAGCCGTGCAGTAGCTTTCAGCACAACTTTCTTTATTTAAAACAACCCGAAATTGAGTTTCAGGTGATGGTTTTTCACGGAATTTGAAAGGGGAGTTTTCCCTAGCCATCTAGAGGGAAGGAAGGGGTCTTCCCAACTCATTTAGGAGGAGAGTTCTTCAGAGGAGATCAAGAGAAATTCATGCGCAAGGATTGAAGGCTATCAACATGATGATCAAAAAGTCTTCTTCCTAATATTCACGTGGAGGATCCTCGGTACGAAAAAATTCTCATCAAGCGTACAACTTCACGAATATAAAGAACGCCAAAGAAGAAGACTCTCAAGCCACAAAGATTAAACCTTTGCAAGCGAATTGACATCAACATCAAGGGTTCTAGTTAGATGGAAGTTTTATCTTATTATTGTATTTTCTTTAACTTTTTTGTATTCTTTGCAGAGAGATCGTTCGGTGTGGACGTAGAATTCCTGGGAGGTGTTCGTGAGAAATTGTTCTGGGAGGTCATCAAATTTCTGGGAGGAATCTGTGGGAAATCATCCTGGGCAGGCGTCTAGATCTGAGAGATCTAATGGGCTCTAAGAACCTTCCTAGGAGGAAGGTGAGGAGCCGGCTAGTCGACATTCTTGAGAAGAAGAGAGATAGCCAACCGATCTTGGGAGGGTCGGTATAGAAACAAAAAGATTGTTTGATTCACCGCCTCCGATCTTTGGCATCACGGAGATCCAGTTTTTGTTATTATAAACCATCATTTAATTTTGAATAAAATTATATATTTTTTTATTTCACCTCAAATTCGTGGTTGAATGTAGTTAGGGCATTGAGGGTTGTGTGAGAAATCAGAAAGCAAATTTTACAAGAAAAAATGGCTCTGTAACCAACCGTCGTGCGGTAATATCCTACCGCCTCACAGTAGTATCCTATCGCCTCACAGTAGCTTCAAGAATAGGTTGCCCTTGCTGAAAATTATTTTTATCTCGAATTCACTTAAAAACCTTATTCACCCCCCCTCTAAGGCTGGCCACCAGATCTAACAAATGGTATCAGAGCCAGTTCCAAAAATGGTTTCACCACCGAGAATAATGGCCAACCCTGATCTCGAATTGACTAGTGGGGATGTGACCTTGTACACTGAAAAATCACTAGCACCACCTTTATTTACAGGTGTGAATTATAATGGGTGGAAAATTTTAATGAAAAAATTTCTTATTTCATTTGAACTAGAATTGTGGAATATGACTATTGTCAAGCCCCCACATAATCTAAATAAAAATGAAATGTTTTTAAATACTAAATCAATGAATAGTTTATTTTGCACGCTTAATCAAGAAATTTTCAAACTTATTTATATTTTACCTACCGCTTATGAAAATTTGAATTTACTTGAAAATACTTATGATTTCCCTTCTATAGGTAAGGAGTGCATGTCAAGAGGAAGAAAGAAGGGAACACTTCAAGCGGAAAGGAAGATGAAAATATATCTTTGGAAGTGGAAAGCTAAGAGGAAGATGACAAAGGAACTTTGTGTTCAAATCATGCCTCGTCTAAGAGCGCTGTAAGAAAATCAAATTCCCGTCTTATTTATAATTTTATTTCTACATTGCATGTGCTAGATGCGGCTAAATGCAGAATTGAGAAATTGAAAATATTAATTTAGAACTGTGTTTAGAAAAAATTTTTTTTAAAAGTACAACTAAATGTAGAACCAAAGCTTGATGTATCTTGTTCTTCCTCTAGCTCTGTATTTGAAAATATTATACCTTGTTTTGATTGCAAAGAATTTAAAGATAAATTTAAGGTTTTTGAAAAAAGCTAAATATTTCCAAAGTGCATAATAAAAAATTGATTAATGAAAATGTTGCTTTATCTCGTAAACTAGAATCATTAAAATTATCTTTAAAAAATTTCAAGTAATAATTTTTTTTAACTCTAATTTATCTCCAAAACTATATGAGACTTCTACTAGTATGTTAAATCATATTAAACATACACCTAATATATTATTTAATTTTAAAATTATGATAAATCCTAATCACTATTTTTCCTCTCCCAATATAGGTTTAAATATTCACAAATTTTCTATAAATAATAATTTTGAGAATCATTATGAAAATTTGATATATAAGAATATTAAATATCGAAAATATGAATGGAGGCTCAAGATTAAAGATGAAATTCCTATTCCACTCAAAAGGCCCACTTATCATTATCTCCCCGTAGATTATCACACTATATTTGGGTGTCAAAGGAACCGTCACACTTGGTTCCCCGTGGATACCTAAATCACTTATTTATTAGGTAAATTTAAAATGTGTGGAGTAGAATCAGGTCAAATTGAAATATTAAATAATCTACTTTACGTTGTGCTGAATTTTTTTCCTTCTTTTTGTTTTCTACTTTCTCTTGAACTATTACGCTGTGATTACTTTATATATATTGAGATATGACTTTCATATATTTAGCTTAATGATAAATCAATTCAATTGAATGAATTTGAATAAAAGTCATATCCTTTCTAAGTGGATAAAATAAACACATGTTCTAATATCTAATATCATACTAAATTAACGAATCATTTTTTTTAAAAAAAATATGGATTTAAATGGTCTATTAGGGGTCTTATGCAAAAATATTAAATGCACAACTTTTTAAATATTTCCCCAATTTCATTGTTGTATGGCTTTAAGATCAAACTATCTTTAAAATAAAAAAAAACTCTAAAACTCATCACATATTAAAGTCATATATTATAAATCGGTATTTAGGATCTCATGCTTAGTATGTCCATGATCACTTACCCATATCTTGTTTCTCACCATAATGGGGGCGTAGGATTGTGTGCATTAGAGACCTAACCTCTAAGTCATGTCTAGTCCTTAATCGGGGAGGGTTCCAATAGGTCTATGAGTGGCACTCAGGGGAAAGAATGTTGGGTTGAGTGGGTTCTTTTGTATGCATATGGAATTAACACCTCAACCTATGACATGTTTGCAGCTCCTCATGCCCATCCGTCACTTAGTACGGGGTCAGGGTATAGACATATTGCTAAGGTATCTTCATCTATGACATACTCATATACATTGCATGAACAGTATTCACTTATATGTTCATTATATTCATGCATAATATTCTACCATGCTATCATGAGTTTGCATTTTATATCTCTTTGAGCTTTTATGTTTTTAGAAAAAACACAAGTATTTTTGAAAAAAATATATTTAAAAATCAAATATAAAATTATAAAATGATTTAAAAGAATAAAAATATGTTTTTCTTATATCTCTTTGTGTGTTTATTTTTGATAGTTTTAAATAAAAAAATCAAATAAAAAATTATAAAAACTGCTTATTATTGATTGCCCTTGTTAAGGATGATTAATTATATAAATTTAAGATGAATTACAATGTGTAATTTAATTTTCAAAAATCTTAAAATATTGTTTTGTTTATGTCATGTCTTGAAAAGTATCATTTTTGATAGTTTAAATAAAAAAATCAAATCAAAAATTATAAAAATTGCTTATTATTGATTGCCCTTGTTAGGTTGAGTGGGTTCTTTTGTATGCATATGGAATTAACACCTCAACCTATGACATGTTTGCAGCTCCTCATGCCCATCCGTCACTTAGTACGGGGCTAGGGTGTAGACATATTGCTAAGGTATCTTCATCTATGACATACTCATATACATTGCATGAACAGTATTCACTTATATGTTCATTATATTCATGCATAATATTCTACCATGTTATCATGAGTTTGCATTTTATATCTCTTTGAGCTTTTATGTTTTTAGAAAAAACACAAGTATTTTGAAAAAATATATTTAAAAATCAAATATAAAATTATAAAATGATTTAAAAGAATAAAAATATGTTTTTCTTATATCTCTTTGTGTGTTTATTTTTGATAGTTTTAAATAAAAAAATCAAATCAAAAATTATAAAAATTGCTTATTATTGATTACCCTTGTTAAGGATGATTAATTATATAAATTTAAGATGAATTATAATGTGTAATTTAATTTTCAAAAATCTTAAAATTTTGTTTTGTTTATATCATGTCTTGAAAAGTATGATTTTTGATAGTTTTAAATAAAAAAATCAAATCAAAAATTATAAAAACTGCTTATTATTGATTGCCCTTGTTAGGTTGAGTGGGTTCTTTTGTATGCATATGGAATTAACACCTCAACCTATGACATGTTTGCAGCTCCTCATGCCCATCCGTCACTTAGTACGGGGCTAGGGTGTAGACATATTGCTAAGGTATCTTCATCTATAACATACTCATATACATTGCATGAACAGTATTCACTTATATGTTCATTATATTCATGCATAATATTCTACCATGTTATCATGAGTTTGCATTTTATATCTCTTTGAACTTTTATGTTTTTAGAAAAAACACAAGTATTTTTGAAAAAATATATTTAAAAATCAAATATAAAATTATAAATGATTTAAAAGAATAAAAATATGTTTTTCTTATATCTCTTTGTGTGTTTATTTTTGATAGTTTTAAATAAAAAATCAAATCAAAAATTATAAAAACTGCTTATTATTGATTGCCCTTGTTAAGGATGATTAATTATATAAATTTAAGATGAATTACAATGTGTAATTTAATTTTCAAAAATCTTAAAATATTGTTTTGTTTATGTCATGTGTTGAAAAGTATCATTTTTGATAGTTTTAAATAAAAAAATCAAATCAAAAATTATAAAAACTGCTTATTATTGATTGCCCTTGTTAGGTTGAGTGAGTTCTTTTGTATGCATATGGAATTAAAACCTCAACCTATGACATGTTTACAGCTCCTCATGCCCATCCGTCACTTAGTACGGGGCTAGGGTGTAGACATATTGCTAAGGTATCTTCATCTATGACATACTCATATACATTGCATGAACAATATTCACTTATATGTTCATTATATTCATGCATAATATTCTACCATGTTATCATGAGTTTGTATTTTATATCTCTTTGAGCTTTTATGTTTTTAGAAAAAACACAAGTTTTTTTGAAAAAAAATATTTAAAAATCGAATATAAAATTATAAAAAGATTTAAAAGAATAAAAATATGTTTTTCTTATATCTCTTTGTGTGTTTATTTTTGATAGTTTTAAATAAAAAAATCAAATCAAAAATTATAAAAACTGCTTATTATTGATTGCCCTTATTAAGGATGATTAATTATATAAATTTAAGATGAATTACAATGTGTAATTTAATTTTCAAAAATCTTAAAATATTGTTTTGTTTATGTCATGTCTTGAAAAGTATCATTTTTGATAGTTTTAAATAAAAAAATCAAATCAAAAATTATAAAAAATGCTTATTATTGATTGTCCTTGTTAGGCTGAGTGGGTTCTTTTGTATGCATATGGAATTAACACCTCAACCTATGACATGTTTGCAGCTCCTCATGCATATCCGTCACTTAGTACGGGGCTAGGGTGTAGACATATTGCTAAGGTATCTTCATCTATGACATACTCATATACATTGCATGAATAGTATTCACTTATATGTTCATTATATTCATGCATAATATTCTACCATGTTATCATGAGTTTGCATTTTGTATCTCTTTGAGCTTTTATGTTTTTAGAAAAAACACAAGTATTTTGAAAAAAAATATTTAAAAATCAAATATAAAATTATAAAATGATTTAAAAGAATAAAAATATGTTTTTCTTCTATCTCTTTGTGTGTTTATTTTTGATAGTTTTAAATAAAAAAATCAAATCAAAAATTATAAAAACTGCTTATTATTGATTACCCTTGGAAGTAATATTATTTTTGTATTTTAATGTTATGTTGTTCATTATATATGTCATGTGTTTTGATTAATTCACTTGTATACTCTGTCAAAACACTATTTGTACACATCATTACTTCTCATAAAACTTCTACTCATGAGAATTGGATCTTAATGCATGCATATCTATACTATTTTCTAAAATCATAAGTCAATGCACTAGATAACAATGCATGAACGCTACAATATTTATTTATAACTTGAAATATAAATTAGCTTACATTGTAGTTCTTCTCTTCTTTTGATATTTAAAAATCATGCTTGCAAAAATTCAATGAAATAACATCTCTTGGATTTGAATTGAAAACATCTTCTTATTATGTTTAAAATTCCTTATCCTTAATATGCTCATATTTTTTTAAAAAGGTGTTTATTTTAAGAGTGCTTATCATGTTTTATATGCTTATTATTTGTGCCTAATCATGAATATTCACTGTCTCAAAAAGTGATAAACTATATTTACTAAGTGGTATTATGTGCATAATAAGTGCTATTTTTCTATTTTATTCAATCATGCATATATTTTACTTGATAAGTGATAGAAAGATATCTATGATCTTGCTCATTTCATCCCATTTTCTTATCTAACATAGACCTTTTTTCTTTCATTGCATACTATTGGATCCCTAGTTGGATTTGGGCTAGGTTCACTAAATTAGGTTGAGTCTGGCCCACATTGTATAGTCAGGGTCAAGTCTTTGAGTCCTAGAGTTAGGCTAGTCATTATGTTCTACCTTCATGGACCAGCCAACAGTGGACCTCAGAAGACTCAAGACATAGTAGGATTCAGAGTTTGAAATGATCAGTTAAAAATTCTTCGAACTCAGCTCGACGATCGTCGATCTCAGATCGACAAACTCAGAATTACTTCTCTGAGTTGAGCTCGATGATATTCGGGCTCAGGTCGACGATCTATTCCTTCAGACAGACTCTCAGCTCGATGAACTTAGAGTGCAAAATTGGCAAGTTCTTTCCAGAATATAGTTCGCAGAGCTCAGGTCGACGAACAGGAATTTTCAGCTCGACGATCTTGGAACTCCAGTCATCGAATTCTATTCAGAGGTCGATGAAATCTGTCCAGAGCCAAACTTAGAGTTTTTCCTGACTTCTGTCCCTTCCTTTCTATATTATTTAGCAGTAATATTCCTGAGTAATTAATGCTCATATTCCCCTGAATATAGCCGTTATTGACAGCATTAATTATGGTCTTCATCAGGGTAATTACTTGCTTATTTTATTAGGGACAGTTGGGAAAACTCATTTAAGACAGATATTCCAGCCATTTCATTCTCCATATCTTTCAGCATTTAATGCAGGAATTCAAATTTCAAAGAAGAATAATTTACTGCAAAATATAAAAGAGATTTTCTCTTTTCAGCCGACAAGACACCAAGCCAGACATTAGAAGAGAACATACAACACTCAGACATACAACACACAAGAATACAAATAGACAATACTGAATATTCAGAACTCTCTTCCTGTGCAGAAAACATTCTATTTTCTCCCTTATCCATTCTGAAGACTGAAGAAGAACATCCATCACTATCAAGAGTCTTCTTCAACCTTCTCCTCCAGGAACATTCAAGGACAACCTCTTTGAATCAGTAAGAAAGTTCCAGGATTCATTAAGACAAGGCTGAAGACCTACACCCTGAGCAAGGCTCCAACTTTTTGAACCATCTCAACATCTTAGAAGGAGTTTTGACAACAGCATATCCACTAGTCTTCTCTGTTGTATAGAGATAAGAAAAGACAACATCACCTCTCTCACCTCCTGTACAAAGGGTTTATTAACTCCCTTCAAAAGTTTATTCTTAGTTTTTGGGCTCCTGATCAAAATCCTAAAGGGTTATGAGATTTCCCTGTAAATAGATCTTATTGTGGCAGTCATCCGATCAAAACCTGATAGTGGATTACTACCAGGGTGATAGAAGAGTGGATGTACCCAGTTGGGGAACCACTATAAAATTTCTTGTGTTGTCTGTGTGTATTCATTTTCTTTTTGTTCTTATTGTGACTGTGATAACTTAGTTTAGCATATTTTATTTCTTTCTATTATTATTGGTATGACCTACTTTTACTCTTATATAAATCGGAAAAACACCAAAAATTTTAATTACTCTATTCACCTCCCCCCTCTAGAGTGAATTAGATCTAACCCCTTTCTTTCATTTGGTATCAGAGGGTTGTTTCTTTGGTTGTATAAGTTAACACTTGAACCAAGATCCTTGTTAGATCGGATTTCCTTTTCCTAGTTTTTCTATTTTCACATCATGGCACAGAACAAAGACTATGCAAGCACCAGACCTGTAGTTTGCAACTTAAATAAGTTTGCCATCTGGAAGGCAAGAATCAAATTATATATGAATTCTATTGATGAGGATATGTTTAATTCTATTTTAACAGGACCACCAGTTCCAGAGACTGCATCTGCCTCAACATCCAACACTCATGTTATTACACCACCTGAGTGGATAGATACTTAGAAAAAGGCCAAAATAGTTGATGCAAAGGCCATGAACATTCTGGCTCAGACAATGTCTGATGACATTTTCCAGAAGATGGCAGAGTGCACATCAGCCAAGGCTATCTGGGATTCCCTTAACCAAATGGTTGCTGGTTCAGTAGATGAGAGAAAGGATAGGAGATCCAATCTCATCTCACAATATGAGAACTTCAAAAAGGATGAATCAGAGTCTGTTAATGACATGTACAACAGACTGAGCTCAATCATTAATGAGCTAAAGACTTTGGACAAAGACATCACCCTGACAGAAGTAAATAACAAAATCCTCATGTGCTTCCCCAGATCATGGGATTCAAGAATCTGGCCTATCAAGGAAGCCAGAAGTCTGAATAAGATCTCCACAGAATCTCTACTTGGAAATCTCAAGTCTTATGGGCAATTGATAAAGTCCAGAGAGGTTGTAGAGCAGAAGACTCCTTCATCAGGCAGAAAGGAGCAAAGTATTGCATTCAAAGCAAATGAATAATCAGAAGCCCCTACAGCAAATGAAGAACTGTTGAGTCTTTTAGCCAAGAGATTCTACAATATGACAAAGAAAGATTTCAGGAGGAAGTCATCAAGGCAAGATGACAAGCCCAGGTATGACAAGACTCCCACTAAAGAAGTTGTTTGTTTTGGCTGTAGAAAGCTTGGACACTTTATCTCAAAGTGTCTAGAGAACCAAAAGAAGGAGAAAAGAAGAGAAAAATAAACAAGGAAGCAGCACTATAACAAGCCCTCCTCCAGTAAGCACAAAAGAAAGGAGAAAGGCTTTGTGGCTGAGACATGGAGTGAGACTGAAGATGAATCTTCATCTTCTAGCTCCAGTGAAGATGAATAAGAAGCAAAGGCCAAGGAGATTTGCTTGATGGCTATTGATGCATTAAGCACCCAATCTGAAGCAGACCAATCAGACAATGAAGAACCTCTATCTAAAGAGGATCAGGTATTATCTTCCTTTGATTTTAATTCTGATAATTTTAGAACTGAATTCAAATTTTATGCATTGACTTAATTAATTCTGAAAAAGAGATTAAACAATTTAGAGAAAAATTAAATGAACAAGAAAACTTTAAGAAAATATCAAGTTAAAGGATGAAATCACTCTAGCTAATGAACAAATTATCAAACTAAAAACTGAATTATCTGAGGCTAGGCAACTTGAAGAATCCCTGAATGGAAGAAGTATCAAGCTGATGGACATCACGAGCACAGTAAATGCCAGGCTCAATGGCAAGGTGGGCTTAGGTGCTTCATCAAGCCAACCCCCACTGATTCAAAAAATTATCTTAACAACTCCTATAAAATTTGTCTCTGAAAAGGGTAAAGAGAAGATAGATGATAATAATGTTAAACAAACATAATTAAAACAGAAGAATAAGAAAAAGAGAAAGAATAAGAAAAATCTTAACCAGAATAATTTTCTGCATATTTTGTCAAACTCAGATCGACGAAATGTGTATGGTTCGTCGAACTCAACTCGACAAACTCCAAACACAAACTTTTATTATAATTATTCTCTGAACTGCGATTGACGAAACCAGTATGGTTCGTCGACCCGAGATCGACGATATTGGGGCCCAGAAAAAGAATCCTTTCATTCTCTGAGTGGAGTTCGACGAACTCACCCCCATTCGTCGAACTTAGGTCGATGAACTTACCAAAATTCATCGAACCCAGTTCAATATAACAAAAACTTTAATTCTAACAGAACTTTTAATCAACCAAGACAAAACATTAATCCCTTTAACCAATGGATAATTCCATCCAAAAGATATCATCCCTTAGGTTACAAAAATCAGCCTGAATACACATATATTTCCAGCTTTACTTATGTAAATCAACAAGGACCCAAGGTAACCTGGGTCAAGAACAGCTAATCTATTTCATTGCATGTGAAAGACTACCCCACCACAGAGTAACAGTGGTATCTTGATAGTGGCTGTTCAAAGTATATGACTGGAAACAAGGACAACCTAATCAACTATAAGTCAAAGTTAGGACCCAAAGTAATATTTGGTGATTCCAATTGTGGCCAGACAGAAGGATATGGAAAGGTCAAAATTAGAGCAGTCACCTTCAGGAAGGTTGCTTATGTAAGTGGACTGAAGCACAACCTTATATCCATAAGTCAGTTATGTGATGATAGGTTTCAGGTATCATTTAACAAAACTTCTTGTATTATTACTTCTGTAGATGACCAAGTAGTTTTAACTGGCACTAGAGTAGGAAATATTTATGTAGTTAACTTTAGGTCTGCTAAAACTGAGATTTGCTTATTTAACCAAACTAGTAACAATAATGAACTTTGGCATAGGAGGCTAGGACATGTAAACTTGAAAAATATTGCTAAAATCTCTAGGGAAAACCTTGTTAGAGGATTGCCTTCCTGCCCGTACAAGAAGGAAAGCCTCTGTAGGGCTTGTCAGTTAGGCAAGCAAACTAAAAATAGCTTTAAGTCACTTAATAAGAGTGATTCACCTAGGATACTGTACTTGCTATACATGGATCTCTTTGGACCCATTGTTGTATAGAGCCTAGGAGGGAAGTCTTATACCTTAGTAATTGTTGATGACTTCTCAAGGTTCACTTGGGTGTTCTTCTTGAGAAACAAGTCAGATAACTTCAAGGTTCTAACAGATTTTCTTAAGAGCATAAGGATTGAGTACTCTACTCCAGTTGCATTGATCAGAAGTGATCATGGTACTGAGTTTGAGTCTCTTCCCATGCAAGAATTCTGTGAGAAGGAAGGTATCAGGCATTGCTTCTTTGCTCCTAGAACTCCTCAACAAAATGGGATAGCTGAAAGGAAAAAACAGAACACTCATTGAAGCTGCAGGCATATTACTAGCATATGCTCACCTGCCCCTATACTTTTGGGCAGAGGCTGTGAGCACAGCAGACTATATCCTGAACAAAAGTTTGATTCACAAGCTCAAGGGCAAGACCCCCTATGAGCTACTCAAAGGAAAGAAACCTAAAGTAGACTATTTTAGAGTTTTTGGTTGTGTCTATTACATTCATAACAACAACAAAAAATATATTAGAAAGTTTGAAGCGAAGGCTAAAATTGGAATTTTTCTTGGATATTCCCAAGTAAGCAAGGCTTATAGGGTATATAATAAATCAACTATGAAAATGGAAGAGTCTATTCATATTTCATTTGATGAGACTAATATGTTTTACAAGGAGAAGATAACTTCTACCAGTGAGACTTTGCAGGTACTTAACCTGTGTGACAAATTGGATGAGTTGAACCTCACCAATGAGGCTGTAACACATCCTTCTACACATGTTGCTGAAGAAAGTGAAGATGATGCCACTGAACTCAGTGAAGAGCCAACAACAGCTATAATTCCACCAGAGGAATTAACTCCCCAATCTATTGTTCAACCAGCTCCTCCTACTTAATTAGTCACACTTAGAGATCACCCTGTATCTCAAGTGATTGGAGACATATCAGTGGGTGTGCAGACAAGGCATCAACTCCACCAGGACATGATGCATGCCTGCTTCATTTCTCAAATTGAGCCCCAATCCATTAAAGATGCTGAGCAGGATCCACACTGGATCATTGCAATGTAAGAGGAGCTCAACCAGTTTGAGAGGTGTAGAGTTTGGGATTTAGTTTCAAGACCCAAAGACTACCCAGTCATTGGAACTAAAGGAGTATTTAGAAACAAACTAGATGCTCAAGGTCTTATCATAAGGAACAAAGCCAGACTAGTTGCTCAAGGATACAGACAAGAGGAAGGCATAGACTATGATCAGACTTTTGCACCTGTTGCAAGGCTTGAAGCAATCAGGATTTTCTTAGCTTATGCTGCCTACAAGAGGTTCACAATTTATCAAATGTATATAAAGAGTGCATTCCTAAATGGTGAACTCAAAGAAGAGGTCTATGTGGAACAACCACCAGGTTTTATCTCTTCAACTCATCCATCTTATATTTTTAAATTGCATAAAACTCTCTATGGTTTAAATCAAGCTCCAAGAGCTTGGTATGAAACCTTAGCTAGCTTTCTTTTATAGCATAATTTTTCTAGAGGCCTAGGAATTTATTTTTCAAGCATCATCATGATAAAATCTTGTTAGTATAAATATATGTAGATGACATTATATTTGGTTCTACTGATTCCAAACTATGCAAGAAGTTCTCCAACCTTATGCATTCCAAGTTTGAAATGAGTAGCATGGGTGAGCTCTCCTACTTCCTTGGTCTCCAAGTGAAGCAGTCCCCTGATGGCATCTTCATATCCCAATCCAAGTATGCTAAGGAGATGATAAAAAGGTTTGGGATGGCTGATGCTTCAGCTAATAAAACACCTATGGCTATAAATGCTGTGATTGATTCTGATGAACATGGGAAACCTGTTGACCAGAAATTATATAGGGACACTATTGGGTCCCTACTATATCTTACAGCAAGTAGACCAGATATTATGTTTGCTACTTGTCTTTGTGCTAGGTTACAAGTGAACCCTAAAGAATCTCACCTTATTTTCTTAAAAAAGATTTTAAGATATATAAAGAGTTGCCATAATCTAGGACTCTGGTATCCAACAGAGTCAGAATTTGAGTTAATTGGATACTCTGATGCTGACTTTGCTGGATGTATAGTGGACAGAAAGAGCACATCAGGGACTTGTCAGTTCCTTGGTGATAGGCTAGTGTCCTTGTTTTGCAAGAAGCAAACATCTGTTTCAACCTCAACAGTAAAAGCTGAGTATATAACAGCTGACAGTTGTTGTTCACAGATGTCGTGGATTCAAAACCAACTCCTAGACTATGGTATCAACTTAAATAATTCAACTCTACTGTGTGATAATACCAGTGCAATTTCTATTGCACATAATCTAGTACATCATAGTAGGACTAAGCATATAGATATAAGGCATCATTTCATTAAGGAGTGTGTTGACAAAAAGAAAATTAATCTCACCTTCATCTCTACTGATTTGCAAAGGGAAGATGTAACACCCCCATCCGTCGTATGGCATATAACAAAAGGTCCAGCTGGAACCCGATGCCATATACCACGGACAGTCAGAAGGGTTACAGAATAATACCAAATTCTCAACTACTCGTCCTAATACAGAGCATTCTAGCGGAAGATTTTTAAACAGTTAATAGAACCCAAAACTTGCACAAGCATGACATGAATGTCCACTAATCAAAATAGGAATGAAATATAACAAATCCACAGAAGAGTACATGGCCTTATGGCCTTACAAAGTTTCTATTAACAAAGTAATGTCTTACAAACATCAGCTCGCAGGCCGGCCATACATGATAGAAAGTAAAGATAGTAGTTCACTATAGCCTTCGAGGGCCTGTACAGTAACTTAGACTTCAACCCGCTACTTGGCGCTTGGTTCCGCAGCACCTGCAAGCAATTATTCCACTACATGGTGGCAAACAGAGCAACGGTCAGCTAAAGCTGACCAAATTATAATGACCCCGCCCCCTTAATAGGGATGGCGGTGCTCCTTCCGTGCATATCGTTAGCTCAGCTAAATAATAAAGTGCATATAAAGACTTTCATCACAGGTGTAGGTTCGCTCGGCCAAACACCCCGTGCACTCAGGGCACATTCACGGTGAATCCGGTCAATTCCATGGCTTCACCACCATCCTTTGGATGGCAAACAATGCGAGCATTTTTGAGTCCTTCCGACCGTAGTCCAAGGCTCCCGACTATGCTAACGGCCAGTTCTACTTTAGTGCCTCTAACACCGAATCACATAGCCCAGGTCCGTATCCACCTTCCCATTGCTCACTCCGCCTAGTCACTTTAAGACGTACGCGTGGGCCAAGTTTCACCAGGATCCTAAATCATTTCCAAACAACACATAACCCAGTTATGTTCAAGGCTGACTCCCCGACCGCCAAGTTAGCAAAATTACATTTCCATCCAGTTTTTCGGGTGCGCCTTGGAGTTAATCTCCAAGGATCCCTGCGCAATCTATAGCGTAGAAACCTGAAAACAACGCACGGAGTCTTCTCTGGCTATTCATGCAATGCAACATCACCAATCCATACAAATACGTCCGGGTAGGCTTAACACACAATGCCTATGCCCGTACTTTGATTCCGGACTCTAAACAAAGGGGACTTCACATATCTACCCCAAGGAACACCGTGCACTCACCGCACACTCGCGGGAGTGAGTTTTCCAATACAAAGGAAGAAAAGCTTCAAGTGCTCGAGTTGAAAATCGTTACCCTTGAAGTCCGCTTCGGTGACATGAAAAACTAGTCGAATAGAAAGCTTCGCAAAGGAATTCTCTCCACGGATCCGGTCTCGATTCTCAGATTGGTGCTCCGATGCTCCGCCGGCGGCCGGATTCCTCCCTTCCTTCTCCTTTGATCTCTTCTCTCTCTAACTTCTTAGAAAGAGGGAGTTAAAGGTGAAAATGAAGAATAAAACCTATAATCCCGGATTAAACACAAGCAAGAACTCATCTGGACCGTTGGATCTTATTTAAAGAAAACGAACGGCTCAGATTAGCCTGAAAACTTTCATCCTTGTCCGAACACGGCTTTGCACACAGCCGTGTTCCAGGCCGTGTGTCTTGATCCAGCCACTCAAATCGAGCACAGAAAAGGACACGGGTTGGGACACGCCCGTGTCCCAACCTGACACGCCCGTGTCAGGTCCTCGACACGCCCGTTACCAGGGGCCGTGTCACGGATAACCGCCATGCCAACCGCCACGTCGTTTGGTGGACACGGGTAATGACACGCCCGTATCGGATTTGACACGCCTGTGTCAACCAGTACACGGCCATGTTCGACAGTCGACGCAAAACTCAGAAAATTCCAGAGAAGTACACGGCCAGGTGACACGCCCGTGTCCCATGTCGTATGCACTGACACGCCCTGGGACACGCCCGTGCCCCAGGCTGTGTCCTTTACTGGACAACCCAAGCATGACACGGTCGTGTGACATGCCCGTGTCACAGGCCGTGTTCACCCTACCAAGATCCAAACTTGGTACAAACACCGCCCGTTTCAACTTTAAATTTTGAGGTGTTACAATTCTCCTCCCCTTAAAGAATTTCTTCAACCAAATTAAGAAAAGGGGTACACAAAACATTTTAAACATTACCTGAGTTGAAAAGTCTGGGATATTCCTCCAACATAGCCTGCTCTCGCTCCCAAGAAAGCTCCTAACGTCCGCAGTTATCCCAACGGACCTTAACCATTCGAATTTCCATGTTGCGGAGCCGTTTGACTTCAAAGTCTTCAATGCAAACTGGCTTGACCTTCATCGTCAACCCACTATCAACCGACACTTGATCAACATCAACGACTTGTGAAGTATCTTGCACCACCTTCCGCAACACCGATACGTAGAACACATCGTGTAGCCCACTCAACTCCACCGATAGCTTCAACCGATACGCTGCTTCCCTTATCCGCTCCAGGATCTCAAACGACCCAAGGTATCTCGGACTCAGCTTCTTCAGGCGTCGAATCCGCGAGACACCCTTGAACGGCTTGATTTTCAGATACACCCAATCACCAACACTGAACTCCACGTTCCTTTGCTTAACATTATAGTATTTTGCATGCCTGTCCTGAGCGATTCTTAACCGTTCATGAATCGTACGTACCATTGAAGTGGCTTCTTCCATCGCCTGACGTTTGAATAACTTTGACTCACCTACCTCCAACCAAGACAACGGTGTGCGACACCTTCTCCCATAATGGGCCTCGAAAGGCGTCATTCCAATACTTGCTTGAAAACTATTATTATATGCAAACTCTACCATGTATAGGTGATCCTCCCAGTGTTTTCTGAAATCTAGGACACACATGCGGAGCATGTCCTCCATCGTCCTATTGACCCTCTCGGTCTGACCATCCGTTTGCGGGTGGAAGACTGTGCTGAAACTCAGCTTAGTTCCCAACAACTTATGCACCAGCCTCCAGTCATTGGACGTGAAGCGCCCATCTCGGTCACTAATAATACTACGGGGCACACCATGCAACCGTACAATATTATCCACATAGAGCTTGGCTAACTTTTTCACCGGATCTTCCTTCTTATTCGGAATGAAATGCGATACTTTTGTCAGTCTATCTATGACCACCCAAATGGCGTCATTTCCCTTCTGTGACTTTGGCAAACCGTGCACAAAATCCATGGATATGTCGTCGAACTTCCATTCCGGAATTGTCAAGGACTTTAGGAAACCTCCGTGCTTCTGTCACTTCGCCTTCACTAAGGCACATATTTGGCACTTTGCCACATACAGAGCTACATCCTTCTTCAGCCCTGACCACCAGAACAACTTATTCATGTCCCTATACTTCTTCGTGCTCCCCGGGTGGATTGAGTACTTGGTGTGATGAGCCTCATACATCAATTCCTCCCGAAGTCTATCTACACTAGGAATGCATAGGCGACCGTCCTTCCTTAGCAGTCCATCCACAACTGTAAACTGGGAATTTGACCCGTCCAACGATTCATCAAATGCCTGCTTCATAGTGCTATCTTGAACCAAAGCCTGCTGAATCCTATCATCTAGGTCGTACTACACCTCCGTCCAACACAACATTGCTTCAGCATGAGATTGCTTGTCGACGCAAGAGATCTCCAAGGCCTCCAAATCACAGACTAATCTCTCATCATGCACCGCCAACCAGTTGGCCTGTGCCGGAGCCCTACGACTCAAAGCATCCGCCACTGCATTTCCTTTCCCAGGCACATAATGTATCTTGAAAGTGTAGTCCCCCAAGAACTCCATCCACCTTCACTGCCTCATGTTCAGGTTCTTCTGATCTAGTAAATACTTCAGGCTCTTATGATCGATGTAAATGTCAACCTTTATACCGTACAGATAGTGCCTCCATAGTTTTAGAGCAAAAATCACGGTCGCTAGTTCCAAATCATGGACCGGATAATTTCTCTTATGGACCTTCAACTGTCGCGATCCATACGCTATTACTCTCCCATGCTATAGCAGAACACAGCCCAAACCAATTCCCGAAGCATCACTATAAATTTCGAATCCTTCGGATCCACTCGGCGAACACAAAATAAGTGTCGAGATCAATCGCCTCTTCAACTCTTCAAAAGCCTGCGCGCACTCCAGCGTCCATACAAACTTCAGATCCTTCCTTGTCAACGTCGTGAGTGGTAGCGCGATCTGTGAGAAATTCTCCACAAAGCGCCTGTAGTAGCCAGCAAGCCCTAGAAAGCTCCGGACTTCCGCAACCGTAGTCAACTCAGGCAACTCTTGAATTGCCGTTATCTTCGCCGGATCCACCGCAATCTCGTTACCACTAACAATATGCCCAAGGAATGCTATTGAGGACAACCAAAACTCATACTTGGAGAACTTAGCATACAACTGATTCTTCCTCAACATCTCCAACACCATATGCAGATGTTTGTAGTGATCATCCTCACACCGCGAGTACACCAAGATGTCGTCGATAAGCACTATCACGAATTGGTCCAGGTATTCTCTGAACGTCCTGTTCATTAGATCCATAAACACAGATGGCACATTGGTCAGACCAAACGGCATGACCGTAAACTCGTAATGTCCAAACTGCGTGCTGAAAGCTATCTTTGGGATATCACATTCCTTTATCCTTAACTGGTAGTATCCAGATTTTAGGTCTAGCTTCGAATATACTGCTGACCCAACAAACTGATCAAAAAGATCGTCAATCCTTAGGATCAGATACTTATTCTTTACCGTAAGTTTGTTCAACTCCAGATAATCAATACAAAGTCGAAAACTCTCATCTTTCTTCTTAACGAAAAGGACCGGTGCGCTCCAAGGTGACGAACTTTGTCGCACATACCCTTGCTCTAACAACTCTTGCAGTTGTACCTTCAACTCCGCCAACTCCTTAGGCGCTATCCGATACAGAGAGCGTGACACCGGTTTGGCACTTGGCACCAGCTTAATTGTAAAATAAATCTCCCGTTGAGGGGCTCCCGAGAGATCGTCTGGAAAACATCAGGATACTCGGACACCACTGCAATACTGTCTAGACTAGGATTAGGCATTGAAGCCTGTATTGAAATGACAAACAGCTCAGCACCAGACCGAACTGCCTTAATCACCTGAAGAGCTGACATCATAATCTTGCTCGACCCTTTCATGCATGCAAACGTAGTCTCCCGCTCAGTATCCAATCCCAACCTAACCTCTTTTCGGTTACAGTCAATGCAGGCTCGCTGCTCCGAAAGCCAGTCCATACCAAAGATTACGTCGAACTTTACTAACAGCAGCACCGACGCTTGCAAATCGAACTCCTGATCCCCAATCTGCAACTTTACCACACAGATTCTATCCGCGTGCATTGAGCGCCCATTGGGCAACAACACATCCAGCTTGTCCTTTGCCATCGAAGAAGGGACTCCGATGAGCGATACAAATCTTTCGGAAAAGAAGGAATGCGACGCTCCCGTATCAAACAGGGCTCTCGCCGGACGATCGAAAATCAATACAAAGCCTAACACCAACACAAATAAGCTAACACAAACCAAGGTAATAGTTATAACAAAAGCTAAACTATAATAAATTTAACTCATACCTGTCACCACGTCGGCTTATTTGATGGCCTCTTGCAGGCCAAGGTTGTAAAATCTAGGCTGGGCTAGAGCATGATGGGATGCGGTTGACTCTGCCGCCTTCTCTTTTCCTCATACGTTGCTACTTGCCTCCTTTCAGACTTTGCACATCCGCTCCAACAATCTCTTGCAAAATGTCCCACCTTTCCACAATTGTAACAGGCTCCTGGGACTCAACTTGGGTTTGCCCCCGTCGTACCAGACGAAGGGGCTGAGCTCGAATTCTTCTTTTTCTTGTTCCATCTGCGGAAACCTGACTTTGAACTTGGCACTTTAAACTCTGACTTCTTCTCCATTGGGTCCTTCTTCTCTCGCACTTTCCTTGCAACTCTTTCCAAAGACCGAGATGCATTTACCAAGGCTAGGAAGCCCTGCGCCTTAGGCCCAGCAAGGAGTAGTTGTAGGTCGCTCCGTAGACCCTCATAAAATTGGTTGGTCTTCCTCTCTTCTTCAGTAAACATAGCACCAACATAATGACCTAACCGAGTAAACTTGTGGAGATACTCATCCACGCTACTCGCTCCCTGAGTCAAACTAAGGTACTTATTCTCTATCTCAAGCTTCTGGGCAGAAGGTAGGTATCTGGCCAAGAACAACCTTGAGAATTCCTCCATCGGTACGTCAGCAAGTTGTCTTCCCACTAAGAGATGAACCTCCAACTCGTCCCACCACATCATTGCCTCACCGACCAATAGGAAGGCCGCTATTGTGGTCTTCTTCCACTCTGTAGTTTCTGTGGCGGTCATGACCCTCTTCACCGTAGAGAGCCAATCCTCAGCTTGAGTTGGCGTTCCCAAACCATCGAATACCGGAGGATTAAAGCTCATCATGTGCTTGAGCTGTTTCTCTATGGCTCTTCTTGGTGCTACCGGATCAACTGACCCACACTCTACTACTCCCGACACTGCCACTCTAATCAGTTCTTACTCATTAACAAGTGGTGCGTGCTGCACTTGCTGGGCATTTATCATAGCAAAAACTGCTTCAGCCACCAATCTGATGGTTTCTGCTGAAGGAGGTGTTGTAGGCACGTCTCTTGGCGCACTACTTTCTGCTGATTGCGGACGCTCCGATTGGCCCGCACTGCTTCTAGACACCTATAATAGCATAAACCCTTGATTAGGCGACACACAAATTGCTAAAAGCAATCATTGGAACACTTAGGTTCCCAAAAAAATGCATTTTTCATTCCTAAGTGGACATTCATGGGTTCTTTTATGTTATAACGATGACGCACATACATGTGCTCACCACCCCTTAAAAGAATTCTCCAACGAATTCGATTACAGACGACCGACACCCTAGTCTGATACCAAATTATAACACCCCCATCCGTCGTATGGCATATAACAGAAGGTCCTGCTGGAACCCGACTCCATATACCACGGACAGTCAGAGGGGTTACATAATAATACCAAATTCTAAACTACTCTTCCTAACACAGAGCATTCTAGCAGAAGCTTTTTAAATAGTTAATAGAACCTAAAACTTGCACAAGCATGGCATGAATGTCTACTAATCAAAATAGGAATGAAATATAACAAATCCATAGAAGATTACATGGCCTTATGGCCTTACAAAGTTTCTCTTAACAAAGTAATGTCTTACAAACATCGGCTCGCAGGTCGGCCATACATGATAGAAAGTAAAGATAGTAGTTCACTACGGCCTTCGAGGGCCTGCATAACAGCTTAGACTTCAACCCGCTACTTGGCGCTTGGTTCCGCAGCACCTGCAAGCAATTATTCCACCGCATGGTGGCAAACAAAGCAACGGTCAGCTAAAGCTGACCAAATTATAACGACCCTGCCCCCTTAATAGGGACGGCGGTGCTCCTTCCCTGCATATCATTAGCCCAGCTAAATAATAAAGTGCATATAAAGACTTTCACCACAGGTGTAGTCTCGCTCGGCCAAATACCTCGTGCACTCAGGGAACATTCACGGTGAATCCGGTCAATTCCATGGCTTCACCACCATCCTTTGGATGGCAAACAATGTGAGCATTTTTGAGTCCTTCCGACTGTAGTCCAAGGCTCCCGACTATGCCAACGGCCAGTTCCACTTTAGGGCCTCTAGCACTGAACCACATAGCCCAGGTCCGTATCCACCTACCAGTTGCTCACGCCGCATAGTCACTTTAAGACGTACGCGTGGGCCAAGCTTCACCCGGATCCTAAATCATTTCCAAACAACACATAACCCAGTTATGTTCAAGGCTGACTCCCCGGCCGCCAAGTTAGCAGAATTACGTTTCCGCCCAGTTTTCCGGGTGCGCCTTGAAGTTAATCTCTAAGGATCCATGCCGTAATCTACCGCGTAGAAACCCGAAAACAATGCACAGAGTCTTCTCCGGCTATTCATGCAATGCAACATCACCGATCCAGACAAATACGTCCGGGTAGGCTTCACACACAATGCCTATGCCCGTACTTCGATTTCGGACTCTAAATAAGGGGGACTTCACATATCTACCCCATGGAACACCGCGCACTCACCACACACTCGCGAGAGTGGATTTTCCTATGCAAAGGAAGAAAAGCTTCAAGTGCTCGAGTTGAAAATCGTTACCCTTGAAGTCCGCTTCGGTGCCATGAAAAACTAGTCAGATAGAAAGCTTCGCAAAGGAATTCTCTCTACGGATCCGGTCTCAGTTCTCAGATTGGTGCTCCGATGCTCCTCCGGCGGCCGGATTCCTCCCTTCCTTCTCCTTTGATCTCTTCTCTCTCTAACTTCTTAGAAAGAGGGAGTTAAAGGTGAAAATGAGGAATAAAACCTCTAATCCCGGATTAAACACAAGCAGGAACTCATCTGGTCCATTGGATCTTATTTAAAGAAAACGAACAGCTCAGATTAGCCTGAAAACGTTCATCCTGGGCCGAACACGGCTTTGCACACGGCCGTGTTCCAGGCCGTATGCCTTGATCCAGCCACTCAAATCGAGCACAGAAAAGGACATGGGTTGGGACACGCCCGTGTCCCAACCTGACATGCCCGTGTCGGGTCCTCAACACGCCCGTAACCAAGGGACGTGTCACGAATAACCGCCACGCCAACCGCTACGTCGCTTGGTGGACATGGGTGATGACATGCCCGTGTCGGATTTGACACGCCCGTGTCAACCAGTACACGGCCGTGTTCGACCGTCGACGTAAAACTCAGAAAATTCCAGAGAAGTACACAGCCAGGTGACACGCCCGTGTCCCATGCTGTGTGCACTGACACGCCTTGGGACACGCCCATGTCCCAGGCCGTGTCCTTCAATGGACAACCCGAGCATGACACGATCGTGTGATACGCTCGTGTCACAGGTCGTGTTCACCCTACCAAGATCCAAACTTGGTACAAACACCGCCCGTTTCAACTCTAAATTTTGAGGTGTTACAGCAGATATCTTCACCAAACCCTTGGATGAGAAGAAACATTTATTCTTTATGAATCAGCTAGGTATGATGAATGGAGATGGATTAATTTAACTTTCTATCTGAGGTCGAAGAATTTGACACAATTCGTCGAACGGAGATCGACGAACTGAGAAAAGTTCTTGAGACAATTCGTCGACCAGAGATCGACGAACTCTCTGTGTGTGAAGTTCTATTCGTTCACCGGAGATCGGCGATATTACTTTAGAAAAAATTTCGTCGACCTGAGAATGACAAAATATTTTCCCTTCTTTAGACTGAGATTGACGAACTCTTTTGACAATAAAAATTTCATCAAACCCAGATCGAAGAATTTTCTTTGTTTATTTTGCAGGACGGAGTTTGTCGCTTCATATTTTGAGAAACCGTATATCTAGGTTTTCTTCGAGCTCAATCTCGTGCTTTCTGTTCCCTTTGCACTTGATCTCTCTATTTTCCTTTTGTAGGCGATCATGGCGATTCCAGCGAGCACCCTTACAGCGATGAAATTCGACACTGGTTTTGACAAAGATTTTGAGTCATTCCAGTATTCAGATCAAGTATTTCTGGATATTCTGAAATTATTCGAAGAACAACAGTTAAAGAACTTCATGACCACAAGGATAAAGATTGCTGCCATAGAAATTAGGGAATGGGTGTTCACCTCCTCCACTCCAGATGCCGACACAATGACAGGATCGATATCCGGTAATCAAGTTTCTCTCACCCCCACCGTTTTATCTGAAATATTTGGATTACTGAATGGAGAAGAAGATTTGGAAATAGATAGCACTAAATTTGATGAAATGCTGATTAAAATGGGTCATACTGGAGAAAACCCTAATAAGCTATTGAAGAAACATTTATCTTCTAAATATAAATTTTTAGCTGATGTGGTGGGTAAGGTATTGCTGGGTAAGCATACTGCCCATGACTATATCACTAGGAAATAATTTCTAGTGTTGTGTGTAGTGGTAAACAGGAAGCCAGTGAACTGGGCTAAGATACTGTTTGATCTAAAAGAAGAAAAACAGTAAGAAAGAGGTGTGCTTTGGAATGATTCTAGGAATCTTCCTTCAAGAAAAGGCTACTGAATCCCTGGTCTCCCAGACCATATTCATCAATGCCTCCAAAAGGCTCACGTGTGCCTTATTTGGAAGGTGGGAGAGGAATATCCCAAAGCCATCTAAGGCTTCTTCCTCTTCCTCCAAGGCATCTGAGGATACCAGAGCTCTGATAGCTGCTCCCCCACCCCCAGAAAATTCCTCCTCTATCAGGATTCCATCCCCTCCACCTTCATCTCAAAAACCAACACCTCCTCAATTTCAAATACCTTCAACAACCCTCCAACAACCATCCACCTCCCCAGCTCATACTCCAACTCCTCCACTTCAATCTCCTGAACACCAACTAACTCCATCCCAGTCTCTAGTACATGCAACTCCACCTCATACCCTAGAGCATGCCACTCCTCCTCAATCCCCTCTTCCTCAATATCTAAATGACATCCCCTCCATAATATCTCATCCATACCATCTTTTAATCTACTGTCTTCCCCCCTCAATTCCACATCATCCCATGATGAGCCCATGACAAACATCAATCCTTCTGCATCAACCCAGACACCTTTTAAGCTTATGCTAAGGGATTCCATTCCCTCTCTACTTGAAATCATCACTCCTCTACTCAAATTACTCATAGCAGAGGCCATTAAACCTCTTGATGAATCCATCTCATCCTTCTTTGCTCTTCTGTCTCCTACCCCTACTGTCCCTTCTTCTGGGGGCCTGGCTTCAGGACCCTCTAAACAAAGGCAGGGGGAGATATCCTGTGAAGAAGCTCCAGTGTCTCCTCAAGCAGCATCAGCACCAGAAGCAGCAATAATTTTGCAGATAGTTAAGCTAACAATATTAGATATACAGATGATTACAGCAGCTGAAAAAGTTGATTTTGATATGTTGAGTACAGATGAGCAAGCTGCTCTTCCAGTAATTTTGACTGTTGGTGATTGTTGTATCAATCCCACAGTAAATATCTTTGATTTATTGGATTCCTTTAATATAGTTTACTATAATCTTCTTCCAGCAGTTTGCTCAGATCCATCTTTGGCTATTGTGCGTTACACTTCCCCAATAAGTCCTGAAGTTGTTAATCAACTAAAGGCTAGTTTTGCAGCTCCAGTGAGTTCAGAGGAATATGAGACTGAGAATGTTCTTGAATCAAGTTATCCTCCAGAGCAAAAAGCTTTTTCCCCTACCCTTGCTTTGGCTGAGTTCCCATTTCCTGACATGGATGAAATCTTGTCTGCTGAGCTAGAAGAAGACAATCGGATGGTCATTGAAGACATTATTTCTCCACCTGTAGTTGCAGCACCTCAAGCACTCCTCAAGCTGAGAAACAGATTTCAGAGGAAACCTTAAAGGAGATAGATGCAATGTATGACAATCCACAAGGATCCTCTGATGATGATTTTGATGAAGAAGAATCTGATGAATCTGATGATCCTAAGGATAAAAAGAATATTGTAAAGAAGAAAAAAGATGTTCCAAAGGCTGCTCCTAAGACAAATCCCACCCATAATACTCCATACTACATCTTGAACCACATTACTCCATACCAAGGGATGCCACAATAAACGTGGTTATCTAAAAATAAGCAAAAAGAAAGAAGAGAAGGAGGTACAGGTCTCCTCCTAGAAAGTTCAGGAAAGACCCTCCTCCTCCTACTCCTCCATCCGCAGGAGCCTCTGGTTATGTATCTCACAGGACAGCATCCATCACCAAAACTTATCATAGACACTCTAAGCCCAGTACTCAGAACAGCAGCCAGCAGTCTTCTCAAAGTCAACCTCCTCCAGCTACAGATAAGAGAAGTACTATAGTCTCTATTGATGATTCACAGAAGGACTCAAGTCCTAAAAGGCCAGAATCTCCTCCCATACCATTTGTAGATCCAGAGCAGGAGACAACAACAAAAATGGCCAGATTCCAAGAGCTAATAGGAATCTCTCGGATCAACAAAGGCAAAGATGAAGGAAAGGATCCCTCCCAATATTCAACTATGTCATCATACAGGAAAGAAGAACTAAAGAGGTATGCCAAAGCTAACAAATTCTTCAATGTTGATGATTATATGAGTTTGCATCCAGAAGCTATACTCCCAAGAGCCACATCCAGCAATATAATTGGTGCATCAGACATGACCATGACAAAAAAGACAAGCTGCTGATCTAAAAAGAGAGATTATGTTCAGACAGTCTTCAGATAAGCCTGAGAAAGAAAAGCCAAAGTAGAACAAGTGACTCTTTGTGTTTAATTCTTTTTTTTTTCTGAACTCTGTGTGTTTAATCATGAAACACTTATTTGTAAATATCTGCTGAATGTTTTTTTAACACTGTCAGATATATGTTTTTATGCTTTATGATCGTTTCTTTTATTTTGTATTAATGACCTCACCCAAATAGGGGGAGATTGTTTGATCCCTAGTTGTATTTGGGCTAGGTTCACTAAATTAGGTTGAGTCAGACCCACATTGTATAGCCAGGGTCAAGTCTTTGAGTCCTAGAGTTTAGGCTAGTCATTAGGTTCTACCTTCATAGACCAGCTAGCAGTGGACCTCAGAAGACTCGAGACTGAGCAGGATTCAGAGTTTGAAATGATCAGTTCAAAATTCTTCGAACCCAGCTCGACGATCGTCAATCTCAGATCGACAAACTCAGAATTATTTCTCTGAGTTGAGCTCGACAATATTCGGGCTCAGTTCGACGATCTATTCCTTCAGACAGATTCTCAGCTCAACAAATTTAGAGTGCAAAATTGGCAAGTTATTTCCAGAATGCAGTTCGTAGAGCTCAGGTTGACAAATAGGAATTTTTAGCTCGACGATCTTGGAACTCCAGTCGACAAATTATGTTCAGAGGTCGACGAAATCTATCCAGAGCCTAACTTAGAGTTTTTCCTGACTTCTGTCCCTTACTTTCTATATTATTTAGCAGTAATATTCCTGAGTAATTAATGCTCATATTCCCCTGAATATAGCCGTTATTGGCAGCATTAATTATGGTCTTCATCAGAGTAATTACTTGCTTATTTTATTAGGGACAGTTGGGGAAACTCATTTAAGATAGATATTCCAGTCGTTTCATTCTCCAGATCTTTCAGCATTTAATGCAGGAATTCAAATTTCAAAGGAGAATAATTGAATGCAGAATATAAAAGAGATTTTCTCTTTTTAGACGGCAAGACACCAAGCCAGACATTAGAAGAGAACATACAACACTCAGACATACATCACACAAGAATACAGAGAGATAATATTGAACATTCAGAACTCTCTTCCTGTGCAGAAAACATTCTGTTTTCTCCCTTTTTCATTCTGAAGACTGAAGAAGAACATCCATCACTATCAATAGTCTTCTTCAACCTTCTCCTCCAAGAACATTCAAGGACAACCTCTTTGAATCAGTTAGAAAGTTCCAGGATTCATTCAGATAAGGCAGAAGACCTACACCCTGAGCAAGGCTCCAACTTTTTGAACCATCTCAACATCTCAGAAGGAGTCTTGAAACCAACATATCCACTAGTCTTCTCTGTTGTATAGAGAAAAGAGAAGACATCATCACCTCTCTCACCTCCTGTATAAAGGGTTTATTAACTCTCTTCAAAAGTTTATTCTTAGTTTTTGGGCACCTGATCAAAAGCCTAAAGGGTTGTGAGATCTCCCTGTAAATATATCTTGTGGTGGCAATCACCTGATCAAAAACCTGATAGTGGATTCCTACCAGGGTGGTAGAAGAATGGATGTACCTAGTTGGGGAACCACTATAAAATTTCTTGTGTTGTCTGTGTGTGTTCATTTTCTTTCTGTTCTTGCTGTGATTGTGATAACTTAGTTTAGCCTATTTTATTTCTTTCTATTATTATTGGTATCACCTACTTTTACTCTGATATAAATCTGAAAAACAGCCAAAATTTTAATTACTCTATTCACCCTCCCTCTAAAGTAAATCAGATATAATCCCTTTCTTTCACATACACTTACCTCTACCCTCTTTTTTATTCTACCAAAAATGGGGAGAACATCGTGCATAATTGTCTTAATTCAGGGGGAGTGTATTAAAATCTTTTATAAAAAGCATCTATGTAGGAGGAGTATTCATAGGACGTTGATACTCTACTTATGCTCGATCGTGGTAATTATCTTAACAAGTGGTAACATGTTTTTTTCACAAGTGACAACATATATTAATCAACCGATGGTATCTCGCAAATACTTTTATTTTATTTCATAGAAAAACTCTACTTGCTAATACACTTTATCCCACCCTCTTTTGAAAATACCAAAAGAGGGAGATTGAAATTGAAGAAATAACTCATTTAGGAAGAGTACAAGCTAGGAAGAATCTATGTAGGATTAGGATCCATCTAGAGGGAGTACGCACTGAATGCTTATCAATTACTATAAACACAATCACCATTATTTATACATTATTTCTTCGTAGTGGATTTGTTATTATCAAAAGGGAGAGTTTGTTGGAATATGCATTCCACATCTCTTTGTTTGAGAATAACAAATCTCAGTATGTATTTGAATACATTTATTGTGTGTTTATAGTGTACAGGTTTACAGGTGTGAAGAACGTGATTTTCGATCACTGTGACCTACCACCAAGCATTTACTCTACCGTTGGAGCTAGCATTGAAGAATTAATGTTGAACGCGCAAAGAGTTTCCTCTGTGACCTACCGTCGGGCGTTAGTCTTACCACCAGGCCCTAGCCCTACTGCCGGGCGCTATTTATCTCGACGAATCATCGAATGGACTGCATTAAAGATCAACCACTACCGTCAGGCGCTAGCCTTACCACATTGCGATATCCAAAAGTAGCACGAATATTTTTAAGACATTTTTCCTAATTTACTGCAAGCAACCGTTGAGCTACCGCCGCATGGTAGCTTCTAGCACAGCTTTCTCTAGTTAAAACAGCCCGAAATTGAGTTTCAGGTAATGATTTTTCACAGGATTTGAAAGGGGAGTTTGCCTTAGCCGTCTAGAGGAAAGGAAGGGTCTTCCCAACTAATTTAGGAGGAGAGTTCTTCAGAGGAGATCAAAAGAAATTCATGTACAAGGATTGAAGGCTATCAACATGATGATCAAGAATCATTCTTCCTAATATTCATGCGGAGGATCCTCGCTACAAAAAAAACTCTCATCAAGCGCACAACTTCATAGATCTAAAGGACGTCAAAGAAGAAGACTATCAATCCATAAAGATTGAACCTTTGCAAGCAAATCGACAACAACATCAAGGGTTCTAGTTAGAAGGGAGTTTTCACTTATTCTTGTATTTTCTTTAACCATTTTGTATTCTGTGCGGAGAAATCGTCCGAGGTGGACATCAAATTCCTGGTAGGAGTTTGTGAGAAATTGGCCTTGGAGGCCGTCGGATTTCTAGGAGGAATCTTTGGGAAATCGTCCTGAGAGTATGTCTAGATCTGGGAGATCTAGTGGTCTCTAAGACCCTTCTAGGAAGGAAGGTGAGGAGCCGGCTCGTCGATCCTCTTGAGAAGAAGAGAGATAACCACCTGATCTTGGAAGGGTTTGTATTGTTAACCCCAAAATCAGCGATCCCTCCCAAGGTATCTAGCTCGCAAGTCGCAACCCACTCAGGGGTTCCCCCTGAGGGTCGCGATTTGCCTCAACCATCCTTTTTTGGGCCAGGCAGATAGAGACTCCTATCCGCTCAGGTCGCGCGGCTAGGGCGGTCTCCCCAGTCTAACTAGTGTAGGGTTGTCCCGTTGGAGACCTACACGAGTGGAGACTCAAACTCACCGTTCTACACGTCCATAAACTACCGCTCCTACACAGGCATCTAACGCACTCTTCCACGGAATCGTTTTGAGCACAAATACAAAACACAACAAGGGGAGAAACGACTTTAAAATAGCGATCAAAACAAGTCGAATGCTTCCCAAAATAACGCAAAGGTTGCCAACCCTTTTCAAGAGTGAAATCTATGGCTAGAGGCCAAGATCCGCTCAAGCAAAATGGATCTACCCGATCCGAAATGAGAGAAACTCAATAAGAAATTTCAAGTTCAGATTTTAGCAAGCGACGGCATTAACATTCCGTAAGAAACACCGGTTCCAATCTCCACCAAAACTATTAGAAGAAACACACAAGATGGAGGAGAAGAAAGAGGTTACCCAACCCAAATATGGGATGCACACAAGATAGATGTGGGAGAATTGATCTCTCCACGGTTCCACTGGCGTCTCACCGAATAGGGAAGCAGCCCTTCATCCTTGGAGTCACACCGAGGAAGAAGCTTACGCCAGAGAAGAGGCCACGCCTTGGCCGAACTCTTCAATGGAGGGAGCAAGGGGGCGGCGGCAAGGAGGGTTCTCCCTTGGTAGAAATCTGATTTTAGGGTTATAATCTTCTTGTCTTTCCAAAATAAAAGGCTCCTATATATAGGAGGCCCACACAACATCCAACCATCCAGATTTGAGATGAAATCTCATCATCCGGATGGTTATTAACACACCCTCAAATAGTCTATTAGCACACCAAAGCAAAAATATAAAATATTACATTGGCCAACATAAAAGAAAAGAAAGCTTGGAAAATAATGAAGAGGCTTCACGTGCGTCGTGGACGAAGATTGTAGCGGCGCCTTCCGGTAGCTAGTGCAGAGTCGTCAAAAGTCGCCTTCCGTTGACGAAAATATTTATGTTGTTGGAGCACTTCCGCAACCGGGTCATCATCAAGTGGAGGCGGAGGGGCCACTGCATCACTAACCACCCCGATCGCATAGCTTCCGCATGCCATACGGGATGGCGGGCTGCTCCCATAGCTCACCCTCGCAGGATGTGTGGTTAGGCCTACTAACTTCATAGCATTCTTCCTTGTAGGAGGCGATCTAAAGCAGCAGGGGGAGATCTGCGCGATCTATTCCTTCAGTCTGCTAGGTCACCCAGCCGGCATAAACCCTACAAACCAACTTAACCATCGCGGGCTCGGCGGACTCACACTCTTGCTCGCCGTCAGAGATGGATTCCATCTCCCCTATAGGGGCAGCCTACTGCCTCAGCTGCCCACCAGGGGCGGCCTGCCTGCCTCAGCCTCCCACTAGGGGCGGCCTGCTTCCTCAGGCCACCACCAGGGTCGACCTGCCTGCCTCAGCCGCCCACTAGGGGCGGCCTGCTCCTCAGGCCGCTCACCAGGGGCGGCCTGCTTCCTCAGGCCCCCACCAGGGGCGGCCTGCCTTCCTCAGCCACCCACCAGGGGCGGCCTGCTTCCTCAGGACACCACCATGGGTGGCTTGCCTGCCTCAGCCACCCACCAGGGGCAGCTTGCTCCTCATGCCGCCCACCAGGGGCGACCAGCTTCCTCAGACCGCCACTAGGGGTGACCTGCCTACCTCAGCCGCCCACCAGGTGAGGCCTGCTTCCTCAGGCCGCAACCAGGGGTGGCCTGCCTTCCTCAACCGCCCACCAGGGGCGGCTTACTCCTCAGGCCTCCCACCAGGGGCAACCTGCTTCCTCAGGCCACCACCAGGAGCGGCCTGCCTGCCTCAGCCGCCCACCAGGGGCGGCCTGCTTCCTCAGGCTGCCACCAGGGGCAGCCTGCCTTCCTTAGCCGCCCACTAGGGGCGGCCTGCTTCCTCAGGCCGCCCACTAGGGGCAGTCTGCATGCCTCTACCGCCCACCAGGGGCGGCCTGCTTCCTCACGCCACCACCAGGGGCGGCATACCTGCCTCAGCTTCCCACTAGGGGCGGCCTGCTCCTCAGGCCGCCCACGAGGGTGGCTTGCTTCCTCAGGTCGCCACTAGGGGCAGCTTGCCTGCCTCAGCCGCCCACCAGGGGCAGCCTGCTTCCTTAGGGTACCACCGGGGGCAGCCTGCCTGCCTCAGCCGCCCACCAAGGGTGGCCTTCTCCTCACGCCGCCCACCAAGGGCGGCCTTCTTCCTCAGGCCTCCCACCAGGGGCATCCTGCTTCCTCAGGCCGCCACCAGGGGCGGCCTGCCTTCCTCAGCCGCCCACCAGGGGCAGCCTACTTTCTCAGGCCGCCACTGCTCCTCAGGCCGCCCACCAGGGGCAACCTGCTTCCCTAGGCCGTCTCTAGGGGCGGCTTGTCTGCCTCAGCCTCCTAATGGGGGCGGCCTGCCTTCTCCCACTCCGCCCAGCCGGGCGGCCTGCTCGTTGAGTCCTCCCAAGCCTCCATGATGACGTTACTGGGACCCGCTCTAGAAGATCTTCCCCAGGACTATAAATAGCCCCCAATACCTCTCATTTTTGGGGAGAGAGCAAGAGGAAAACAACCAGGCCATCAAGACCTACGGACTCAGTTTTCCAGTCCTCCACAGCTTGATCATCAAGACCCGCATACTTAGTTTTCCAGTCCTCCATAGATTGATCATCAAGACCCGCAGACCCAGTTTTCCAGTCCTCCATAACTTACCATCAAGCCGGGCAGCCTGCTAGCAGCCTCTTTTCCTTAGCCTTTGGCAACTTCTTTCCTTAACCGCTAGCTTCCCCCTTTGTACCCTTTATTGCTTTTATATGTAAAGGTGCAATAACAAGCTGTAATTATGTTTCTTAACTAAAGGAAAAGCCCATCGCAAGTGGCATTCATGCCGCAGCGGGCGAAGTCTGTTTTTGCCGCTGTTAGCGGCCCCCTCTGCTCTTCTTCTCAACCCCTCTCCTCTCTCGGCATCAACCTGCAAGTCTAACCGTAAAATTAGCTGTCTGCTCGACAGTACCTGATCAACCTTCCCGGCTGCTCTCAGCAAACCTCTTCGTTATCCCTGCAACCCTCTTCTTCACCTAGCTTGTGAGACCGAACAACCCGTTAACTAGGCGGTGTTGTTTTCGTGCATCAACAGTTAACACACGGCCTTCAAATCTCGAACAAATAGTGAAATCAGCGGTTACTAATGACAGACCATCAACCAGCCGAGAACCTTGCTCTAAGTCCCAGTGAAGATCCTCTTTGGGAGGCCTTAGAGCAATCTCGCAGAGAAACTGTACAACAGTTTCACGCAATCAACCGTACTCTAGCAGCTATCACGCGGCAATTAATGGCACAATCTTCAGCAGCACCATCTCCTCCAATCAATCCAACACCAGCATCCGAGACTCCTCAAGTTTATCCACCGACCTATCCGCTGGTCTATCCTCGTCTTTACACTCCAACCTTTTCGTAAGGGCCTGCAGCCCCTTTGCGATCTCAAAGTGATGAGTTCATAGCTCGTCCGATAAGCTGCCCGAGGAAGGCCAGCTAGATTCCTAAACTTTTAGGGAAGTCATCCATACCCTTCAGCTCCTGCCTTTGCTCCTCCTCCAGCAGTTTTTTCCTCCTATCCTCCTGCTCCTTTTACAGCTACAACTTATGCTCCTTTTTTTCCTTATGCTTCAGGAGAGCAAGAAGAGCTGTCAGAGAATATTCGACATGAACCAACTCCAGTTAACTTCAGAGAGCCACAGTTGCCTATTTACACTAGAGAGACTGATCCAGTCAAATATCTTCAAGCCTTTGAATCAGCCATAGCTCTCAAGACTCTTTCAGACGCTACCAAGTGCAAGCTTCTTATAATAACCTTTGATGGACAAGTGAGGGATTGGTTCTATGGACTACATCCTTAGTCCATCTCTTCCTTTGCTGATTTGCGAAGAGAGTTTTTGCTCAGATTTTCTACCTCTACAAATAGAAAGGGCGGTCCAGAGGCCCTATTTGAGATCAAACAACGTGAAGATGAGACTTGGTCTCATTTTTTAGATCATTTTCAGAGAGAAATCCTTGACACGAGATCGTCGAGCAGGAGATGTATCGAGTGGCTCTAATTCATGGTTTGCGAGAAGGACCACTCAAGTTTGAGGTCAAAGTCCAAGCACCAAGGATTTATCAAGAGTTGACTGGTTTAGCCAACTCATACATTCGAGGCGAGAAGAGTAACCCCAGCTTCATATCCCGGCTTGTAGCTGAGAAAAATCCTCCTTACAAGCAGCCTCCGAGGTCTCCTTGGAAAGACTTTTCATCCCACTCAAGAAAAACAAAAAGATTCCAGCATCATCATCGACACCCCTTCTCGGGCCAGGATCGTGCCCAAGAACGATTGCTACCACTACTAGCCCCACCTCTGCAAATAGCTTCGGTTCATCAGCCGCAAGATGATGACTTACCAGACTCTGAACTTGATGAGGCCATGCTAGAAGTAAGCCAAGTCATGAAGAGTAGGGAAAATTCTAAAAGGCCCTATCAACTGGCAGATCAGAGATCAAAGGATTCAGATCCGTTCTATGAGTTTCACAAAGGAAACGAGCATTTAACTGAAAACTGCCGAGCGCTTCATCAACTAGTGCAAAAGATGCTGAGGCAGGGAAAGATGCATGATCTGTTCTCAAAGGATATTCACTCTGATCCATCTACTTCAAAGGGCAAGGAGGTAGAAGAAATTCCTTCGAGATCTAAAAGCATAAACAAAATTGGCAGCTGCAACTGTCCCAGAAATCCATGCATCGATGCTGACGAAGAAGGAGTACTGGAAAGGCTATTCTGAGCCAAAAGAGAACAACATCAAAGTTCTCAAAGCTTATTGCAATCATGGCTAGTTGTCTTTTGCTTTTCTCTTCAAACATTCTTTCTCTAAAACACTTCTAAGTGTTCATATATTCATTTCAATAATTTTTTACGTCAGAGATCCCATACTGACACTTTTCCCTTATTGGAGTGATTCCTCCTCAATTTTTTCTCTTTGCCAAAGAGTCACTAAACCACCGAGATATCGCCGAGTCTTGCTCAGGGCCCCCTCGAGATTGAACTCCGGCATAAGACTACAACGACCACATATAGCGGGGAGTTTTCGCATATGTGCAGTGGGGGCCGTTCAACTCTCGTGCGGAGGATGACAAAACTTCAGATCCTGGCCGGTATCTAACATAGAGTGCGAATCCAAGGAGGACCCATATGTTAGCTCTGCTGTGCTTCGCTAAGGGATATGTTACAGCTACGATGATCTTTGCTTGACAAGCAATGACGATCAAGTATAGCCTTGTTTCTTCGATCATCTCACAACTGTGACGGCTGAATACTTTTTGGAACTCTCAATTCGTGCCTTCGCGGGGCCCACAACTCCGTTGATCATTCCACAGACAAGAAATAGGCCACTTGACGTAACTAGTTTAATTGATCAACGATGCTTGTAACCTGAGGCATGAGAGCAGTGCATCTGTCGATCCTTCTCAGTATTATTTTTGCTTGTTTCTCTTGTGCCCTTTCTAATGGAAGCGTGGCCAGCCCGCTCTAAGTAGGACTATACACTGGATGATTTCTTCGTAAGGCAAGCGATGCATAAGGCCTACGGGGAACACCTGTGGCAGCATCCATTCTTTTTTGATCATCTCCGAGGTGTAGCCTCCTTTGTATTTTTGCATTCTTATAGGTTAACAGGTTAGGCCCAATCTATCAAAAGGATCCACAACATCTTTTTAGCTCACGATCATCTTATATGTGTTGCTTATATAAAGCTATATCAGATGATGATTTACGAAGTTCTCTACTATTCTTATTGGATATTTCTGGCACTAACTCATATCCAAATTTTGATTCACTTTATTGACAAGCCGTTCGGTTAAAATTCAGACATTGATTTCATCTGACTAATCTTGTTTTTATATGGGAGATATCATGCTTAACCATGCAAAGAGATTGATGCAATGGCTTGATCTTTATTTAATTCTGCTTACTCAGTCAATAACAGGATTTGATGGATATTCCTTCTGCAGTCTAATCATATCAACCTTATCACATTAATCCTTGGCATCGGATTTATCCATAAAACTCCTCAGGTACCTGGGTTAATTTCCTTTCATATCTGCTTGCTCACTCTTCTTTTGCAGAGATTAGCAGATATTAGCAAGTCTCCTTCAGGTACTTGCAGCTTAATTTCCTTTTATATCTGCTTCTTTTGTAGAGATTAACAGATATTAACAAGTCTCCTTCAGGTACTTGCAGCTTAATCTCCTTTCATATCTTCTTGCTCACTTTTCTTTTGCTGAGATTAACAGATATTAGCAAGACCCCTTCAGGTACTTACAGCTTAATCTCCTTTCATATCTGCTTGCACACTCTTCTTTTGTAGAGATTAGCAGATATTGGCAAGTCCCCTTCAGGTACTTGCAGCTTAATATCCTTTCATATCTGCTTTCTCATTCTTTTTTTGCAGGGATTAACAGATATTAGCAAGTCCTCTTCAGGTACTTACAAGTTATTATCCTTCTATATTTTTCTCTCATCTGTATTTTTGCAGAGCGCAATTGAATACATTTACCCTTCTTCCTCATTTACCAAAGCAACTCAGGTACACACAAGATATACCTCCTATTGCCTGCATTGACTTTCCCTCGCAGGGGAAAGATAGACATTGACAGATTTTTTCTGAGGAGAGACATCAGATTCTATCTCTCCCAGTCTATAGTTTTTCTTTACTTATTTCTGAGGGGAAGATCACGATTTTCGTGGGTCTCCTACTTTTTTGAGGTTCCCATCGGAACTTAAAAAAGTGCGGGGATTATGTTAACCCCAAAATCGGTGATCCCTCCTAAGGTATATAGCTCTCTAGTCACGGCCCACTCAGGGGTTCCTCCGGAGGGTCACGATCTGCCTCAACCCTCCTTTTTTGGGACAGGCAGAAAGAAACTCCTATCCGCTCAGGCCGCGCGGCTAGGGCGGTCTCCCCAGTATAACCGCCCCGGTCATATAACTACCGCGTGCCCTGCGGGACGGCGGGTTGCTCCCATATCTCACCCTCGCAGGCCGCGCGGTTAGGCCTGCTAACCGCATATCATTCTTCCTTGTAGGAGGTGATCTAAAACAACAGGGGGCGATCTGCGCGATCTATTCCTTCAGTCCGCCAGGTAGCCCAGCCGACGTCAACCCTACAGACCAACTCAACCGTCGCGGGCTCAGCAGACTCACTCTCCTGCTCGTCGTCAGATACAGATTCATTCTCACCTATAGGGGCGGCCTGCTGCCTCAGATACCCACTAGGAGCGGCCTGCCTGCCTCTACCGCCCACCAAGGGCAGCCTGCTTCCTGAGGCCGCTACCAGGGGCAGCCTGCCTGCCTCAGATGCTCACCAGGGGAGGCATGCTCCTCAGACCGCCCACCAGGGGTGGCCTGCTTCCTCAAGCCGCCACCAGGGGCGGCCTGCCTACCTCAGCTGCCCACCAGGGGCGGCCTGCTTACTCAGGCCACCACCAGGGGCGGCCTGCCTACCTCAGCCACCAACCATGGGCGGCCTGCTCCTCAGGCCGCCCACCAGGGGCGGCCTGCTTCCTCAGGCTGCCACCAGAGGCGGCCTACCTGCCTCAGCCACGCACCGGGGGCGGCCTGCTTCCTCAGGCCGCCACTAGGGGTGGCCTGTCTGCCTCAGCTACCAACCAGGGGTGGCCTGTCTGCCTCAGCTACCAACCAGGGGTGGCCTACTCCTCAGGCCGCCCACCAAGGGTGGCCTACTTCGTCAGGCCATAACCAAGGGCAACCTACCATCCTCAGCCGCCAACTAGGGGTGGCCTGCTTACTCTAGCTACCACAAGGGGCAGTCTGCCTGCCTCAGTCGCCCACCAGGGGAGACTTGCTCCTCAGGCCGCCCACTAAGGGCAGCCTGCTTCCTCAGGCCGCCACCAGGGGTAGCCTGCTTGCCTCAGCTGCCCATCAAGCGCAACCTGCTCCTCAGGCCGCCCATTAAGGGAGGCCTGCCTACCTTAGCCTCCCACCAGGGGAGGCTTGCCTGCCTTAGTCGCCCACCAGGGGCGGCCTGCCTGCCTTAGCCGCCCACCAGGGGTGGCCTGCCTCCTCAAGACACCACAAGGGGCGGCCTGCCTGCCTCAACCCCCCACTAGGGGTGGCCTGCTCCTTAGGCTACCCACCAGGGGCGGCCTGCTTCCTCAGGCCACCACTAGGGGCGGCCTGCCTTCCTCAGCCACCCACCAAGGGCGGCCTGCTCCTCAGGCCACCCACCAGGGGCGGCCTACTTCCTAAGGCCGCCACCAAGGGCAGCCTGCCTGCGTCAGCCGCCTAAAGGGGGCAGCCTGCCTTCTCCCAGTCTGCCTAGCCGGGCTTCCTACTCGCCGAGTCCTCCCAAGCCTCCATGATGACGTCACTGGGACTCGCTCTAGAAGATCTTCCCCGAGCCTATAAATAGCCCCTAATGCCTCTCATTTTTGGGGAAAGAGCAAGAGGAAAACTGCCAGGCCATCAAGACCTGCGGAATAAGTTTTCCAGTCCTCCACAGCTTGATCATCAAGACCTGCGGACTCAGTTTTCCAGTCCTCTACAGCTTGATCATCAAGACCTGTGGACCCAGTTTTCAAGTCCTCCCCAGCTTACCATCAAGCCAGGCAGTTTGCTAGCAGCCTCTTTTCCTTAGCCTCTGGCAACTTCTTTCCTTAATCGCCAGCTTCCCCCTTTGTACCCTTTATTTCTTTTATATGTAAAGGTGCAATAGCAAGTTGTAATTCTGTTTCTTAACTAAAGGAAAAGCCCGTCGCAAGAATGGCATCCAAGCCGCGGCTGGCGAAGTCTGTTGTTGCTGCTGTTAGCGGCCCCCTCTGCTCTTCTTCTCTACCCCTCTCCTCTCTCGACATTAACCTGCAAGGCTAATCGTCAAATTAGCTGTTTGCTCGATAGTACCTGATCAACCTTCCCAGATGCTATCAGTAAATCTCTTCGATATCCCCGCAACCCTCTTCTTCACCTAGCTTGTGAGACCGAACAACCCGTTAACTAGGTGGTGCCATTTTCGCGCATCAACAGGTATATAAACCAAAAGATTATATGATTCACCACCTCCAATCTCTGGTGTCACAAAGATCCAGTTTTTGTTACTATAAACCATTGTTTAATTTTGAATAAAATTATATTTTTTTTATTTCACCTTAAATTTATGGTTTAATATTGCTAGGGCATTAAGGGTTATGTGAGAAATCGAAAAGCAAATTTTTATAAGGAAAAGCGGCATTGTGACCTACCACTGTGCGGTAGTGTCCTAGTGCCCCGCGGCAGCTTCCAAAATAGGTTTCCCTTGCTGAAATTTTTTTAATTCTGAATTCACTTAAAAACCTTGTTAGGAATTGTGCCCTACAATGTTCCTTAGGATTTGAAGAGGCATCACCAATTATGCTAAGGGGTATAATTTATTTGATGTATACTTGAGTTCTTGCATGTAGGTTGTCCTTGATTGGACAGGTGAATAGGAAGTAGAAGCTGGAAGTCAGATAATTTGACTAAGGCATAACCGCTGAGACAGCTGAGAAGAATGTCTCAGCATAACTGCTGAAATAGCTGAGAAGCTCAACACAAAACGTTGAGAGAAGTGTTGGTCTCAGCTAAACTGCTGAGACAGAAGACAATCTCAGCTGTGAAGAAGAAGAAATCGCTGAGACAGTTGAGAAGAAATCGCTGAGACAGAAGAGTCTCAGCTATGAAGAAGGAACCGCTGAGACAAAGCCAGCAAAAATTTTCTAAGTCCAGAAAGTGGAGTTCGTCGAACTGAGTTCAGAGTTCGTCGAGCTCATCTCACAGATCGTCAAGCTTAAGTTAAAGGTTGAAGATTCAGAGTTCGTCGAGCCGAGCCCACCTTTCATTGAGCTCAAGTTAAGGTTTGAAGATTCAAAGTTCATCGAGCTGAGCCCGCCTTTCGTCGAGCTCAAGTTAAAGTTTGGAGATTCAGAGTTCGTCAAGCAGAGCTCATATTTCATCGAGCTAAATGTAAAGTTGGAGATTTTGAAATTCGTCGAGCTCAGCACAGAGTTCGTCGATCTCAGCTCGACGATCATTGAGCTCAGTCCAAGTTCTTCATATCGTTGCGGGAAAGCTACAGTAGCGCCATAAGCTACTGTTTGTCTTCTTTTGAGGGAGGTGGTGCTAACCATACTTGACTGGGCCCACATTCAAATTGTGTTGTTGATTCAAATCAACAGATATAAAAGGAAGAGAAGAAAAGAAGATTAGGGTTAATGAAAAATGAAAACGAAAGTAGAAAATGAAAAAGAGGCGGTTGGACTTCATTTTCTTCGACAAACTTGAAAGCAAAGTCCAGCAATGAAAGCCAGAAGATAAAGATAGTTGAAGCTTCTTCCAGTTCAGCAAAAGTGTTCCTTGAAGAACAAGTTGGCTGATTCAATCCATCAGCAAGAGGAGTTAGCTGTGTTAAGGGTTGTAAGCCTTCAATAGTAGTTAGCTGTCTTCAGTACAACAGAGAAATTGATAGTTGTAGAAGAAGACTAATTCCTTCTACAGCAAGTAGGTTGGACTGATATCTGCTCAGTCCGGCAAGTTAGACTCAGAGATTTATCTCTGAGTAAGTATTTCAATTTTACTGGTTACTTTCCTATAGGATTCAGTTTATCTGAATCTGAGTGTAGGGAACTTTGTGCCTGAGTGGTAGGTGATTAATTTGTCACTGAGGTAGGTGCCCTGCTGGGGTACTGAGGTAGGATCCAAGTGTGGATTTGAGCTGTAGGGATTAAGTGCCTGAGGTAGGAGAGTGTTGCTCTCTGAGGTAGGATCCAAGTGTGTATCTGAGGTAGGGTTGTCCTCCCAGCCTGAGTGTAGGGCCTAGTGCCTAAGGTAGGTGACTGGTGAGTCACTGAGTTGTAGGTGACAAGTGTATCACTGAGTTATAGGCCTTGGAGGAGGCTGAGTTGTAGGTACCTGGAAGGAAACTTAGGTAAGTACCTGGATAGGTACTGAGTTGTAGGAGTGTTGCATCACTCTGAGAGTAGGTCCTTGTGCCTGAAGTTGTAGGGCTGAAAATCCTGAGTTGTAGGCCTTAGAGATAAGGATAAGGTAGGTAGTTTGAAGACCACTGAGTTGTAGGAGCACTGCAGGGCTCTGAGGTAGGAATCTTTATGGTTCTGAGGTAGTGTTCTAAAGAGAACCTGAGTGTAAGGCTGAGAGCCTGAGGTGTAAGCTCTGAGGAGCATTTTGTTGGAGTTTGTGCATTGTCTAACACAAGTTATAAAGGTGGGAGGGAAAGTGGATGTACCCAATTGGGGAACCACTATAAATATTTGTGTGTTTGATGTGTTGCTTGTTTCTTTCTTGTATTACAGGTAATTAGGACAAACTCTAGATCACCAAATTTATAAACAGCATAAAGATCTAAGAAAGTTTAAAAGACCTATTCACCCCCCCCCCCCCTCTAGGTGACTAGCTAACCTTGAAGTAATAACTTTTAAGTAGTATCAGAGGGAGGTTGCTATAAAAGGATTTAACAATCTGAGTATACCTCCAAGGTTAGCTATAAGATATAAGTATGGGGTTAGGAATGAACTATAAGGAGCTAGGGGCCATGAAACTACCAACCTGTAGGAAGGAAGGATTTGGCCTCTGGAAGCAAAGGGTCGGACTATTCATGGAAGTATCTGACCCTAAGATCTATGTAATAGTAGTGGAAAGTCCTTTTGTCCCCACAAAAGCTTCCACCATAGATCCAACTATGAGAGTGCCTAAGGCATACACAAAGATGTATAGAGATGAGGTGATTCTGTCCACTATGGACAAAAGAGCATAGAATATTATAGCCAGTGCCATTGATGACTCAACCTTCCAAAATCTTGTACACTGCAAGACCCCCAAAATATGGGACACACTTGTGGTCTACATGGAAGGCTCTGAGGAAGTCAGAGATGATAGGAATTCCATGCTCAACCAAGAGTATGAGGCTTTCAGACAAAGCAAATCTGAAAAGGTGGCTGACTGCTTTGAAAGGTTCTTTAGGACAGACAATGAACTAAGAACCTATGGTAGAGTCTTCAGCAACTATGAGCTGAATGACAAGTTCCTTAGATCTCTCACTAGAGACTGGAATACGAAGATTTGTGCCATTAGTGAAATGGCTAAGTTGGCAGACACTCCTCCAACAACTTTGTTTGGAAAGATTCTATCCTATGAAATGCAGTTGGTTGCTAGACTAAAAGAGGAGAAGAGCAACCAATCCAAGTCCAAGGATAAGTTTGTGGTATTCAAGTCATAAGCATCAAGAAGGAGCAGAAGAAAGACTCCTTCAACACCAAGGAGCGAAGCTGAATCAAGCTTTGAAAAATCTGAGTCAAGCTTATCAGACAACCACATGTCTGATAAAGATCTAGCTGTCTTTTCCAGGCAATTTCAGAAGTTCATGAAGAAGAAGGACTGGAGGAGAAGGCCATCTTCATCCTCTTACCACGAGAAGTCATCCAAGGATGACAGGTATGCCCCTAAAACTAGTAAACAGATTTCTTCTAATGTCATCTGTTATTGTTGTAGTAAGGCTGGGCATGTCATTGCTGACTGCCCAGTCAAAAGGAAGGAAGAAGATGAGAAGATGAAGAAAAAGCATCACCATCACCACAAGGAAAAGAAGAAAGAAATGACCTTTGTGTCTAATAAGGAGAGAAGCTGGACAGATTCTTCCTGCTTAGAATCTAAAGATGAAGAGGAAGAAGCCTATATAGGGCCGATATCTATTGTTGCAGATCCAGAAGAAGAAGAGGAATATCCTGCTGCTAGGATAGGGATAAGAGCCCCTCTGTCACACTCTGACAGTGACAATGAGGAGGATGAAGAAGACTGTGGATGCCATGGGCTGATGGCAATAACTGAAGAGGAAAGAAGTCAGGCAGATTCAGAATCAATCATGGTACAACCCCTCTCCATTCTTTCATCTTCCTCTGAGTATGAAACCAGTCCAAATACTGATGCATCTTTATCATATGATGAAGATTGCTCAGATTCTGAGACTGATGTCAATCAATTGATTGACAAGTATGGACTACTCCTAGATGCTCTAAGGAAGAGCAGAAATCTTGCCAAAAGGCAAGCAAAGGAAATTGAAGTCCTGAAGCCTTATAAAACTCTCTATAACAATAAATCTATTGAGTTTTATAAGAAAAGTCATGAGGTGTCTGAACTCAAGAAAAGTCTTGAGTGTCAGACCAAGCTTCTAGAAGAGAAGAAAAACATATTAGATATCTGGAATAAAAGTTCACAGAGAAGTTGGGGATTTTGATTAACCCTTCTCAGTCACAGGGTCAGTTGCCTAAAGATGCAACTTGCCAAGTCCCTGAGAAGCTGGGTATTAATCACATTAATCATCATTTCAAATCTAAATTCCTTGATAAGAGGATAATGTTTCAAAAGGTGAATTTACCTTCTAAAACGGTTAAGTTTGCACCTCCCCTTAAGGATCAATCAAATGTGTGCTCTACCAGTGGGGTAAAGACACATGATCTTAGAAGGAGTGTTTTTGTACATTCTAGCCATAAAGCTCAGGATAATCTCTTTAGATTTGGATCCAAATATCCTATATCTAAAGAGATGAGAGAGACCACTAGATGGCAGGCTCCAAAAATACAATTGGTCCATCCAGGACCAGCTGTATTTAGCTCCTCAGCACCTTCATTCATGAAGAAGGAAGCAGCATCATGCAATGCTTCTCCAGGAAAATCTGGAGCTGCTCACATCTTTCATGGACAACAATTCTTTGCTGTCCTGAAGAGAAGATACAACATTTATAAATGTTGGTGCTATGGGAAGATGGGTCACTTTTCCATTGATTATTGGCACAACTTGAATGTGGCTAGTGGACAGAAAGGTGCTCAGTCCAGGCAGAGAGTTGGGCAAAAGTTTTTTAATCCTAACAAGAACCTAGGACCCAACTATTATTGGGAGTCTAAGGGTAAATGAATTCTATTTTGCAGGATAGTCCAAGTACCTGTCTAAATAAGACTTGGTACTTGGACAATGGATATTCCAGGCAAATGTCGGGGATAGGATGATTGCTCAAGGAACATGCTCCATATAAAGCAATAAACAAAGATTGAGGTTGTTAAGTGTGTAATTCTCAAAAGCTAGAGGCAGTAAGCCTCAAGGTAGGTCTCTCTCTCTCTCTTGTTAAGAGACTAGGTTTGCATATTCATGAATTAATTTAGATGTACTTAAGATAAAACTAATCAAGCACACCAGTTAGATAATTATGATTCAATTATTCTTCATAATTATCTACATTGTTAACTTATGTAACCTTTTCTCTCAAGCCCAAATAACATATAAATCAGTGAATTATAAGGTTGCCAATAAAATTGACTTACTAGCATGTTAGGTCTCCAGCATACTTAAAATTGATAAAATATCTGTATAATGGTGTGACAAATAGATTGAACATCCAGACAGTGAGGGAAGCTACAAATTAATCAGGCACTATGTGCCCTGTATCATAACAAAAATCATAGAGCAAGCCGTAAAGTCTAAAAATGTTTAATTGGCTAGTCAAATGAAAAAGGTAATTAAAATTTTCCATTACATATATAAAGGGGAAAAGAAAAGAAAAGCCACATCGCTCTCAAAAGCTTAACCCTAGCTGTCGAGACCGAAACCTTCTCAGTGTCTTACCGTACCGACTAAATGGCGCTGAAGATCTCTAAGGAACTTCAGGAGGGCTATGAAATTGTAAGGAATGGATTCAATCATGCCTCGCCAGAGATTAAGGAAGTGTTGAGGATGATTGAGACCACGGGTTTGGAGTACGTCCTTTCTGAACCCTCAACCATTCTTAGAGAAGAGGTAGTGGAATTCTTCTCCAACGTCAAGGTGTCATCCTCTCAAAACTCACTAAAATCTAAGATTGAGAACATCAAGATTAAGATAAATCCAAAGAGATTAGGCAAAGCCCTTCATATACCATTTTTCAACCCTAGCGAGGAAGAAGAATCCACCATCATGGATAGAGACAATGCTCTCAAGTGGTGTGAATACAATGAGGCCAAATTCGGATCTCTTAAGAGGAAATTCTTCAATCAGAGAGACAAACTGTTATCAGATATAGTAGGGAAAGCCCTCATTTGCAAACCATGATCACATGACACAATCTCAAGTCAATGTTTGATGTCATGACCAGGATAATCTTTAGTAATCAGACTTCTTAGTCATCAATCATCTACCAGAGAATAGTACAATGCTTACACACTCCAAACATGGGCAGAATTCTTTCCTTATACAAAGTGAATACCTACCCAGATACATTCAAGTGGGAGCAAGGAGTGAAGATTCACTACCTAAAATGAATGGAGATAAAAACTCTGGACAGATTCACTAGGGTCCTACCAATGAGCCAACCTTCAACAATAAAGAACTCCTCTAAGGACACAAGGAAGAAACCTGCTGAGGAGGAAAGAACTGCCAACTTTGAACCAGAACTTGGAACCTCCTCTCCAGCTAATGTTGGTCTGCAAGTTGACTTATCACTCAGTCAAACCTCTGCAAACTTCCAACTCCAAGTTAGTGATATGCATGTTGATAAAATCCATGCATGTCCTAAGTCAGGAAAAGTTTCAAAGAATGTTAATGAAGAAGTGATTGCTACAGAAGATGAGGCAAACCTGACTGATACTGATGATGTAGCTGCAGAAGAAGTTAGCTCTGTAACAAAAGATAATCATGAGCCTCCTGAGGCTTTAGATACTTATCTTGATGGGTCAAGCTCACAAAAGAATGCACAGTCTGAGGGGGAGCATGATCAGATGGATCTGACAGCCTTGGGTCAAGTGGTCAACAGAGTGGTTGAGTCTGCACCCACTACATGTGTTGGAGTTTAGGGGGAGTCTTCACAGGCCCCTACTAAGGAAAATTTCCCTTCTCTAGTAAGCCAACTAACCACCACTCAAATCTCAAATGAGTTGCCCCTAAATAATATCAAAGAACTCCTGGATGCCCAGGCCATAACCTTCAAGGAGTATGTTGACCAATCTATTGCCAAACTGAGAGATGAATTGTTAATCAAGGTCAGGGAAAACAAAGAAGAAATCTCTTACCTAAATCAACAGGTCACCACTTGGTTTGATAGGGCTGGAACTGCTGCCATCAAACTGACCACCATCATGAAATCCTTAGACACAAGCCAAAAACTCTCTGCAGCTGACATGGGATATGTCAAGAATTATGTGAGTACAACTGATGATGTGATCAAGGGTACAATAGATCATGTAAATCAGCATGTCACCAATGCTGCTTTCTACTCTATGAAGGAGGCACTACTTTTGAAAAATGAGCTGTTTGCTGACAATGAAAGAATATTCCAATCCATATCAAGCAAAAATGAAGCCAACACCACCCTACTGCGAAATACCATCAGTGAAGAAGGCAAAAAGGTGGAGAGCAGCAATGCTAAGACATCATCACTCATTGAAGAATAAGCCTTCAATGTAATTCAAGGCACCAGGGTGGCACTACACCTTCCCTTCCTGGATAGAAAGAGGCCAGATGACCTAGACTTCCCAGCACAAGCTAGAGTTTCACAGAATGCACAACTTGCTGCCAAAAGAAAGAGGGAAGGAACTCAAATGGCTGAAGAGTTCATGGCAAAGAGGAGAGCTGAGAACATAGATGATCCAGATTATGAATAGCTAAGTGATGCCTCTAAATCCATCATTATAAATGCTTGGGTAAGCCATGGACAAATTCTAAAGAATATTGATAGTGTATATCCTTCTGAGGAATGGATAAAGCATTTGGAAAGAAATTCTCTAAGGGAAAGAGTATTCAAAGAAAATCTAGTAAGGAAGAGCAATCCTAAGAAAAAGCCTTCCAGATATATTCCAAAACTTTTCCTTTACTTCAAGAGGCAGGAGACCAAAGCTGAAAACTTGAAGAAGACAGCTGTCACCAAGGATGCTGCTTCAAGCTCATCAAAGAAGAGCTGAGATGGGACTGCATGAATTAAGATGCTTTAAAACATGTAATAAATGTCTTGTAATGAATATAAAAAATGTAACAATGCCAAATCTTTATCAATAAAATTACTATGAGTTGGTCATGACTATATTAATGTGATAAATGTGTAATGCAACTCTCATTTATATATCTGTGAAAAATAATTTGGTAGATCTTAATCAAAATGTTTACCTTATAAATGATTAATAAAGTTGTTGCTACTAACCATACAGTTACACTGATAATGATTGATAATTCACTAGTACCATTGGTTATTAAACAATAGTGTTAAGCCATCTCATCTAGGGGGAGTTTTTCCTATACTGGGATGGCTAGTTGTCATGATAATGTTTCATCAGGTCTATCATGATATTTTTTGTGTTGATGCACCTTAGCATGGATGGGTATTCTGCCTTCTTTAAATATGTGAGATTGCTGAGAATTATGCCCTACAATGTTCCTTAGGATTTGAAGATGCATCACCAATCATGCTAGGGGATATAATGTATTTGATGTATGCTTGAGTTCTTGCATGCAAGTTGTCCTTGATTGGATAGGTGAACATGAAGAGGAAGAAAGAAGTCAGATAATTTGACTAAGGCATAACCGCTGAGAAACTGAGAAGAATGTCTCAGCCTAACCGTTGAGACAACTGAGAAGCTCAACACAAAACGTTGAGAGAAGTGTTGGTCTCAGCTAAATTGTTGAGACATAAGATAGTCTCAGCTGTGAAGAAGAAGAGACCACTGAGACAGTTGAGAAGAAACCGCTGAGACAGAAAAGTCTCAGCTGTGAAGAAGGAACCGATGAGACAAAGTCAGCAGAAATTTTCTAAGCCCAGAAAGTGGAGTTCGTCAAACTGAGTCCAGAGTTCGTCGAGCTCAGCTCACAGATCGTCGAGCTCAAGTTAAAGGTTAAAGATTCAGAGTTCATCGAGCTGATCCCACATTTCGTTGAGCTCAAGTTAAGGTTTGAAGATTCAAAGTTTGTCGAGCTAAGCCCGCCTTTCGTCGAGCTCAAGTTAAAGTTTGAAGATTCAGAGTTCGTCGAGCAGAGCTCACATTTTGTCAAGCTAAATGTAAAGTTAGAGATTCTGAAATTCATCGAGCTTAGCATAGAGTTCGACGATCTCATCTCGACGATCGTCGAGCTCAGTCCAAGTACTTCATGCCGTTGTGGGAAAGCTATAGTAGTGCTGGAAGCTACTGTTTGTCTTCTTCTGAGGGAGGTGGCGCTCACCATACTTGACTGGGCCCACATTCAAATTGTGTCATTGATTCAAATCAATAGATATAAAAGGAAGAGAAGAAAAGAAGATTGAGGTTAATGAAAAACGATAACGAAAGCAGAAAATGAAAAAGAGATGGTTGGACTTCATCTTCTTCGACAAGCTTGAAAGCAAAGTCCATCAGTGAAAGCCAGAAAGAAAAGATAGCTAAAGCTTTTTCCAATTCAGCAAGAGTGTTCCTTGAAGAACATGTTGGCTGATTCAATCTATCAACAAGAGGAGTTAGCTGTGTGAAGGGCTGTAAGCCTTCAATAGCAGTTAGTTGTCTTCAGTACAGTAGAGAAATTGATAGATGTAGAAGAAGGCTAATTCCTTCTACAGCAAGTGGGCTGGTCTAATATCTGCTCAGTCTAGCAAGTTAGACTCAGAAATTTATCTCTGAGTCAGTATTTCAATTTTACTGATTACTTTCCTATAGGATTCAGTTTACCTGAATCTGAGTGTAGTGCACTTTGTGCCTGAGTGGTAGGTGATTAATTTGCCACTGAGGTAGGTGCCCTGATGGGGTACTGAGGAAGGATCCAAGTGTGAATCTGAGCTGTAGGGATTAAGTGCCTGAGGTAGGAGAGTGTTGCTCTCTAAGGTAGGATCCAAGTATGGATCTGAGGTAGGGTTGTCCTCCCAGCCTGAGTATAGGGCCTAGTGCCTGAGGTAGGTGACTGGTGAGTCACTGAGCTGTAGGTGAGAAGTGTATCACTAAGTTGTAGGCCTTAGAGGAGGCTGAGCTGTAGGTTCTTGGAAGGGTACTAAGGTAGGTACCTGGATAGGTACTGAGTTGTAGGAGTGCTACATCACTCTGAGAGTAGGGCCTTGTGCCTGAAGTTATAGGGCTGAAAAGCCTGAGCTATAGGCCTTAGATATAAGATTGAGGTAGGTGGTTTAGGACCACTGAGTTGTAGGAGCACTGCACGGCTCTGAGGTAGGAACCTTTGTGGTTTTGAGGTAGGGTTCTGAAGAGAACCAGAGTGTAAGGCCGAGGGCTTGAGTTGTAAGCTCTGAGGAGCATTTTAGTGGAGTTTGTGCCTTGTCTAACATAAGTTAGAAATGTGGGAGGGAAAGTGGATATACCCAATTAGGGAAGCACTATAAATATTTGTGTGCTTGTTGTGATGCTTGTTTCTTTCTTATATTGCAGGTAATTAGGACAAGCTCTAGATCACCAAATTTATAAACAATATAAAGATCTAAGAAAGTTTAAAAGACCTATTCACCCCCCCCCCCCTCTAGGTGACTAGCTAACCTTAAAGTAATAACTTTCAAATCTTATTCACCCCCTCTAAGGTTTACCACTAGACGATGAGTGTGATACAGGTTTCGTCCTTAGCACCAACTCAATAGTGAATTTGATCTCTCACTGAGGTGGAATTCCATGATGATCTTTAGGAAATAAATCTGCAAACTCTGACACAATAGGATCGTCACTCAAATTGGACTTTGGCTCTACAACCTTAAATAGCGTGAAGAATAACTCCGCGCTATTCCAAACCGCCTTGACCACATGGAGAGCAGACATCAATATCTTGCTTGAACCTTGCATACCAACAAATTTAGTCTCGCTTTTGGTGTTCTATCCTAGTGTGACTTCCATTAAGTTATAATCAATATAGGCGCGCTACTCCGAGAGCTAGTCCATGCCAAAGACCACATCAAACTCAGATATCGACAGTATAGATGCTTTCAATACAAAGTCATGACTTCCTATCCGCACCTTTACACTACTCATGCCATCCATACTAATCCCTTACCCATGAAGTAGCATTATAAACAAAGGCACTTCACTACATTCTCATAGCTAGAAAGGGTAAATAAAGAGTTCTTGTTGAACATGTAAGTATTAGGACGTAGCCTATTAATCATTACTGAACACACATACACATGAACAAGATATAACATACCAAAATGCTACAACAACTGTCCACTATTTCATTCCTGAACCGACATTGCCAAGATTATGGGCTCACGACTGAATGTACTGGGATATAGTTGCATTCACTGGCTTCCCTTTCTTCGCATATGACGTACCCTCCATTTTTGTCGTCTTTTGAGCACTACTATGATAATCTTGGGCAAGGTGTCCTAACTTACCATAAGTGTTGAAACCAAAACTTAGCCTTAAGAAGATTTCGGACCCAAGGGGTGTAATCTACACCTACTTCTCCCGAACCTACACACCTGGTTTGGCACTAGAAACTAAGGACCCCGCACTACAGCACATAGGTCCCACCATACACCCAGAAGATCTGAGATCGCTTCTCCTCCCAAGCCTAAAGCTGAGTTGGGCACCTCGAGGGCACTCAAAGCCAACCAAGAACAATCTAAGGAGGAAGAAAATCTGAGAACTGGATCCCCCTCAAAGGTGCCATTAAGGGTTTATTTATAGTTTTCCAAGCCTTGTTTGCACATAGCGGAATCCCGCCTTTTGGTTATACTATATGTAGCCCAAAGTTGGTAAGCTAATAGTAGAACTCCGTCATTTGGAGGGGCTATTGGCAGGGCAACTGGGACATTTCGGTAAATTCATTGATGGGCGAGTTACTCTTGTAGCTACCACTCGCCTGGGCGGCGAGTGCCCGAAAGAGGCTAGCATACACTGCCTCGACCAAGATTAAGGGTGAGTGCAGGACTTTTTACCCCTCTCGCCTCTCACCTAACTTGTCTATGGGGCGAGTGTAAGCCTATGTTTCCCACTCGCCCCCATACCACTGACGACTTGATCCTCTGCGAGCTAAGAAATTCTATTCCACTCGCCCATCCGACTGGCCTAGGCCTAAAGCTATTTTATTTGATTAGGTCTTTTCCTGATGGTCCCACTCAAAGAACACGAGATTGTACATAATCCCCGCTCTTTGCGATATTGTCCCAAGATCGGAAAGAAACTTTCAATCGTAGGTGTTCAGCGAGTTGTGGCTAATCCTAAGGGAATCTTATGGTGGGATCCATAATATGATATATATACATGCCAACCTAGGAGTAGAGAACACCATTATATTCCCCACTCCTCTTACCGATCTTTGTCACATCATGCCTCTCTCTAAGGAGTACCAAGATTGCCTCACTAGAGTGAGGGAGATTCACTCGCCTAATATTAATGAACTCATGCCCTAGCTCACTCACCGGTCCCCAAGCAAGCTGTTGAAGCGTAAGTCAGCAAAAAAGGCTAAGATTGACTTGGCGGCTAGCGAGCCCCTCTCAACATTCCGTCTTTAATGTCGGGCCTCAGGATCAAACACCCCTCCTCAGCATAGGTCATAAAAATCTTGTTCACTCCTGCTATGTTGAACAAAAGGCTTCTATGTGATCATCTTGAGTATTCCTACAGGATGACCATTCTAAAGAAAAGGGGATCGAAGATATTCAAGCCGACCAGTATGCTTCATCATGTGGTGATGCGAGTCTCCCATTGATCCAGATAACCCCTCACTCATGGGCATATTTCCTCAGACCACCATCGATTGTCCCTCGAGAATTCTAGGTAACCTATCGATCTCTTTTGTTTTATTTTTCCGCCAAACTCATCAGTATTGCTTCATCGCAGTTCCTCCCTTTGGATCTACCAACCTGGGCTCTCTGTTATTGAGGTCGCTGGCTCGTGAGTACATATGTTACCCCACCTTTAATTCTTCCCCCGCGATGAAAGACACCATAGACATCCCAATCCCCTCTTCCATTCTGATCCCTAAACCAGGCTCCTTCCGCCTGGGCCGTGGAAAGGTACTTACTATCCCTCTCGGTCGATCCTTTCAAGGACAACCAAGTTTGTCTTGCCAACTCCTCCACTAGTGGGCCTCTACTCCACACGGTTAGTCGAAGCACTTGCCCCCTTTCTATGTTCTAAGTTGGCCTTTTAAAATTTCAATTATCCCTGGTCTCCGTGGGAGCTTAGAGGCCGAAGAATCTTCCGAGCATGAGTTCTTCTCGCCACCCCCTTCCCCCAACACGATTGAAGACTTCCTATACAACCCAAGCAACTCCGCCGAAATGAAGAGGCGGATGGAAAAGGTCCTCAAGAAGTACGGGCTTATGCTGCGAAAGCTCCAGGAGGAGAGGGTTGTCGGCGAGCAGAGACTACGTGATCTTGAATAGGGCTATGCGAGGCTGGCTGACAAGGTGAGGTGAGGATCGAGAGGCGAGATGACTTTCCCCGGACCGCTCATCGACTATATTAAAGAAAACATGCGTCTCGTGCATCGGGACCTCGAGACGGCCCGCGAGTTTAACAATTCTTGCCAACCGTTGGGGACAGGTAGCCGTGTACAAAAGGACCGGGCCCAGTGGGCCGGCCCGAGCCCGGCCCGTGCCAGGCCCGGCCCGGTAAAAGACCGGCCCGGGTCGAGGCCGGGCCCAGGGCCCACACAGGTCCCAGGATTAGAGCAATTTCCCGGCCCGGTACCCGGGCCGGGCCGGGCCAGGCAATGCCCGATTTTTAGGAGCCCGGGCCCGGGCAAAGCCCGACCGAAAAATATTAAGAGTCGTTAATTAACGGCTCTTAAAAGAGCCGTTAATTAAACAGCTCTTTTAAGAGTTGTTAATTAACGGCTCTTAAAAGAGCCGTTAATTAAACGACTCTTTTAAGAGCCGTTGCTAACGACTCTTAATAGAGCTTTTATAAGAGCCGTTAGCAGCTAACGGCTCTATTAAGAGACGTTAGCAGCGCAGCGGCCAGCTGCCCCGCTGGCCGCTGCTGTACAGCAGTACAGCAAGTTATTGTACTGCTGTACAGAGCCTAGGGCCTAGGCCCTAGGCTCATTATTAAATTAAATAATAATAATAATAATAAAATTTATAAAATCCCCCCCACCTGCCCCCCCCCCCCCCCCCCCTCCTCTCTTTCACTCTCTCTCACTCAATCTCACTCTTTCTCACTCAATCTCACTCTCTCTTTCATTCCCTAATCCCTAACCCGAGCACCCCTCACTTTTTCCCACTCTCTCTCTCTCCCACTCTCTCTCTATTTCTCTCCCATTTCCTCAACGACAGTATGGCGTCGTCCTCCTCAACGCCTGGGTCGTCTACTCAGAGTACGCCTGTAGTGGTGGAGCACAATTGTAAGACGATAGTTTGGGAGCACTTCGATAAGGTTCAAGTTGGCGCCGAATTTAAGGCGCGATGCAAATTATGCTTGAAGTTGCTGACCCTTACCGACAACTCGACACTAGCAAGATACCTTAAATCTTGCGTGTCGAAACAAGCTCCCGAGTCCAGTCAGGCCCAAATTTTAGGAGCGGGACAAATTTGGACATATGATCAACTTCGCCAATGGGACCTGCAGATGAAACATGTCATCAAACGTGGGTTGTCATTCAGCTGTTACGACAATGAGGATGCGACAGAGTACATACATGGATGCCTTCAGCCCAAATATTAACATGTAAGTAGAGTTTCTCTTAGGCGCGACGCCATTAAAGCTTATTTAGAATCAAAACATTTGTTAATAAATTTTTTGAAAATTTCGAGGGTCGTATAAGTTGACGTTTGGAGCAGTAGGATTATTGTACATATGTATCACGTGTTATTGGATTGATCCCGTCTCATGGGAGTTAAATAAGCGCGTAATTTGTTTTGAAGGTTTCGAATATCTGCACACTGATAAAGCTATATATAATGTAATTATGAAATGTGTGCGTGAATTTAAATTAAAAGATAAAATAATGAGTATTTCTTTTGATAACGTTTCTAACAATAACGTAGCTATTGATTGATTAAAGCGCGATTTAAAATCAATACTAAACGGTGAGTTTTTTCACACTCGCTGCGTTTGTCAAGTTTTAAATTTAGTAGTACAAGATAGCTTAGCCACTATGAAACCGTATCTTGAAAAAAATCGTTTTATGCTTAAAGTCATTTATAGTTCTAGACAACGATCGCAGGATTTTAAAAAAATTGTAAATTTACAGGATAAAAAATATTTGAAATCACAATTTTATATGTCTATTAGATGGAACTCAACATATAAAATACTAAAAAGAACGTTTCAACAAAAATCACTCCTTATGAAATATTATAATATGGTAAATAGTCATGATTTAACCGATGTCGATTGGGACGTATTAGGACATTATATGGATTTATTAAAATATTTTTATAGGGCGACGGTTTTTTTATCTGACGTGTGCTATCTCACTAGCTCACTAGTTATTGAAAATTTTGTAAACATGACACAAAAAATTAATTATTATAAACAACATGATGGATGGCTTCCATTAATTGAAATAATGGAAGATTTTTTTTTTAAAATTGTTGCGGACTAACCCGATGCCCCGGTCGGACCGGATAATCCTGGACCGCCTTAGCTCGCGGTGCGGTCGAGCGCGCACACAGTCAGTTGGAAAAGGGGGAGTGAACATAGGGAGTTTTAACGTGGAAAACCCTTCAACCGGGTGAAAAACCACGTGACCGGGTCTCTACCGGTCAAAATCCACTAGATTGCTTAAGGTTACAATTTGATGGGGGAATCGGGGCGACAGGCCGCTCCCGTTACAATCTTGAAGAGGGAGAGAGTGTATGCAGCCGTTGGTGGGCAACAGACTGCTTCACTAACGGGACTGGGACGGTGGAATGCGCGGGACGCTTTGGGCGCGTGCGCTCAGAGGCGGTGTGTATTCCAGGGTTGCCGCTGCTCCCTTGCTCGTCTTTCTCTGTTCTTGGGGTGCTTCCTTTGCGATTGAGCGCTGGTGGGGTGCTAATAGTCGATGACGGGGGCGACGGCCTAGGACAAGTGTTGATAGCTGCTGGTGGGTGCTGATAGCCACTGGGGGCCGCTGGAGGTCACGGGCGGCGGCCGGTGGTTGTCGGCGAGAGGCGGCCGCTGGTTGTTGGCGACGAGGGGTGGCCGCCGGCGGAGAAGAACGGGAGAGCCCCCACCTGAGGAAGAAGAAGGGGGGGAAGCGTAGGAGAAGAAGATATCAAATGAGGAGCCCCTGGGGTCCTTTTATAGGCTCCAGGGGGAAGTTACGGCGGGCCCCACCACTAACCTAGTGGGTTAGTGGGTGGTTTTGCCCCGATCGGACGGCCGGCAGTGCCTCCCCCTCGATCGGACGGTGGGGAGGTCATCCCGAAGCGGGGCCGCCCGGACGACGCCGACGGCGAGGAGGCGGCCGGACACGGCGGTGGCCGGCCATGGCTGAGGCCGGTCATGGCCGTGGCCGGCCATGGCCGCGGCCGGCCATGGCCGAGGCCATGACCGGGGCCATGGCCGAGGCCGGCCATGGCCGGGGCCATGGCCGAGGCCGGCCATGGCCGGGCCATGGCCGTGGCCGAGGCCGGCCATGGCCGAGGCCGGACATGGCTGGGGCCATGGCCGAGGCCGGCCAAGGCCTCCGCCGGCCATGGCCGCGGCCGGCCATGGCCGAGGCCGGCCATGGCCGGAGGGGAACCGCCGGCGGCGGTTCCTTCCCCTAAAGGTGGGGAGAAAGGGGGCCCACTCCCATGATCTCCATGAGAGATCATGGGGGTTAGGGGGGCCCACCCATGATCTCCATTGATGGGGGTCATGGGGGTCTCCTTTTATTTATAAATTAAGGTGGAGCCCATCAATTGCCCCCCAAATCTCTTTCAGTCGGGAGGGAAGCGAGTACGGGGAGAGATTTCTAACTCTGGTCGCGGTGGTGGTCGCCGGCGTGGAATCCGGGATGGCGGCGATGGCGTGCGGTTCTAAGGTATGCTGGTGCGTGCTAGTTTGGAAAGTGGACGTCAGGCGAGCATGCGCGGAGGCCGGCAAGGTGCAAGAATTGGTCGTGCGGCCCGCGCGCGTGCGCCCGGCACCCGTGCGGCCTGCGCGCGCGCGGGCTGCTCTCACGCGCGTGCGCAGGCCCTCGCGCGCTGGCCGCGTGCGCAGGCCGGTCCTGGCGAGGCTATGCGTGCGCGCAGGTTATGCGCGCGCGCCGGCGGTGCTTGGAGGTCGTGTGTACGTCCAGGCCGGGCATACGTGCATGCCGTGCGCGGTCATGGAGGAGGTTGTGTGTGTGAATAGTTACGTAATTTTACCACTTTTGGACTGACTAGCTTTTTGTGGTGCGCAGGTACCGAAGCGCTCTGCTGGACCAATGCGTCTACGCTCCTCATTGACTGAAGATGGTGTGGCTATTTGGAGAACGAAGTTCGGACTTTCTCCTGACCTGGAGGTGAGGATTCCGCGTCCCGAGGAGCGGGTTCAGAATCCTCCCCGTGGTTGGCTGACTGTTTGCGAAGTGTTGCTCCGATCTGGTTTCCGTCTTCCTCCCTGCGACGAGGTGGTGGAGATTCTGAAGTTTTGCGGAGTTCCTATTTCCCAGTTTGCTCCAACCGGGGTTACTCGTATCATGGATTTGATTGCTTTTCTTCGTGAGCACGGGGGCTCTCTTTCTCTAGACCAGTTCCGGGATTGGTGCGACGTGCGCTTTGACGGTGGTGAGCGGATCGAGGTGCGCAGCAACAAGGTTTGGCTGGAGTTTGAGTCCCGCAAAGATCGCCGTCATGGTAACACTTTGTTTGGATATGTGAAGAACTCCTGGGGTCTTCCTGAAGTGTGGAATGCGCTTCCCGATCGTTGTCGCCGTGTGAAAGGGAGGGAGCGAGACTTCTCTCCTGTGCTGGGGTTTTCCGAGCCTCGTGAGTTGGCTAATCGTCTCTTCAATATATATGCGTTTGTCGAAGAGAAGCGATTGTTGGGATGTGGTATTTCTGTTGGCACAGGACGGGTGGTGTCGTCTTCTCAGGGAGGGGGCCGCAAGAGAAAAGCGGTTATGGCCCCCGTTAGTGATGTTGACGTTGTGGTGGTAGCTTCTGATGATTCAGTCCCAGAGACGCAATTACCTATTTCCCCGGTTCCACGGGCGCTTGCTAGCGCAGCGGTTCCCCGGATGTCTTCTTCTTTGAAGGCGATGAGTGACGCGGTAAGTTGGTGCCTTACTGTTTCTTCGCTCTTCTTTTATTTTTTGTTTGAAGGCGGTTAATCGCGTGTTTTCCTTTTGCAGATCGAGACTCAGGCACAGATAGCGGTCACCTGGAACGATCATTACGTGAGCCTGAAGGATGGATATTTCGCTTTGCAGGAGAAGCTTCGACTGTCGATGGGCTCACTCTCTTCTCTCAAGGAAGAACATGATCGGGACATCGCGCAGTCTCATCGAGTTGGGTCAGAGCTGAAGTCCGAGCTAGAAGACGTGCGTGCTTTCTTGGATGTGGAGAAAGTCGTGGTGGAGAGGACTGCCCAGATGTTGAAGTATGCGAGGGAGGAGACGTCTGGCTTGGAGACTCAGTTGCGTGCGGCGCGAGATGAGGTTTCGGGCCTCGAGACCCAGCTTTGTGCGGCAAGGGCGCAGGTAGAGGCGTTATCTTCGGATGACCATACATCAGAACTGAAGGCCGCAGGTCTTGCGGAGTACCTGGAATCCTTGGACTATATGCGGGATCGTAGCCTGATCGCGGAGGAGGTTCGTGATGACATTTGGTCCAAGGAAGTAGAGCCTCAGATGGATGACATACGCCAGTTAGCGCTTCGTCGTGGTGTTTCGAAGGCCTTTCGCTTCATTGGGAAGCATCTTGGGTGTGATACCTCCAGTTTCAGCTTTGCGGATGTTTCAGATGATGAGCGTTCTAGCTCGGATGCTGATGATGAGTAGCTGTAGTGCTTATCTGCTGTTGTATGTCTCGTCATTTATTTGTAGTCATTTGCTTCTGTTATAGCTTTTGAGATTATCGTTGCTAGGGCTCCAATTCATTGTTTTCTATGGTAGCCTTACTTGTATGTCGTTGTCATGTGTTTTGCACAGATGCATTTTGACACGAGATGGTTGTTGGTGGGAGTTGATCTTTGTCATGGTGTATTAGTATGGGAGTGACCCATGGCTTAGTGCGTGGGTCTGGCTCGCGGCCTAGTTTATATGAGGGCTTCTTTGTGAGGGGCGTAAGTCCTCGCGGTGTTGTGGGGAACTGGTCCACGGCTTTTCGCGCGAGACAGGCTCGCGGCTTCTTCGTGAGGGGGGCAGGCCCCCACGGTGTTGCGTGGAACAGGTCCACGGATTTTCGCGCGAGGCAGGCTCGCGGCTTCTTCGTGAGAGGGGCAGGCCCCCACGGTGTTGCGTGGAACAGGTCCACGGCTTTTCGCGTGAGACAGGCTCGCGGCTTCTTCGTGAGGGGGGCAGGCCCCCACAGTGTTGCGTGGAACAGGTCCACGGCTTTTCGCGCGAGACAGGCTCGCGGCTTCTTCGTGAGGGGGCAGGCCCCCACGGTGTTGCGTGGAACAGGTCCACGGCTTTTCGTGCGAGACAGGCTCGCGGCTTCTTCGTGAGGGGGGCAGGCCCCCACGGTGTTGCGTGGAACAGGTCCACGGCTTTTCGCGCGAGACAGGCTCGCGGTTTCTTTGTGAGGGGGGTAGGCCCCCACGGTGTTGCGTGGAACAGGTCCACGGCTTTTCGCGCGAGACAGGCTCGCGGCTTCTTCGTGAGGGGGGCAGGCTCCCACGGCGTTGCGTGGAACTAGTCCACGGCTTTTCGCGCGAGACAGGCTCGTGGCTTCTTCGTGAGGGGGGCAGGCCCCCACGGTGTTGCGTGGAACAGGTCCACGGCTTTTCGCGCGAGGCAGGCTCGCGGCTTCTTCGTGAGGGGGGCAGGCCCCCACGGTGTTGTGTGGAACAGGTCCACGGCTTTTCGCGCGAGACAGGCTCGCGGCTTCTTCGTGAGGGGGGCAGGCCCCCACGGTGTTGCGTGGAACAGGTCCACGGCTTTTCGCGCGAGACAGGCTCGCGGCTTCTTCGTGAGGGGGGCAGACCCCCACGGTGTTGCGTGGAACAGGTCCACGGCTTTTCGCGCGAGACAGGCTCGCGATTTCTTCGTGAGGGGGGCAGGCCCCCACGGTGTTGCGTGGAACAGGTCCACGGCTTTTCGCGCGAGACAGGCTCGCGGCTTCTTCGTGAGGGGGGCAGGCCCCCACGGTGTTGCGTGGAACAGGTCCACGGCTTTTCGCGCGAGACAGGCTCGCGGCTTCTTCGTGAGGGGGCAGGCCCCCACGGTGTTGCGTGGAACAGGTCCACGGCTTTTCGCGCGAGACAGGCTCACGGCTTCTTCGTGAGGGGGCAGGCCCCCATGGTGTTGCGTGGAACGGGTCCACGGCTTTTCGCGCGAGATAGGCTCGCGGCTTCTTCGTGAGGGGGGCAGGCCCCCACGGTGTTGCATGGAACAGGTCCACGGCTTTTCGCGCGAGACAGGCTCGCGGCTTCTTCGTGAGGGGGGCAGGCCCCCACGGTGTTGCGTGGAACAGGTCCATGGCTTTTCGCGCGAGACAGGCTCGCGGCTTCTTCGTGAGGGGGGTAGGCCCCCACGGTGTTGCGTGGAATAGGTCCACGGCTTTTCGCGTGAGACAGGCTCGCGGTTTCTTCGTGAGGGGGGCAGGCCCCCACGGTGTTGCGTGGAACAGGTCCACGGCTTTTCGCGCAAGACAGGCTCGCGGCTTCTTCGTGAGGGGGGCAGGCCCCCACGGTGTTGCTCTGATTAGCGCCATATGTTTTCATTTGATCGTATGATCTCCGTGCGGGCGAGTCATTTTCCCGATTCTTATACTGTTAAGATGAGTAAAGAGAATAATATAAAATGAATGAAGTAATTTGAGAACGGTGGTAATATGCCCGGGGTTGGGCCCATGGTTTAAATAGTTTAAAGCGAGATGATGGTTCTTACTAGCTCAGACGGGCGGATTTCTATAATTTTTAATAAACACAATAATCAAATGAAGGAAATGACTTAAGGATGGATGTGGCTTGAGCAGGATTGGAAGACATCCCAGAGTGACTGCTGGAGTATTGCTGTGTAGTCGGAATCGGCTTGGACGACGACGAACTGTACGTCGTAGGATGTCTGTCGGTGCGCATCTTTGAGAGTGACTGGGAGAGTGATGGTGCCGATGATTGGTACCGGGTGATCCCCGAGAACACGAGCGCTTGCAGATGTTAGTTTGAGATTTCCGGCGGTGAGCTTGAGCTGAAGCAGAGTTGATAAAAATAGTATATTGGTGGTGACTTCCTTGTCCACTAGAACTTGATTCAGTTTGGTGGGTGGTTCGCCAATCTTGACCGTCGTGCATCTTCTATTCTGGTTGTCAGGTGGTCTTCTTCTTGATAGGAATTGATCAACTGCTCCTGAGCTGGCCAGTCGTTGGATTTCTTCTTTTAATCCATTGCATTCGTTCGTGTTGTGGCTGTGACTTCGGTGATATTCACAGTATCTTGCCTGGTCTGCCTTGGGGTTTGGCCGCGGCGCTCTTGGTCGTTGGAATGATGGATTATTCTGAATTGCATACATCACATTAGTGCAGGTAGTATTCAGAGGGATGTATTCCTGGAGTGAATGTTGCCCCCCAATCCTCGGAGGGCTGTGCTGACTACCATCGAGGCGACTCCGATTCTGGCGTCGTTCTTTTCGCATTGCATGGGTTGGTTCACCTTCTTTCTTCCTCTTCTGTCTTCTGCTTAGTCTCAGATTTTCTGGTGAGGGCTTTTCGATCGTCATGAACCTTTTGATGAAGAGGGCGGCGAGTTCGATGTAGCTGTCAGTATCTTCTCTTTGTAGGGATTGAAGCCAAGTTCGAGCTTCTCCTTTTAGTATTGTTGAAAATACTCGGATCATGAGTTGATCTGAGGCATTGCGAGCGTGCATGATGGCTTCAAAATACTCCAGGTGGGCGAGTGGGTTGCCTGTCCCACTGAAACTACGGATTTCTGCGCCCGTGGCTGTGCAGGAGCTAGGTGAGTTATTGTTAGGTAGGTATTCATCTGGTTCCTGCTTTGTGGCAGAAGTGCCAGGAGCCATTGTGTTTCCAGTGCTCTCTTTATGATGAGGACGTGTGAGGTAGTGGCCATACATCTCCTGGAGTGATGTTGCAGGTACGGGGGAGCTATTTGTGCTTGAGAATTCCTTTTCTATGTCGTATTCTCTGTGTAGGCCAGGCCTGGTGGGGGCAGGGAGTTCTTCTGACGGTAGTAAGACAACTTGTTCAACTGGCCGAGGCGTCTCTAGGTGGTGGAATGTCGGCTTATTCTGTGCTGCATGGGTTGCATCAATGTGGATGGTGCTGGTAGGGGAGTATCCTTGAGGTAGATGCTGCCCCCCAGTCCCTGAAGGGTCTTGCCTTCGCGGGGCAGGCTGACGCCACGCTTCTTATCCCGTATTAGTTTGCTCTTTTCTTTGCTGGGATTCTGGCGTCGGGTTCAACAGTGAGAGGATGACTGGTGCCCCCAAGTTTCGGAGTAAGGTGAGCATTTCGGTTTGTAGTTCTTCCATCTGGCGGATACGTCCTTCCAAGGCAGGCGCGGGAGCTAGGGCTGCTTCCGTGGTTAGCGGTACGTCTACCGGAGAGTGAGATCGTGCAGGCTCAGTGTGTCCGCCAAGTGCGGGTCCTTCGGTTATGCGAGCACTCCTCTTTGCCATTGTCGTAGTAGGGACGATGAACTTGCTCTGCGAAGGATACTGGGAATGTTTCCCATAGACGGCGCCAAACTGTTGCGGACTAGCCCGACGCCCCGGTCAGACCGGATAATCCTGGACCGCCTTAGCTCGCGGGGCGGTCGAGCGCGCACACAGTCAGTTGGAAAAGGGGGAGTGAACACAGGGAGTTTTAACGTGGAAAACCCTTCAACCGGGTGAAAAACCACGTGACCGGGTCTCTGCCGGTCAAAATCCACTAGATTGCTTAAGGTTACAATTTGATGGGGGAATCGGGGCGACAGGCCGCTCCCGTTACAATCTTGAAGAGGGAGAGAGTGTATGCAGCCGTTGGTGGGCAACAGACTGCTTCACCAACGGGACTGGGACAGTGGAATGCGCGGGATGCTTTGGGCGCGTGCGCTCAGAGGCGGTGTGTATTCCAGGGTTGCCGCTGCTTCCCTTGCTCGTCTTTCTCTGTTCTTGGGGTGCTTCCTTTGCGATTGAGCGCTGGTGGGGTGCCAATAGCCGATGACGGGGGCGACGGCCTAGGACAAGTGCTGATAGCTGCTGGTGGGTGCTGATAGCCACTGGGGGCCGCTGGAGGTCACGGGCGGCAGCCGGTGGTTGTCGGCGAGAGGCGGCCGCTGGTTGTTGGCGACGAGTGGTGGCCGCCGGCGGAGAAGAACGGGAGAGCCCCCACCTGAGGAAGAAGAAGGGGGAAGCGTAGGAGAAGAAGATATCAAATGAGGAGCCCCTGGGTCCTTTTATAGGCTCCAGGGGGAAGTTACGGCGGGCCCCACCACTAACCTAGTGGGTTAGTGGGTGGTTTTGCCCCGATCGGACGGCCGGCGGTGCCTCCCCCTCGATCGGACGGTGGGGAGGTCATCCCGAGGCGGGGCCGCCCGGACGACACCGACGGCGAGGAGGCGGCCGGACACGGCGGTGGCCGGCTATGGCCGAGGCCGGTCATGGCCGTGGCCGGCCATGGCCGCGGCCGGCCATGGCCGGGGCCATGGCCGTGGCTGAGGCCGGCCATGGCCGAGGCCGGACATGGCCGGGGCCATGGCCGAGGCCGGCCATGGCCGGGGCCATGGCCGGGGCCATGGCCGGGGCCATGGCCGGGGCCATGGCCGGGGCCATGGCCGTGGCCGAGGCCGGCCATGGCCGAGGCCGGACATGGCCGGGGCCATGGCCGAGGCCGGCCATGGCCGGGGCCATGGCCGAGGCCGGCCATGGTCGCGGCCGGCCATGGCCGCGGCCGGCCATGGCCGGAGGGGAACCGCCGGCGGCGGTTCCTTCCCCTAAAGGTGGGGAGAAAGGGGGCCCACTCCCATGATCTCCATGAGAGATCATGGGGGTTAGGGGGGCCCACCCATGATCTCCATTGATGGGGGTCATGGGGGTCTCCTTTTCCTTATAAATTAAGGTGGAGCCCATCAAAAATATTATAGAGAAATGCGTGCAATGTTTTCGTGCGCCGCCGCTTTAAATCCGTTATTCAGCGTAGACGGCGTAGAAAATTTAATAGAAGAAATAAATGCAAACTTAAATTTAAATTTAAATTTTGACGATTGCGACGACGCCAGTATTGTAAAATTTAATTCTTTTTTTACCGAGTGTTACAATTATTATGATAACTTATATGGTTCCCGGCCCCGAGAAGAAATTTCGCAACCAAAAACAAAAGATACTTTTAAAAACAAAATTTTAGAATTAGCAGCTAGGAAAAAAACGCGCACATCTAGTAGTTTAAATGAATTGAGATTGTACACTAAAACACAATTCCGTGATTTTATGAGCACGGAGGAGATTGAAAACTTCGATCTCTTAAAATGGTGGAAAGGTAAAGTTAACACATATCCTATTTTGGCCTATATGGCCCGTGATTTATTAACAATCCAAGCTAGTACGGTAGCTTCGGAGTCCGTTTTTTCTCTTAGTGGCAGGGTTTTGAGCGAGCAGAGGAGCCGGCTCAACAAAGAATCTCAGGAAATGTGAATCTGCTACAAGGACTATTTGGATGCTATGAAAAGGAAGCAGCACATTACAACATTAGAGGATAGCTCAGAGGAGATCAAAGACGAGATGGACGCGATGAATTTACAAGATGATTGAAGAGCAAACGCACATCAAGTGAAAGTGTAAAACTGTATTTTTCTGTTTTTTAAATTAATTAATATTGTAGTTTTTTTCATCTAAAATTAAAATGATAATAAATTAAAAAAAAATCAATTAATGAATTTAATGTAAATTATAAATGTAAGATGTAATTATATAAATGTTTTTAATATTAATGAAATTGTTTTTTTTTGCCCATGCGATTATGCAAGCGAATTTTTTTTCAGTGTATTTTTTTAGTAAATTATTTTTTAAAAATAATTTAATTGGTTTTAAAAAAAGGAGCCCGGCCCGAGCCCGGTTTAAGAAAAGCCCGGGCTCGGCCCGTTTAAGAAAAGCCCGGGCCCGTTGGGCCCGGGCCCGAGCCGGCCCGATCGGGCTTTATGCCCATGGCTAGGGACAGGGGCGCGATGCTGGGGAAGATGGAAATGGCTCCCATTCTGAACCTCCTTGATCCTTAATTTCCCGCCCTTAGCACTCGCATATCATATTTTGCTGAGATGGGTAAGGCAAGAACTGATGCAAATAGAAGGTCGAAATGCACAAAATAATTTGTTGAGTACCCTTTCTTCGACGGGAACCTGTCAGAGGAGGAGTATCTCGCATTTGTGGCTTATTATGTCACTCCCGGGTTTGTTTCCCACCGACCAAAAAGGGGTGAGATAGTAAATACGTTCCTTGCCGACGAACTCGCCTTCCCCATCTCGCACTTCAAGGTGGGGCTGCAACTTCCCCTCTGGATGGAAGTTTGTCAGGCCCTGAAGTACTTCGAGGCCATTCCAACACAAATTAACCCCAACGCGATTGCCATGTTGGTAGTCTTTGCGAGCTTCCTCCGCAAGGAACAGATCGAGTTCAACCTCACCATCTTCTGGAAGCTCTTTATCTATCGGGACACTAACGATGAGGTCGCCTTATTCGCTGGCTCATAGTTCAAGGTGTGCGAGACCGCCAACAAAAATCACCGTTGGGTTACAAAATTTGTGTTCATAAAGGGGGACCTCGGGAATATTCCTTACTCGCCCATTCAGCAAAACGAGGAGACATACCGAGCGCCGGCAGTGTCAGGCGACGATGCCAACCTCCACCAATTCTTTCTCCATAAGGACTTTGAGGTCGCCTTCCTGAGAAGAGGCCTCGACTTGCTCCCTCTAGTTCTCCTTGGTGAAGGTACGATTCCCTCTCGCTTCACTTTGATCTCACCGGCGACAAATATTCCTTTGATAACGTTGAGTAATTTTTCTGCAGGGGAGAGATTGATTATAGAGCACCCGCCCTTTGCGGATGGTGGGTTGGACCTCGATCCACTCGCTTGGGAGAGGGCAGCCATAGAGGCATGTAGGAGAGAGTCAGAAACATCCGCTCCCTCCAGCAGCGGGAAGCGAACTGCACCCGCCGACTCCGACCCGCCCCACACCCTGTCATCGGGGAAGAAATTAAAAAAGACAGTGACGTCCAAAGGAAAACAAGTCCAGAGAGACCAACAGGAGGAGGGGCGGGGATCCTCCTGAATCCCCTATCGGGACAGAGCCTGAGGTTTGCGAGGAGGAGCTACCGAACTCGTACCAAAATTTTGGCCTCGACGGGAAGGTGAGGGATTGTGTCGGCGAGCCGATGGTGTTATGGGATAAGAAGGCCAACCAAATCTCGATATCCTCACTCCTCCCCTCCTAGTCAGAGCCTCGGCCTCCAAACGGACATGCTCTCTCCCTCGGCTTCGGACTCTACGGGCGCGAGGATGCTAAGGCCTATGATGACATGACCATGCAGAAGCTCTCCCACTAGGGCATGCGAGCTCAAATGCATTCTCTGGAGCTCGCGCACATTGATTTTCGTCGAGGATTTACTCTCAGTCATAAGTGGAATGATGTTGAGGAGGCGCAATCTCTTGTAGAGTACGCGGTGGCGGATTTGAAGCGGGAGCTGGAGATCACTGAAGGCCTTCTTGAGAAGAACTCTGACGGGGTGGTAAGTCCTGATCCTGCTAGGCCTCCACGTCATCACTCTTACTCTTCTTCTGATCCTTTGATTCTTGCAGGATGCTCATACCGCTGACCGCGTGCGCATGAGTGTCACCGATCTGGTGGGGTGGAACCAACAGCTGGAAGGACGGAACAAACAACTCAATACCGAGATCACTCTCTTGGTTAAGACCGTCCTTCCACCGGCTCATGGCAAGTCGAGCAGTCAGGGAAGAAGGATGCAGATGTATAGCGAGGCGGAGGTCAATGAAATGATGAGGGTCACCTCCATCAAGGCTATAGATCACGCACACCAGATGATGTGGGACCTTATAGTGCTAATTCCCTACGGTGAGAGGGTCACTGCCAAGGAGATGGTCCATGAGCTGTTCGTTCTCGTCCTCGTACCAGGCGAGGAGGAGGATGAGTTTGACTCGCTTTTTGATGAAGTGGATCACAATCAGGATGATCAGTTGGGAGGAGCTGACTAGGGAGGGACTTACTGTACATTTTCTCTTTTCGCCTTTTAACCTTTTGTTTCTTTCTTATACACTTGCCCGCAAGGCGACCTTTTTAATGAAAGATTTCTTTGTTTTCTTCTGTATTCTTCCTCACCCGGTATTTTACTCGCGATATTCTCTTTATCACTCTGGGCTCGCTCACCATGAATCCAATTTGTCGATCTGTAATCGTGGTTATCATTTTGGGAGAGTGCCATTTTATACTCGCACACACACTCTACCTTCGAAGAATTAAGTATTCTAAGGTAAGACCAACTATGCTAGCATCCATCCGAGCTAGGCCAGTTATAATGGTTAGCTTCCTTTGAGCATGCACAACTCACGGGTTATTCATTCTCATCTTTTGTGGATTAGGATCGAGTTTAAACCTAGGAACCGCTCGCCCCTTAACCTGATGGTGCTCGATGCTGGTTCCTCAAGGAATATGCGAATGCTTGGCTTGCGAGATCCACTAGGGACAACCCCACTCGTTTACTCCTTTCTAGTTTCCTAGCCACTCCAGCTAGTAAGAGTCTGACGAGCTTTCTTGGGGCAAACAATATTATAACTTTCCTTTCAACCTGCCATTGAGTGAGCCTCCAGCCCAGCTAGCTAGTGAGAGTCTAGTCAGCAGGTTTGTTTGGGACCAATCTATACCATAACTTCATTTCACCATAACTTTTTCAACCTGAAACTGAGTGATTCTTTGACCCTACCAACTAGTGAGAGCCTGGTCAGCGGGTCTGCTCGGGGCCAACAATACCATAACTTTCCTTTCAACCTACCACCGTGTAACACCTCCATCCATCACATGAAATATAACAGAGGGTCCTACAAGGGCCCAATGCCATATCCCATAGACAGTCAGTGGAGTTACATGTTAATATCAAAGACTAAACAAATCCTAATCCAGAGCATTCTACCAGAAGCTTCAAGTGTTAACTTTTTGAACTCAAGTATCTCAATAATGTCCACTATACAAACACCGGAATGTTCTTACAAAAATACACAAAAGTTACTATCGTCAGCGATAGTCGCTGTCGCCTGACGACAGTCAACAGTAGCTAAACTGTTACAGCCATAAGGCCTTAAATTTTTTCTTTAGAAGTGTGGTTTACAAACATCAGCGCACAGCCCGACCATACATGAAAGCAATAAAACTTCGCTTGTCCTTCGAGTGCCGGCATAGCTTTAGGGCTGCAACCTGTTATTCCCCACTCGGCTCTCCAGGACCTGCATAGGGACATTCCACCAAATGGTGTCAAACAAGGCAATGGTCAGCTTTCAGCTGACCAGTTTATAACGCCCCTACCCCATTCCCGGGGCTGCGGTATTCCTTCCTTGCATGCATAACATTAACATATAGATATATCACAAGAAGGTACAACTTAAGCACCATTCCATATATCATAAATGAGTACCTCAATGGCCAAATGTTCTGTGCACTCAGGGCATATTCTCGGTGTAACGGATTACCAGGGTCCCACCATCATTCAGAGGTTCGGGACTTGATGGTAATCTTTGAACATTTCTAGTCTTTCCGGCGCGCAGGCCTAAGACTCTCATTATGCGCTATAATAATGACAATTACTTTAGGCAGTCTAGTCGGACGGACATAACACGGGTATGGTTTAGTTATTGCTCGTTGCTGAATTCGTCAGTTCAATACTAGACTGACACGGGTCGGCTTCCCCTTGCTCGTTCGGCTTACTGGCCTTTAAGAGCTCACAGTAGCCACACGGCCTCCAAGAGACTGGCTTCGTCAATAAAATGCTATCTAGAAGCTATCACTAACGATAGTCACTATCATCTGGCATTAGTGATAGAACTCTCTTCTGTCTCCAGAATCAGCCACAACTGAAACATCTTTCCAGCCAAAACCCTGCAGAATCCTGTAGTGCCAGAAAACTTGTCTTTCACAACAATCATAGCTCACCAAGAGCTATCACCAGCAATACTCATTGTCGCCCGGTGATATCCAACAGTTATATAAACTGTGGTATTTTCTGGGTATTTTCCTGGAGCACGCCTCCAGTACTTCCTGCTACTCTCAATTCACAGGTACAACCCACAGGCCTTATAACTACTCATTTAAATGCGGAGTCTTCTCCGGTGTATAAAAAAAAAGCATCACCAATCTTGACCAACCTGTCTGGATGGGCTTCACATAGCATGCCTATTCCGTACTGTGATTTCTGGATTCTATATGCAAAATCACTCGAGTATATCACTTATCGACCCATCGGAATTCCATCGATTCTCCAACTTTTGGTGGGGGATTCCATGCATATGGAAAAAAGGAGGAATTCACTTGTCCAAGAAGTAAGATCCTTACCCTCGTAGTTCGTTTCGAAGCCATGAACGAGCATTTTATCCGGCTGGAAAGGAGCGTCTCGCTTTCCCTTTCACGAATCTTGCCTCGGTTCTTGATTCCAACTCCTGGATCTCTTTCACCAAGCCTTGTTAAGCTCAGCCTTAGCCTTCTTCTTCCTTAACTCTTTTCTCTCAAGATTTCTGATGAAACGGAGGAGAGAGTGTGAGAAGAAGAGAAATGACTTCTCTTTTCTCCACTCCTCGGGTTAAGTGACCTCGGGATTAATCCTAACCACAGGATCATTTCATCCAGAGACGGAAATGACCACGATTTCAGCTGACAAGTCAAACTTAACGCTATCGCCTAGCAATATCCGCTATCGCCTGGGCGATATCATCAGTAGCCGCTTTGACCCCAGTCAACCACCGCACTTCATCCACCATCTGGCCATCCGACACGTGTCTAGCCATACGTGGCAGTATCGCCCAGCGATACTCACTATCGCCATTCCGACAGTTCAATCAACACTTCATTGAGTGTGTTGAGAACGTTGAGTGCGTCGAGTGTACTCAACGCTTCGTTGAAAGCATCGAGTGCTATCGCTATCGCCATCAATACCCACCATCGCCCGGGTTCACCCACTTTTAAGTTATGTTTTCCAGTTTTTGGGGTGTTACAAATATCCCCTCCTTATAGAAATTTCGTCCCGAAATTTTATTCATCTACAGGAAAATAGTGCCAAACTATTACAACTTTACTTTTACAAAAACAACTCAAGAAACTCATCTCGCATGGTTTGCTCACGCTCCCATGTCAATTCTTCATGGCCACAATTGCCCAACGGACTATGACCATCCTGATTACCTTGTTTCATAGCTGTCTGAGCTCCGTATCCTCGATTCGAATGGGTCTAACCTTCGTCGTCAGCCCACCATCGACCAGTACTTAATCATCAGCCACTAGTTGCATTGGCTCTTTCAAAGCTTTCCGTAGCACCGAATCCTAGACACGCCTTTGAATGGCTTTATCTTCAGATATACCTAGTTGCCCACCGCAAACTCCATGTTTCGGTCCTTTGCATTGTAGTACTTTACCTGCCTATCTCGGGCTACCAATAGCCGCTCTTGTATATTGCGTATAGTAGAATTTGCATCTTCAACTTTTTTACGCTTATACAACTTCGATTCGTCTGCTTCCGCCCAAGCTAAAGGAGTATGACACTTCCTACCGTATAAAGCTTTGAAGGGTGCCATCTGAATGTTAGCTTGATAGCTATTATTATAGGCGAACTCGATCATATAGAGATGGTCATCCCACCTCTTCCCGAAATCCAAGGCGCACTTTTAGAGCATATCCTCCATTGTCTTGTTGGTTCTCTCGGTCTGACCATCCGTTTATGGATGAAAGGTCGTACTGAACTTTAGTTGAGTGCCCAACAACTGGTGGATTAGCCTCCAATCATTCGAAGTAAAGCGTCATCTTGATCACTAACAATGCTACGTGGCACACCGTGCAAATGTACTATGTTATCAACGTACAACCTAGCCAATTTTTCCACTGAATCGTCCTTCTTGTTCGGTATGAAGTGTGATACCTTTGTCAATCGGTCAACAATCACCCACAAGGCATCGTTTCTGCTATGTGATCTCGGCAGCCCATGCACGAAATCCATAGATATATCATCGAACTTCCATACCAGAATTGGTAATGACTTCAAGAAACCTCCAGGCTTCTGACATTCTGCTTTCACTAAGGCACAAGTTTGACACTTTACTACGTAAAGAGCTATGTCTTTCTTCAAACCCGGCCACCAGAACATCTTTTTCATTTCCTTGTACATCTTTGTGCTCCCTGGGTGAATTGAGTACTTCGTGAACTGTGTTTCGTACATCAATTCCTCCTGTGGTTTACCTATATTCGGGACGCACAAATGACCTTCTTTTCTCAAAAGACCATCATCCAAAGAGAATTGGGAATTTGACATATCCGCTTCATAGCGTTTCATACTCTCATCGAGTTCCGTTGCTCATCGAACCCTGTCTGCAATGTCATACTGCACCTCTGTCAAATTCAAGCACTCATGTGCAGTAGAATTCTTGTCAACACAAGAAATATCTAAGGCCTCCAACTCCTTGATCAGACGCTCATCATGCATCTTAAACCAACTTGCATGTACCGGAGTTTACCGACTCAAGGCATCTGCGACCACATTTCTCTTCTCGAGAGTATAGTGTATCTCGAAGGTGTAGTTCCCGAGGAACTCCATCCACCTCCGTTGCCGTATATTTAGATCCTTCTGATCTATTAAGTACTTAAGGCTCTTATGGTCTATGAAGATGTCAACTTTCACGCCATATAAGTAGTGATGCCACTGTTTAAGTGCAAAAATCGCAGCCGCCAACTCCAAGTCGTAGACTAGATAGTTTCGCTCATGCACTTTCAACTGACGTGATCCATAAGCAATAACCTTTTCGAACTGAAGAAGAACGCATCTAAGCCGCTCCCTAAAGCATCATTATAAATCGCATAGTCTTCTGTACCACATGACGAACTCAAGATAGGCGTCATGGTCAAACGACTCTTTAACTCCTCAAAATCTCGCGTGCACTCAGACATCCAAACGAACATCTGATCTTTCCTCATCAGTGTGGTGAGAGGTAAGGCTATCCGCTAAAAATTCTCTAATAAGCGCATGTAGTAGACAACAAGTCCAAGAAAGCTCCTGACTTTTGCCATAGTAGACAACACAGGCCACTCCCGTATCACAACTATCTTCGCCGGATCCACCACAATACCTTCTCCACTAACCATATGGCCAAGAAAAGCAACTGACGACAGCCAAAACTCGCACTTTGAGAACTTGGCATAGAGTTTATTTCTTCTCAGGGTATGCAAAACCATCCTCAAGTGATTTGCATGATCTTCTTCTGATTGAAAGTGCACCAATATGTCATCAATAAAGACGATCACAAATAGATCTAAGTACTCCCGAAAAGTCCGATGCATAAATTCCATGAATACCGACGGTACATTTGTTAGCCCAAACGATATTATAGTGAACTCATAATGACCGTAGAGTGTACCAAACGCCGCTTTGGAAATGTCGTCTTCCTGAATCCTCAATTGGTAATAACCAGACTTTAAATCTAGCTTAGAGTAGATAGTTGAACCCATCAGCTGATCAAACAAGTCATCAATCCGTGGAATCAGATACTTGTTCTTCTCTGTCAGCTTGTTTAACTCTCGATAGTCGATGCATAACCGCAAGCTTCCGTCCTTATTCTTCACAAAGAGGACCGGTGCACTCCAAGGTGACATACTTGGACGTATACAACCTTGCTCTAGTCATTCTTGCAATTGAACCTTTAGTTCTACCATCTACTTTGGCGCAACATGGTACGGTGAGCGGGCCATAGGTTTTGCACCTTGCACCAACTCTATAACGAAGTCAATCTCCCGTTGGGGCGGTAACCCAGGGAGATCCTAAGGAAACACATCTGTGTACTATGACACAACAGGAACATCACTCAAACTGGGCTTCGGCTCAACAGCCTCCAACAGCGTGAAGAATAACTTCGCGCCCTTCCAAATAGCCTTACTTACCTGGAGAGCAGACTTCAATATCTTGCTCTATCCTCGCATACCAACGAACATAGTCTCTCATTCGGTGTTATGTTCCAGTGTGACTTCCTTAGAGTTATAATCTATTTAGACACGCTGCTCCGAGAGTCAGTCCATACCAAAGATTACAACGAACTCAGATATCAGCAGCACAGCCACTTCCAATCAGAAATCCTGACTTCCAATCCGTACCTCAAGACAACAAGACCTATCTGTATGCATCACGCATCTGTTAGGTAACAACACCTTTACTCTATCAGTCAACATAAGAGTAAGCACTCTGATCCGCGATACGAAGTCCTCAGATAGAAACGAATGTGAAGTATCTGTATCGAACAGTGCCCTCTCTAGATGGTCCTGAATAAGGACAAAGCCTATACTTATCATGTTATACACAAGAAATTCACAAGGTATAAAGTATATAAATCATGAAAACTATATACTACTCGTGCCTGTGACAACATCAGACTGTTTGATGGCCTCCTGTTGGCCAAAATTGTACACCCTTGGCTGAGCTGGAGAATATTGGGATGTAGTGGACTCCACCGCCTTTCCCTTTTTAGCATATATTGCCCCTGCCTTTTTATCAACCTTTGAAGGACCACTCTGACAGTCTCAGGCCATGTGTCCTACCCTGCCACATGTGTAACATGTGAGAGGACCTCACCCTGATGTTGCTCCAGAAGTAACTGTAGTTGGAGCTTGTTCAGAAGACCTGTACTTCTTCTTCCATCTCTGAAAATGCGATTTTCAGGAAGTTGACACTTTGAACTTAAGCTTTATCACAGCCAAGTCCCTCTTTCCCAGTACCCTCTTCATGTCCTTCTTTAATGAACGAGCTGTATTAACCAACACTTGAAACCCTTTGTTCATCGGACCCGAGAGCAGTAACCTCAGCTCATCCTGCAGTCCCTCGTAGGACCTATTGGTCTTACACTATTCGTCAGCAAAAGTAGACCCTGCATAACGTCTCAACCTGGTAAACTCATACAAGTAGTCATCCACACTACCCTCGCCCTGAGTTAAACTCTGGAACTTATTTTCCATGGCAATCTGCTGCGATGACAATAGATGCTTTGCCAAGAACAATCTCGAAAACTCCTCCATCAAGATCTCAGATATTCATCTGCCCGCGAAGTGGTGTAACTCCAACTAATCCCACCAAAGCCGAGCCTCTCCTTGCAACAGGAAAGTGGCTAAGGTGACCTTCTATCCCTCCTTTATCTCTATCATCGTCAATATCCTCTTGACTCATGAAAGCCAGTCCTCTGTCTGCTTCGGGGATCCTACACCCGTAAACATAGGAGGACTAAAGCTCATGAATTGCTTCAGCTGTCGTTCAATCGCTTGCTTATCAACCAAAGCCTCGACAGGCACTTGCCTAGCAGCTATATGCTCGGCTACACCAACCTGTACTGGCACCATCGCAGGTCGCACCTACCCAGTCAGTTGTTGTTGGGTATTATATCCGCAATAACCTAGATTTGCGTGAAGTAACCCTTGAACTAAGATGAATTAAGTATATATTTGATGCTATTCTTTAGTTGAGTGTTTGCAGGTCATTATTGCTATGTGTAGACCAATGTCAGTTTATAATAAGTCACTAAACATAGGATCATGCAATGTAATCCCTCATTGTGTGATCAATGATGTTGACTCATGTGTAACCTCTCTATTGGGATGCACTTCATTTTCAAGTAAAGCATGGAAGAAAGGAAGGGTTGTTGGTTTTCAACAAAGAAGAAAAGAAAATTTTCTAAGTTCATTTCTCGAGAAATAAAATGTGTTTCTCGAGAAGTATAAGTATATTTCTCAAGAAAGCAAAGATGTTCTCGAGAAACCTTAAGACTTTCCGGAAAATTCTTAAAAACTATCGAAGTCTTTTTTCTCGAGAAAGGCCCTGAAGATTTCTCGAGAAATCAAGTTCATTTCTCGAGAAAGGAAAGTAGTTCTCGAGAAGTCAAAATCGCTTCTCGAGAAGCTAAGTATTTTTCTCGAGAAATCAATCCTTCAGTTCTAAGAATTTATGTTAAATACTTTTTCTCGAGAAGACTAGGCAATTTCTCAAGAAAGCAAATCTTTTCTCGAGAAATCAAATCTTTCTCGAGAAATCAATTCTTCAGTTCAAAATTTGCGTTAAGTATTTTTCTCGAGAAGACTATGCCATTTCTCGAGAAAGCAAATCATTTCTCGAGAAATCAAATCCTTCTCGAGAAATAAGTACTTCAGTTCAAAGAATTTGGGTTAAGTAAATTTCTCAAGAAAACCATATCATTTCTCGAGAAAGAACATCCTTCTCGATAAATTACAAGTCTTCTCGAGAAATGAAGTTGCAGAAAATTTCTTTTTTTTCAAACGTCTGACGGATTTCGATATAATCTAAGTTCTTCATGATTGGTCCATGTGGATCATTCCTTAATGATTTCAAACCGTTAGACAATGTTCTATATAAAGTCTTTTCAAAGGAATCGCTAACCCTAATTATAGAAATCGAATCGCACCGCAATTTGAATATCGGGAGAAGTCGCGTCGTTTTCAACATCGCTCTTCTCTGCCACTCCTCTCTCGATCCAGTGATTCAAAAGGAGAAAAGATTCGACATATCACAGATTCAAGATTCTTCAAATATCAACATGATCATGTCGGATCCTAAGTTTTTCAGATCATGTTTTCTCAGGATTTCTTCCTCAACATCTTCTCAGAGATTTTCATTCTTTCAAGAAGGAAGAACCTTGAAGATTTCAGATATGGAAGTGTAACATTTTTATTATTATTGTAAATTATTTTAACTCTTGTAGGACCTTTGTCATCAAGATTGTAGGAAGTTTGTTCTTCCAAGTGTAGATCCCGTTTTGTGGGATCGAGTTTGTAGGAGTGTATTATCTCCGAGTTGTATGAGCGTTGCTCTGAGGTGTAGGATTATTGTAATCTGAGATATAGTGAAGTAGCTGAGGCTAGCCGTGGTGCTAGATATGCAAGGTGGAGAGTGGATGTACCCAAGATTAGGGAATCACTATAAATTCCTTGTGTCGTTTGGATTGTGCTTGATTATTCTCTGTGTTGTTACCTCTCAAGTTTTTATTTCGCAAAAGACGCAGATCTCACCTATTCACCCCCTCTAGGTGATTTAGGTAGGCAACTAGATACTTTTAATTCATATCAGAGGGAAGGTTATTCATAAAAAGGTTCACACCCTGAACAGATCTTCATCTAGTTGTCAAAGAGACTATTAAGCATGGACAGATCCAAGGATTTTGCAAAGCTTCTGATGTGCACCAAGGCTAACTTTCCCGGCCATGTAGAAAGAGAGAATAAGATTCTTCATGGAAGCTGTTGATCCTCGCATCTTCATGATAGTGGAAGAAGGTCCCTATGTTCCCATGACTGCTTCCACTATTGATCCAACCAGGAAAGTGCCAAAGAAACTGATGGATCTTGACAAAGATGAGATTGCCCTTGTCTCTCTAGACAAGAAAGCCAAAGAGGCAAAATATGCAGATCTCACCTATTCTTGGCAAAGATGAGATTGCCCTTGTCTCTCTACCTATTATTCTTGGTGAGGAAGGGGATGTGATGACTTATGCCCAAAGAGGCAAAAGCTCAGTTGTAATTGAAGAAATACCAATCTGGACAGCTCCAACACTATCTCTTCCACCTCCTCCAGCTGAAATCATTCCTGATGATACCCTGTTGGGTAAGATTGAGTCTATGTTGACAAAGCAAAGAGTGTACTTTGACAAGTCTCTCAAAGTAGTAACTGAAAGAGTCACTGCTCTTGAGAAAGAGATGAGCAGAGGGTTTACTGAAATTCAAAATAATACAGATGAATTCAAAAGACTGCTAAATATTGGTGGAAAGGCTTTGTACCACACTATCACTAATGTTGGTGAAGTCATGAATCAAGCAGGCACTATAGCCAACAAGCAAATCCAATTACTGAAGAAAAATGAACAACAGAACTTCAAAACTTGTGAAGAAGTTGAAAATTTTAAGGAAGTTGTCATAGAGACTCTATCTATAGAAGTCAGAAAGGGGGAGGACAAAGTGAAAGAAAATCTAGATCGCAAAGTTCAAGAGATGAAGACCCGGTGGGACAATCAACTAAAAGAGATCAATACAAGTGTAGAAAAACAGATTAAGGGTGTAAACATCTATACTTATGAGACTGGTGTGTGGATGCACAATCAAATCTTTCTAGACTTTCAAGTTGATCTAAATGAGGCTCCACCTTCACATCTTGATCCAAATGTCTGCAAGCCTACTTTTTCTCCTAGATCTGAATAGTATGAAGTCCCTCCTGAAAATTATTCTCAAGTCTGGACTTCTGATCAACCAAGATTCCTTAAGATCTTCCTCCTGAAATGCTAGTGCCAAAGAAAAGGAAATATGGTGATGGTGCTTCTGCCAGCAGATCTATCCCCAATCAAGATGTTGCTAAAAGGAAAGAACAGGAATTTGTTGAATTTTGGAGTCCAACCTCTAAGTCTCTAATTCTGGACACTCTGAAGCTGGTTGTGGAATTTAATGAAAATAAGGAGGATTATTAAAGTCACAAGGAGTGGGAGCAATATGAGAAGTCAATGACAAAAGGAAGGATTTATGATCGTGCATATGGTCATAATAATCATAATGCTCCTCCTTGACCTCCTAAGTATTATCCCAAACCCTTCAACTATCAGAAAAGACAACAAGAGAAGAAAGAACGACAACACCAACAATAATATAAATGATTTGAGATTAACAGTGTTATAGAATTTTTTGGACCAAGATATTTCTATGGACAAATTCTATATATATATAAAAAATTTTGAATTTTGATGATCTTATTATCTCTTATCTCTCATTGCATATATTCTTATACTTGTTAGTTAATTCTTCGATTATCTTGATATAATTCACCTTAGTGTAGAGGGTTCTGACTTCTATAAATAGGGGGAGATTGTTGGGTATTGTATCCACAATAACCTAGATTTTTATGAAGTCACCCTTGAACTAAGATGAATTAAGCATGTATTTGATGTTATTCTTTAGTTGAGTGCTTGCAGGTCATTATTACTAAGTATAGACCAATGCCAGTTTACAATAAGTCACTAAACACAGGACCATGCAATGTAATCCCTCATTGTGTGATCCATGGTGTTGACTCATGTGTAACCTCTCTATTGGGATACACTTCATTTTTAAGTACTAAAGCATGGAAGAAAGGAAGGGTTGCTGGTTTTCAACAAAGAAAAAAAGAAAAATTTTCTGAAAAATTTCTTAGTCCATTTCTCGAGAAATGAAATGTGTTTCTCGAGAAGTCTAAGTATATTTCTCAAGAAAGCAAAGTTGTTCTCGAGAAACCTTAAGAATTTCCGAAAAATTCTCAAAAACTAACTAAGTCCTTTTTCTCGAGAAAGACCTTGTTCATTTCTCGAGAAAGGAAAGTAGTTCTCGAGAAGTTAAAATCATTTCTCGAGAAGCTAAGTATTTTTCTCGAGAAATTAAATCTTTCTCGAGAAATCAATCCTTCAGTTCTAAGAATTTACGTTAAATACTTTTTCTCGAGAAGACTAGACCATTTCTCTAGAAAGCAAATCTTTTCTCGAGAAATCAAATCTTTCTCGAGAAATCAATTATTCAATTCAAAATTTGAGTTAAGTATTTTTCTCTAGAAGACTACGCCATTTCTCGAGAAAGCAAATTATTTCTCGAGAAATCAAATCCTTCTCGAGAAATAAGTACTTCAGTTCAAATAATTTGGGTTAAGTAAATTTCTCGAGAAATCGATGTCATTTCTCGAGAAAGCACATCCTTCTCGAGAAATTACAAGTCTTCTCGAGAAATGAAGTTGCAGAAAATTTCTTTTTTTCTTCAAACGTTTGACAGATTTCGATATAATATAAGTTCTTCATGATTGGTCCACGTGAATTATTCCTTAATGATTTCAGACCGTTAGACAATGTTCTATATAAAGTCTTTTCAAAGGAATCGCTAACCCTAATTACAAAAATCGAATCGCACCACAATTTGAATATCGGGAGAAGCCGCGTCGTCTTCATCATTGTTCTTCTCTACCGCACCTCTCTCGATCTAGTAATTCAAAAGGAGAAAAGATTTGACAGATCACAGATTCAATATTCTTCAAACATCAACTTGATCGTGTCGGATCCTAAGTTTTTCAGATCGTTTTTTCTCGGGATTTCTTCCTCAACATCTTCTCAGAGATTTTCATTCTTTCAATAAGGAAGAACCTTGAAGATTTCAGATCTGGAAGTGTAATATTTTTATTGTTGTTGTAAATTATTTTAACTCTTGTAGGAGCTTTGTCTCTGAGATTGTAGGAAGTTTGTTCTTCCTAGTGTAGATCCCGTTTTGTGGGATCGAGTTTGTAGGAGTGTATTATCTCAGAGTTGTAGGAGCGTTGCTCTGAGGTGTAGGATTGTTGCAATCCGAGATATAATGAAGTAGCCGAGGCTAGCTGTGGTGCTAGATAGACGAGGTGGAGAGTGGATGTACCCAAGATTGGGGAACCACTATAAATTCCTCGTGTCGTCTAGATTGTGTTTGATTTTTCACTATGTTGTTACCTCTCAAGTTTTTATTCTACAAAAGACGCAGATCTCACCTCCCCCCCCCCCCTCTAAGTTATTTAGGTATGTAACTAGATACTTTTAGTTGTGTATTCATCATTGCAAACACTGCCTCAGCAACTAAGCGCACTGTTTCTTCAAAAGGAGGAGGTGTGGGCACATCAGCTGGTGCCACACTCTCAACAGAACGTTGGGGTTCAGACTGCCCCCACCACTTTTAGTCACCTATAAGTGTAAAATACACAATTTAGCGACTACCCGACAGCAAACAACGACTATTAAGAACATGTAGGTTCCTCAAACGTGTGTTTTTTCATTCCTAAGTGAACTTTCTTGAGTTCCTTATTGTTATAATGGTAAGCACAACCACGTGCTCGTCACCCCTCAAATGAATTCGACCACGAATTTGTAGGAGGAAGACCAAGACAAGCTGATACTAAATTGTAACACCTTCATCCATCACATGAAATATAATAGAGGATCTAGTCGGGGCCCCACGCCATATTCTATAGACATTCAGTGGGGTTACATGTTAATATCAAAAGACCAAACGAATCCTAACTCAGAGCATTCTAGTGAAAGCTTCAAGGGTTAACCTTTTGAACTCAAGTATATCAACAATGTCCACTATTCAAACACTGGAATGTTCTTACAAAAATACACACAAAAGTTACTATCGCCAGTGATAGTCACTATCGCCTGGCGACAGTCAGCAATAACTAAACTGTTACAGCCTTAAGTCCTTACAATTATTCTTTAGAAGTGTGGTTTACAAACATTAGTGCGTAGTCCGGCCACACATGAAAACAATAAAACTTTGCTTTGCCTTCAAGGGCCGGCATAGCTTCAGGGTTGCAACCCGCTATTTCCCACTCGGCTCTCAATCACCTGCACAGGGACATTCCACCAGATGGTGGAAAACAAGGCAATGGTCAGCTTTCAGCTGACCAATTTATAACGACCCTACCCCATTCCCAAGGCAGTGGTATTCCCTCCCTGTAGGCATAGCATTAACACATAGATATATCACAAGAAGATACAACTTAAGCACCATTCCATATATCACAAACGAGTGCCTCAGCAGCCAAACATTCCTTGCACTCAGGGCACATTCTCGGTGTATCAGATTACTAGGGTCCCACCACCATTCAAGGGTCCGAGACTTGACGGTCAACTTTGAGCATTTCTAGTCTTTCCGGCGTGCAGGCCTAAGACTCTCATTATACGCTCCAATGATGCCAATTACTTTAGGCAGTCTAGTCGGACATACATAACGCGGGTACGGTTCAGCTATTGCCCGTTGCTCAATTCGTTAGTTCAATACTAGACTGACACGGGTCGGCTTCCCCTTTCCCATTTGGCTCACTGGCCTTTAAGAGCTCACAAGTCATACTAACCACACGGTCTCTGAGATACTGCGTCAATAAAATGCTATCTGAAAACTATCACCAACAATAGTCACTATTGTCTAGCATTAGCGACAAAACTATTTTTTGTCTCCAGACTTAGCCACAACTGGAACATCTTTCCAGCCAAAACCCTGTAGCATCCTATAGTGCTAGAAAACTGGTATTTCACAACAATCATAGCTCACCAAAATCTATCGCCAATGATACTCATTGTCGGCCGGTGATATCCAATAGTTATGTAAACTGTAGTATTTTCCTAGAGCACACCTCTAGTACTTCCTGCTACTCTCAATTCACAGGTACAACCCACAGACCCCATAAAATACTTGTTTAAATACGGAGTCTTCTCTGGTGTGCAAAATAAAGCATCAGCAATCCAGACCAACCTGTCCGGATGGGCTTCACACAGCAGCCTATTCTATACTGCGATTTCTGGATTTTATATGCAAAACCACTCGGGGATATCACGTATCGACCCATCAGAAATCCCTCGATTCTCCACCTTTTGGTGGGGGATTCCATGCATATGCAAAAAGGAGGACTTCACTTATCCAAGAAGGAAGATCATTACCCTCATAGTTCATTTCGGAGCCATGAACGAGCTTTCTATCCGGCTGGAAAGGAGCGCCTTGCTTTCCCTTTCACGAATCTTACCTCGGTTCTTGATTCTGACTCCTGGATCTCCTTCACCAAGCCTTGTTAAGCTCAGCCTCAGCCTTCTTCTTCCTTAGCTCTTTTCTCTCAAGAGTTCTGATGAAAAGGAAGAGAGAGAGTAAGAAGAAGAGAAATGACTTCTCTTTTCTCCACTCCTCCAGTTAAGTGACCTCGAGATTAATCCTAACCATAGGATCATTTCATCCAGAGATACCAATGGCCACGATTTCAGCTGACAAGTCAAACTAAACGCTATCGCCTAGCGATATCCACTATCGTCTAGGCGATATCGTCGGTAGCCTCTTTGACCCCAGTCAACCATTGCTCTTTGGCCGCCATCCGACCATCCGACATGTGTCCAATCATATGTGGCAGTATCGCCCAGCAATACTCACTATCGCCACTCCGATGGTTCACTCAACTCTTCATCGAGTGCGTTGAGAGCATTGAGTGCATCGAGTGTACTCAACGCTTCGTTGAAAGCATCGAGTGCTATCGCTATTGTCAGCGATATCCACTTTCGCCCGGTGACAGCCACTTTTAAGTTCTGTTTTCCAGTTTTTGGGGTGTTACACGCCGAGTGAGCCTTTGACCCTGCCAGCTAGTGAGAGTCTGGTCAGCGGGTCTACTCAGGGCCAATCAATACCATAACTTTCCTTTCATCCTGCCACTGAGTGAGACTCCGGCCCTGCCAGCTAGTGAGAGCCTAGTCATCGGGTCTGCTCGGGGCCAATCAATACCATAACTTTCCTTTCAACCTGCCACTGAGTGAGCCTTCGGCCCTACCAGCTAGTGAGAGCCTGGTTAGCAGGTCTGCTCGGGGCCAACAATACCATAACTTTTTCAACCTGCCATCGGGTGAGACTTCGGCCCTGCTAGCTAGTGAGAGTCTAGTCAGCGGGTCTGCTCGGGGCAAACAATACCATAACTTTCCTTTCAACCTGCCGACGAGTGAGCCTTCAACCCTACCAGCTTATGAGAGCCTAATCAGCGGGTTTGCTCGGGGCTAACAATACCATAACTTTTTCAACCTACCTCTGAGTCAGCCTTCAGCCCTGCCAGCTAGTGAGAGCCTGGTCAGCGGGTCTGCTTAGGGATAATGTTTCAACCTTACCATATCACGGGAGAACTTCATCCACACTCAAGAAAGAAATTGAATTTAAGCAATGCATCGCAAAAGCATATAGTTGTTATTTAAACTAAGGGTAAAAACTTTTCAGGTCATCACTACTCCAAATGTGACTTACGGCCACCCCTCCACATTCTGGAGGTGGTACCCTCCTGACTTTAGGACCTCCTTGACTATGCAAGGAACCTCCCAATTAGGATTGAGTTTTCGAACAGCCGCCAACCTCGCTGCTACGTTGACTTTCTTTAAGACCAAGTCCCCTTCCATAAATTACTTAATCCTGATGTGCTTGTTGAAGTACTTGGTCATCCGGCGCTTGACCTCCTCCTATTGAATGATAGCCAAGTTTGTTCTTCCATCAGATCCAATGAGAGTCACAACTCATCTTCATTCTCTTCCCTCCATTCTTCATCTCCTCTGTCTGTGACTATCACCTGAGTCGTCTTGGCCTCGAACTCTACCGGGAGCATGGTCCGCAGTCATGGGAAAGCTTGAACGAAATCTCTCTTGTGGTTGTGTTGGGGGTTGTTTTAAGGGCCCATAAAACCAAAGGAAGCCGCTCTACCCAGCTTCCCTTCAGGTTCTCCACTTTCTTCTTCAGCAGGTTCACGATTATCTTTAGTCGCCTCCACCTGCTTGTTGCATCTAGGATGGTGCACTGACGCAAACCTGAGGTCTATCTCCTGCTGGCTCAGAAGCCGACATACTCTTCACTAGCAAATTGTGGCCCATTATCTGTGACTATGGCCTGAGGGAGTCCGTGTCGGCATATTATCTCTCCCCACATGAAGTTATGTATCACCTGAGAGATTACCTTGGCTAGTTTCTTGACTTCCAGCCACTTCAAGAAGTAATAGATCATGATAAGGAGGAACCTCCTTTGCCCACTTGTCTAGGGGAAAGACCCTATCAAGTCCATCCCCTAAATGACAAAGGGTCGGGGCACCGTATTGCTCCTAAGTCTTTGGGCTGGTAAGATTTGGAGTGGAGTAAAAAACTGGCACTTCTGACATCTCCCCGCGAACTCTGTCACGTCATTGCTCAGGGTCGGCTAGAAATACCCTTATCGAACCACCCTCGACTCCAAGGCCCTGCTTCCTGAGTGACTACCGCACTCGCCAGAATGAATTTCCACATGATCTTTGGAACTTCCTACTCCACCACACACCAAGCCAGGAGCCTAAAAAGGGTCTTCTGGTATAATCCTTCTTCATGCATCAGATAGTATGTTGACTTGTGTTTGAAGCACTTATTGTCCTAGACCTCCTTCAGAAGTTTAACCGTGGTAAAGAAAGTCACGAAGGGATCCACCCACGAGGGGTGTTGGTCTATCTCCATCAAATCTTCTTCCTCGATGGATGGGCGAAACAAATCCGTCTGGATCCCTCCGGCCTGGGTCCAAACTTGGCCAACCAATCAGCTATGGCATTTTCCTCCCGCGGTATGTTTTGAATGGAAAATGTCTGGAAATCTCTGATGAACTCCTTCACCTTGGCCAAGTACTTCATGATGGTGGACTCCCTTGCCTCAAATTTTCCCTTGACTTGGGACGCCACCACCATTGAGTCCGTAAACACCTCCACATCTTGTATACCTAGCTCCTTAGCCAGACATAGTCCCGTGATCACGACCTCATACTCTACCTGGTTGTTCGTGATGGGGAAGTGTATAGCCACTACCTGCTCTGTCTTAGTCCCTTGGGGGCTTTCCAATACCACCCTTCCCCCCAAGGAATATTTCCTCGATGCTTCGTCTACCAGCATCTTCCCAGCAACATGCCGCAAGGATTCTTTGCCTTCCACCTCGACTGTATAGTCGTACAAAAAATTTGCTACTGCCTGATCCTTGATCAATAGCTAAGGGACGAAGGAGATATCAAACTCACTTAGCTCTACTAACCACTTGGCCAATCTCCCTGAATATTCTACTCCCTTGAAAATCTTGCGGAGGGGGTGATCGGTCACCACTTTGATCGAATGCTCTTGAAAATACGGTCTGAGCTTACTGGCTGAGATGACCAAAGCAAATGCTAACTTCTCTAGGATTGGGTGCCGAAGCTCTGCCTTTTTTAGGACCCTGCTTACATAGTAGATGGGCAGCTGCTTCTTACCTTTCTCTCGAACCAATACGGAACTTATGGCCTCTACCCCCACTCTGAGGTACAAAGTGAGATATTCCCCCTCCTTGGGGCCCTGGAGGAATGGGGCCTTGGTGAGCTGACTCTTCAAGGCTTGTAAGGCCTCCTAACATTCTTTCGACCATTCAAACTTTTGACTGCCCCTCAACACTTTGAAAAAGGGTGAGCACTTCTCCCATGATCGGGAGAGGAACTTGCTCAACCCGGCAAGCTTTCCTGTCAAGCATTGGCCTTCTTTGGTGTTTTGTGGCGACCCCAACTCCATTATGTCCTTTACCTTATCAGAGTTGAGCTACACCCCTGCCGGAGTGAGGAGATGACCAAGGAACTTCCCTCTACTGGCTCCGAAGACATACTTCAAGGGGTTTAGCCGCATCTTAAACTTCTGTAGGGTGGTGAATATTTCCTCCAAGTCTCGAAGATGGGAGCCTAAATACTTGCTATTTACCATAAGATTGTTCGCATACACCTCCAGGTTTCTCCCCCTCTGCTCCCGAAAAACTTGGTCCATCATCCATTAATATATCGCTCTTGCATTCTTCATCCCGAATGGTATCATCTTGTAATTGTAACATCCTTCCCTCGCGATGAATGAGATATCCTTGATGTCAGGTGGGTGCATTCTAATTTGATGATAACCTTAAAAAGCATCCAAAAAAACTCATCACAAAAAACTGGCAGTTGAGTCAGCCAGCACGTCGATTCGAGGCAAGGGATAACAATCCTTAGGGCGTGATTTATTCAAAAGGGAAAAGTCAACAAACATTATCTACCGCCCGTCATCTTTTTTAACCATTACTACATTGGAGATCTAGCTTGGATACAGGATCTCTGATGCAAAACCTTCTTTGAAGAGCTTCTTTATCTCCTCTTGGATGGGCTCCTCCATCTTGGTGGCGACGATCCTTCTCTTCTGGTGGATATGGCATATTTTTAGGGTCTAGGTTCGGACGGTGGAATGCCACATCTGTGTCGATGCTTGGCATGCCGACCGCACTCCACGTGAAGATCTTGATGTTCCTATGGATGCACCCCAATATCCTCTCCTAGCCTCCCGGGCCAAGCCCTCCATTAACCCACACCTTCTCTGTCTCTCGTGCCCTGGTGAAGATCTCCATCTCTACCACCTCTTCTACTACTTCCAGCCTGGACTGTTCCTCCCATTCGCTTCTTCCCCTCTCTCCTATAACGAGGGTCTCTTTTTCCTCCCTTTCTTCCACCGCCAAAATTTCATCATGAGCTCTCAGCATCTCATCCGTCCCACCCTCACAGATTCATACCTATCCATCATCTTCTTCTTCGACCATCACCGCCACTTCTCCCTGCGCTGCTAGCTCCTTTGCAGCCTCTATGACCACTTCTACTCCCCCAGCTATCTTGCACGCTCCACCATCACCTTCTCCACTTGCTCGGCCTCCGCCATCCACGATATGGTGTTGACGGCAGACGCGTAGCACTGCCTCGCCACCTTAGGCTCTCCCCTAATTCGAACATTGATGGAACGACTAAGGAACACATCAGAAAGAGCTGATGAGGAGATGTCCAAAATAGCATTATAATTGCTCAGAGCATCAACGATGATGAACCGACAGTTCCTCAACACCCCTCCTAGTGTTATGTGAAGTCCTACTCCACCCTCAACCTCCTTCCATCCCTAGAGAATTCAAACAATTGCCTATCTGAGGCCAACACCCTCCTTTCCTCTACCTTCATCGCATTGAAGGACTTCTTGAAGATCACATTCATGGAGCTCCCATTGTCAACTAGAATCCTGGAGACTGTGAAGTTATTGATTGCTGTCTGGATCACCAAGGCGTTGTATAACGGTTCTTTGTAGTTCGGCATGTCTTTTGATGAGAAAGTAATCTTCTCCTCCGGGAGTGAGGTTAGGGGGTCGAGGAGGCTCTCCTTATGAACATTATCTTGAAGCTCCCCTTACGGGTGGCCTCGATCCCCACTCCTGCGTGGATCACCCTAATCCCTCCTCTGGCGCCTGTGTTAGACGGTCCTCACATATGTCCTCTTTTGCCTCTCCAGGAAGGACTTCCTCGATCCTCACCGATGGTTTTTGTTGTGCTAGAAATATCGCTCTTCTCATCTCCAAGAACTCCGGGAAGGTGACCATTGTATGACCTTTCTCCTGGTAAAAGTCATAGTAAGACAACATCACCCTGCCCCCTCTTCCTTCTCTTTCATTTCCTCTTCTTCCTCCTCTTTTATGGGCAATCTCCATAGCTTGTTGTTGCAGGGGGAGGGGGTCTCGGACCCTATCTCCAACCCAAAGGGTTGAATAATCCTTTCCCCCAGAGTAATTCCCCCCCCCCACACAACTATGGACTCCTCTTCCCTGACCCAGAACCGGTCCTCCCTAGGGCTTCCAGGCCAAACGGTTGTTTGGTTCATGGTACCCCCAACCTTATTGCTGCCCCGAGAGCCCCTAACCTCTAGCTTCGTCTCTTCTCCTTACCTCATACTGCCTACTTCCTCCCTGCTCCTTCTCTTCTCCTGCTCCCAGCCTAGCCAGCTTTCTGGAAAACATGGGGTTTGCTGACTCTCCCTCGATCTCCCTTGCCTCCCTCTCCATAAACTCCTCAAAAGACAAAGGGGGTCCCTCTTCAGCTCTACCCTGAAGAACCCCTCACGGAGCCCAAGAATGAAGGCCAACATCAGGGTATACCCAGGCACGTCCTGAACCAAAAAGACCTCTTCATGGAACCTATCCACATAACTCCCCAGCATCTCCTCCGGACCTTTCTTGATGGAAAATATAAACTCCGCTCCATTCTTCCTCTTCTTCAATGTCGATAACCTCAACAAGAATCCTCAGTGAAGATCCTCAAAGCAATAAATCGAGTTTGTGGGAAGATGGTGAAATTAGTCCCTTGCCTTCTCCTTGAAGGTAATCGTGAAGAGTTGACACTTGAAGGCATCCGACATCTACCAGATGGAGACGGTATCCTCAAACCACTGGACGTATTGTACTGGATCATCACTGCTCGTGTAGTAAGACATCTAGGGTTCCTTAAACCCCTTTAGAACTAGAGCAAGAATAATCAACTCGCTAAAAGGGCTCCCTCCTCCTACTGGGCGAGTGGACCCATCTCACGTGGTCATCTCACTAGGTCTCTCCGCGCTCACCGAGCTGGGGAACAGCTCTCGCCCAGCGAGATCTCGCTCTCCCCCTCCAAGACCACCTTTTTCCTAGACCGATGACTCGGGGCATTCTCTTCCAACTGCTAGGACAGGATCATAGGAAAGACTGGTGTCGAGCACTCGCCCCTTGTGATGAATACGAGATATAGGGTCTGCAAGACCTCCCTCTTGAATTCTTCAAAAATCCCCATCGTAACTCCACTTTCCAGTGGTGGTGGGTTGCCTGATTCGGTTCTTTATCCTTCACCTTCAGCCATGAAGCTTAGCTCAGGATTTTCTTATGCATACTACGGTCCACACTCACCGCACCAAAAAAATGTTGAAACCAAAACTTGGCCTCAAGAAAAGTTAAGACTCAAGGGTGTAGCCTACACCTACTTCTCCCAAACCTGCACACCTGGTCGGGCAGTGGAAACTAAGGAATAGACCCTGGGCTGCAGCATGGAGGTCCCACCACACACCCAGAATATTTGAGATTACTTCTCATCCTAAGCCTAAAGATGAGTTGGGCACATTGGAGGGTACTCGAACCCTACCAAGAACAACCTAAAGAGGAAGAAAACTTGAGAACAGGATCCCCCTCAAAGATGCCCTTACGGGTCAATTTATAGTTTTCCAAACCTGGTCTACTCATAGAGGAATTCCGTCTTTTGGTTCTACTATACGCAGCCCAAAGTTGGTCTGCCAATAGTGGAACTCCATCATTTGGAGGGGATATTGGCAGGCCAACCGGGGCATCCGGTAAATTCACTATTGGGTGAGTGACTCTTGCAGCTACCACTCTCATGGGCGGCGAGTGTTTGAAAGAGACCAGCACTCACCGCCTCAACCAGGATTAAGGGAAAGTGCGGGCCTTTTTACTCCTCTCGCCTCTCTCCTAGCTTGGTCCTAGGGCGAGTGTAATCCTATATTTCGCACTCTCCCCCATACCACTGATTACTTGATCCTCCACGAGCTGAGGAATTCTGTTCCCATTCGCCCATCCGACTCGCCTAGGCCTAAAGCTGCTTTATTTGATTAGGTCTTTCCCTGACAGACCCACTCGATGAACACGGGGTTGTACATGTAAAGCAAATATATGGACCTCGTCTCGCCTTTGTAACTATGGCAGTAGAAGAAGTTGACTCCATCAAACTAAATCTCTTCTTCCACTTGCGGCAGTTAGATTTTCAAAATTTCGACACTTTGAACTCATGCTTTGACTTAGCTTTTTCCAAGTCCATTTCCAAAGACCTAGCTGTCATCAACAAGGCATGGAATCCAATTAACTTTGGACCCACAAGCAGAAGTCGTAAATTATTATGCAGGAAATTATAAAACATGTTGACCTCAGTCACCTCATTTTCAAACATAAACTCTGCATGTTGTCTCAGCTTAATGAATTTATGCAGGTATTCATCAACTATGTGCTCTCTCTGTTCCAAACACAGGATTTGGTCAGGGCAAGCAACATGCATGGTAGAGTGTAAAAATTGTTGATTTGAAGCTCGTATCACTGCTCTTGAGCAATTACCACAACCGGTACATGGATCATTGCAAGGGGTGGAGGTTGTACAAGTTTCCTTGGTTGGGCACTAATCATCAAATAAGCAGCTTCAACAACTAACTGTATTTTTTTACAGAAGGAGGAGGTGTAGGCACCTCAGCTGGTGCACTACTTTCTACTAAGTGTTGGGCATGAGACTTCCCTGCACCGCTTCTAGCTACCTATAATCGTGAAACACACAATTAAGCGACTAGTCATATTGCAAAATAGCAATCACAGGAACACGCAGGTTTCGCAAACATATGTATTTTCATTCCTAAGTGGACATTCATGATTCTTTCATGTTATAACGATAACGCATATACACATGCTCACCACCCCTTTAAAGAATTCGATCCCGAATTTGAATAAGAAAGACAGACACCGGAAGCTGATACTAAATTGTAACACCCACATCCGTCATGTAGAATATAACAGAAGGTTCGGTCGGGGCCCTATGGAAAAATCTATAGACAGATAGTGGAGTTACACATTGAAACTAAAACATTCATGTATCCTAACACAGAGTTGCATTCTAGCAGAAATATTTTAATTAATTAGAACCCAACACAAGGAATGTCCACTAACCAAAGATAGGAATGACATATAAATACACAAATTGTTTGGCCTTAAGGCCTTACAAACTATTTCTTTTACATATATGTCTTATAAACATTGGCACATAGGCCGGCCATACATGAAAACAGTAATAAATACTTCTCTTGGTCTTCGAGCGCCGACATAGCACAAAGAGGCTTCAACTCGATATTTTCCTCTCGGCTCTCCAGCACCTGCAAAGGAACAATCCACCAAGATGTGGCAAACAAAGCAACGGTCATCTTTAGTTGAGCAATTTATACGACCCCGCCCCTCACTCGGGGCAGCGGTGCTCCGTCCCTACAAGAAAGAAGAATGGAAATATATCTATATCTCAACCACCACAGTCGTTAGCATGTAAGGCCACACGTCTCGTGCACTCAGGGCACATTATCGGCATACTGGATATTCCAGTTCCACCACCATCATCAGTCCAAGACAGATGGTTTAATATCAAGCTTTTGCTAGTCAGGCATGTAGCCATGACTCTCTCTTATGCCAATGACGATTCCAAGTACCTTAGGAATCAAGCCTGAAATACATAGTATGAGTATAGTTAAGCCATAACCTATTGCTCAAATCGATGTTTGTACTACACACGATGCGGGTCAGCTTCCCCTTGCCCGTTAACGCATACATAACCGATGTTATGTAACAAGGCTAGCGCTCGCGGACACTATAGCTAGGCACTCCAGGCTCAGCTCCACATGTTACCCACCCTGTCCCCAGGACCTGGGCTTGCAATCACATATCAGCTCACTGGTAGTTATAACTAGTGATAGCACTACTGCATGGTGATATCAAACAGAACCATAACATCTGTCTTCAGCTAAGCAAAGTAGGCCTTCACGATCTATGATGTTATGCACCCCGTCCTCAGGACCTGGGCTTCACATCTAACACAATCAACTCGCTGGATACGACTAGGAGCTATCGTTAGTGGCATCGCTACCGCCGGGTGATATCGGACATAACAGCGTTCCTATCCTAAATCTGGGTATTTTCTTGGAGCACACCTCTAGTGCTACCTACGACAAGATGCACACCCCAAAACTATGTGAAACTACACGTTTATCTATAGAGTTTTCTCTGGCATGCAAATCAATCATCACCAATCCAGACCAACCTGTCTAGATAGGCTTCACATAACATGTATATTCCGTACTTCGATTCTGAATTCTATATGCAATTTTACCCGGGATACAACTAATCGACCCATCGTAAGAGTTGCCTCCACTAGTTTGTAGAGTATCTTCCCTATTATGCCAAACAAAGGATAACATGTCCAAGGTTTTCAAGAGGAGAATCATTACCCTTGTATATCGCTTAGGAGCCATGAACATGGATTTAATCAGAATAGAAGCGTTTGCAACACCTTCCTCTCCACAGATCTAGCCTTGGCTCGCGAATCCAATCTCAAGAACTTCTCCAACAACTCTCCCAAAGAGCTGGTAATGGCCTTCTTCCTCCTCTTCTTTCCCTTCTTCTTTTCTTATGGTTGAAGAGAGTGGAGAAAGTGAGAGAGTGTGTATGAAATATGAATGAATATCTCTTCTAACACTTCTCTTGTTAAGCAACATGAGAGCAATCCTAGACTTAGGATCCTTTGGCCAAAATAAATGAATGGACACGATTCAATCGGTCATTCTCTTTAAATTCACTATCGCCACGCAGTAGCATGATATCGCCTGGTGGTAGCTTAGGCGGTGGCAGTGGTCTTATCTAGCACTGATTTGTCGCTTAACGACCACATCAACATCACTTGACATGTGGCATGCTATCGCCAGCTGTATCGCTACCACCTGGCATTAGAAAATTTGACTTCATCAGTTTTTGACTGCATCGACTGCATAGATGTCAATTGTATCGACTTCATCACTACCACCAGCGGTATTGTTACCGCCTGATAGTAGCAACTCGATGCCACTGGTTATTCTCGGCGCCATCAACTTGATGCCCCTGGTTGTTCTCGACGCCATTAACTCGACTCCCGCTACCGCCAGCGTTATCTTGTTATTGTCGTGTGGTAGCTTCCAATAACTAGAAAATTTGTTGTTTTTCAAACATGGGAAACCTGTGGTGTTACAACCAGCGTAGGAATCAACAATTTGTGCTTCAGGGTTCGGCGAATACTAACCGACAACAGAATCTCGGTGGACATCATATTTGCGTCCACACTGCTCAGTATGAAGATCCCCCAAAAGTGTATAGAGCCAGCAACCGGACCGTTATATGGTTTGACAACATCTAGTATCTGTACGGGGGACGATTACTCTCCCTGTCACCCTAGCAGAATTTCCAAAGCAAGCCATCCAGGATGTTCAGTTTAAGATAGTCGACTCCAGCTTAGCGTACAATGCAATTTTCAATCATCCACTCTAAACACTCTTTGAGGTAATCCCCCCCCCCCATTCCACACCTAGTTATGAAGTTCGTCACCCCAGGAGGAGTAGGGGTGGTACGGGGCGATTGGGAGGTAGCATGACTCTGCTACCTTCAGTAGATGCACCCCAACCAGGACTCGGGACGAGAAGGAATAGGTGGGGCTTAAGCCAGCACACCCCCTACTATCTATTTTTTCCCTATTTTCTCCAGAATAAGCTGCGAGATGAAATTCACGAGCATCTGTATCTTCCTTTCCGGTAATGAAGTATCTGTTTTCCCTTTCATAGCAAACAGATTCCCCCAAAGACAATATTGGCGTAAGCCTATCTGCACCTCCCAGGAGAGATCGGTAAAAGTCTTTTCGCACCTCCTAGTAGAGATGGACAAAATTCCTTTTGCACCTTCTAGGAGAGACAGACAAAGGTGAAAGTATCTAGTTGTCTACCTAAATCACCTAGAGGGGGGTGAATATGTGAGTTTTGCGTCTTTTTGCAGAATAAAAAATAATAAGAAACAAGCAAACAGAAGCGCGCACGGATTTATAGTGGTTCCCCAGAATGGGTACATCCACTGTCCCGCCTCGCCTATCTAGCACTTCGGGCTAGACTCGGCTACTTCACCAAAACTCATATTATACAAATTTTACACATCGGAGCCTCAACTCCTACAACTCGGAAACAATGCTCCTAAAACTCAGAGACAACTCTCCTATAACTCAGAGAACAAACTCTCATACAACTTGACCCAAAACACGGATATACAAACTCGAAAGTAGAAACTTCCTACAATAAGAAAAATAAGTTTTACAACTTTCTAGATTAAAAACAATCTTCTTCTGCAGATCTGAATGAATTCAATCTTATTCCTTGTAGGAGATTAGAACTTGAAATGAAGTTGAAGGAGAAGACTTGAAATCGTTAAAACCTTGATCTGAAGTCTTGAAATTTGACTAGATCGAAACCACCGTTGAGGAATCTGAAAGTAAAGATCTTGTTGAATCTATCTTTGAGAAGAATCGTCGAACGTGAACTTAAAAGTTGTTGGGTTGCATTTCCGAGAACAGAAGATCGGAAAGAGACGTTTTTCGGTCGTTCACGATCTTGAAAATTAGGTCTAGAAAATTTTCAATTCTTGTTGTTAATTAATTGTCAAAATGAATCCTCAGTATTTATATGAAATTCATCTCCAACGACTAGAAATTTCCTTCCAAAAATAAGCTTCCACGTGCACTGTACATGATCGTCATTTGAAATAAAACCTGTCAGAAAAGTTAAACCAGAAAAACCATTAAGTCCATTCGTCGAGATGACTCGTGTAATACTCAGACCACTCAACAAATTACTTAGATTGCACGGGAGCATTCAATAAATTACACGAAAGAACTTGACGAATTACTTAGACTATTTGATGAATTTTACTTAGACGGAAATGAGACCAGAAGAAATTTTTTTGTTATGAGTCACTGGACCACTCGAGTATATTCGATGAATTCCACGAGTATTCACGTGACATCTCGACGAATGACACGAGACTTTACCTGTATACTCGACGAATTTAACTTATCCGTTTCTAAAGCAGTTTTAAGAAACTATCAGAAATTTCCCGAGTAAACTCGACGAATTCCACGAGTATTCACGTGACATCTCGACGAATGACACAAGACTTCACGTGTATACTCGACGAATTTTACTTAGGAAAATTTCTGATTCTTCCTGAACTCAACAACCTTATTTTCCATTGATTCCTATGCACTTGAAAATGAAGTACACCCTAATAGAGAGATTAAACATGAGTCAACATCATGTCCTACACAATGAGGGATTATATTGCATATTCTTGTGTTACATGACTCGTTGTAATTTGACATTAGTATGTACTTGGCAATTAAGTCATGCAAGCACATAACTTGAAAGCAATGTCAAATACAACTCAATTCATCTTAGTTCGAGGAGGACTTCTTCAAATCAGGGTTATTGTGAAAGTAATACCCAACAATCTCTTCTTATTTGAAAAAGTCAGAACCCTATACACTAAGGTGAACTGCATATAAAATAATCTTAAATACAAACATATAAGGAAATGTAAAGAAAGTAAAACTAGCAGAAATCTCAACAAAACAATAATGTTATATAAACAGTTCTTAATGGCATTCCAGAATTCACACATAATCGCAGACATAGAATATGAAACTTAAGCTGTCTTTCCCTTAGTCTTCTCATATTGTCTGACAAAGTATGCTTTTTGCTTTGGGAAATACTTTGGAGAAGGAGGGGGAGCATCTGGATCATCTCTCTTGTACTTCCTAAAGTGTATCCTCCTCTTTGCATTAGCCACATCATGCTTTTGCCATTCCTCTTTGTTGTAGTGCAACCATCTGTCTTCATTGGCCAAGTCTACTAGTGTGAAAGTGTTCATTATAATCTCTTTTGAAATTGTGCTCCATACTTCAACAGGTTCTTGGTTTGGGTCAGACCTGTGAGCAGAGGGGTCATCTCCATATCTTCTTCTCTTGAGAGCTGGTTGAGATGGTTTATCAACATATTCTACCTCAGCTTCAGCAGCAGCAGTTTTAGCAGTCTCTGTCCAATCTTTATTGTCTGTCCATTCCTGAGTATCTGCTTAGTACTAAGTGTAGTCTTGAGGAGGTTGAATAGCATCATATACTAGTTCTGGCATTCTGGCTTCAGTATTAACCTGAGCTCCAAAGAATTCTCCATGCAGCAACTTGAAGTTGTTATAGTAGTATGTGTTTACACCACATATCTCTTGATGCATACCATCTTACAGAGCATTCACCTTGTTTTGAAGTTTACTCTCCCCCGTTCTGACTTCTTCAACGATATCATTAATAATTATAGTTCTCGTATAGGTCATTTGATCATCAACGTGGTGCATCTCGCTGTTTTGTGCATCAATAATTGTCTTTGTTTTATCATGCACATGCCTTGTCTCCTTAAGATTGTTGTTAAGTCCTTTCATCGTATGCAAGATTATTTTGCCATTTTGAACTAGACAGTTATCCAAGTTGGATTCCAGCTTATCAAAACTAACCTTGACTTCAGCAAGTCCATTATTCATATCTCTTTCAACCTATTCTACCTTATTAAGTACTTTCTTCAGGGAATGATCAAAGTATGCTCTTTGTTTGGCATACATTGCTTCTATAGATTTCAGTATAGAATTATCAGGAATGGTACTGGGAATATCCTCAGCTTGAGGTCTTAGAGGTGAAGGGAGATATGCAACATTCTCAGAGTCACTAGAAGAGTGTGCCACCGAAGAGACATGATCTTTCAGTAGGAGAGAGGGATCTTCAGCCTCTAGGACAGGATAAAGCACCTCTGCTTCTCCTTCCTCATCAGAAATCTCAAGGATGTTCTCCCCTCAACAGGAGGCCCGTCTGGGATCTGAGCAATCCTTTTCTCGAGATCATGTATAAACTTATCAATTTGGTCTTGAAGAGAATTAGATGCCTGGTTCAGCTCCCCTTCAACTATAGCTCGAAGATCTTTCGGGAAACTGACCACCAAATTAGCAGCAGAAGCAAGTTCATCATCAACATCATCAACAAAAGGTCTGACTGCACCTCCCAGGCGAGATGGACAAAGGTTCATTTATACCTTCACTTGGACGAACCCCAGTTCTCCTAAGACGCGAAAAAAATAAAGGTTCTTTTCCACCTCGACCCGGACGGACCCTGGTCTTCCTGAGGCGCGAACGAACAAAGGTTCTTCACCACCTCCACCTGGACGAACCCTGATTCTCCTGATGCGCGAACGAAAAAAGGTTCTTTGTCACCTACACCCGGACGGACCTCGGTCCTCTTGAGGCGCGAACGAACAAAGGTTCTTCGCCACCTCCACCTAGACGAACCCCAATTCTCATAAGGCGTGAACGAACAAAAGTTCTTCGCCACCTCACTTTAGACGAACCCTAGTTCTCCTGAGGCAAGACCAAACAAAGGTTATTTCTCACATCCACCCGGACGGACCTCGGTCCTCCTAAGGCATGAAGGAACAAATGTTCTTCATCACCTCCACCCGGACAGACCCCGGCCCTCCTGAGACGTGAATGGACAAAGGTTTTTTGCCACCTACACCCAGACAGACCTCGATTCTCCTGAGACACGAACAAACAAAGGTTCTTCATCACCTCCACAAGGATGGACTCTGGTCCTCCTGAGGCGCAAACAAACAAAGGTTATTCACCACCTCCGCTTGGAAGTACCCCAGTTCTCCAATGGCGCGAACAAATAAAGGTTCTTCGTCACCTCCACCGAAAAGGACCCCGATCCTCCTGAGGCCCGAACGAATAAAGGTTCTTCGCCACCCCCGCCTGAACGGACCACAAACAAAGCTTCTTTGCCACCTCCTCCGAGACGGAGCCCGGTTCTCTAAAGACACAAACAAATAAAGATTCTTCGTCACCTCCATCTGTACGGACCCCGGACTCCTAAGGCACGAGCAAATGTGGGCTCCTCACCTCCAACTTCTAAACGGCCTCCGGCCCTCCCAAAAATGCAACTGAACAAATATCTCTCCCTAGCGATTTGTTCAAAGTACCAACACTCAAGCAAAGCGCTACCCTGCCAAAAGTATACGCGCACCAAAGCATAACCGGAACACGAAAGATCTGAAAAAGAGGGTCTTTGTTCGAACAAAAGCTGCCCCACAGACTATATAAAGGACAAAAACCATGGGACGGTGCAAAGGCGCACCTGCAAGACGAAGCAAGAGCAAAGCAAACAGACAAAAAAGGGCACAATGGGATCATCCCTCAACATCGACGTTGGCGTCGTCATCCGAGGCATCCCGTACGCCCAGATCATCATGCTCCTGTAACCTCCGAGCAGCCCAAAAACCCTTGCCAAAGCCCAAGTGGTACGCAGCATCGCGCTTGTCCTCTGCAAGCGAATCAATCCCAATTACCATCATCTCAGAGCGGATCTCCTCTTCGATACGGGATCGCTACATCTCAAAGTCATGAGACCCTTTGTACTCAGGCACTAAGGGTGCTCGCTTAACCTCGACGTCCCTCAGCTCCACTATTAGTCGAGCCTTCTCTTTCTTCAGCTGCCCCACCTTCATCCAGACGGACTCAGGTCCCCCTAAAGTGTGATCGAATAAAGGTTCTTCACCACTACCACACAGATGGACTCTGATCCCCCTTGGGAAAAAGCGACCAAAGTCGCTTCTTCAGATCCTAGGTCCTCTCAAAACGTGCATGAACCAAGATACATCGTTGCCTCCCGAGACAAGCAGGCCTTCGAATCCATTCGCGTTGTCAAGGCAAGGGGTGAAAGTTTCCTCCTCCATCACACTTAAGCAATAAGCTCCCGCCATTAATTCTCGACGGCAATCGCCAGTGATAGCGCACAAAAAACAAGGAGCATAAAGCGCCAAATACTCTCAGTCCACCGCAATGCATGTCACGACATTAAGTCACCACTGCATGGACAAAAACAAGGAGCGGTTCAGCAATTGCTTAGATCTCTTGCCTAATGACGACGACAAGATCTTCACCACGCAAAACTGACACTCAAGGGGAGTCGCGAGCTCAATACGTCACGAATAAACTTGCGCGACTAGGCCAAGGAAGTGACAAAGGCAATACACAAGCCAAACAATACCAAGTGTATGTATGGCACAAATGCAATCAAGTGCTCCCCCCGTCGCCAACACCATTTTTCGAGGTAGGCCCTATTCAGGGGACGGAATGCCACCGCATCCTTCACATTTAGTGAATCCCCTCACAGAGCCAAGGTAGAGCATAACAACATGCACGTCCAGCCACAACCGACCTACCTTCGTAACTGTCCTCTCTCAAGTACCGCTCAGCCATCCGACATCGCTCCACTCCAAGGCCCCAGGACTCCCTGTGTTCTGCAAATGTGAAAGCTCGCATCATTGCAACATCCTGAGGCACATGTGTCATTAATGGCCTCCGCCTCCAGAAACTCTATCCCAACTCCTGATAGGAGCGAACACCGAATAATTCTATGCTACAGCACGGAAGCGGGCACCAAGTCCTTTAACATCTTCTAGTGGCAGCAAGCCTGCAGGTCCTTCCACAATGCTGAGACAAGGGAGCAGAACAACGCTCTACATCACAAGGATCCTCCACTAGCGCTAATGCTCTACAGCAATCGCTCAAGTTAACACATCACGCCATACTCACGCATTCATGCAAAGGGGAATGTGAAAGACCACACGCTCCCGCACCAACATGGTACACAAAGCACCAAGCAGGAGGACACCCCTGCAATGCGCCACAAGCGATGCAAGACGAGCAAGTATGATGCACGAGCAACCAGCCTCAAGGGCTGCCATCTGAGTGTCCACCGCAGAGTCCTCAACACACAAAGCAGACACAAGCAACAACGCCTATTGATCAGCGCACGCATCCAAGTCAAGAGGGATGGGTGCTTCACACCGCAAGGCAAAAAAGGGCTCACGATGCAACAGTCTAAAGTCCACAACCCCGTGGCAAGAAAGTTAAAATTCTAAAAAAAAATCGGGCTTGTCGCATCGCGGATCACGACCCACGAAAATTTGGGAGCATTTGATGGGGTTCCCCCCAAAAATTAGCGAGTCAAACTGGTGGGACTCTGGTCAAAACGCATAAGCAATATGACCTGATCGAGCAAGCCACACATGTGAGTCAAGCCCGCTCGAGGGGGCCAAAAATCTCCTCGAAAGAAGGGGCGGACCCAAAAACAGCACACCCACGTGTGCGCAACGTGCAAGCACCCTCGCAGCGCGAGCGCCCGCGCGCATGCAACAAGCACCCGCGCCCGCGCTACAAGAGCGCGAGCACGAGCAGCGCGCCGACGGATCCCGCCGCCACCGCCGTCGGGCACCTTACCCGGGCTTCCCGGACCACCCGGGGGGCACTCTCGTCATTTTGCTAAATTTGGTGATCTATGAACAATACGGAGCAATGTCATTCGGCAACACAAATTTCACCCCGACGCAATTATCAGCATATCCCTCCAGAAATTATAAAAGGGCCATCAAGCCCTCATTTGAAGACAAGCAACTCCAGAGGCTAGAAATAGCTCTGAGGTTTTCTGGCGAGGTCGTGGACTTACACCAATCCTCCGCTCAAAAATTCGCTCTGCTCTCATTCTAGCTCAAAGTCTTCATCAAACTTCTGAGGCACGTCGTTCTTCTCCGCGGGAGCGCTCTGACCAAGACTTTGCTTCAGCAGGAGCGTTTCCATCGAGGCTCCGTGGACTTTGAGATTTTTCTAGAGATTTTTTTCAATTGAAACGCATCTATCGAGGTTCCATGAACTTAGCAATTTTCCTAACCGCAATGCTTCTATCGAGGCTCCGAGGACTTAAACCATTTGTCATTATTTTAGTACTTTATACTTGTAACGGAGAGGTGGTCTGTCACCCTCCAAGAATTCCAACCACGTGATATTTCAACCTTTTCGGGTTTTGCATGTCAAAAAAAACCTTTTGTCATTTGCTGTTGTTTTTCTTTAACTGTTTGTGCGCCCAGTCCAACTCCGAGCTAAGGCGGTCCGATTCTCCAGACTGGGAAAAAACCAGATGACCCACAACAAACCTCAAACAGTCGTTCATCCATATAAATTATTTAAAAAGTAATTATAAAGCTGCTCAGTTACAATACTGTGAAGACGATGCTTTCTCACTTCTTATTACTTATGAGATCGGTGCTCTTGCTGTCATATAATGTGTCAAACGAACACATCAATTGACTTGAATTATATCGAGTGACTTTCAAGTTTGAGCAAACTGACTTAAAGAATCACAACCAGATCATCTTCTTAGCTTCCATTTGGCTCGGTGGCGGCGGTCACGAATGCGATGGTTATGAATCGTCGTTTGTAAATGCCTAACCTCACCTAAAGAACTTCATCCACTTTCAAGTTCAAAACCAGGCTCTTTTTATGGCAGTCATAGTCATTGCCATGTTACATTCTATGATGGTGTCCAAACTCACTGGAGCAAAAAAATCCATCAAACAGAGCCAAATGTTTGAGGAAATCGACTCATTTAAAGTTGATATATAATAATTTTAGCCCTAAATTGAACCGGTCTGATGTCTGATTTGTATTTGAAGCGAAATTTTTCCATCTGGGATCTGAACTCCGGGTGATCTCTGAGAGATCAAATATGATTTCCCGGAAATCAAATATGATTTCCTAAGAGAATGATCTCCTAAAAGATCAAATACATCTGAGATCAAATATGATATTCAGGAGAACAAATATAATCTCCTAAGATATCAAAATATGATCTCCTAGAGATCAAATAAACTTCGCTCCAGGATCGCCACTCTTCTTCCACGCAGTAAGATTGGAAGAAACCCGGATGTAGATTTTGGAACGGAGCCCGGATGGAAAAATTCCACGTATTTGACAACGATTGGTTTCAAACATCTTTTTTTAATAAATATACAAGCAACTTTATATGAGAAATATTAAACATCAACACCTACAAAAAAAACATTACATTCAATAACCAATCAACATTCTATTACATAAATAGACAAAGCCAACTGTTCGAAGCCTCATTGACTACACAATCTAAATTTAAAGTTCTCAAAGGCAGTGCAATTTTTTTATGTGCACGCCTTATGATTCAAGGCACTTTTTGTTTGCTTCTTAATGGTTTTTTTAGTTTAAAAATTTGAACAGCAATGCGTCCTCCTACTTATTCCAGACATGCAGAGATATCCCAATGGAGGAAATTATGAACTTGTAAAATTCATGCTAATTTAAGGCAAAATAAAATTTTAATGAAAGGGCGAAAATATAACAATAAATTTAAAGCAGGTAGGTGTTGAACTCGTTATTTTGACTGCCATAAACAAAAAGAACATGTCAAATTCAACTAAAACACCAAGAAAGTTGGCTCTTCAACTTAGCATGTCAACAACAACAACAAGACAAAGGAGAGAGAGACGGGGAAGAGAGAGAAGACGATGGCTCAATAATGTTCACCACACAACACAAACAGATTCAAGAATCCAAATCTGCAGCAATAACCAGGAGGATGGTACTAAGACGCCGCTGATTTGGTCTCGGCAGCAGCTTCTTCGAACGTCTCTCCGGGCACGAGCTCTGGGACGTCGTCGTCGTCATCGTCGTCGATGAGGGCGTTGCCGGATCCGGTGGCGGCGGCTGCGCCGGGGCTCAGAGGAGCCTTTTTCTGGAACTGCTCCGCAATCCTCTTCAAATTGTCCAAATTATCTGGACCTGAAAAATAGAGAAGAAACTTAAAAACAAGCTGCTTATTGTAAATCAAACAAAATTTATGAACAGCGACTTGGTTTGGAGGGATAAAGTTTTTGAAATTTGACTTGCATTGAAATTCAGAAACTTTTTATAACTATTTCCTAAAGGCACCCTAGGTCCCCAACCCTAACCCATGGATGTGCACGCTGTTTCCATGCTCGATCCTATCGCCCCTGCTTCGTCGTTTGTTCCCGTCGCCCCTATTTCGCCGCTCGATCCTCCACCAACCTGTGTCCGGGGAGGGTAAAGTGCAGTGCGATCCGACGGATGCGAGCCGCTGCACTTTACCGATCCGATGAATGCGAGCACGCGGAGATGCGTGCACATCTCAGCGCACACATCTCAAAGCGAGTTAAGATGTGCACGCATCTCCGCGCGAGCTAAAGATGAATTCGCAGCCGTCGGATCGCCTGCACTTTACGGTGCAGTGCATTCGCTGCACTTTATCCTCCCCGGACCCCACCAACCTTACCTCCTCTCCCTCCCCATGGAGCTTCAAAGTCGCATAGGGATTTTGAAGCCCAAAGGAGCTTCAAAGACGACGAACGGTTTCAGATTTCGGCTCCATCTCTAATCCATCTTCCGCCCCATGGAGCTCCAAGTCTGCTTTTCAGTTTCCGGAGTTTGGCTGTTCATCCTCTCCCCAATCTCCAGATATTGGCACATTTGAATAAGTTTACCTCTATTTTCTTTTATCAGTTGCGGTTGTATTGACCTGTTGGTCTTTGATCACCTCCTTATATTTCAGCCGGTGCTTCTACATCTTTTCCTTTCTAAAATTTCCTCAATCCCTTGTATAGTTTTCCCCAATTACTTGTTGTCCTCGACTGCTGCTTGGATTTGTTTGATACTATTCCAACTGGTTTCACGTTGCTGTTGGAACTATGCCTTTCAAACACAAGTTGTTTGAATCTTCATTTATTCTCCAATGGTTAAAGGGTCGTTTATTAGTCAACATCGTAATATAATTTTAGCACGTTTGTTGCACTATGTTGTCATACTTATCAGTTTTTTTTGGACTGCCAATAACACTTTGGTCTACAAATGGAAAAAATGCTGGGCCGCTGCCATTAACCGTGAGCTGCCAATATCTAAAATAGGCTGCCTTTGACATTTCTCTTTTATAGAGTGATGTGAGAATAAACTGTAGGACTAGACTCTATGATACTATGTTATAACCTAAGCATTCCGCCCAAAAAATGTTGTGGTGGAGGGGCCTAGGTTCATATTAAGTGGGCAAAATGCTAAATGAGTTTTCTGATCTGGCACTATATATTCTCAATGTGTTCCTTCATGTATAAGGTTTTTTTGGCTCTACTGCAGGCTACTTATTTAACTGAATGTTGTGAGTGTAGACTGTTGAGCCTAACCTGCTCGCGGTTCTTGTGGACAAAAACACCAACATCATACAATGTATGTTTGCATGACAACGGTTATGACCACCACCAAGAAAATAAAAACTAGTTTTGAACATAAAAGTAGATGAAGTTCCTTGAGTGAGGTCAGGTGTTCACGAACGACGGTTCATAACCACCACATTCATGCCTGTCACCGCCGTGTCAAGTGGAACCTATATTACATATAGGCTTTTAAAAGCGCCTTGAACATAATATTCTCCGAAGGAACTCTCTGCATAAAGTTCATAAATATGCAACAACTTATGTCTATTCTCCAACAGGTATTAACTGCTCAGGCGTGAGCTTAGATTCAATTTTCATGATTGAATATGGAGAGAAAATCAAGTTATCTGACTTATCATGTGCAGGCAGGTCAAATTTAGATTCATTATTACACTTAAAAATCACATCTAAGGTTCAACTGTAAGATTAATGTGCAATATAAATTTTTTGATTAAGTTATATTCCAACGAGAGATCAAGGTCTTTAATTTTCTCAGAAGAAAAACAAATTATTTTGCAAGCAGACTTAAAACACTGAGAGTAGTTGAAGAAGAAAGGCCTTTGGAATGACTCAAACTAGTGATGATTTAACTAGAATAAAGAGGATCAATAATATCTTTAAAAACATGCGCACATATTAGACTGGGATAAAGCTTAAAACATATTTATTTATAATAGGAAAGAAAAACTCAAAAATCCCCATTACCTTTGCCTCGTAAAAAGGGGGTATAATATATTATGATGATATGCATGATATAGATAAGATCTACCCTAGGAGTATTATTCATCAAATTTAGTCAATGTTTATTAGAATCAATTATCAACTCTACTTTTGAATCAAGCTATATTTTCTTCTGTGCATTGTTTTAAATGTCCTCCAACGTATCATTTTATGGGAAAATAACATTTATTTTTTGAAAAAATATAAAGCCTTTTAGTAAAATATACACCGACATCCGATTTTTTCTGATATATCGACCGGCGAGATTTTTGAATCATTTATATGTAATATTATATATATGCTTAAATAGACTAGCCTAAATTTTTTTGTTCTATTTAATATATGTTATTCTTATAATCAATTTTGTATAATTATTTCAGACTATTTTTCATATTTCATATTAAAAAAATGTTAAAACATTCAATAAATTTATTAATTGATTTTTCTATGTTTTAAAATAAATTTATTAAGCTAGAAAAGACTTATAATTAATCAAAAATATTTAAATTAAAAATCTTCTTTATTTGTTCTACAATTTAGTGTACAACAACACTCGAGCCTTTATCCCACTATAGTGGGGTCGGCTATATGGATCCTTTGTCGCCATTGTGGCCTATCTTTTGTCATAATCTCACTAATGCCTAAGTACATCATGTCTTTCCATATAGTTTCATTCCAAGTCTTTATTGGTCTACCCCTCCCTCGTTTAACATGTCTAGTGACTAGACTCTCACAACGCCTAACAGGTACGTCTAATGGTCTCCTTTGTACATGTGCAAACAATCTTAGTCGAGCTTCTCGCATCTTCTTTGCAATTGGTGCTACTCATGTCTTATCCCTGATACATTCATTCCTAATTTTATCCAGTCTCGTGTGTCCACACATCTACCTAAGTATTCTCATCTCTGCAACTCCCATTTTTTGCTCATGTACACAATTCACTGCCCAACACTCAGAACCATAGAGCATTGTTGTTCTAATTGCAGTACGGTAAAACTTGCCCTTAAGTTTTAATGGTATCTTACGATCACATAAGATCCTTGACGCGCCTCTCCACTTCAACCAACCCGCTTGGATTTTATGTGTTACATCTTTATCAAAATACCTCCGTCTTTTCGAACTATCAATCCAAGATATTTAAAACACTCACAACAGGAAATGTCTTGATCACCCAACTATCGATCCAAGATATTTAAAACACTCACTACGGGAAATATCTTGCACTGCTCAATTTAAGCTTTCCGTCTTTGCCCTGCTCAACCTAAAACCCTTATTTTCTAAAGTGTCACGCCAAGATTCAAGTTTTGCGTTTACAACCTCGCGCGTCTCATCGACCAAAATGATATCATCTGCAAACAATAAACATCAAGGTATTGCTTGTTGGATATGTCTGGTGAGCTCATCTAAGATAAGGGTAAAGAGATAAGGGCTTAAAGCTGAACCTTGTTATACAATTTAGTGTGATCAAATAAAATTATTGTATAATATTATTAAATATATTTTATAGTATATCTATTGTACTTATTAATAATATTCTATTTTAGATACTCTTTGAATTTATTTTGGGATATACATGACTCATTGCTCCTTTACTAGTTATTTTAATTTTTCTTCTTCTTTTAAAGCATACAATTATACTTGGTATACATAAAAATAATTTTTTTATTTATAAGATATGAAATTTCAATCTTTTACAATATCCTCGGAATGCCTTCGACTTCCGAAAATTTAAAACTCAATCTAACATCGTCGACATCTGATATTTACAACTTTGTTTCTATAAGGTTTTATATACCTTATGAAACAGTTCATATGCAATAAAATGACAATATGCTAAATTATCAACAAATTAGCATGCTTACTTACTAAAGGCTCAAGACGCATCAATGCGCAAAGGAATCTTGGAGCGCAAGGATAAACGGACAGGCGTGCGTCTGATAAAGGCAAAGGGCAACCACATCTATTTTAAATAATCAACACGAAATATTAGTTCAACTTCTTAATGATCAAATTCTTCAATCACTCTACTCATTAATCTTCTGTTACTATCACTTATATCTCTCAGACGCACGAAGATGCAAGGTTCTGAGTCTGGTGAGCGTTGAGCCTTAGGCGCGCCTGAGGCGGGCCTTTAACAACATAGTTAGCATGCTTCAAGTTTATCCATATTCATCTCAGTTAATGGTAGGAACATACTAATATTTATACTGCACAGCATATTATTATGGTACAAACATTTAATTAAGGAAATACCATTATTATAGTCAATTTACTAGTATGGATATCAGTAAGCACAATACCTTCAGTTAATTTCCAGACAAGACATTAATGTATTGAAATAGTAAGATGGGCAGCTTAAAGTGACTGGCATGAACAAATAATTATGCTTGACTATAGAAACTAAATACGCATAGTATGAAGTTTTATTGTTATCAACTAAGTCATGTCTGTTGCAGGTCATATTTGCTTCTCACGTTAAGAGACGAATCTGGAGCCATTTTTCTTTAAGTTATCATTATAAGCAGAGGCTTGTGTATTGTCTAGGATCTCATGTTCAAGTATTTTGGAAGGCCTTGAACTAGATGGGATAACCGATTCTCAATTGTATGTTGACTAAAACAAGTCTCCTGAAGGTTAATGATGCCGTTCCTTGTTTGTGTGTATCTTTGTCCTCATTCATAACAATTGCTCTATGACATGCAGCTCTCTCTAATCTTCCTTCAACCATCAGGATTATGACTAAAGCCACCACTCCCTTCATTGTATTGCCTGATCTCCCCACACGAGATGGTAGTAATACATGCGGACATTCTATTACCAAATTGCTCACATCAAAGGAGGCAATGAATTTTCATAAGAACACAACATCAAATTTCCAGTTTAAGAAAAATGGAAATTGCTCTCCATCAGCGTTGTGTAATGCAAGGGTCGTTGCATCATTCAGAATTCCAAAAGATAGTTTGCATCACAAAAAACAAGAATGCAAGTGTGTTACGGTTAGCGTGGATGAGTCCACCTCTAACCGTAACGACAGGCTACTCGGCAGCTAGCGGGCCGGCTGGTTCCAGTCTCACCCATCCTCGAGCCCTCCCGCCATACTTAACAGGACCGCGGCCCGTACACCCCAACCCTTCTCCGCACCCAGTATAAGTGCGGCAGGTTGTTGAGGCTGGGGCTCGAGCCCCATATCTCCTTGAAAGAAGCCTTAAAAGCGGCCCTCATCAACAACTGAGCCGCGGCAAAGTGAGGAAGGGTTCATAGATGTGGACCGTCCATATTGTGATCCTATAGTATTATATGCAACACTGAATCAAAGGCGCTTAAGTGATGTGTTCGAGAAAAGGTAAGCACTAGTAAATAGGAGAGATGTAAAATGATGCAAAGAGTGGGGAGAGGGTTGATAAATCGAGGATAATATGATTGAAGTGTAATGGTGTACGATATCTTCAAAAAACGGTAGGCGCTAGAAAATGGGATAGGCATAAAACTATGCAATGAGTGGTAACATAGGGCTGATCAAGCAAGGAAAACATGAGTGATGTGTGCAAATGTGCACAATAGAGTACATAACATGAAATCTCACTTGCATGTGGAGGGCATGAGAGCACAACATTTGTGTTGCCCATTGGCACAGTTGCTACAGTGGTAGCAATTCCTAAATGATGCAATGGCACGAGGAGGAATACGGCTACAAAGCAAAGGGAGTGATAAAAGTAGGAGCGTTGCTTCACTCTGATATCTAATTGATACATGGCTTCAATGAAGGAATAGTGAGCGGAGAAAGAAATGGGCAAAGAAGAAGAGGGGCAAAAAAATAACTGGAGAAATGGGAAATTAAAAGAGTCAACTTTAGCGATCCAAAATAACTCATTCATTACCTCTCAATAAGCAGAAAGTTAGAATACAAAGGAGAAAGATAATTTACTTATCATTTCTAAAAATTAGAATACAAGGATTAATACACACATACATAGAAAGGAGTGAAAGCTCAGCTTTGTGATAATGGAACCAGCAAAAAACATTAACTATGCAAAGACCAGTGCACCAATTGTTGTACAATAGATTTGTAATTTACTAGTAATTTGAGATGCTCTCCAAATCTGAAAAACCCTGAAGGTTATTTGTATTCCTCGGAAACCACCGCCCACACCCCCATTCAATATTTGTTGACCTGCTACTGACCGAACCACTTGGGCATTGGGTGCGATATGAGTAGGATTGATTAGCCATGCTTCATAATTGGAAAAATGGGCACCATAGAATGATGGAAGTGCATGCCACTCAGCCAAAGAAAGATAATAGAGAGTTGACCAAAATGAGCACTAAATATTGTTTAAGAGAACTCCAAATCACTGCTACGACTACCGAAATCATGAGCATCAACAAGTAGGTTCCATATCCAAGTGGTAGTATCAGGACCCTAGCCATTGTTCTTGAGGAATGGTCGGGTATGGCCCATTCCTCAACTACAAATCAAGGTGTAGGACTAAACTAATCATGCCAACATCGGACCTTTACATGGGCCAAGGAAATTCTTCTAAGCTCCCCCGCAAGCTTGAAGAATACAAATTATAGGCGTCAAGCTTGGAAACAACGGTGCAATGAGCGTGGTAAGGTCTTGGTGAGAACAACAGAAATTTGTTCGACAACAGGTACATGTTGCAAATCAAGTTTGTGCAACTGAACTTATTCCCGGATAAAATGACGATCAACTTCGATATGTTTGGTACGTTCATGAAAAATGGGATTCTAGGCGATATGGATAGCAACTTGACTATTAAAGTAGAGAACTGCTGGAAATGGGAGTGTCACACCAAGATTAGTAAGAAGACTTTCCAACAACATGAGATCAGAAACAGCAGATGTCATTGAATGATACTTAGCCTCTGCAGACGAGCGTGCCACCACTGTTTGCTTCTTGCTTCGCCAGGTGACCAAGCATCCTCCAAAGTACGTGCAGTAGCCTCTCGTAGACCAACGATCATCAAAAGAACCGGTATAATCTGCATCAGAGTATACAACCAAGGATAGAAAAGAGGAGAGCTAATACACAAGCCCTTGTCCTGAGGCATTCTTCAGATACCGAAGAATTTGCTCGACAACCTCCAAGGGGAATGTATGAACCGGTTGACCACCCCAACAACAAAGGATAATTTTTAGGTCGTGTGATAGTTAAATAGATAAGCTTGAAGAACAGACAACGACAGTACTTTGGATTAGGGAGGAGCAAATCAGACCCAAAGGTATGAGCGCAAAGCTTGTGGTTGACATCCATTGGTGTGTCAGCAGGTTTGTATCTAGAGTAGCCTGCATCATGAAGGTCTAGAAAATAGTTGAGACAAGGCGACGCCATCGGGTCAATGAGCTATCTCAATGCTCAAGAAATATCGGAGGTTGCCCAAATCTTTGGTTTGAAAATATAAGGCCAAGGGTTTCTTGATCATAAAGATAATGATCTGATCATCACCCAAGATGAGAATATCATCAACATAGACCAAAATATCACTATCCGTGTCGGGAGGTGACGAGTAAACATATAAAAATCCACCGAGCTCCAAGTGAAACCAAAATTCTGAACAACTTGACAGAATTTATAAAACCAAGCTCCAGGAGACTGCTTGAGGCCATAAAGAGATTTTTTTGAGATGACAAACAAGGGACTCGTCTGTGATTTCATAGCCAAGAGGCGGATGCATGTAGACAGTCTATGTGAGATCACCATCAAGGAAGACATTTTTGATGTTGAGTTGATGCAACTGTCAATGAAGATGAACGGCCAAGGAGATCAAGATCCGAAGAGTATTCAACTTAATGACAAGAGAGAATGTCACTTTATAGTCCAGGCCATATTGTTGAGTGAACCCGCGAGCTACAAGACGAGCTTTGAGGCGCTCAACGGTCCCATCAGGATGATGCTTGACAATGAAGACTCATTTACATCTCACAAAAGATTGGCAAGGAGGAAGAGGGCAAGGTATCAAGTCCGACTGGCCCAAAGAGCATCCATGTATTCATCCATCGTGGGCCGCCACCCCGGATGCTAAAGAGCCTCCTGCACAGAAGGGGAGTGGAAATAGAAAACAAAGAAGTAGCAAAATTGTGAAGGTCAGGAGACAAGCGGTATAAGGAGACATGGTGGGACTTGGGATAAAGGGTGAGCAGTAGACGTCATATGCGGATACACTAATCATGGAGTGTCATCAGTAGGGGACAACTATTGCATGGCATTAGACAAGGGACGATAGCAAGTGTAGTCATGAAGAGGAGGCGGCGTTAGACGGTAAAGGAGGTGGTGACGGAAGCAGAGGTGTGTTGTCGCGGATAGGTACGTTAGGGCGTGGGATATCAGGTAAGAAGGTATCACTAGGAGTCGAGGAGAAGAAGGGTTGATCCTCAAGGAATATAACATCCGCAGATGTAACGAGTTTGCGAGTAGTGGGAGAGTAACACAGCCTTCCTGGGTACGAGAGTACCACGCAAACATATGCTTAGTAGCACGTGAGGCTATTTTGTCCATGGCAAACCTAGATGATGGACAAAACAAACAATGTCGAAGACACAAGAAGTGAAGGGGGAAAGGGGTTGCAAAGAAAAGAGGATGAGGCATCACAAAGTTGAGAATTGAGGGCACACGGCTAATCGGATAGCATGAGGTGGAAACTGCGAAGTGCTAATAGATCTTGGGGGCATGAATTTGAAACATAAAGAAGCAAGTAACCTCTAGGAGGTGGCGGTTCTTCCGCTCGGCCACGTCATTTTCTTGTGGGATGTAGGCGCGGGATGTTTGGTCGATAATTCTAAACGTACGACAAGTTTTTTGAAAGTTGTGACTTGTATATTCACGAGCACTATCGATTCAAAAGATTTTAATAGAACGCGAGATTGAGTACGTGTCTCAGCGATAAAGGAGTGAAAGACATGTAGATTAGAGTGATCGCGCAATAAATACAATCATATCATGCGAAAATGATCATCAATATATGTGAGAAAATAACGATATCCAGATAAACTAGCAGCTTTATAGGGGGCCCAAATAACTTAGTGCACTAAATTAAAAGGAGTCAAGCTCCGAGTATAGTGGGGGGAAGGTAAATCGATATTGTTTCCCATAGATACATGATTCACATGTAAATTCAGAAAAAAAAAATCAAAAAGAGCTTTCAACAGAATAGAAAGAGGAGCATGCCAAATATGTCGATGCCAATCCACAGAGCTAACAAAAGAGAGAGAAGAGGTAGGGTGTAATGCCAGAATCTCATGCAATTATATGAAACTGATAAACTATTACATAAAGATATTTTAGAGAGAAATAAAATAATGGGACATTGATGAATGTCGAAACGATTTTAAATTATCGCTTTAATAAAGTTTTTTCCTTGGAATTAGGGTGTATGTATATGTATACCGATTTAATTTAATAAGTTTAGATAACAAAAAATTGTGCAAATTGGTGTGCAAATAGCTAGCTTTGGTGTGCCAATAGCCAACTAGCTGAATTGAATTAGTGTATTAATAGAGGATAATGTGAGGTGCTAATAGTGGATGTGTTAACAAGAATTAAAGTTAGGCAGTGCAATAGAATAAGCGGTGGACTTTAGCCGATCCAAGGGGGGCTTAAGAGAAAAACTAGCCTCTTCTATCGGCAAAAATCTCGCACGCCTCTTCCCAGCTCCGTTGCGCACTCCTTTTTGTCACTCTCGCTTAGAGCTCAAGCCAACGGCCCGCTTCTCCTCCTCCGATTTCTCTTCCTCACGGTAGATAGGAGGGATCGACCCCCTTTAGCTTGCTACCAACCCCTCTTCATGGTGGTGGCCGGTTTTGGAAGAATAACGCTCCAACTAAAGATGGATTTGAGCATCCTCTAGAGAAAAGCCCTAATTTCTCCTTTATTTCCCCATTGTAAGCCATTTTCTCTCTCTTTCCCTCTCTTTTATGCAAATAATAAATTAAGTAACCTAAATTACTGTTAGATATTTGGAGGGAAAGAGATTTCAGTTTTTGTAGTGAAACTTTATGGTAGCATGCAACCTAAATATTTCTTTTGGGAGGGAATAATTAGGGATTTGAGTTTTATGATTTAAAAAGTATTAGGGCTGATTTTGAGACTCTTATTTGGATGTGAATCATGGATTTTTATGCATATATATGATGATTGTCCTAGATTAAAGGACATGTAAGGTAATTTTAGTATGCTCGTGAAGAAATTACGTAGGATTGATGGGGCTATTGATGTGAATTTTGCTAGAGTTAGTGATTATCATATTTAGGACTATTACTAGTAGCGATTATGTTTTCCAACACATAATAGAATGCTGGAAATACATGTTGAATGGATAGAAATGCAGTTTTTGTTCTTAAGAATGCTGTCCATAAAAAGGAAATTGCTGAAATTTCTATATTTTGTCTGTAGGACTGTTGTCCTTTGAAGAAAATTTTTGGGATTACATTTATACTGATAGGGCTGCTGTTTTTCCTCATTTTAGGGGTTGTTGTTGACATAGAATGATGTTATTTTCAAATATGCACCTTATAATCATGTTTAGCTATGGGTTTCTGTAACTTGTAGAAATGATTTACTTCATAATAATGTCTGATTTATGATGATTTTGTTGAAATTGAGTGCCTTGCGAGCTTTTGGATACAATTTATGAAAGGAATCAGTTATAGAAGTTTGTGATTGATCTTTATGATAATGATAAGGCTCCATATTATGGATTATCAATATAAGTTTATATAGTGATGAAGATATAAATTGGGGGTTCTTGCATTTTTCAGTTGCCATGTAATTATGAGATTGTTAATGTTAAAATAGGGGCATTTGAACATGTTTTACTGTTTTTAGAAGTCCCCCTTTGATTGCCACTTTACTTAGTATAAATTGGGAATTTCTTACCTTGTTAGGTTTAATTGAAAATGTGAAGTTATGAAACAAAAGTGGTGGGAATTTAATGAGTTGTTATGTTTTAAAGACCACCTTAATTTTCCCCTTATGATAAACACTAAGTCAAAATATCCTAAAGAATCAATGTTGAGTCTATTAAACAACGCAATATCAATTTGACGAGTGCTTGCTTACAGATACTCAGAAGAATGACGTTACAGGATTGATGTGATGGTACCCCGAAGAAAGAAGAAAGAAAAGAGGAACGCATTGTGAGCATTACCTTTTTAATTTATGCTTTAGCTTTCAAATACTTTCATTATAGACACTATTATTAAATTAATAATGAGCTTATTCCCTGAATGTGTACCGAATTAGTATGAAAATATGTAAGTCCGCAAATCATTACTACTGTTAGATAATATCTCCACTACTGAAAGAAGAAAGAATAAATATATATATGAAAGAAATATGGATTTCATCGATGCATACGTTAAGGGTATCTGTGGACTGATATAAATCCAGTTAAACCTTAATAGGTCTTAAGCGTGATTGTACGCACTGGATTAAATTCCCAAGTCAACTCAATTGGGTCTTAAGCGAGTTGTACGCACCGAGTTCGACCCAAGTGGAACGGCCCCAAGACTGAAGATTGATATAAATATAGTACCCATTTAACGTAATGAAATGAAAACATATGGAAAATGAGTATAGAAGTATAAAAAGAACATGAAAATAATGAAATGAAATAAGAAACCATGAATTATGAAGAATGCATATTTCACCATGAATGTTATTTGAATGTTACACGCTTTTACGATTATTTTCTTGCTGTTTATATGACTGCAACATGAAATATAGCATTATGTCATGTGCAAGTAACTGTTTATTACTGAATATGATACATTATGTGCTGACTCAAAAGACAGATATCTTGCTACGAATGTACCGCTTACAATTACATATATATCCAATTGAAATAAAGAAAGATGTATGTACAAAGTTACTGATTCACATGGTTTGCATGTACAAGCGATTAAAAAAGTAAATTTCTCACTTAGTCTTTATTAAAGACTAATCCTTTAGTTGTTAAATTTTTTTAAGAGAACGAACGAGTTCCAAAAAGAAATTCTGAAGCTTGGCTACACATGAAAATTTGGTACGTATTTTTTTAAAATATAGTATTTTAGACATGTTTTACTTTTAATGCAAAGACAAGTTAAGAGATAATGTACATAGTTGGTATTCAATGTGATTTATGCTCTCTAGTCATTTATAATGAAATGAATATTGTTGCTATGTGGTGGTCTCCGGGCCGTTACAGTGGGAAGGTCCATAGTGTAGAGCTCATTTGACATTCGCCCACAACCAATGATATTCAGCGTTCGTTGATCCTGCCCCACAAATGAAGAAGCGAAAAAGGTGATGGAATGGTCATGATCATTAATAAGACAACTAACAGAGAGGACATTGAATTGAGAGCCAGGAACATGAAGCACGGAGTGGAGAGAGAGGGATGGGGTGAGAGGCACATCTCCAGAGTCGCAGACTGGGGTGGCGTCGCCATTGGCCACCATAATAAATTTTGGATAAGCAAAATTTGTATACCAAGAAGGCTTCTGTGGGGAAATAAGATTTGTCGTCCCAGGGTCCACTATCCAAAAGGGACTATGAGAAAAACACAATATACCTTCATTAGATATAGGTGTGACGGAGCTAAAAGTCTGAGTAACCATCCCCCGAAGATACTGAAGTTGTTCTCGCAAGGCATCAATGTTGGAGCGAGAGGTAGCATAAACATCCACTGCAAGAGAAGTGTGGTGCGGAGACGTGGAGAGATGCGGCGGAAACCCATGTTTTCCATAACAAGTGGCCTCAGTGTGATTCCTCCAGCCACAATGGGTACACAGGCGAGTTGGTTGCCCTTGGGAGTGATTGTAATCATCACACCCACCGCCCCGAGATCCATGGAGACCTCCATGATGTCAAGGATGCAAGGCCGAGCTTCGGTAGAGTTTTAAAGTAGGGCAAGAGAGGCAGGTATCAAGACATCGATGGATGTGTCACCTTAAAGATCATGGAGCACGCATCTGAGAGAGACGGAATAGTGAGAGAAGATAAGATAGTCGCGCAAACATTGTGAAGATGAGGTGATAGTCGTGCCATCATTAGGGCAATGCCAACAGCCTCCTTCTGAGTACGTTGGGTAGCAAGATCCGATGGATGGTGCTGAACCCAAGCCTCAATGAGTAATCTTGTATTGGGAAATAAAGGATGTCAGATCAGCGTCTGAACCAGGTTCAATGGTCTGGAGATACCGAAATATATCGAAAAGATGATGAAGGTTATATTGTCCAGAGTACAAGATCTTCAGTTCAACCCATATGGCTTTGGCGGTTTCGTGGTGTATAGTCATGCGATATGACTCACTGTCCATGGAGTTGAGGATCCATGACTATACGCGTACAGCATCCCGAAGTCATTGCTCGGTAGGCTCAAAGATACATCGCGAGTAACATGAATCATGATGGAGACATTTGGTCTGAAATACATGACGCACAGAGTGTACCCACTGAACAAATTTTTTCTTACCAGAGAGGGAAATACTTGTAATGTGTTGGGATTACGATAAATTCCCGTGAGGAATCCGGCAAGGGGAAGGGTCGGCGGAGGTAAGGGGTCGATTGGAACCCTAGAAGGGAGGAGGGGGGAACTAGAGAGAGGAAATTAGAGAGATAAAGAGAACCTTAGATTAATTCTTCCAAGCTCGTTACATGACCCCAAGGGCTCTATATATCAATAGGCGTCGATGACATAACAGTAATTAACACAACATTCCTCAAATAATAAAAACACCTAAACGCTACGACAACTATGACTCGATACAACATAACCCTAATATAACAAGATAAATGACGGTGGACCCATAACATAATGTGAAATTCGTCCCAGACGTCAGGGGCGGGCGGAGCGAGTGTGGGCGGGGTGGAGGTAGCAGACGCAACATTCGGTTCGTCATGATGAGAAATTGCAGGGAGAGAATGAGAGGAGATAGAGGTTCTGCGAGCACTGATGGGCGAGTTCTGAAGGGGCTACAACGAGTACTGGTGTCTGAGAGTCCTGGACATGCGAGTGCGGATTCTACGAACATGATGTCAAAGGTGCTACTGCGAGCACATGAGAAAAAAGAACAGCCGGGGAGGCGATTTGTGAGTCCCAGCAAGCTCAGGAGAAGAGGAAATCGCTAGCAGCTAAGGCGATGTGCAAGTTCCTTTGAGTCCTGCGAAGTTCAGGAGTATACAAGGTCCAGCAAGGTTCTGCCAAAGGTGCTACTATGAGCACAGGAGAAAATAATCGAGGAGGTGATTTGCGAGTCCTAGCGAGCTCAGGAGAAGGAAAAACCACTAGCAGTCGAGGCGATGTTTGAGTTCCTTCGAGTCCTGCGAAGTTCAGGAATAAGCGCAGGAGTTCCTGCGAGGTTCTGCTGAAGGTGCTACTGCGAGCATAGGAGAAAGTAGTCGAGGAGGCGATCTGCGAGTCCCAACGAGCTTGGGAGAAAGGGAACCCGCTAGAAACCAAGGTGATGTGCAAGTTCCTTCAAGTCCTGCGAAGTTCAGGAGTAAGCGCAGGAGTTCCTACGAGGTCCAACGAAGTCCTGCAAAGGTCAGGAGGGAAATTCACATGGGTTCTGGTAAGGTCACAGGAGGCTGACGATAGTTGCAGTAGGAGATGCGAGCGCACTATCCCGTATGTAGAGGACTAAGAGGAGATGGCGAGTTCTTGGCGTGAGCATCGCAAGAAGAGATGGCGAGCTGCGAGTTCAGTATACAGAGGTTGCGAGAACCGGGTATGCCAAAGGCCGATAAAAAACGATTGTGGGCTGGCTTATTTGTGGAATCCATGACGAACAGGGAACGAGCGAGTGCCCAGCAAGGAACAGGCCATCACTTACAAAACTAAGAGTATTTAATTCTATAGATTGAGTTAATTTGGATCGTATAAATCTGATACCATGTAGAAAGTTAGAATACAAAGGAGAAAAAGAATTTATTTCTCATTTCTTCAAATTAGAATACAAAGATTTATACACACATATATAGGAAGGAGTGAATGCTCAACTCCAAATCAAGGTGTGAGACTAAATTAATCATGCTAACAATGGGTCTTTACATGGGCTAATATAGTTTTTATACAAAATAGAAAAAAGGAAATTAGGATATCCATGATAATTATAAGTGACTTGCTCGAACTATCTTCTTATTCATAGCATCTCAAGAATATATAGCTATATTATTATCTTCGATGAAAAAGTTGTATGAGTCAAATTTAAAGCAACAACTCATAAATGTTTTTTTCATTTTTCAGTTACCACTGTAGCAACCTTTAGGAAACTAGTCAATTTCATGCCACTTACCAGATAAGAAGGGATTTAATGTTATTGATTTGTTAAAATAATGGTCCTGCCTCTTTGTGACTAAGAAGCACTAATACTTGAAAAGATCTTAAATATCGTATATTAAATCTTTCAGAGTCCGGAAATTCTAAGAAATTGTAAAAATGTCCAACAACTCTCGGAAATTCGTCTCTGAAACTTTCGAAAAACTCGTCTCAGAAACTCTCGGAAACAATTTGATTTAACTCTATATAAAAAATCTATGGATACTCTCAGATATTCCCGGATATGCCTAAAATGATAAGTGATGAGAGTCAAATGATTATATACTTCCATTCACGGCTCTTATCTATGATAAGATACATTTTTGTGACAAATAAAATTAATATATAATATATGAGAAATAACGATAAAAAAATGAAGACGTAAATGTCACATTTGTCCACATACTAATTTGTGCTTACATTTAAAAAATTTTAAAAAAAAATCGTGCATCCTAGAATATTTTTATAAAGCGTGAATCTCATATATGTATCACATCTTGTATTCCACCCATGTCCCCGGGTAATATAATTCGCACGCATGTTGAATTAGTTAGTTTTCATCAAACTATGGTGGATAAACTATAAGATGATGATTGAATTTAGATGCACGGATTGTTACATTGGCCAATAAAGTTTGTGTGGACATGTTCCAATTTGTTGAATCAACTAGCCAACTCAAAGTGACCACTTGGAATGTTGTAAAGATCATGGCGGTAGGTGAATTGTGACAGTGTCAACTCTGTGCCATAATTAAAAAAAAAAACAAGAATGGCCAGTAATAACAAGGTTTTCTAAAGTAAATATAAATAACAAAGAATGCTCAATATTGGGAAGGCTAATAACAGGGTGAAAACATTCTTTTCAAAAAAAGCGAATGAAATTTTCTCATACAAGAAAATGAAGTCTGCACTGGACTAGCTTAAAAAGGGAATATAAAAACAAGCAGCGGAAAGAGAGTTTGAGAATCATACCCAAATGACTTATGATTGAAGGTAGTAAATCTTGAAGTTCTGTTAAGAAACAATGAAGGGAAAAAAAGAGATTAGCAAAACAAAAGCACAGGTTGGCTAAAGTTGCCATAAAACATATGCTGGGCTAACTAAACAATAACCATGCTATACGAGCAGTGAGATTTCATTTGATAGATATTTAAAACGGTATTAAATTTAGATAAGATATCAGTACTTTTTGTTTGTGGAGAGCCGCCAACAACCCATGTATTAGCTGCAATGGAAGCTTGCACTGGAAAAAAAACACAATTAGTAAAATAATGTGGAAATTTAAGCTCTAAACCCTAAGAAAAAATATTTATCTGAATTTATTATTCACCTTTTGGGTTCTGAAATTGAATGACAGTATCATCTTTAAAGATGTTGACTTCTTCGATGGATGGAATAGCATTCACCCCAATCCTCTTCAATGTGCTCTGTAGTTTCTTATCATCTGTTGTTGTAGTCTTGTGAACTGCCTTCTTCTTCCTGTGCATATTGCAGGTTGAGGGTGCTTACAAAAGAAAATTGGAGTTGGAGGAAATACAGTTGGTGTCAAAAGAAATTGCACCTTCCAAACTCTTGAAAATTAATATTTTAAAAACAATATTTCCAAAGACTTTGGTAATACGATCAACAAAAGTACAAATGCATGTTTTTTTGCTAGAAACACTTCAGCATTGTAGTATTGCAAACAACGTGGCTTCCAACCATGAAATTTAAAATATACCAAATAAATATTCTAGAAGGTGTAGATAAAGGTGCACAAGCAGCCTTATGGCACATGAGTTAAAAAAACAAATATTCCAAAATTGCAATAAGAAACATTAAATTATCAAACTACTAGCCAAGCTGCAGGAATGCACAAAAATCGCTAGAATATGACTCAAAATGATAGGCTATAACCAAAGAATTCCTCCTCACTTTAGTGCATAATAAGCACATAAAGTTGTAATAAATTGGAAGTTTGATTGGATACTACATGGCATAATGCTGAAACTCAAAAGAATGCAAGCATTAGCAATTTAACTGTAATGCAGACATAATATCTTAAGTGTTGCAGCAGAATGTGACTTCTCGAATGCATAGCCCTCTGCCATAAACTCCTTTAATCACCAGCGTAACTACAGAAGTAATCCCCAGCATAACTACAGAAGTAATCCCCAGACTACATGCACACGCCATGTATTGCATGCACTCATGTATGGCCTACATTAACCATTAGAACCTATGCAAACTAAATGAATATAAGTTGAAAACACAAGATCATATTAAATGCACGAGGCTACATGAATTCAATGATATGGAACTAAATTCTCAAAATGTCTTCTCGCATGCCAATCTTTGGCCTCTTAACACATGGACTTCTTTTATTATTGGATGAAGTGAGGCTATCTGCTCTGATACCATATTAACATCTATGAATCCAAAAATAAAAGTAATTGCTTGTAGACAGGGATGCCAAAGGAACCACATTAAATACATAAGACTACATGAATTCCCTAATGTGGAACTAAACTTTAAACATAAACTATCACTTCTACTTCATATATAAGGCAAGTATTTGTGCAGCATGGTTAAAAGAAAGTGAAGCATGGACATGAATCTTTATCTAGATGTTAGCAAAAAGGAAAAACCTGCGCATGCTTCCCTTTCCGCCAGTGCGAACAGCACCAGCCATCTTCTGGAGCCTCTCAACATTCATCTGCATGGGAGCACTCAGCATCAGGAATTCAGAAAGACATAAAGAATGGAATCAAAACATATGTTTTCAATGATTTAATTAAGTAGCTGTTTGGCTAACTGTATATTATCTAAAGAGCATCAACATCTGGATGAGACCCATAAATGTGACCGAAGGCTTGGGCAGGGGAGCCAAATATAAACCTTAGTGTGGACAGGAATACTTCTCGGGTTTATAGAATTTAAATTTACACAAGGAACGAAATCTCCAAAAAACACAAGAACTCGATAGGACCACCCCAAGGTAGCAACCAATGTACAGCAGGCAATTCCACCTGCAATCTATAATTATAGGAATCCTCTGAGGGAAAGCGGAAGTAAGAGATACATGCCCAACAAAACAACCTTCTGCAAAGCACTACCTTAAACAGCAAACTAAATATAATCGGGCATCAAGACAGGCATTCCTAATTCTTTTATTCAATTAAAACAGAATTTTTATTAATATATATTATCACCCTTGAGAAAGAACTTCACTTCATGCTACAGCTCTACGTTCTTCATGTTGTATAACATTTAAACCCTTCAGTCTTCACATATGCCCCTCGTCGGAGTTAAAATAGGTGAATAACTTGGGGGCTCTGAAATCAAGCTTAATATTTTAGTTTGGTGATTGCAATGATGACAGCATTGTGTCCAACATGGAAGGCATGTCAGCCGACAAAAAGGTTTCATGAACAAAATATCTTTTTGGAATATATCTTCCAATATATCCGCCATCAACCGATATATCAACCAAAATATCTCGACATTATATCGGTTGTTTTTTTCCAATTTATTCAATTTAATGTATAAAGTTTAATAGACAATAGACCGAAATTATTTTATTGTATGGGTGGCTTTGTGCTCTTCCTCTGGCTTTCTTCCCTTCTCACGTCCGTAATAGACTTAATTTTTCTTGGCCTTTGAATTTTGGACGGGAGGTTCCTTATCTTCCATCGCTATTGACGACTTCCTACGACTTCCTGGTGTCTTGCTTCGTCGTTCTTTATTTTCATACATTATACCGTTATTACTTGTGTAATATAAAATGTCTATATTAGTTTGGTAGATTGAAAGATTAATAAATATTAAATTATTAATATATATAAATTAAAAATGATTATATTTATATATGATTATGTATATAAATAATTAAATATTAAAACCTAATATATGAAATATCTCTGATGTATCCCTAAATTTATTAAAACTGACATGTCCCCTATATCTGACATCTGCAACTTTGATGATGACAATATATCCACAAATGAACACCAAGTGTGTTTGTCAAAGCTATGAAGCTACTTAGAGTGTATGATGCAGCACAAAATAGTATTAGAAGCAGTAGTAGAGAGGACGAAAGAATTTCCATTCACGGTTGGTTGCATCAAAGATCACCACTGAGTCCTCTTTTTTTGCAATAGTAGTTAAGTAAAAAAATTAGAACGGAGTTTAGAATATATATTATCGGAGTTTAGAATATATATTATCAATTATTAACCAATCTAATTAAAAGATAAAGAGATACATAAGTATGATAGGATTTGATATCTTGGATCAATTATTGACATGAATGAAGATAAAATATCTACAACTAAAATTGGGTGGTTAAAACAAAGAAGTGTCTTATGGGCCTAGCCCCTAAACACTGGTAGGGTTGTCGATGGATGAATGGAGACAAGGATGACGACAGAGGATACTACGGGGCCGGAACCGCAGTTACCTAGGCGGGGCATGCTTGGGTGGAAAGAGCTACCAAAATCTCTTTGGCTCCGTTTGTTTGGGCGGAATTGGCGAAAAGAATTGGAATTGTCAATTCCAATTCTGTTGTTCGGTAGCAACTTTTTTTATTGGAATTGGAATTCAATTGAATTCTGTGGGAATTCGGAATAAGCAGTTTTTCCTTCACCCCATTTCCGACCTAAAGAGATCGGACTTGAGAATTATATTGTCCCGCATCCATGTCGTATTCCGTCGTTCGCGATGATTTCATCGACCATCCCACTGTCGATCGAGCATGATGTTTCTCCAGTTCGCTCCTTCCGCCGATGCAAGCCACAAATCCGTCGGTAATCTCCCAAACAAGGCTCGTCTCCTCCCCTATACCGGATTCTGAGGTCGCAGCTGCAGATCTGAGGCGACCCGGCTCGCTCGTGAATCTGGAGGAGAGCTTGGCTAGAAGCATTAAACCGAGCTTGCAGGAAGCTCTGTATATGCAGTGATTTGACGACAACAGAGCACAAGCAAAATGCATAATCATCTTCATTAACGTGTTTATCCCTGTTCCTCTCTCGTTCTTCTTATTCACCGGCTCCAAGGCTTCTTTTGCTGGCGATTTTAATTTGTAAGGTATGGACAAGTTCTGCTTGTGCTCAAATTTGTATGGTTTAGAAGTCATGTTTCTGTTCGGAATATCTATTGCACAAATATGGTTAAATTTTGGAGTTATGTTCTGCTTACGCTGAAATGTTGAGATAAATTAGCATTGTGGTTTGCATAATTAGCCTACCTAAAACTTTTAAAAATGTAAATGCTTACATAAATGTAAATGTTAAAAGTAATTTTTAGATCGTCGGCAACCCTGTAATTGGATCATGTCCATGTAATCAAATGGTATTAGTAGTGCTAATTGATGTTTTCATTATTATGCTTTCATATCAACTGAAAAATAACATGCAACCGAACATCGGAACTACTCATTTCAATTCCTGTGAAAGAATTCTAGCATTCAGCCGAACAACAAAATTGGAATTGACTTCAATTCCAATTCCCGCGGGAATTGAGCCAATTCCAATTCATGTGTTCCATTTCCTGCCAAACGAACGAACCCTTTTGAGGGTTTGAGGAAATAGACTTTCTTTCATTCATCCACATACAAGACCCCAGGGGTCCTTTAAATAGAACCTACAAGGATATTTGTGTAAATAACCCGATACAACTTAATAAAACCTCATACAAAAATAAATCCCAATACAATCTAAAGATCGGGTTACGGACATTTAAACATAATAAAACATAATAGAAGAAGGAACACAATAATTGGGCCCGAAGCATATAACATTTCTTTCAGCCTTCAAATCGAACTTGTCCTCAAGATCGAACGAGCCTTCCATAGCTTGATCGTCTGGCTCTTTGATTTCCCGTCAAAATAACTCTTGGTATTGTGTTGTTGAAGCGGAGGCTGCATCGAACGACATAGCATCAACGGGCTCCCTGATGGCAGAAAGGATGGTGAGGAGAGGATTGAATGAGGGTGCCTGGCAGGTTGGCAGCCGCAGACAGTTGAAGGCAACGGTAGTGGGGGTGGAAAAATAACTACGGAGGTCAGAAGTGACAACGCCGACTTGGGGACAGTCGACAGAAGAAATGGATCCAAAGGGGTAGGCAAAGCCTGAAAAGAGATGACAATGTCATTGGAGGGGTCGGCGGAAGAGACGACAAAATGACGATTGCATCGGTTGGTGGCGGCGAGGAACGAGCTGCGGTGGAAAAGAGGTTGTCATATCATTAAGTTAGTGGAGTGAGCTCATGTCATCTCGACAACGTGCCTTGGCGTCACGAAATAGTGCGTTCATGTCTGTCATAAAGTTTTGCAAAACGTCCTGGAGAGCAATTAGAAGAGTGGTCGAGTCCCCTATACTTGCATCAATTAATTAAAAGATGGCTACTGAAATGAACTGAAGGTGTGACTGCTGTGTGTGGCTCGAGACGGAAGCGGCTAGAAGGACAGGGTGGCAGACAGCTTCACAGTCGTACATAAGGCCGGTGTTACTCTTGTATGCGTTCAGAAGAATGGCTCAAGATGTATAGGAAGTAGGATCTTGTGAGGAGAATGGTACAGAAGGCTGCTTGAGATGGTAAGAAGGTTGATGTTGATCTTGGGTGTGTTCAGGAGAATGGTGTTGCTCTTGGGTGCGTTCAGGAGAATGGCTCGATACGTACAGGGGCATTGCTGGAAGGAGATGACGCAAGCGAAGACAGCCCGCAATCACTGGAGCATCATAATTGATACATAAGCATCGTCGTCGCTAGAAAACGACGAAGCAGGGCACGTTGGAAGCGTTAATCTGTTGTGGCGTCCAAGCTAGAATCGAAAGAAGGGAGTAGTGAAATGGCAGCAGCTTTCGCGGAAGAGGACCGAGTACCTCTGATACCAACTTGTTATGGGTCTAGCCCTTAACACTGGTAGGATTGCAGATGGATGACATGAGACAAGGATGACAGTGGAGGATAGTACGGATCCGAAACCGCAGTTGCCTAAGTGGAACTTGCTTGGGTGCAGAGATCTACCAAAATCTTTTTTAGGGTTTGAGGAAATAGACTTTCTTTCATTCAACCACATACAAGGGTATTTGTGTAAATAACCCGACACAACTTAACAAAACATTATACAATAATAAATCCTAATACAATCTAAAAATCGGGCTACGGACATAACACGTAATAAAACATAATAGAAGAAATAGTATAGTGATTAGGTCCGAAGACCATAACAAAGTGACTTGGCAGTACTACGTAACAAGAGGATGCCTTGGATATCAATGATAAATTTAATAAGACTGTTATTAGGTCTATTTTGTGTTGTTGTTGTATAGTAGAAATGAGAAATCTACGATAAATTATATTAGAAAATAAGATTTTATAAGAAAAGAAAATGAGCATGGTAGAACTAGAGAAAATAGAATAAAGGATGACTGTAATAGAGAAATAATGGGAGTGTCATCTATCAAAGATAAGATGATATAAAATATACCTTTAGATGGCTTTGGCATTTATAACCAAGTTACAAAGTGCACTATTTTAGAGGAGCAGATAGTGTTATTGAGGGATATGTATGAAAAGGGGTAAACCCAAGGTAACAAGGATGAAGGTTGTTAAAAATGATTTATATAATCTACATTTAACACTTAGTAGCACTCGATGGGATCGTATGGACAATAAGGATTCATAAATAAAGCCAAACATAAATAGCTATAATTTTTGATGATGATGATGAATATAACCCTTTACATCCAAGCCGATATTGAGAATACCAATTTTGAGTTCAATAAAATTAAAAGGTACTTTAATATTATAGCCTAGTTGAAGTTATTGTTAACTACAGGTGCTGCTACATAGTTTTGCAGTACGGTATAGATCAGCTTGCTAGGCTCATTTTAAAAGAAAATCATAAAGAGAGAAGTAGATGTGCCAAAATAAAATTTTAAAGTGCTTTCTAAAGAGCAAACAAAACTTTAAAGTAGTAATTGTGGTGGGATTATAACTTTCAAAAGCATTTGTAGTTATACCATATTTACATCTTTAAATTTTTGAATCGTGATGGATACGGTACTTACGGTACTTACGAAAATAACAAATATACAAATATAGAGAATCACATTTTCTTATGAATAAGAAAATACATGGTTCATAGAAAACATAATAATACATGAGAACAAGAAGAAAAATAAATCAGTTTTCACTAATGGAATCCATGCTGACCATTGAATGACTGAACGTGGAGATGCTAATAATAAGATAACAATGATAAAAATACACCTCATGATCATCAAAAATCCTTGCAGGTAAACAATTTAACAAAAGCACATATTGCTCAATGTAAATCCTGAAGTTAAAACAAGAATTGTTGTACTAATAATAACTCACAAGAATCAATTATTTCAATCCAACCAGAAAGAAAATTGAATAAAATACATGTAGTTCTGGAAGGTATGGATAAAATTTCTTTTTTGAAGATAAGACCAACAGGGGAGTACTACTCCAAAAAATAAGATGCAATGAAATTATTCGTTGACCTTTTTATACATGACTTGGTGAAGTGAATGCTCTTGGAAGGCTCAATATATGTTCTATTAAAAATAAACTGGAAATCTTTATCTACTAAAATAATGCACTGGAAATCCTAGATGATACAATTGTCCTTATAAATAAATGAACTGAAGAACAGAGTAGAATCTAAAGCAGCAGTCTTTTGATATCTACAAAGAAACAACCAACCAACTAGACATTGACTTGCTGGTGCGACCCAAGTAGTCAAAAAAGTTCAAAAAAGATCCTACTTTATTCTGTGCCTGTTGCTTTTCTAATTTACAAATGGGTCTATGAATTAATTGTTGCTCTTCAAAAAAAAATTCCTAATTACTAAGGACATTAATATTTATGTTAATTTAACAATCAAGAAGATCATGACAAAGTATACTTCTTATGAACAAAATGCCCGCATTCATAATTTAAGATTAGTCTATATGATGGTCACAAATCTTCACATAGATCCCTGTCCTTAGCTTCTAGCCCTATTCTAGAGTTTAGGGTTCTTCTAGGATGGCAACCTTCCATTTGGTGGAGGCAACATTGAGTTTAGATTTTTGTTAGTTGTTATCTCCCTCCACTTTCAACACATTGATGCCACCCTCCAAACCTAGTTATTGAGTTATAGCAAACCAAGCCCTTGTGCTTGCATCTATAAAAGAGATAATTAATAGGGAGCTCTCCATACCCATGCTTGTATAGTTCTCCTTTTGTAACCATGTCATCAAAAAACTTGCTATGCATTGCCTATACGGCCACATTTTTTGTAAAGAACAATATGTACAATTTTAATCAAAAAATTAAGGTGGAAACCATGCATAAAGGCATGCCATGAACTTTTCGACCTTCACTAAGAGCATGAAGCACTCATATAACAAGATTATCTCTCAGCTGCATGAGTTATAGCCCCGAGATGAAAAGAATAGCCTCTAAACAGAGGAATCCATAGTAAGATATTTCGTCCATAAAGATGTGTGAACATGTTTAGTTGTTAGATGACTCCAATGTATTGATCGCCTGAGAAGGTTCCTTCTATGTTCTAGTTCCCTCACAATCTTGTATCATCATAGTTCCTTGAAATATGTTTGATAGTGGCATATTATTCCCAATATTATCAGGCTTTATCATTACAAGGTTAAATTTACCTCTACGAGCATGATCCTAAATCCAACAAAAAAATCCATTATCATCATCTAATCAGTATTCACTCCCATACCTTCAAGGAATTTCAAGTGAAGACAGAGTTGAAAAGGATGGTGTTGGCAATGAGAATGCAATAGAAAATGGAGAGGGAAGGTTTAGAAAGGACTCAAGTAAGACAGCGGTATTGAGGTGTTGCACAACATAGCAACAGCTTTAGAGAGATCATTAGAGAGACAGCTCAACATTCCAATAAGCATCATACAAAGCTTATAAACACAATAGAAATGATAAATGAATAAACAGTTTAAGTAAATTCTCTCATGAAGAGAACTTATATAAATTCATACAGCTCAAATGTCTAACGTTAAGAGCGTGGTGGATATGAATCATAGAAACAAAGAGCAAAGGAAACTAATATGCTAAATAAAGGTTACAGAGTTCTGAGAATGGGACAAGAAATACATCAAAATTTCATCTTTCATAATAACTTGAGTTTAAAGCTTCAAAGTAAAAAAAGTGCAAAGAAAAAATGGTACAATTAAATGTAAATGTTTCATCAAAATCAATTTTATGGGGATTGGCGACGCGGACCAGCGGTGGAGCACGAGTTTTGGGCCCGTTCAGGGTTGATTGGCTACATGTCATATTTGGTGTCTCCGGATCAACGATCCAGCAAACATATTTGGTCGCAAACGACGCAAATCGGGGGCGGACACCCTCCTTGACGACGGCGGGGACGCGTCCCCTTTGGTTGCTTAATGTCTTCTCTCCTTATTTGGAATTGTCGGGGGGCGCGGAAGAAGGAGACGGGCAATTATCTTCGCAGTCTGATTCATACGCATGATGTGGGCTTGGTTGGCCTTCTTGAAACCAAGGTGGAGCTGTTAACTCGCCGGGACATCGATGCTATCGCGGGGCGTAATTGGGAGTTCTTTCACCAACCCGCCGCTGGTAAATCTGGAGGTATTCTTATCTTATGGAGGCGGGACATCATCAACGTCACCATTGTGCAGGCTATGAATCAATGCGTTATTGTGACAGCTACGCTCCCGGATCACCGCCAATGGTTGATCGCTTTTGTTTATGCCAACAAGGCCTATCATGTTCGCCGTCAGGCTTGGGAGCTACTTGCTGCCCATAATGGGACTTCCTTGCCCATGATTGTCGGGGGAGATTTCAATTGCCTCCTCCGATCGGATGACAAAAGTGGCTTGTCGCCGTTCCACTATACTATTGGTTCTCGTGAGATGGATGAATGGATCACCTCCTCTGCCCTTCATGAGCTGCACTATACCGGTCCCGCGTTTACATGGTGTAATAATAAGCCCGGGCCTGACCGTTTGCTCAGCCGGCTGGACCGGATGTTCCTCAACAATCTTGCGCTGGATATCCTACCATTGGCCATGGTCCAACACCTCACTCGGGTTGGTTCGGATCATTGTCCGCTTCTTCTTCCTCTCGGTGTTGGGTCTCCGGCTCCATCGCACCGTTGGTTCCGTTTTGAGGACGTTTGGCTCTCTTATCCTGCGGTTTGGAAGGTGGTTGCATCTAATTGGGCCAAGAATGATCATGGGGCCGCGACCGATATTCTTACTCAGAAATGTCGGCGTACTCTTCGGGCCCTTTTCTTTTGGAGCCGCAATAAATTCCGCGAGTTGGGGGGCCCTCCAGAATTCTCTTGAAGCCGAGATCTCCGAGCTACAGCTTTTGGAAAGTGGACCGACCGGACTATCCGCGGACCAAACAAAGACTCTTATTCATAAGGTTAAGGAACTGAACAGCACGCTCGGGCGTTTACAAACCTGGTGGCGGCAGCGGGCCAAGGTTCGCTGGTTGACGGAGGGGGACTCCAACACTGCCTATTTTCACTCCATGGCTTCCAATCGTCGGCGGTGCAACCGGATTAACCAAGTTTTGGACATGCATGGGGAGCTTACTGACGACCCGGCGGCTATTGAAGCAACATTTCTTCATTTCTTTGAACAGAAATGGTTGCATGTTACTCCTACTCTTGATGGGTGGCCCTCTTTGGCTGACAAGCCTGCCCTCTCGGACGTCGCACGACATTCTCTGCTGCGGACGGTTACGGAGGACGACATTTGGAATGCGGTCAAAAGTATGAAGCCTAACCGGTCTCCCGGGGCGGACGGTGTTACATCCTCCTTTCTTACTCATTTTTGGTCTTTGGTTAAGACTGACGTGTGCAGGGCCGTGATGGACTTTTTTGCTCTGGGGGTTATGGACCCGAGTTGGAAGGAAACTCTGGTTGTTCTGCTGCCCAAGTCCCCGAATGCTCACTCACCGGAGCTCTTTCGGCCCATTAGTCTTTGTTCAATCTTCTACAAGATCGTCGCAAATCTTCTGGTGCAGCGCCTTCAGCATATCCTCCCATCTCTCATCTCCGAGGAGCAGGGTGCTTTCGTGCCGGGCCGCCAAAAATCTCTCACCAATGCTTCCTTGCTCAGGAGATCCTTCACAAATTCCGTTTCTCTACAGCGAAGGCGGGTTTCATGGCCTTAAAAATTGATATGGCGCAGGCTTATGACAAAATGTGTTGGGCAACTCTCCTCAAGATTCTTCATGGGCTGCACTTTCCTCCCCAATTCAATGGCTGGATTATGCAGTGCATCAGCTCGCCGAGCTTCTCCCTCTTGCTTAATGGGCTGCGGTCTCGGCCGATTGTGGAGGCCCGGGGTTTCCGGCAAGGGTGCCCCCTCTCCCCTTATCTTTTTATTCTTTGCTCGGAGCTCCTTTCGCTTGCCTTCCAGCAACATGGCCCTGACTTGGGCATCGTTCTCTCCTACCCGGGGCCACGCATCTCACATCTTTTGTATGCGGACGACATCCTTATTTTCTCGGAAGCTTCCACTCTCGTGACTAATAAGGTGCGGGGTATATCCTTGATTCCTACTGTGCTTGGACCGGACAAAGCATCAATGCCGCAAAATCTTTTGTGCTCTTTAATAATGCTACCCCACAGTGGAAGAAAACTCGGCTTACCCGCCTCATTGGCTTCCCCCGGGTTGAGGAGTTTACCTATTTGGGCATCAAATTGGCACTCTGGAAGCTTCACAAAGCGGACTATGCGGACTTCGTAAGGCTCACTCACAGATTCAAGCTTGGGGTTCTCGCCATCTCTCCCTTGCGGGGCGGGCGGTTTTGATCAATCATTCATTACTGGCCTCTTCGGCTTATATTATGTCTCATGCTCTTGTCCCAAAGGGGGTGTTGGATGCGTTGGAGCTCACGGCTAGAAGCTTTCTATGGCAGCGGTCCGCTCACGCTCGCGGCATGCATTATGTGGATTGGGCCTCGCTTTGTCGTCCGCGGAACTGTGGCGGCTTGGGATTTCATGCCACCGCGACTTGGTCGGGCCCGTTTCGGGCACGCTTTGCTTGGGAATATTTGCAGCCCCATCAGTCCGAGCCATGCACGGTCGCTATTCGGAGAATTTATTTAGCTACCCCGCTCGCCGCAGCGATTCCGCCGTTATTAAGATCCTCCGTGACGGCGCAACAAGTCTGTTATCGGTCTCCCGCTGGCGCGTTAGCCGCGGTGAGAATATTCACATTCTAGCCGACCGTTGGATTCAAGACCGGGTTCTTACCCGCTGGCCTACTTTTATACACTCCCAACTTCCAGATTCCATGTTGCTCTCGGAGATGCTTACGGCGAACGGGGAATGGAACTGGCCTATGTTGTTACAGTTTTTTGGCCCCTCTCTGGTTGATACCATCTTGCAAATTCCAACCTACCCAGCTGAGGGACGGGACAGATTGGAACTCAACTTTCAACTCAGTGGTAAGACCATTGCTTCCATGGCTTATGCGGCATGCTTCTCGAGGCCCTCTGCGGACTTCTCTTGGCTCTCTCGGCTGGGCCTACGGCCTCGCGAGCGTCTGTTCTGGTGGCGCCTGGCGCGGGATGCCATTCCTACCCAATGTTGGCTGCTGCGACGGGGCCTCACAGACTCGGGCGTGTGCCCCTGGGGCTGTCCGTCCCCCGAAAACCGGGACCACATCATGCGGGGCTGCTCCAACGTTGTTGTCATTTCCCGCGAGCTTCATCGATGGGGGATTGATATGCCTGCGGTCCAGGACTAGGCGTCCTTCCCGACTCTTGTTTCCTCTGCCCGCAAGCTCAACTTGGGGCCTCTCCGGGTCTTCTGTTATGTTGTATACCAGCACTGGCGGGCACGGAACGCCAAAGTCCATGGGCGTGAGTTTGGTACGCCGCTGATTCTTGCCGCCACTATTATGGAGAACATCAACTGCTCTACCGTTTTTCCTTCTACGCGCTACTGGGGCACCAACCGACCGGACAGGCCGTCTCTATCGATCTTTTGGTGCCCCCCACCGCTGGACTGGATTAAAATCAATGTGGACGGGGTTGTTTTTCCTAACAATTGTGCGGGCATTGGAGTCGTCGTCCGCAACCACCGCGGGGATGTACAACTTGTTGTGGGCTCGGGGTTCCTTCATTGGGATCCCGGCCAAGTCGAGCTTGCGGCGCTCCGTTCGCTCCGACGGCTTCTCTCCCCGGACATGCTGGCGGCTAAATGTGTCATTATTGAGGGGGACTGCAAGAATGTGCTGGAGTTCTGCCGCACCTCGATGCACCGGGCGACTTGGAGCGATGCCAATTTCATGGCGGAGGATCTCTCTTTTCTGGCGGAGCTCAACCAGGTTATGTTCAGACACATTCCTCGGGAGGCCAACAGACTTGCTGATTTTTGTGCCAAATTTGGTAGTACCAATGATTTTGTTTAGAACGATGTACATTCCGCCCCTACCGAATTCATGGAAATTGTCCATGATGATTTTGGCTAGGGTGCTTTTTCTTTCTCTCTTGTATCTTTTTGCACCTTTATGATGCTAATGCAATTATCATGGATCAACGATCCGACTCCGCGTATGCATCTAGATTTTTGTTTACGTGCATTTTTATATACTCCATTGCATTTTTTAGTTTTTATTTAATGTAAATAGGTTCGTTACATTAACGGTCAATCATAGTCGTGGATGTAGGAGATTCCCTAAGGTAGTTTATTATAAATGAGTAAGAGGGAGGCCACCATACTCATTGCAGATTTTGTAGAAAAAAGTCTTTTGGAATCCGGCAATCCCCTCACAGTGATGACTCTGTAAGGTAACCCCTTATATCCTCATGTACCCTCACAACCGCAATTTTTCCCTTCACATACACCCTCTGAAAACCCACAAGCCCATTCTTCACTCACGGAAAATCTCGTTGTTGTTGTTTCTACCAAGAAAGTTCACCTCAGCCCACCGAGCTCTGCATGCGTACAAGATTCCTACATCAGAAATCACTACCCTTCAGTGATTCTTGAATCCAGCCCCCAACTAATTTTCCCTAGCCTCTCACTATAACCCCCTTGTTGAACTCTCATCCAACAGTCCACTCACTCCCTTATTTACTCCCAAAACCCACGCCTAATCCCCTCTAACAAACCATGATCAAACTCCTCCCCTGAATGCTCATCCACTTCTCAAAATGCCACCCTCCCTCTTCCAAGTCCCCATCCAAAATCCCAATAAACCCTCAAGTCAACTTCCTAGAAACCCCATTCATAAACTCACAGCTCCTGCTCCACCATGCCTGTACCACTCCCATCAGCAACCCTCCAGTGAAATCCCTTTTCCAGGATCCCCATCTTCCAGTAGCCAAAACCCGTCAGTTCCACCTCATCCCCTAGCCGACATCCACCATATAATAAAGCCGTGATCGTCATTCCACAGGCACTGCCACCCCGGGACAGCACACTTACACCTCCTACCATCAAATCTACCGCATCCTTTATTTAGTGAGTGTCTTCATTATTATGGATCTGTATTCTCTTTATTATTACATGGTGTTGTGGATCTATAGTGTTGTTGAACTCCGCTCGGAAATATAATGCAATTTGTAGGAACTATTCACTGCATGCTTTTGTTTTGTCTGTCCACTTAAAGGAAAGCCTAAATCCGCTTGCTAAAGAATTACTTTGTCTTGCTCAAATTATCTATTTATGATTTAATTATTTATTACTTGGTTTGATTTTCCCGCCGGGACTTGGATGTGGGTTACATTTAGTAGTCAAAGAGAACAGAGTTATCCGCTCGCATGTCACAGGACGATTGCACGTGTGCTTTCTTTCACATCATTCTAGGGTTGATATTTAGGTTCATTGCATTCGTTGCAGGATTATATACATTAAATGTAGGGTTAGGGCATCGCACACAGCCGCCGCCTATAGACTCATCATGTGTCACAATCGATGACAATGGAAACCCAGCGCACAAAGCATCCTCGCGCAACAAGGGTCCGGGGAAAGGTCCCACCACAAGGGTGATATGTAGGCAAACCTTAGCCTATATTTTTGTAAGAGGCTACTTCCAAGACATGAACCTGTGACCTCGAGGTCACACGGCAACACCTCAACTGGTGCGCCAAGGCCCTCCTTCCACAATTGATGACAGTAAGTTTATAAAAAATTCCAAGAATAAAATCAAAGATTTGAATGCACATGAGCGTGTTGAGAGAATACTACTCATTAAGTTGAAGAAGGATAATTAAAATAATTTTAGAGTCATGCGTTGTCGATGTTTAACAAATCTTAGCTTTTATGCTCATTAAGCACATTTCATTATTTTAAAGATTGTTTGCAACACTTGTCAAAGAATGGCAAAATTTAATTGGAGAGTTTGTAACACTGGTCAAAGAATCACACTTAAAAAATCAACCATGGTTAAAATGCATGTTGATGCTTGTTGGCTTGTAAAAGAAAAGAAAAGTTTTTTGCTATCTGATGTGTGAAAGTTGGAGATATTCAGATACATAAGTTGATTTGAAAGTTCATAAGATTCTTCAAAGAAGCATACCGGTTTATTGACTTATTGAGTATACATTCAGCTGATTTCAAATATGCCACTGCTATATCCCTCCATGCATAGAAATCTCATCATGTAAAATAAAGATCAAGAAACATGTTGTAGAGTTGCCCAAGTCAAAGTTATCTACCTAGACAATTCTCCTTGTAGATCACATATTGTGATGGCCCCCAAGAATAATGTGATATAGAAGTTGTGTTGGCTAATACACCCGCAATAGAATAATAAAAAAATGCATCCCTTGTTGTGAATGCTTAACATGTTGTAGTTAAATACCACAACAATCTTCATCAGGTTGGACAATAAATCTAGCTTCCATTAGGCATTCAAAATGCATTGATGAATATGATCCTAGTAAGGTAGCATTCAAAACTAGATAATGCCGCATGAAAAGTTGGTCATCCCTAGTTCCGTACCACCTTCATGAGAAAGATGTTCTGTGATTGTACATTAATGACTTTGTCACCAAGGAAATTTCTAATCCTCAGGAAAACTAAAGAGGAACATTTGGAGCATCATAGAAAGATGCTTAAGTTGCTGCACAAAAACCAACTCAATCTCAACCAAAATAAATGTGAGTTTGCAGAAAAAAGTCTCATCCACTGATCTTTGAAGTAGGTAATGGAGAAAACTAGAGTGGCCCGTTAAGCATGAGGTGGTCGAGGAGTGTCCAAGGTCACGATTATTAATGTAAGAAGTATAATGGATGTCTCTAACATATCATTCTTCCATTAGGGTATGCTTTACATGCCCTTATAGAGTAAATGCCAAGTTCAAAAAAAACAAGAAGACACATTATTCTTGTTGAAGATGAAGACGAGTAAGGAGTTTGTTCTTATCTTAGAAATTTTACAGAGGCCGTTGAGGTTAAGATAAATTCTAGTAAACAATGGATGACGTTCCAATGTAGAATGACCCATATTACTCAGATAATGTAGGGAATTTATCCGAATTATTACAAAGAGTTGATGGATCTTCAAGTAGTCAAACAATAATGTGTGTACCCCTTGAGAAGGAAGTTGTGTTCCATTCAGACCAGAAACTACAGCAACTCTTGCAAACTGAGACAAAGATTTAGTAGATCTGGTACATGAAGTGGATAATGTAACTCTAGAAGTTCAATTTGGTGATCAAATACAAGAAAAGCATCCAAAACAAAATGGTCGCAATGCATTTGCGATCACTATCAATACTTTTTTCTTTAAGCACTAATAATACAAGAAAAAATTGTGTTTGTTATGGAAGATTTGTTGGAGCGAGAAGTATCATTTGATGCATACCTTAAATTAAAGAAGGTCGGCAACATTATAAATAGACAAAATGAGACTTATAGCATCTATTGGAAGAAATAGTTTCCTATGGAGTCAAAAGGCACATCAAAGAAGCAGGGAAGGCAACCTTTAAAATTCAAACACGTATAGCTTTGATTTCACAAGAGTGCCATAAATATGGCATTAGATCATCAAAAAATAAATTTGATCGTGTATGGAGACATATTGTTAATTGTGCAAGTGAGGATCTAGACCAAGCAACGAGAAAACTTAGACAGATGGATCATCATATTAAGGAACCAGCAGACCAGTCCAAGGTAATTGGTTTTATAGATCAGATTAGATTAACAAATTTTTATTATTTAAAATATGAAAAATTGATTTATTTTTTTTATTTTGATTTTAGTGCACTTCCTTAAATTAGGAGAGGCTGTGACATCTTTTTTTTATTTGAAACAAGGTTTACAACTGAAAATCACCACAACACGCTTTTTATCAATATTATTTAATGTTAAGTTATTGCATTTTTTTTCTTTTTTAAAAATATTTACAACAGAAATCTCACCCAGATGCATATTTTATGTTCCAAACGCAAAATGCGCAAAAAGGCGAGCGCCTAGGTTATAAAATGCATTCATGGGTGAGACCGACTATCTTTTTTACACTAGGACGCGAAACTCCGAGTCTGATGAGCCTTGAATCTTAAGGTCACCTGATCACGCCTTTTAAAAAGTAATTTTGCATCAGCGTCCTCTATTGCAATCTCATTGGGAACCCCATCTGACAAGACGTCACCTCCAAAGCTTCCATGAATGATCAAAGTTGATAATGAATAGAAGAGGAAAAATAAGTGATTACTTAGATTTAGAATCATGTCAATATAGGAAAAACATAGGTTAGAGTTTTCCAAGTATAAGAGGAAAAATTGAGCTTTGTTAAGTGTCCGTTACGCCTGTAGAAATCATTGGGATAGTTGCGGATATTAGGTGTGGAAAAAGCCTAATAGTGTCATGAAAAAGAATTAATATTAAACTTTTATATCAAGACAAAGGAATGGAGTGATGTGATGATGATAGAGCATAATAGAAACTTCGCAATAGATCTATACACATAAACCACCCAATAACTAACGTAATTATAGACCTCTATAATCACAGTATTATATTGTGTACAACTCTGATTAGACTACTTTTTAATCTCATGTTTGTAACTCATGCACCGAAGAGGCAACCTTGTTATATAACTACCTATAACAGTTTTAATAGTTGTTTAGATTTCTCTCACAAATTGTCCTCAACCATAAAGGCATGTCATCAACTTTGGGCTCTTGGCAAAGGAAAACAAGTTATTGTGACGCCTTAGGCATGTTTCCATCTTCATTCTCATGTACAACCCACACTTACCAATCTTTTTTTGAAAATGTGGCCATTTGCACAATGCAAAATATAAGTTTGACAAGAATAGCAATAAAAAGATACTTCAAAAATATTGTTTTTTGAATGTCCTCCGGCATGTCTGACATGTCCTTTTTGAGAGAAAAATATTTTTTTCTAAAAAATTAGATAATGTCCTTCCATAAAATATAGGCAAACATATCTGATTTTTTTTATATATCGGCTGACATGACTTTTGAACAAATCCACTGTCATTTTATTTTATTTTGGGTTAGCATATTTGCAGTATATGTTTAAATCATCTATATGTATTATACTATGTATATTTAAATCATATATATGTATTAAATTATGCATGTTAAAATCAATTAGACTTATTGTTTTGTTACTTTTAATGCGTTATTCTTAAAATCATTTTTTTACAATGATTTCACACTATTTTTTAATTACATATTACAAAAAATGTGTAAAATTCAACACATTTATTAGTGAATTTATTTATGATTTTAACATAAATTTATTAAGCTTGCAAAAAACTTATAGTAAATCAAGAATATTTAGCTTTTCAATCTTCTTTATTTACTATGAAATTTAGTATTATAAAAATAAAAGTATTGTATAGTATTAAATATTTATATATATATCCTTTTAGAACATATAATAAAAAATCTAGATTCCCACTCTTGCATGAATGCATGATGTACATCAGTAAATGCAATTCCACAATTATGAGATCACGAGACTCAAGTGCCAATATCTGATTAGAAGCTCGTTCAACAAGTGATATAAGCAAATCAACAATAAAAAAATACATACATACATGTATGGAAATTTGTGAACAACACAACACCTGCATATGATACCACGAGACTCAACAAGTAATGAGACATAATCAACATATCAACAGCATATGAAATTAGCAAATGCAATCAGCAACTTATGAAAAAACAAAAATACAACCATAGAAACACCAGATTTCTAAAGCAATACAGAAATAGATTCTAGTAACCTATTCATATGAGATAAAGCGTTCAAACCCTAAATGGTCCATGAATCATTCATGTTATATTGCCATATTTAGCAGATTTTCTGCTTTATGTCATTGCGTTCAGGATTTATGAAAAATCTCTATCATTCTCAATCTAACTCGTATCTAATTTATAGATATAGGAAATGCATGTTACTAAGTTCTATTTTCCACAATCTCGGACATTTCTAAAGACGCAAGTCAATGTGCAAAAAAACAATAATGCAAAAGAGGGTAACAATTACCACATTCATAAACACAGGTACTTGATTAAAGGCAAAAGAGGAGGAAATCAGAAAATCGGAAAATATAGTTTAATGAGACAATACAGTGAAGGAGAGTAAGTACATACCGAGAATTAAAGAGGCGAGTGGACGGCGGGAAGGAGACGATGACCGAGAGGTGAGAAGGAAGATGAATACTACTCCGATTCTCTGCTCCAAGAAGTGAGAATTGGCAACTTAAGAAGAGTCGGCGGCGGGTGAAGAAAGAGTAGGCGGAAGTAGGAACCCTAGCGCCGACGGCGGTCGCACCTGACGGGGAGGAGGAAGATCAAAGCGAAGGGAGAGACAATTCTGAAAACGAGATGCGGAAACCCTATCTACTAACACTAAGACCGGTCGCTTGCCCTACTCAATTCGTTGATTTGATTAGAGCCGTTAGATTAATGAGTATCAGTACTATATTATAGTTTAGATATTTATGGAAGCGGGGGTGTGCTGCACTGAGCACATCGGGCGATTACGAGTGCATCAGCACTCGAGATGCGTCACCCGCTGCATGCTGCACTGCGTCGTAAATCGAAACAATCACAAGTGATTCCAAAATTTTGGAAACGAACCGAACCGCTCAAATATTGAAACCAAACCGAACCAAACTGAATGATTTGATTTGGTTTGGTTCGATTTTGGTGGTTTAAATAATGTGATACAAACAATTTTTTAACGACAAACCTTACCACATATTACATGTGTATCCCAAAGTGCACAAAATTCCTTGATGCATAGGCATGCTTATTACTTACATTAAGGCTGCGTTTGGCGCAGCTTATTTGCTTCGGTGAGGTTGGACAAAAATGTCATTGTCATATCAAAATCTTATACCCCAAACTAGTTTCTTTTTTTTTAATAATGAGAGTAACATTGTCATACCAAACATACAATGATATTTTTGTCCAATCTCACCGGAACAAATAAGCTATGATAAGCTATGTCTAAATTGTGCATCAAGATTCCTAGGATTCCTAGTACATTAAATTGTGCACGAGAAAACTGATCTGATGTGAAGAGTGTTGTTTTTAATAACCAATGTGCAAGAAATTATAAATCATCAAAGAATAGAGATAATATGAAAAAAAAAAACACCATGAATGCAAGGTGGTTTAGAGCTTATAAATTCTTGCAAACTTGATTTTGTAATCAACGGATTGGAGATATAAATATACATTATTTTATGGGCGGGTAGACCCTTTAGAGAAGGTATGTCTCACTTTTGCAGAACTCCCATGTCCAAAAAAAGACATTTCAATATATATATATCAATGTAAGGTCACACCATGACAGAGCAAGAAGCCGAGAATCGGAGAACTGGAGAGGAGAGTTCGGTTCCGTTCTTTGATTAATACCCAATGGTCCCCAAGAAAAGTTCGAAACCTAAAATATAAAAAATATATTATGAGTATATGACCGAACTTGAAATTTAATTAATAGTTTAATACCTAAATCGAAATGTATTTAAATTAAATGTTGTTATACACTACGGTTCGGTTTGGTTTGACACGGTTCAGTTTGCCACGCAAAATCATGAACCGAACCGAACCGTATGGTTTTTCTAAAATCAAAACCGTGATCGAACCGCGGCCTACTGAAACCGAACCGAACCGTGTGGTTTGGTTTGGTTTGGTTTGACGGTTTGATTAATTTTTGTTTACAGGCCTATTTATAGATAAATGTTATTGATAAACTTATTTTGACTAATGACAGCTAAGGTTAATGACAGATGAAGATTGTTAATGACGCCCGTCAGATATGACGTAATAATTCTGAAACCATTGATTTAAAGGTGATAACCTAATAAGATGCTATCAAAAACCCGCAGCCCTTCCGGGAGGAGTAAAGTGCATTGTACAACCTCATATCCAGCGAGTGGAGCGGGTCGACAGGGCCAGATCGGCCAAGGACCAATGGCCCGGCTCGCCCAAATGGGGGTGGACCGTTGGAGGGGCGAGTGGAGCAGGTCGGCTGGCACTCGCCCCAGGGGCCTCGCGAGCAGCGGGCGAGTGGAGCGGGTCGGCTCGCACTCGCCCCGGGGGTTCGGCGTGCAGCGGGCGAGTGGGGCAGGTTGAGCCCGCACTCGCCCAAGGCTGGCAGAGGCGGCGAGTGCCAGCTCCACCGAGCACTCGCCGCCCCCGGCGAGCGGAGGCTCCATAGGGCCACTCGCCCAGTCTCCTGTAGTGTATTTTTACTGTTTTACCCCTGTTGGCCTATCTATAGCCAGTTGGAACAGCGGAGTTACGCTGTTGGCAGACCTAGTTGGGCTGAATGTAGCTATTCAGAACAACGGAGGTCGGCTATTTGCAGGTCATTTTCAGAAATCTATAAATAGACCCAATGGCGGTACCTCAGAAGGCATGCTTACTAGTGTCCAGGTCTTCTTGTGCTTACTGAGATACTCTTAGCTCGGCATTTGGCTAGGGAGGGGAAGCGCTCTAAGATCTTTCGGGTGTGTGGTGGGACCTCCATGCTGAGCCCTTGGGTATGTTCCTTGTTCTTTTTCCTTAGTTGTTTGGCCCGTGAGAGAGAAGTAAGTGTATGATCACCCCTTCCCCAAGGGTGAACTCCACCGAGACCGAGTTTTCGGTTTCAACATTTTGGTGCGGTGAGCGTGGAGCGTGGTCAGCACAGAAAATTTTCAGCAGTCCTGATGACTGGAGGAGAACGGCAAGGTTCGGAAAGGTCCGACTCGCCGCCCCTCCCCCTCTCGCCACGATGGGGATGTTCGAAGAGTTCAGGCAGGAGGTGCTTGGGCTCGTCAGGTTCGCTCTCGGCACGCTTGTTGAGAGCTCGACGCTAGCAGTTCCAGTAGTTGTTGCCCCGGCCCTAAGCGAGGATGCACCCAGTAGGCGAGCCGGGAAGGAGGTAGCAGATGGAGGAGGAGAGCGCGAGTTGTAGGGGCGAGTGGGGTCGGCAAGCGGAGGCCGGTTCGGCTAGATGGGGGTGCGAGACCCCCCGGCTCGCCCAGTAGGGGTAGGCAGCCCATTCAGCGAGTTGGTCTCTTCTGCCCTCAATTCAAGAGGGGTTCAAGGAGCCGGAGATGTCCTACTACACCGGGAAGGATGATCCGGTCCAGCACATCCAGTGGTTCGAGGATGTGGTATCGATAAGGCAGATGTTGGATGCCTTCAAATGCAGACTCTTCGTCATCACCCTCAAGGAGAAGGCGAGGGAGTGGTTCCACCAACTACCGACCAACTCAATCTACTGCTTTGAGGACCTGTGTCGGGGGTTCATGTTGAGGTTCACCACTTCCAAGAAGAGGAAGAAGAAGTCGGAGTCCCTGTTCCACATCAAGTAGGGGTGAACGTGACCTTGAGGAGCTACGTGGATTTGTTCCAAGAGGAGGTGACCCAGTTCCAGGAGATGTCAGGGCACACCCTGATGATGGCCTTTACCTTAGGGCTACAGTAGGGTTTCTTCAGGATGGAGCTGAAGAGGGTGCCACCTCTCTCCTACGAGGAGTTGATGGAGAGGGCGGTAAGGGAAGTTGAGGGGGAGGCGTCAAATCCCGAGTTTGCGAGGAAGCTGGCCAAGTGGGCCATAAAGGAGGAGAAGGGGCCAGGAGGTAGCCGAGGTCAAGAGGTGAGGAGAGCTGAACCCCGGCAGCGAGAACAGCAGCAGCAGGTGCAGCAGCAGCAGCCATGGTGGGGGTGTCAGGAGCCGAATAATCGGCTCGGCTGGAGGCAGCCGGAGTGGCAGGATCAGGGCCAGCAGAGAGGTTCCCACGGAGGAGACAACCGCTAGGGAGGCCAGGGCCACTTCCACCCTCCAGGATGGAGGCAGGGCCAGGTTCTTGCTGCAACCCGGAGGATGGCTTCCCAAGGAGATGAGATTGAAGCTGGGGATCGGGATGTCCTCGGCTCTTTTCCACGCGAGTGCAGGAGTATCTGTAGGTTGCTGAGTAGGGATGCGAGCTGGTGATATGATTTTTAGCGAATACAGCCCCGTGGTCCAAAAGGGGGATTTACTTTGCAGGCGAGTGTCGTGGGGAGTCTGAGGTCGCGAGCTGTCGTGCGGGGCTGTGGACTCGCGATGTGGAGGTATCAGCATTAGATTGGTGGTCCTCGGGGTCGGCGAGAATGTTGACGACTACTTTCCCCTTGAGATTGGCAGCCGGTTTGGAGGAGGCGAGCCCGGGAGCCAAGGTAGACTCCAGGTCGCGGTAGATGGATTCGACGTCCTTCGGAATGGACTTGGCCTTCTTGGCATGATTGAATTTCGGTGGCTCGCGCGCTGTAGTGATGGGAGGTAGGCCGACTAATATGTCAGCACGAGCGGCGTTGAGCTCACGAGCGTGGCTGAGCTTCTCTTGGAGTTCTTTGGAGAGAGGCATCTCGGCAAGGCTCAAGTAAGAGGGAATGACAAAGGTTGCCCAGTTACGTGGACCTATATATATAGTCGTTGGTGGAGCCCAGTAAAAGATTCTCTGACACTGTCACACTTGCCGCATATTGCGGGGTTGGATGTTTCTTTCCGAGCTTGGACCAACCTCGCAAAGAGCGGGGATTGTGTACAATCCCATGTACGGTGAGTGGAGCGGGTCGACGAGGGCCAGATCGGCCAAGGACCAGTGACCCAGCTCGCCCAAATGGGGGTGGACCGTTGGAGGGGCGAGTGGAGCGGGTCGGCTGCACTCCCCCAGGGGAGTCGCGAGCAACGGGTGAGTGGAGCGGGTCGGCTTGCGCTCGCCCCGGGGGTTCGACGTGCAGCGGGCGAGTGGGGCAGGTCGGGCCCGCACTCGCCCAAGGCTGGCAGAGGCGACGAGTGCCAGCTCCACTAAGCACTCGCCGCCCCTAGCGAGCGGAGGCTCCATAGGGCCGCTCGCCCAGTATCCTATGGTGTATTTTTATTGTTTTACCCCCGCTGGCATGTCTATAGCCAGTTGGAACAACGGAGTTACGCTGTTGGCAGACCCAGTTAGGTTGCATGTAGCTGTTCAGAACAGCGGAGGTCGGCTATTTGCAGGTCATTTTCAGAAATCTATAAATAGACCCAAGTGGGGTACCTCAGAAGGCATGTTTACTAGTGCCCATGTCTTCTTGTGCTTACTGAGATACCCTTAGCTCGGCATTTGGCTAGGGAGGGGAAGCGCTCTAAGAACTTTTGTGTGTGTGGTGGGACCTCCACGCTGAGCCATTGGGTCTGTTCCCTGTTCTTTTTCCTTAGTTATTTGTCCCGTGAGAAAGAAGTAAGTGTGCGATCACTCCTTCCCCAAGGGTGAACTCCCCCGAGATCGAGTTTTTGGTTTCAACATGCATCCCTACATTTTACGGTAAAGTGTGGGCATCCAACGGCTCGCGTGATTGCCCGCACACATTTCAAAGCAAGTGCATCTCATCTTGCTTTGAAATGTGTGCGGGCATCCAACACGGACCGTTGGATGCCCACACTTCACGATAAAGTGCACCTTTGCACTTTACCTCCCCCGGACCCCCCGAAGCCCTACCTCGTACCCTACCCCATATTCCACATCGCTGCCACGAATCCCTACCCCGCTCTATTGAGACCGGGCGGTCTAGTGAGTTGAGACCGGGCGGTCTGGTGAGTTGAGACCGGGCGGTCTGGTGGTCTGGCGGCTTGTCCCAGCAATTTGGTAACCGGGTTGGAGACCGGGCGGTCTGGAGGCTTTTCCCAGCGGCTTGGTGCTGAGATGTTGCTGGCTGGTGTCTGGCGGTCTGAGCGAACTGGCGGCTTGTCTATGACGGCTTGAGGATATTGGCCGCCTGTCCACCACATTGTAGTGGCCATGTGGTAAGGCTAACCGTGCGGCTTGTGCGGCTTGTATAGTTTTATGTTCATGTAATTATTAGTCTCACATTGCTTATTTGTAATCTCTCTTCTCTTCCTCATTCTATAAAAGGGAGGTCATACCTTTGTAATAGATATCTTTTTGGATAATAAAAATTTTGTTACTCCATTTTTTCGGTCTCTTGTTTTCTGTTCGCACATGGTATCAGAGGGAGGTTATCATAGAAGAGAGCAGAGTGAAGAACAAGTCACGCGGCTAAAGAGGAGGTCGCGGCGACTAACTAGCAGGAGCGGCTAAAAAAGGAGGCCGCACAAGGAGAATAGGTCGCGGTGACTTAGGAGCGAAAAGCCGGTGTCCGCTTCTTTGTTTCACATTTGCGATAAGTTGGGCATGATTGATATATATGCTCCATCTTGAGGGGGAGTGTTGAGACCGGGCGGTCTAGCGAGTTGAGATCGGGCGGTCTGGCGGTCTTGCGGCTTGTCCCAGCAGTTTGGTAACTGGGTTAGAGACCGGGCGGTCTGTCTGGCGGCCTAGAGGCTTCTCCCAGCTGCTTGGTGCTAAAATGTTGTTGGCTGGTGTCTAGTGGTCTGAGCGATCTGGCGGCTTGTCTATGACGGCTTGAGGATATTGTCCGCCTGTCCTCCATATTGTAGTGGTCGTGCGGTTAGGCTAACCGTGCGGCTTGTGTGGCTTGTATAGTTTTATGTTCATGTAATTATTAGTCTCACATTGTTTGAAAGTATCTAGTGTCGACTAAATCCACCTATGGGGGGGGAATAGGTTTCGTGCAGTCTTTTGCAGAATAAAATTTACCTGCACAAATAAACAAACACAGCACAGAAAACACACAAGAAATTATAGTGGTTCCCCGATTTGGGTACGTCCACTTTCCCCCTTCGACCTATCTCCCACCAAGGGACGACTCGGTTACTTCTCCAAACGGATTGAAATCCAATCCTCACACTACGGAAGGAACCCTTCCAACCAAAGGAGTCACAACTCCACCACCACGGGTTGCACCCAACCCTTACGACTAGGAATAAAAATTCCTTTACAACAAATCAAAAATTGAATGTATAAGAAAATACAAACAAGGCTTTTGGAGAATCCGATGTCCTTATTCGTTTGTTGAGACTTTCTTGGAAGTAACGAAGAATCCACGATCGGAGTTCTCTCTTGGAGAGGATCTTGTCAAGATCGGCGGCGGCAAGCGATTGCGGCGGCGATACTTTGTAGATCCAAACTTCTTGACGAAGCAAGCAAGGTCTACGAACGATCTCAGTCGGATCAGTCGTCTCAATCGATTCGGAATGAAGAACTAACCTCATTCAACGAATCGAGAGACAAGAGATCTCAAGAGAGATGCGTGAGACGCTCGTCTTGCCTCGGTACTGTCGTCGGAAGATCAGAGAACCTCTAAGATCAGCGGCGGCGACTAGCTTGCGAGCGGCGACAGCGATCTGCGACGTTCCGCGATCTGCTAGGGCACGCGTCGGCTACTTCAGATTTTCCTTGAATCGCTTCCTTCATGTTCAAAATACGCGACTATATATACCAGAGCCAACCCTAATGACCGTTGTGGGGCCCAAAAGGAGAAACCCTAGCCCCGGCCAAAACAGCGCACGGCAAGGCGGTTTGGTCCAGCGAACGAGAAAAATTGCCCAAGGAAAAATCGGCGAGAATCGGTGGTGATTCCCGTCGAAGTCGGCGGGAATCACTCACGATTCCCGTCGATTCTGCCTTGGCCGAATTCTAGTTGGAAACCTTGTCAGCCGGTGGGAATCGGCGGGAATGCAAACTGATTCTCGTCGATTCGGCGGGAATCACAACGATTCCCGTCGAAGTCGGCGAGAATCACTTGGTGATTCCCGTCGATTCTGCCTTAGCAGAATTCCTGTAGGAAAATAGTCATACGGAAGAGGTCGGCGGGAATGCAGATTTATTCTCGTCGAATCGGCGGGAATCACAAACGATTCTCGCCGAATTCGGCGAGAATCACTTAGTGATTCCCGTCGATTTTGACTTAGATGGATTTTCTCTTCCTTCCTTTGAAGACTTGGTCTTTGACCCCTCTTTGCTCCTTCTTCTGCTCTTGATCTGCCTTAACCCTGTACTTGAAAATAAGTACACTCCAATAGAGAGAGCACACGTGAGTCAACACACTGATCTGTTCAACGAGGGATTACGTTGCGCAGACCGTGTATATTGACCCACTGCACCCTGACATTGGTGTGTACTTAGCATGGAATAGCTGCAAACACAACTTAATAGAAGATTGTCAAATACATTGTGAATCCATCTTAGCTTGACTGGAGGCTTCTTCAAATCCAGGTAATTGTGGATACAATACCCAACAATCTCCCCCTATTTGAAGAAGCCAAAATCCTACTAGCTAAGATGAATTACACCAACCAAAAGGATATACATAACAAATGTGCGAGACAAGAATTCAGAATAATAAAATTTCACGCATTCAGAACAACAATTGAATCAGCATGTGATATATATATATATATATATATATATATATATATATATATATATCCAAAGTGTTTATCATTACAAGAATAGACGCACACGCATATTGAAAAATAAAAAGTTTAGATTCCAAGTCTATCACTCCTTTGCCTCAGCATCTCTTAGTTGTTTAGCCAGGTACTTCTTGCTTTGTCTTTCAAAATATTCCTTAGGCTTCGGGTAGTACCTGGGGGGAGGAGCTTTATTCTGCACAGTGTTTGTCATGAAGAATATGTTTCTTTTAGCCTCATATTCTTTGTGCATTTCCCACTCATACTGACTGTACACTTCATTTCTATTAAGCTCTCCCCGCTGTTGTAGCAAGAATGTATCCAGTATAATACTCTTAGACACGGGACTCCATCGTTCATTCTTAACTTCACTTTCCTTCAATCTTGATTTCCTCTCAGCTGGAGTTTCTTTAGAAGTTCCTTCTTGAAGTTTTCTTTTCCCTTTTGCAATGACCTCTTGATCAAACATAGCACTGTGAGCAGCTTTGGCAGCGGCTTTGGCAGCCTTTCTGGCATCAGCTTCACTCAAAGGAAACTCCTCAGCACTTGCAACCTCATCAGCAGTAGTAGTAACCTCATTAGTAGGAGCAACCGGAATATGTATACCTGATGCTTACTGAACTAGCCAATGACAACTGTCAAAAACATACTTGTTGGATTGCTTGAAGTTTTCGACCATGATTTGCTCTAACCCTGCCATCTTAGCTGTATATTCCTCCTCCCCCTTTTTGGCTTCTTGAGTAATTGAGTTTGCATAAGAATGCAGTGACTCATCTATATGCTTAACATTCCGAGTAAAATCGTCCAACAGGGTTTTCTGATTCGTGTTGAGTGTGACCATGTTGGCATCGAATAATTTGATGTTGTTGGCAACAACATGAGCATTTTGATTTACCACTGCCAGGTCAACTGAATTTTTCTGTAGCCCTTGCATCAGAAGATTGACGGCAATGCTGGCTCAGCATACTTAGTTTCAAATCTCTGTTCCATCTTTTCTAGCTTGTGATTTATCTCCACAACATTCTTTAGCATCAGATCCTTTGATTGCTTAATTCGTTTAAGTACCTTGTTGTGAGATCGTTCAAAGGCGGTCTTCAGTTCATCCACTATACCTTGAATGATATTTACAGTGTGATTTGTCAGGCTAGGTCCTAGCGGATGATCCTGATGCATGGCCTGGTCGTGCTCGGGGGGGGGGGGGGATAGGACTCTGTGAGTCAGGATTCTCTTCTTCAGATATACTTGTGGAGCTAGATAGAGTTACGGTCTCCAGCGGGGAGATTGGGTCAGCCTCTGTCGTTTTTCCATATATACTCATCATCCCCTACCGGGAGGTCTCCCCCTCAATTGTTGCGCCAGATATATTAGTAACTTTTAACGGAACCGGTTCCTTAGAGGGGAGGTCCACATCAATCTCCCTCATGTCCATTTCATTTCCAGCTTGCTCATTGTTAAGGTCATCAGCGGCGGCATGCTCCACATCATCATCAGCAACAGCAGCATTCTCCATATCCTCCTCTACTTCCTCCTCGTCAGTCTAATCAGTAGCGAGGGTATCCACTGCATCCTTCGCGATGAGGGAAATATCAGTGACAACATCTACTTGATCGGAGACTGTGGCCTCCATTCTGATGTCAACAGAAAGACTGGGTAAAGACTCCCCCTCAGTTCCTGCATGCAGCAGATCAGGAACTTCACTGGGCTCATCCGAGGGATTTCTGAACTCCAGTGCTCTGTCTTCTTCATCAACATGTGTTCCAGACGCACCCCCTTGGGCAATTCTTCTTTCCCACCGATCAAAGACGTTGGAGTCCATCTTCTTTAGGTAGTGAAGGGGGACTCCCTTACTCATATCAAATCTGTCTCCGTCCATCTAATTCAGGTATAGACTGATAATTCTCCCGAAGTTAGGAGTACGCAGGGTATCTTTTATCTTCTCAAATAACATGGCCTCCCAGTTGAATTTTTTTCTGCACATTATAGCCATCAGAATCTTAAACATGTCCCCTGAAATATGATCATGGGAGTCAGGTTTGCAGATCAGAACCTTCCCTATGATATCTGAGAGGAGCTTTCCTTCTTCGTTCATGTCCTTGCGTTTGATGACCTTGGTCCCTCGAGCTAATCCATAGAACAGTAGTGTCCTCGCACGATCATTTTCATCTAGGTAGTCCTCTTGTACAGAGCTGGTGAGCTGGAGATGATGTGATAGTTTTGCAGCAGTCATCTTGATCCTTAGTCCAACTATCTTACTCTTTATTAGGGTGTCCTCGTGACGTAGCTTGGCGGTTGCGTAGAACTCCAGAACTTCCTTGTCTAGGACCTTGCACGGATGCTCGAGAATAAAGGAGAGCCCGGCTTGTTCTAGCATCAAGATGATGTTCCTGAATTCATCAGAAGCATGGGCAACGCCAGTCCTAACCATCTCACTTCCAGTGAGGAGCCCGGCCGTCGTTCGAGGAGCCATTATAAACCTAAACAAGTTACACTTAAGGAACTTAACTCTATCTAAATCTATAGTTTGTAGGAACTAGACTAGTAGGAACTAGACAAGTTACAAATGAGCTAATGATTCAAGGAAGAACGGTCGTTACCTGTTACTCGGAGGGGGGAAGGTAGAAAACTCTAGGCAGGCGGTGAGCGGAGAGAAGCCCTAGTCCGATGAGAGGCTTGCGTCGGGACGGAATGCTGGCGGTGAATCAGCGAGACACTTGCGTCGAGCAGATGCCGGAGACGGGAACACCGAGCCGACGGGGAGAGGACAGCGGGCGGACTGCACTCGACGGGAGCGACGGGAGTCGACGAGAGGCAGACACGATTTCACAGGTTTCGCTGGGAAGCTGTTTCTGTAGAGTCGATGGGAATGCGAAGGGTCGGGAGGAGAGTTTCCGCTATTTCCGCTATTTATTTCCGAATTTTGCCGCTGTTTCCGATATTTCTGCTGGTTGTGGAGGTTTCCGATATTTCCGCTATAGATTTTTCCTCTATTTCCGCACGATTATTATAATCGACAGGAATCCTGTTTATTTCACCTAGATTTCCTTTTTCCTCTAAACAAAGGATATCAAGTTTTATTATGATAACTAAGTTGAGTTCAAGGAAGGCTAACACTAGAAATAAACCTCGGCTTATCCTTGTTGGATTCAAAATGTAATATTGTAGTTTCAACTATTGATACAAGTCCCTTGAGAGTCATAGGACCATTTGACACCCCCTTTCTCACAATATCAAAATTTTGACAGTTTATCAGTTTCCACAATATGGATCATACGGATATTAGCTTCCGTGTCCTTCAATCAGGTGTGTGTATATATATATATTTATATCTTGAAGGGGAATCTACACATGTGTTTGGATATATATATATACATCTATGTAATGCGATTCAATTTTCGAAACTGAATGCGCGTACCTGAGATCATTAGGTTGATCATTTAGATCCACTGTTTGAAGTACAACGGGTATCAAGTTCAAGTAGGACACTGTAGTTAGCATTATCTATGGTCTCATATACTTGTTCCATAGCAATCCTGGAACATCTCTTATCTAGGTCCCATCAGGTTCATGGGTTCCTAGACTATCCTGCAAAAAAGAATTACCTTACCTTAGGAACCCAATAGGTATTGGGTCCTAGGTTCTTGTCAGCATAAAATACAACATGCCTTCCTACAGGATTTCTGTCAGGAAGGCTATCTCTTGCCAAAGGATGTGGACATACCCTTGCCCTTGGCACAGAAGGATTGTGCCAACAATCTATGGCAAAGTGACCCACTCTGCCACAACACCAACACTCATGAATATTGTATCTCCTTTTCTGACCGGATCTACTGACTGAGTTAGTCACGATCTTAGGTCTGACAGGAGCAGAGCAGGTTCTGCTCACATATTTACCCTTTCCACTGAGACTCGAGGGAGGGCGGATGAAGAACATGTGGTGAGTGTCTTGAGGCCTGGGAGGTGGTGCTTTATTTTCAGCCAGCACACATCCGGGGGCCCCATTGATGCTTGCTACATGTTTCCCAACTCCCTTTCCCTTTGTCCTAGGGTGGGAAGATATTCTGTGAGAGTTGGTTCCTGCAATATCATGAAGTGGGGGAGCTGAGGCTGTAAATACAAACGATTCATGATGAGCCGTGTGTATTTTCTCATGGGTAGCCATAACAGCACTTGCACTATGGGTGTTTCCACATGAGGCCCGATCATTCTTGCAGTGACCATAGTTGTTCTTATGGTCATACCTGAAGGAATGATGTGTGCCCTTCCTACTCGGTGTGGGGGGTCTGAAAACAGTTTCCCCATTTCTCCACGATTTTATAATTCGTGAGATCCACCCGTTTTCTCCATTTCTCTTAATAGCATCCACCTTGGAAAAGTTAGATACTATTCTCTTCTCGGTCTCTAGAGAAAACTCTAGATCCGAGATCTTTGAGTCATTCACCTTGATGAATTCCAATTGGAGATCCATCATGGTCCTCAACTAAGCAATTTTCATAGCTTGTTTCTCAACAAGCAAGTTGCTCTTCTGAAGGGCACTTCGAAGGGGATCAAGAGTTTCAATATTTTGATTGAAACTGTCTATTTCCCTAGCATCAAAAGATTGAAAAACCTCTGAACTTCTCCTGTCTTCAGGAGATACAAGAGGAAGGGAGTAAGAAGAGGAAGATACATGATCCTCATTGTGCTGATCAGGGTTAGAGTTATGGTCTGCAGAGACTGAGGTTTCAGCTTCATCACAACTACATTCCTCAATCTCTTCTTCAGTCTCAGATAGGGACACTAGAGCCCTGATATTGAGAAGTTGTTCTTGAATTTCATCATCAGAGATGAGGACCCCCACATATGCTTCATCCTCTTGCTGGCATTCAGTCCCGGCAGTCTTCTTTCCCTCCATAAGGTCAGAGATTGTTTCCCACATGGACTTTGCAGTCTTGCACTTATCTAGTCTTGTAAGAGAAGAGCATGACCAAATATAAGAGATGATCTGTCGTACCAGCTTGTCCAAGTTGAATAATGAGAGCTCAGTTTAAGACATCTCTGCGGTACTCTTAGGGATTTGGAGATCTTCTCCAAAGTCAGGAGCCTTCAGGGGAATGAAGGGACCCTCTTCCACAATGAATAAAACACGGGGGTCAATGACTTCCAGATGAAACTGAACCCTCATTTTCCAGATGGGATAATATTCTTTTGTGCAGACAGGCAGTCTCAGGGGAGAGACATCAGTATATAGCTCCATGCTTGAGTCTTGTTTTCTTCTTGACACTAGATGCAAGATCTTACTCAAGGTGTTAACCTTATTGATGAGTAACCTCCCTCTGATACCACTTGAAAGTATCTAGTGTCGACTAAATCAACCTATGGGGGGAATAGGTGTCATGCAGTCTTTTGCGGAATAAAATTTACCTGCACAAATAAACAAACACAACACAGAAAACACACAAGAAATTATAGTGGTTCCCCGATATGGGTACGTCCACTTTCCCCATTCGACCTATCTCCCACCAAGGGACGACTCGGTCACTCCTCCAAACGGATTGAAATCCAATCCTCACACTACGGAAGGAACCCTTCCAACCAAAGGAGTCACAACTCCACCACCACGGGTTGTACCCAACCCTTACGACTAGGAATAAAAATTTCTTTACAAAAAATCAAAAATTGAATGTATAAGAAAATACAAACAAGGCTTTTGGAGAATCCGATGTCCTTCTTCGTTCGTTTAAGCTTTATTGGAAGTAACGAAGAATCCACGACCAGAGTTCTCTCTTGAAGAGGATCTTGTCAAGATCGGCGGCGGCAAGCGATTGTGGCGATGATACTTTGTAGATCCAAACTTCTTGATGAAGCAAGCAAGGTCTACGAACGATCTCAGTCGGATCAGTCGTCTCAATCGATTCGGAATGAAGAACTAACCTCGTTCAACGATTCGAGAGACAAGAGATCTCAAGAGAGATGCGTGATACGCTCGTCTTGCCTCGGTACTGTCGTCGGAAGATCAGAGAACCTCTGAGATCAGCGACGGTGACTAGCTTGCGAGCGGCGAGAGCGATCCGCGACGTTCCGCGATCTGCTAGGGCACGCGTCGGCTACTTCAGATTTTCCTTGAATCGCTTCCTTCATGTTCAAAATATGCGACTATATATACCAGAGCCAACCCTAATGACCATTGTGGGGCCCACAAGAAGAAACCCTAGCCCCGGCCAAAACAACGCATGACAAGGCGGTTTGGTCCAGCGAACGAGAAAAATTGCCCAAGACAAAATCGGCGAGAATCAGTGGTGATTCTCGTCGAAGTCGTTGGGAATCACTCACGATTCCCGTAGATTCTGCCTTGGCCGAATTCCAGTTGGAAGCCTTGTCAGCCGGTGGGAATCGGCGGGAATGCAAACTGATTCTCGTCGATTAGGCGGGAATCACAACGATTCCCGTCGAAGTCGGCGAGAATCACTTGGTGATTCCCGTCGATTCTGCCTTAGCAGAATTCCTGTAGGAAAACAGTCATCTGGAAGAGGTCGGCGGGAATGCAGATTGATTCTCGTCGAATCGGCAGGAATTACAAACGATTCTCGCCGAAGTCGGCGAGAATCACTTAGTGATTCCCGTCGATTTTGACTTAGACGAATTTTCTCTTCCTTCCTTTGAAGACTTGGTCTTTGACCCCTCTTTGCTCCTTCTTCTGCTCTTGATCTGCCTTAACCATGTACTTGAAAATAAGTACACTCCAATAGAGAGAGCACACGCGAGTGAACACACTGATCTGCTCAACGAGGGATTACGTTGCGCAGACCCGTGTATATTGACCACTGCACCCTGACACTGGTGTGTACTTAGCATGGAATAGCTGTAAGCACAACTTAATAGAAGATTGTCAAATATATTGTGAATCCATCTTAGCTTGACTGGAGGCTTTTTCAAATCCAGGTAATAGTGGATACAATACCCAACATTGTTTATTTCTAATCTCTCTTCTCTCCTCCATTCTATAAAAGGGAGGTCATACCTTTGTAATAGATATTTTTTTGGATAATAAAAAATTTGTTACTCTATTTTTCCGATCTCTTTTTTCTGTTCGCACACACTCCTCACCAGTGTGGGGCCCCTAACGGAAATCGGAGTCAAGAAGCATTGCTATCTTCCGAACTTCCGTTGTTGACATCTACGGGTGAGCGCCTCTCCTCTCAATTGTTCATGGCAATTGTCAAGACCTTGGCTCCTCACTTCTTCATCTCCTTCTTTCCCATTACTACATTTTCTTCGATTTTTGGTAAGGAAATAACACTCGAGATGCTCTCTTATTAAGAAGGGATGTTTTTGATTTCCAATGCATCGATGATGACCTAGAATAGGCAACCAGTCCATTAAACTTCCTTTTCTTCTTAGTTTTTTCAGGTAACTCTAACCTTCTTTATTCATCTACCTCATCTTCCCCCGTGATTCATGCAGTTATGGTTGTGTTTGAATCAAAATACAAAAAAGGCTTAAGTGTAAGTTCGCACCTGATTTCAAATAATAGGAGTGTTATTATTATACTTTCCATTCACTCTATATGCATTCAGTTTGGATGCTCTGTTCTTTTTGCGAAATTGGTAGTTGGAGAGAATAATGATTGAACTGTTAGTGGTCGGTTTGATTTTTGTTTTTGTTGCATCAGAACTGTTGACATAATTGTTTCAAAAATTATGATGGAACCGGAACCGAAACCAAAACCGGTCAAACCAAATAAGGTTTTAGTTCTAATTTGAAGAACTATTACCTTAGCAGTTTGGTTCGCTGTTTAGTTGAACCGGCATTGAGCCGGAATCGTGATAGCTTCTAGTCGGAAGCTCGTGTCATTGACTCACGTAGGGCCGAAAGACCCGTGTCGTTGTAATCACATAGTCTCTGTAACAACCCGATTTATAATTTTTGTTATAATAATAAAAATAAAATAAAACCTAATCTACCCCCTCCCCATTTAACCCGAGAGCCAGCTCCCCTTTTTATTCCTGCAACCCGCACAGCCTGTTCTGATTTCTGCTCAGCCGACTCTCCCGATTCTGTCTCCCGCATCGATCTTGTCTCCTGCTCCAGCCGCGACTCCCGATTTCACCGCCTCCTTCTGCTCCCGACGCCTCCTCTGACTCCTCCTCCTCTGCTAGGGCTGACAACCACCTGTGGCCTCTCCTCCTCCTCTGCTATGCTAGGGCCGACAGCCATGGCCTTTCCCTCTCCAAGAGCTGACTGCTCTCCCCTTCCTTGGGGTCCGACAACGCCTCTTCTCCCTCCAGTAACCCTAATTTTGGCTCTTCTTCGATTTGGCCAGGATCTGCAAGAGGGACATTTAGGGTTTCCTTCCCTCTCCTCCTCGGGCTTGTTTTTGGTTCCTCCTTGGGTAAGAAATCCTTCCTTTCTTCCACTATTCAGATTTCCTTGTTTTGTTTTGAGATTATTTGTCTCCAAATTTTATATAACTTGTGTTTCAGATTTTTGCCTTTCGTAATCATCTAACTATCGTGTATTTGTGATTTCCGGCATCATTCGTCGCTTCAATTGGAGGTTTGTGAAGGAAGTCCTCTTCGATTTGGGGTTTCTCCCAACCGAGCGTCGCCAAGTCTCCGTCTTCGCGTGGAATCTCTTCTCCCCTCACTCTTGAGGGAGGTAAATCTCTTAGCCGCTCTTGATTCAGTTATGTAATATATAGTTGTCTGTGTTAGCGTAGTGATTATTTGATGTATCGCTTTCGTCATTCTTGTATAGGTTCGCTTGAAGAGTGTCAATTTTGCTTGCGCCGCTTAGCCGTCGCCGCCAGTTTCAGCTTCCTTCAGGCAAGTAGAGATCTCTCTCTTTTGCAATCATTGAATTTCATTTACTTAGTCTATTCTTATATTTATACGAATTCACCCCTGTCTGTTGGTATTGTCAAACGAATTGAAGTATCGAATGTCTAATCCGGCAAGTTAATATCTTAGGGTTAGTATTTTTGGAATGCCATGAGATTGTGATCACAGAAAATTTTATTTAAATGTTCACTTAGATGAACGGATCCCTCGTCTGATATATAATTCGAAGTATGATGGATTTTTGAGAATGATTAACAAATATCATAATGAGAATTATTAAAAATTGTATGAATTGCATCATTTGGATTCACACTCATATGAATTGTATCTCAATTGATGGATGATTAGGAGACCTATAGTTTTTGTGAACATGAGCAATAATTATTTTGAAGGTTAACAGTTAAGATTTCTTGCTACGATTAAATGATTGGTGATTTGTGTCATACTCGGATATATACACTGTTTTACTTGGAAGATATTTATGTCCGAAAATTGTTTAATTTAAATGAATATTTGGTGTCCAGGAAAGTAGCGTATTGTAATCGTATCACTTGTAAATACCTAAACTCGTAAAACATATTACTTCCTATCTAGTTTTGTTTGTCTCATCGAATCTTGTGTCATCAAATCTTGTTCTTTATGCATGTCTGGTTGTAAGTCTTGAGTTAAGTCAGTCCTTCAACTGATCTGTCACTTTTAAGTGAATTCGTTTTCGCTAAAAGCTCTACAGTGTGAATCATGCAACTCATAATATCATAAGCAAACATTGAAACGTGTTGGGTTCACTTAGGTTGCAGCCTTCACGGCGCCAGTTGGGACCCACTAAGACTCCTTGAGCCGGGCCTGGGCTGTGACGAGGGTCACGACAAGCAGGAAGTTTCCTTATAATACTTGTATCCGGACAGAGTGTGAACCATGCGCACCACTCAAAACACCTACTATACACACTTCATTGATTGCTACTTATGGTATTACTTATTTCTATTATGTGTTATACTCCAGAGTAGTCTAATAAACTAGCATGTTCTGTTTAGCTCTTTTATTTGCTGACCATTGAATAGTTTTGCTTCATAAGAAACTGGTACACTCATGCATTTCTGCTTCTATTACTGTTTTGTACTTTACTTTGTTCACTCTGCTTATTTCAATGTTCTTATGTTTTTTTGTTTTGTTTTGGAATTGCCTTAGAGTTCGAGTAACGTCGCCAGGTCATCGAGCCCGATCTGCTTAAGGTTTTAGGTTCTATGTTTATATTTCATTTACTGTCAAATATTTTTTTATGTAATAATTGCAATCAGATATTTTCTCTGATATCATGGACAACTTGCTAGGCTATTTTTATATTATATGTACTATAATTTAGTATTATTTGCATGTCCATTCATCTGAGCCAGTCATGACATAAAAATCTATGTCTGAAACTTCTATTCAGAATTTGATTAAAAATACTTATGCATTCAAGTTTTTCATTATCATGTTCTAAAAGCTTCCGCATATAAAAATCAACCTATATTTACTTAACAGTAACTATTTTAAAATTATTTTCAGTATTCTCTACATCCGCCTTAGCAGACATGGTTTTCTTTACGCCCATGCCTATGACATCACGGCCCGCCCGAAGCGCACTCTGACTTTTATCGAGACGGGCGTGACAGTTGGTATTAGAGCCAGGTTAGAGAGGTTTGCTTCTAAAGATGAAGTATTTTGAAATTATCAAATATTTTGAACTTTATTAAATAAATATGTTGGAGCCTGCAAAGCCGACTCCACCTAAAGCTCGGAACTACTGAGGCAGCTCGTGCTTACTCCCTTGGGATCACTCTCCAGGCGAAGAACTAGACCGGAGGCTTCAGTGAGGAGGTCCCACCTCTTACCCGGAAGAGACTAGAACTAGAGCTCTTCCCCTCCCTAGCCAAAACTGAGCTAGGTGCCTTAGGAAAGATAAGAGGAGTCAAGAATGCTTCTATCTCTAAGGCACCTTACCGGTCTATTTATAGGCCTCTGAACTGGGACTGCTAATAACCAAACTATGCTGCTGTGAAAATACCAGAATACCCTTGGCTGGGTCTGCCAACAGCTAAACTCCGCTGTCTTAAAAGACTAAACGCAGCCCACGCAGGGTAAAAGAGTAAAAACACCTCCGGGACCCAGAAGGTGGGCCCGACCTTACCTGAACCGGCCCTGAAACCAAGACGACCCTTCTCTCGAGGCACCTCTCACTAGGGTCCTCTCGCCAGGCCAAACCCTCTCGACTCGCCTGGGCCCTCTCTGCTCGGGGCTTCTCTTCTGAGTCCTCTCGACTCGCCTAGGCCCTCTCTACTCGGGGCTTCTCTTCTGAGTCCTCTCGACTCGCCTAGGCCCTCTCTACTCGCCGGGCCGAACCCTCTCTCCTCTCGCCTAGGCCCCTCTCGCCGCGGAGCTTCTCTTCTGAGTCCTCTCGACTCGCCTAGGCCCTCTCTACTCGCCGGGCCGAACCCTCTCTCCTCTCGCCTAGGCCCCTCTCGCCGCGGAGCTTCTCTTCTGAGCCCTCTCGACTCGCCTAGGCCCCTCTCGCCGGGCTGCGAGCCCGAGGTTGTACACAATCCCCGCTCTTTTCGAGGTTGGCACAAGCTCGAAAAGATAGTCCAACCGAGGCTTGCGATGGTACAGCCAATTTATTGAGGGAATCTTTTGGTGGGCCCCTTGCCTGACCTATAAATATAGAACCTCCCTCCCCTCAAGGGGGTGTTTCCTCTCTCTCCCTCCTTAACGCTTGTTCATATGTCTCTCAGCCAAAGTGTTCGGGACCGCATCGCGACCGTGCGCCAGCGGAATAGGGCGACGACGGTGGGTCTGAACAAAATCCCTGCCCGTGCTCCTCCCTCGCTACCGCTATCCGCATCTCCTCCTAAGAAGACGAAAACTCCTGAGCCTCATATTCTGGCTGAGGAACCCTCTCGCACCTATCCAAGGGGGTCGACGCCCCCGGCCCCTGCTAGCCTCAAGGGAAAAGAAGTACGTTCTTCCAACCCCTCCTGGTTTCTTGTCACTGCCCATCCTTTATTTGTTGTCTATTCTCAGAGATTTTTGGAGGCCTCTCAACGTCCCGAGACCATCCGTATAAACATTTCCGAACTCCCTTCTCAACGCCTCTCGCCCCAGGATTCCACTCCTTCTACGCCGGTGACGAAGAGGGATGACCCTTCTACCGCCTCGGACCGCACCCGCCGATTTGGTAAGAGATCTTGTCACTGACTTGTTTCATCCTTGTCATTCCTTCCGCCACTCTCAGCCACCATTGGTCTTCTAGCAGGTGCGAGTGGGGGGCCTGCCGAGAGCACTTTGGCCGCCGACTCGCCAGCTGAGGGTTATTCTGGGCGAGAAGCCTTCTCGCCTCCTCCGCCAGTAGACGAGATTGACGATTATCTGGGCGATCCCGCGGATCCCATAGAGATGAAGCGAAAGGTGGCCGAGATGCTGCGGAAACACGCGTTGCTCATCCAAGCACTCGAAAAAGGAAAGCAGGTCGCGGACCACCGAATTGATTGGCTCGAGATGGAGTGTGTTCGCCTGTCGAATGAGATTGATGTCGACACGGAGGTGGACCAGATTGATCCTCTAGCAATTCTGAACGATGTCGATCAATAGCTTCGTCTCGCCCGACGCGGTGTTGCGGCTGCTCGCGCCTTCCACTTCCCCCATCGCCCCCCCTGCGTGAGAGGCCGTGGAGGACGATGGAGGTGGGACAAGAACTGACGGAGCCCGAGCGTTCTTTCCTCCTGCAATCGCCTCTCGCTTCTCGTCTTCCGCCCAATAACTCTCTTTTCTTACCCTGTAATAAGATTGACTGGTATAGCGCCTGCTGTGCGCTCTTTGAACTCGCCACCCGCCATGTGCGGGATCAATTAATTTCATAATTTGTCGGTTTAATCGTCACTACTGCTTCTTATTGGATATTAATTAATTTTTATTCAACATTATTGACTTTCATCATTAGCTGTCTGCCCCCCAGTCTTTTCACCGCTCTTTTCTCAAGAAGGCCGCTCACCCGGCGTTCCGCTGCCCGAGGCCCGGAGGGCGAAGGGTCGGCCGACTCTTCCCCTCCCCTGACGCAACCCCCCCCCCCCTGCCGGGGCAAGAGGTACGCTTTCTTTAGACTTCCCCTCGCGAGTAACCTTCTTCCTGTGGCTCGCCTCGCGCTCCAGCTCCTCCAGCTTCTTGCGCTAACTCGCTCGTCTCACTCGCCAGCCACCTCCCTTTCTTCTCTTCCTGCGCTCATAATGGTAAAGAAGAGGTCCGAAGAGAATGAGGGGCGCAGCCGCTGCGGAAAGCGATTCACCGATCATGACTTCCCCCCCGGTCGCCTCCCTGCCGACGATTATGAGACCTTTCGGAGTGATTATCTGCCGGAAGGCTTTGAGTCGCGCCCTCCCCGGGTCGGCGAGAGCATCAACACTTTCTACCCGGGAGAACTCGCCTTCCCAATTTCCCACTTTGAGGCTGGGCTCCTGGCTTCCCTTTTGGCCAGAGGTAAAACAGGTCCTGAAGTACTTCGGCGTTGTACCCGCTCAGCTGAACCCGAATGCCATCTCCGTCATCATTGCATTCGCCTGCTATATGCGGAGGGAAAGGATAGAGTTTAGCCTTACCGTCTTCCGTAAGATGTTCGTGTACCATGCCAATCAGGACGGAGTGTCCTTCTTCACGGGGCTGAACCTGAAGGTGTACGAGACCCCAACAAGAACCACCACTGGCTCACCCGCTTCGTATTCATTCGCGGGAATCTAGGCGGAGTTCCTCTCGCTCCGGTGTCTCCTGCTGAAGTCTTCTACACCTCCCCTCAGGTGGGCGGCACGGACAGACTTCTCTACGAATACCTTGCAGGGAAGAATTTTGAAGTCCGGTATCTGAGGAGAGGGCTCGCCTCTCTACCCCCCGTGCTCCCTGGAGAAGGTACACTTCGAACTTCTCTTTTCATTATCCCTCGCCTCTCTCGCGAGAGCTTGTCTGCTGATGTTAGTTCTCTCTTTTCTTTTCAGGAGAGAGGATCGTGCCAATGCATCCCCCCTATCGAAGCGCTATTAAGCCTTCCCCCGATGTGGCTCTCGCCACTATGGCGGCCGAGGCGGCCAGAGAATCGCTGGCCCCTCCCTCCCAAAAGAGGGTGGCCGAGGATTCCGCGCCGCTCCGCCTTAGCCCCTCGAAGAAGAAGATGAAGATGAAGATGAAGAAGACCGTCTCCTTCCCCTCTGGGAAGGGCAAATCTCCTGCCGATCTCGCGGGGACGCCGGGATCACTGAGCCCAATTTCCATGGGGTCTCTGTCTCCCCACTCGCCTCCTCTAACTTCTCCACGCAAAGCGGTCTCGCTCCCCGAAGGGGCAGCCCCCTTCGCTCCCCCGGCGAGTTCATCCTACCCTACCCCTCGATCCCCCTCTCGCGAGGGGACTTCTCAGATTCCTCCGCCGTCCAGTCATCTCAACTTCGACATGGGGCCGGCGGTCCCTGACGGCAACAATGACCCCTCTCTGATCTGGGACAAGGGGTCCTACCGAGTCTCCATCTCCACCCTCCTGCCCTCCTAGAGAGAGCAGGCTGAGCCCAGCGCTCACGCTTTCTCCTTGGGCTTCGGCCTATATGGAGGCCTTACTCCCGATCCACTCGACGCGGCCACTACGCGAGACCTGGTACTGAGGACGGCACACTCGCAGCTGCGCACCTTAGAGCTGTCGCACCGCCTCTCGCGGCGCCTGATTTTCAACACCAAGAGCTGGAAGGAGATACACACCAAGCTGGAGGCCGAGTGTGAAAAGTCAGGGGATCTCGCCCAGCGGCTAAAGGTGTCCGAAAGCCTTCTGGCAAAAGCGAGCGGCGGAGTGGTAAGTCGATACCCTGCCAATGTTCTACGGGCACTTGCCCCGGTACCCTCTCTTTTTTCCTCTTTTACATCTCTTCCTTTCCCTCGCAGGATGCCGAGACGGCCGATCGACTTCGTTCGCGGGTGGAGGAGCTGGAGACCGAAGTAAGAGAGCTGAAGGCGGAGAATGCCAGGCTTAAGGAAGCTCCCCTTCCCCGTTCGCAGGCCTCTCCACCTCCTCTCGCGCGCTACACCCACGATGATGTGGAAGAGTTCTGTAGGGATGCGAACATAAGGACCGCCGAGCTCATTCTCAAGATGATGCGAGAGCTAGGTGTTGTAAAAGACGACTGCGAGGACATCACTGCTCGAGATCTCGTGCCCGAGATCTATGGCGAGGACGAGGATCCTTCAGCGAGTGAGAGGGGCTAGGGCCTTATTTTTCTTTTTGCTGAGATTGTAACACTTCATCTTTCATAGTTGTAGGGTGTTAAACGCTGTTATAACTCACGTTTAAATTCTCACTTTTTTGCTCGCCTCTCGCTTCTCTCTTATCTTGTGAATGCGTTGTCTTAAAATATTGATGACTCGTGTGCATGTACGTATATATATTCTTGCTCGCGCCTTCTTAAAGCCAACCCTTTCTTTTATATTGGGATTGCTCGAGTAAACCTCGAGATTGTTGATAGGCGAGAGAAAGCTGCCTTCCCTCTCGCCTAACTATTGCCTGTGGGCTTGGCTCCTGGGGTGAGTTGGTGAGCCTCCATGGTTTTCTATGAGCGAGAGGAGTATTTCCTCGCTCTCGGCTCGCGGGATGGCTCCTCTCGGCGCGAGTGGACAGGGAGGGTCTGCTATCCTCCCTCTCCCCCCTTTTCTCCTTCCTCTTTTTTTCTTTATGCAATGACTTCCCCCGAAGCATCCCTTTTTTTGCTAAGGGGAATAGATTTTCCTGATCAGCCAACCTCCGTTGCTGCTGGTGGACATTAACACGAAAGCACAAACCCTTGTTTGCGGAGGGCCCGAGAGCGTTGAGTCCCTCCTCTTCTTTCTCCTCCAACCACCGAGTGAGCCTACAGCCCTGCCAGCTTGATGAGAACCTGGTCAGCGGGTCTGCTCGGGGTCTCCTCTCCTCTTTCTCCTCCAACCACCGAGTGAGCCTACAGCCCTGCCAGCTTGATGAGAGCCTGGTCAGCGGGTCTGCTCGGGGTCTCCTCTCCTCTTTCTCCTCCAACCACCGAGTGAGCCTACAGCCCTGCCAGCTTGATGAGAGCCTGGTCAGCGGGTCTGCTCGGGGTCTCCTCTCCTCTTTCTCCTCCAACCACCGAGTGAGCCTACAGCCCTGCCAGCTTGATGAGAGCTTGGTCAGCGGGTCTGCTCGGGGTCTCCTCTCCTCTTTCTCCTCCAACCACCGAGTGAGCCTACCGCCCTGCCAGCTTGATGAGAGCCTGGTCAGCGGGTCTGCTCGGGGTCTCCTCTCCTCTTTCTCCTCCAACCACCGAGTGAGCCTACAGCCCTGCCAGCTTGATGAGAGCCTGGTCAGCGGGTCTGCTCGGGGTCTCCTCTCCTCTTTCTCCTCCAACCACCACTCTCATCCTCTGAAGGAGGGCGTCCCGAGGTATAGTGTTAGCATATTCAAAAGAGGGAGGATTATTAACGCTATGCTCAAGTAAATTCAAAGGACTTTTATTACTATGGATAAAAACGTTTCAGATCATCGCCACTACGGGCGCAGTCCAGGGGTATCCCGTCCACATCCTGGAAGTGATACCCCCCTGACTTTAAGACTTCTTTCACTATGAAAGGACCTTCCCAATTGGGGTTGAGCTTCCCCACCGAGGCTCCCCTTCCTGCAGCATCTACCTTCTTGAGGACCAAATCCCCTTTTTGAAACTGCTTGATTCGGATGTTCTTATCGAAGTATCGGGACATCCGACGCTTGACCTCCTCCTGCCGGACTGTTGCTAGCTCTCTGAGTTCTTCCACGAGGTCGAGGGAAAGCCTCTGCTCCTCTCCATTATCGAACTGCCACCTTTCCTCTCCTTTTCTAGCTGCTGTGACCCTGGGCGATTCAACTTCGAATTCCACAGGTATGACGGCCTCGGAGCCATGAGAGAGCTTGAAGGGCGTCTCTCCTGTGGCCGTGTTAGGTGTAGTTCGCAGAGCCCACAGGACAGAGGGGAGCTGTTCCACCCAGCTCCCCCTCAAATTCTCTACTTTCTTCTTCAAGAGGTTCACTATAATCTTGTTTGCTGCCTCGACCTGTCCGTTGCTTCGTGGATGGTGGACCGAGGCGAACCGAAGGTCTATGCCGAGCTGTGCACAAAAATCCACAAACTCTCGGCTAGCAAATTGCGGCCCGTTATCGGTGACTATGGCTAAAGGAAGCCCGTGCCGGCAAATAATCTCCCCCCATACGAAATTCCTCACCACCTGTGAGGTTACTTTTGCCAGGGCCTTAACTTCTAACCACTTCGAGAAGTAGTCCACCATGACCAGTAGGAACCTCCTCTGACCACTGGCTTGAGGAAACGGTCCTACCAGATCCAATCCCCATATGGCGAAGGGCCAAGGAGAGGTGATCGTTCGCAGCCTTTGCGCTGGAAGGAGCTGCAAGGGAGCAAACTCTTGGCACTTTCTACACCTTTTGGCAAGCTCTTCTGCGTCTCTTCGTAGGGTAGGCCAAAAATAGCCTTGCCTTAGCACTCTCCCTTCCAAGGTTCGACTTCCCGAATGGCTCCCGCACTCTCCCGAATGGACCTCTTCCAGCACCCTTGGTGCTTCCTTCTCGGATACGCATCGGGCTAACAGTCCAGACAGCGTTTTTCGATAAAGTACTCCTTCCTTCAACAAATAGTATGCAGACTTGTATCAGATCCGTTTCTTCTCGAGATCCCCCTCAGGCAGTCGCCCCGACGCCAGGAAAGTCACCAAGGGATCCATCCAAGACCTCTCCTGGTCGATCTCCATCACCTCCCCCTCTTCTATGGAGGGTCTGAAGAGCTCGGTCATGGTCCCTCCGGCCTGAGGGCCATACTTCGCGAGCAGGTCTGCCCGAGCATTCTCCTCTCGAGGAACATGCTGAATGGAGAAGCTGTGGAACTGTCAAACTATGGCTTTTATCTTCACTAGGTACAACTGGAGAGTCGGCTCCCTCACCTCGAACTCTCCGCTGATATGTCGCGCCACCACCAAGGAGTCCGTGAAGACCCTGATATCCTGTATACCCAACTCCCTGGCCAACCGAAGTCCGGCGATGATGGCCTCATACTCCGCCTGATTATTGGTGAGGGTGAAGTGTATTTTCAAAGCTTGCTCAATCCTAGTCCCCTCAGGACTCACCAGGATGACCCCTCCCCCGAAAGAATTCCTACCAGAAGCTCCGTCTACCAGCATCTTCCATGCTGCTACGGGAGGTACCCCCATTTCTTCGGCCTCCAGTACGTAGTCCGCCAAGAAATCTGCCACCACTTGTGCTTTAATAGCTTCTCGAGGAACGTAGGAGAGGTCGAATTCACTGAGCTCTATCGACCACTTGGCCAACCTCCCCGAGTGTTCGACCCCCTCGAGGATACGGCGAAGGGGGTGATCCGTCACAACCTGGATGGCATGAGCTTGGAAATAGGGTCTGAGCTTCCGGGCCGATACAATGAGAGCGAAGGCCAACTTTTCGAGGATGGGGTACTTCAGCTCTACCTTCTTGAGGACTCTACTTATATAATAAATTGGGAACTGCCTCTTCCCTTCTTCGCGGACGAGGACTGAGCTGACCGCCCCCGTCCCTACCCCGAGGTAGAGGAACAAGGTCTCCCCTTCCCTCGGCCCCTGAAGTAGCGGCGTCTGAGTGAGTTGCTGCTTTAGAGCCGCGAAGGCTTTCTCACACTCAATGGTCCATTCGAACTCCTTCCCTCCCCTTAGGGTTCGAAAGAAAGAAGAACACCTCTCCCCCGCTCTAGAGAGGAACCTGCTCAAACCGGCTAATTTACCAGTGAGACGTTGGACTTCTTTGACATTCCTAGGAGACCCCAGCTCCAGTATCGCCCTCACCTTGTCAGGATTGGGCTCCACCCCTTCAGGGGTGAGGAGATGTCCTAAAAACTTCCCTCGACTGGCCCCGAACACACATTTCAAAGGGTTAAGCCTCATCTTGTACTTTCTAACGGTTGCAAAAGTCTCCTGCAGGTCTAGGACATGAGACTCAAGGTCCCGACTCTTCACCATCAAGTCGTCCACGTAGACCTCGAGGTTCCTCCCCTTCTGCTCCCGGAAGATCCGGTCCATCATCCTTTGGTAGGTTGCTCCCGCATTTTTTAGCCCAAAGGGCATCATATTATAGCTGAAGCAACCATCCTCCGTGACGAAGGTGACATCCTTGACGTCCGGAGGGTGCATGCGTATCTGATGGTACCCTGAAAAAGCATCTAAAAAACTCATTAGTGAGAAACCGACGGCTGAGTCAACCAGCGCGTCGATCCGAGGCAGGGGGTAACAATCCTTAGGACAAGCTTTATTTAAGAGAGAGAAATCGATACACATCCTCCACTTGCCCTCCCCCTTTTTCACCATTACAACGTTGCTCACCCATCCCGGATACCTGTTAGCCGATATGAATCCCGCCCGGAGCAGCTTCTCTACCTCCTCTCTGATGGGCCCGGCCATCTTGGAGGCGATGGCTCTCTTCTTCTGCTGAATGGGGCGAACCCCGGGGTCGAGGTTCAGACGATGGCACGCCACATCCGCGTCGACCCCCGGCATGTCTGCTGCGCTCCAGGCAAAGACATCAATGTTCTCCTCTACACACTTCCGAATTTCTTCCTGGTCCTGCGGAGTGAGCTCGCCGCTGATCCTTATCTTCTCTTTTCTCCCCTCTTTGGTGAGGATCTCGACCTCCAGAATTTCTACCGCCGCCCTCAACCTCGAGGGTTCTTCCTCCTCCTGCTCTCTCAGCTCTTCCTCTAGATTCTTCGACCCGCTCCCAACTCCTGAGACTTCCACAGCAGCCACCCTCTCCTGGGCCTTTCCTCCTTCTCCCTTCTCCAACCCCTCTCCTTCATCCATCTCCTCCTCCACTACCAGACTTCCTTCCACTCCTGCTCCTCCAGCCACCTGCTCTCCAGCCATCACTGGCTCCACCGCAATGCCCCTCTCCACTACTATCTCCAACTCCTCTCCTTCAGCCATCTCTTCTTCCGCTACCAGATCTTCCTCCACTCCTGCTCCCACTCTCCCCAGCTCCTCTCCTCCAGCCACCTGCTCTCCAGCCATCACTGGCTCCACCGCAATGCCCCTCTCCACTACTATCTCCAACTCCTCTCCTTCAGCCATCTCTTCTTCTGCTACCAGATCTTCCTCCACTCCTGCTCCCACTCTCCCCAGCTCCTCTCCTCCAGCCACCTGCTCTCCAGCAGTCACTGGCTCCACCGCAATGCCCCTCTCCACTACTATCTCCAACTCCTCTCCTTCAGCCATCTCTTCTTCCGCTACCAGATCTTCCTCCACTCCTGCTCCCACTCTCCCCAGCTCCTCTCTCTCCATCCTTGCTCCCAGCTCCTCCGCATCCTCCATCCACGAGATGGTGTTGACCGCCGTTACATAACACTCTCGAGCCGCTTTCGGGTCCCCTCTCACCCTGATCTGGGTTCCTCCCGAATTGAGCTTCAGGCACTGATGAAAAGAGGACGGAACGCATCTAAAGGCGCTGATAAGAGGGCGCCCAAAGATCGCGTTGTAACTGCTGGGAGCGTCCACTATCACAAAACGACAATTCCTGGACAACCCCCCAAGGTCACCTGAAGTCCTACTCCTCCCTCAACCTCCTTCCTTTCTCCTGAAAAACCAAACAACGGCCCATCCGCCGCCAACACCCTTCGAGACTCCACCCTCATCTCGTTGAAAGCCTTTTTGAAGATTACATTAACGGAACTCCCATTGTCCACCAGAATGCGGGATACCGTGAAGTTCTCGATGGCGGTCCTGATCACCAGCGCGTCACAGAAAGGGTCCTCGTGGTCAGGTAGGTCCCTTCTGGATAACGTGATTTTCTCATCCGGGGGCGGGGTTTGCGACGTCGAGGCAACGCTCCGACGATACATAGTGTGAAGACTGGCCTTGCGGGTGGCCTCGATCCCACCCCCCCATGAATCACTCCAATCCCCCCTCGATCTCCTGTATCTGACCGGTCTACACACCGATCTTCCTCCCCAGCTCCCGGCACCTCTACTATCCGCACTGCCGGTTTTCGGTCTTCTCCTCCTGTTCCTCTCTTCAACTCCAAGAACTCGGGACATGTTGCCGTCGCGTGACCCTCCTCCTCGTGGAAGTCACAATAGGGCAAAACTCCCTCCCCACGTCTCTCTTTTGGGGGATTCCTCCTCCTCCCCGCTCCCGCTCTCCCACGGTCTCTTCCTCTTCCTCTCCCTCTGCCTATGGCCATAGCTTGCTGTGGTGGGGGTGGGAGCGGCCTCGGACCATGCCCCCATCCTAGCGGGTGAAACCTTCCTGGTCCTTGATAAAAGTTTCTTCCCCCCTGCGGAGGACCTCTCCCAGGTCCCTGAACCGGGCCTCCTGGTTGTCTCCACCCTGGCTCCGGGTGCACGGGCCCTCTTAGTTCCTCTCTCCTCCTTCCTTCTGGCTGCCTTCCCCCTCCAGGCTCCCTCTGTTCCACTTCCGTCAACCTTGCCAACTTCTTTGCGAATGCCGGATTTGCCGCCTCCATGGCTATTTCTTTCGCGGCCCTCTCCATCAACCCTTCGAAAGACAACGGCGCCTTCCTGGTGAGGCTCATCTTGAAGAAGCCTTCCCTTAGCCCCACGGTGAAAGCCATCTGGAGGGCGAAGCCAGACACCTCCTGAATGTCCAACATCTCCTCCTGGAAGCGGTCTACGTACTGCGCCAAAGACTCATCTGCCCTCTGCTTGATCAGGAAGATGGACTCCGGGTTCCTCTTCCTCTTTTTGGAGGTTGAGAACCGCAGCTGGAAACTTCTGCTCAAGTCCTCGAAGCAATAAATGGAACCAGTTGGGAGTTGGTGGAACCAATCCCTAGCCTTATCCTTCAAAGTGATGGCGAAGAGGCGGCACTTGAAGGCGTCCGTCATGGGTCTGATGGAAACTGCGTCTTCAAACCACTGCAAGTGTTGGAGGGGGTCATCCTTCCCCACGTAGTAGTTCATTTCCGGCTCACGGAACCCTTCTAGAACGGATGCCGAGAGGACCAACTCGCAAAAAGGAGATCCTCTCGCCAGTGACTTCACCTGGTCCACTCGCGCCACGAGGTCCACCGGCGCGACACTCGCCGGACTAGGGAAGAGCTCCCTACCTTCCACCTCTCGCCGACTTCCTTCCGCCATTACCTCTTTTCCTGGCCGCCTCCCAGGTGCATCTTCACCTATCCTCACTGAGTCGGCCCCTCCCCTGGGCGCGAGATCTGGCACCTGAGGAGGGGGGGTCTCGCACTCGCCTCTTTGTGCGAGTTGTTTGAGGAGATCCATGATCCCGCCAATGGACGACATGAACTCTGTTCTCCCAACATACTCCTCCTGGCTGGGGGACCTCTCGCCTCCTCCTCCCGCATCTCCCGCCATGAGATAACCCCTCGTTCTTCCGCACAGGCCGCAGCTCCACGCTCACCGCACCAAAAATGTTGGAGCCTGCAAAGCCGACTCCACCTAAAGCTCGGAACTACTGAGGCAGCTCGTGCTTACTCCCTTGGGATCACTCTCCAGGCAAAGAACTAGACCGGAGGCTTCAGTGAGGAGGTCCCACCTCTTACCCGGAAGAGACTAGAACTAGAGCTCTTCCCCTCCCTAGCCAAAACTGAGCTAGGTGCCTTAGGAAAGATAAGAGGAGTCAAGAATGCTTGCTTCTCTAAGGCACCTTACCGGTCTATTTATAGGCCTCTGAATTGAGACTGCTAATAACCAAACTATGCTGCTGTGAAAATACCAGAATACCCTTGGCTGGGTCTGCCAACAGCTAAACTCCGCTGTCTTAAAAGACTAAACGCAGCCCACGCAGGGTAAAAGAGTAAAAACACCTCCGGGACCCAGAAGGTGGGCCCGACCTCACCTGAACCGGCCCTGAAACCAAGACGACCCTTCTCTCGAGGCACCTCTCACTAGGGTCCTCTCGCCAGGCCAAACCCTATCGACTCGCTTGGGCCCTCTCTGCTCGGGGCTTCTCTTCTGAGTCCTCTCGACTCGCCTAGGCCCTCTCTACTCGGGGCTTCTCTTCTGAGTCCTCTCGACTCGCCGGGCCAAACCCTCTCTCCTCTCGCCTAGGCCCCTCTCGCCGCGGAGCTTCTCTTCTGAGTCCTCTCGACTCGCCTAGGCCCTCTCTACTCGCCGGGCCGAACCCTCTCTCCTCTCGCCTAGGCCCCTCTCGCCGCGGAGCTTCTCTTCTGAGCCCTCTCGACTCGCCTAGGCCCCTCTCGCCGGGCTGCGAGCCCGAGGTTGTACAAAATATATGTGCATGCATCATTTCTTCACTAAACTTATCATTATCTGTTGTTCGTGGCTGAAACACGCACACACTCACTTATAAGCATGAGTAGTATGCACATGAATGTTAAGGGGTTATGAGCAAACTTAACATTTTTGTGCATATGAATTTTCACTATGATATACACAGCTTGCGAATATTAAATTGTATAGGCGGTTTAATATTTTCAAGTGCGCTGACATTAGAGTCCTAATATGTATCCATTCATTTGCATTCATATCATAAATCATTGCACAAGTGTGAAGCCAAGAACAACAATAATGATTGTACACACATAGATTTTATATCTGCTTGACATCACGCATGATCTCATTGTTGCACTTGCATGATTATTACCAAGAATTGTCCAATGAAAATACTGTAATTATTATATGACTTATGTGCATGACAGTAGAAAATGTGTTAGAATCGCTAATTTCAAGTCCATATATTTGTAATTGGTCCTTCCTGTTTCGCGTGTCTGTCAATCTTATTTAGTGCTTCTGTACCCCCCTTTCTAGATTGCTTCTGAGTGTCAACAAGGAATGTGATTTTTTTTTGTGAATTACTCTTCTATATTTCTTCAACGTCGTCTTGTGATTCTCCAACTCCAGTTTGACTCGCGTTCATCGATACTCAATCGTCATTTAGTTCCTTTTCCTCTTTGATGTCCTGTCTTCGCTTCGTGCAAAATCTTTTTGGTCTCAAACTCTCGATTCTTAACTTCCAATTTTGAGTTAAGTGAAGCAATTCATGTGTTTCCTGATTCTAATTCTTTTATATCTGGTCGTACCCTCTAAGTCCAAAGAGTTCTCCTATGAACTTGAATCTGATCTACGTTGCAAGTATCCGCAACTTTTCTTTTGATTTTAATAAGCCCGCGTGCTTGTTCTCTTTTGTTTCTCTACATTCATAGTAAGTCTATGTGCTTGTTCTCCTCTCTGTTTCTTTGTATTCATAATTAGCTTCTATGTCTTGTTCTGCAAACCTTGTTAGAATGATGTCATCTGAATCTTCGCTCTAAGAGTCCCCATTAAGAGAATTTTCAGAAAGTTTCGGGACGAAACTTCCTAAGTAGGGGGGAATGTAACAACCCGATTTATAATTTTTTGTTATAATAATAAAAATAAAATAAAACCTAATCTACCCCCTCCACATTTAACCCGAGAGCCTCTCCCTTTTATTCCGCAACCCGCACAACCCGTTCTGATTTTTGCTCGCCCGACTCTTCCGATTCCGTCTCCCACATCGATCCCATCTCCTGCTCTAGTCGCGACTCCCGATTTCGCCGCCTCCTTCTGCTCCTGACACCTCCTCCGACTCCTCCTCCTTTGCTAGGGCCGACAATCACCAGTGGCCTCTCCTCCTCCTCTGTTATGCTAGGGTCGACAACCATGGCCTCTCCCTCTCCAAGAGCTGACTGCTCTCCCCTTCCATGGGGGCCAACAACACCTTTTCTCCCTCCAGCAACCCTAATTTTGGCTCTTCTTCGATTTGGCCAGGATCTGTAAGAGGGACAATTAGGGTTTCCTACCCTCTCCTGTAACGCCCCCGGTTTTTCTATGTTTTTGTTTGATCATTGCTTGGCGTTATGATGACGCGTTGTCGGCTTTTGCAATTGTTAGAGCGTGGTCATAGCTCTTTAGGTTCCTTTAGTGGTCCTTTAGTAGCCTATTTGCAAGATTCCCCAGCTAGCCAAAGTCTGTTTTGGTGACTCGGTTGGGCCTCTCAGGGAATGCTTGTGCTTTGTCTTAGGGCAGTGTTAGCCCAAGTTTTGATCGTCGGATGTTGTTTTCGACTTCGCCGTTGTGTTTGTAGTTGTGGTGTTTAACTACGGTGCGAGTTTTGTCGAAATCCGAGATCATTCGTTTTTTGCGTCATTTCGACGTGCGTTTTGTTAGTCGGTAGTGGCTACCCGTTTATTGTGCGTGGCCTTGTGTGCTCGAGCTTGGTAAGGCCGGTGCTTGTTTTGGGCTAAGTATGCTTAGCATAATTTTTTTTAGCATAGTGGCTGTAATATATATGTATATTTATGTTATATAAAATATGTATATATTAGTTAGTGGTTGCTATGTATGTATATATATATATTTATGTATGTTGGTTGAGTGCAGGGGGGGCTCAGGATTTGCTGTTGAGGATAAGCATAGACTTGGTTAGTGGCTGATTATACTATTATAGTTTAAGCTTAGTGGCCGAATAGTTTAATGTGATTTAAGCTTAGTGAGGTTAGATAGTATTATTATATTGGATAGTGGGGGGTATATCCCAAGCTTTCCCTTATCTCCTTCCCCATTCCCGAGCAGCAGGCTTCCAGCGGAAGGTGCAGGCGGAAGGCGGTAAACCAGATGTTTTGACCGGTGGTTTCCGGCGATCTAGAGCTTGGTTTGTCCGGGAAATTCCAGATTTGAGCTGCTCTCGCCAAGAGCTAGCTTCCTAGGTATGTTATTTAGCTTTTAGTCCTGCCTTTAGAGGCCTAAGGGTTTCGGGTTTCTTCTTTTTCCTCTCTAAAAGCTCCAGACTTTCTTTCTCTCTAGGTAGCCTTGCTGCCGGTGCCAAGCCCGTGGAGTGAAACTGCTGCTAGACCTTGGTGCTAAGGCAAGTGGCTCCCTTGACCCTTGCCGATTTCATTCCAAATATTTTTAGCTTGTGCTGCTCTGTATTTTTTTGCTAGCCTAATGTCACAACCCGCATTTTTCCCAACAATTTAATTATATCAGAGCAAGGGGAAAATACGCGTCGTGATGCCACGCCGTGCATGGGATAACTGCAGACGTTCAGGCAAGACTCCAAACTCTACAATTAGTAAAGCATACTTGTCATCCCTTTCAAAAAACTAAGCCACTACTTTCTATTTAGCGTAAAGACTTTTCTATACTTATTATAGATCTAGGGTTGGCATAGTATGAGTTGTTCCTCGGGGACATCTATACTCCTGTAGAATATTAGAGTCAATTTAAATAAGTATTTTCTGCAAGCGTATAATTTATATTTTAAATCGTGAACTAGATGATTCACTAAGCCGAGGGATACGGCTACCATCATAACTTAAACTGGATTTTATTCATAACCATTTATGTTTTCTTTTAAAAATTGTAGAGTTTGGAGTCTTGCCTGAACGTCTGCAGTTATCCCCTGCACGGCGTGGCATCACGATGCGTATTTTCCCCTTGCTCTGATATAATTAAATTGTTGGGGAAAATGCGGTTGTGACAGTTGGTATCAGAGGGAGGTTGCTTGACAATTGGTCAGGCAACCTTCCCTTGTTAGTGTTAGTTGCTTAGTGTCATATCATACACACACCGATGTGCCATCAATATGTCTTGGCTGAAGCATGAACACTACACTCATAAGCATGATTAGAAGTATACGAGGCATATTATGTAGAATGAGATGCATAATATGTGTTTGTATATGGATCCACCATAGGTGGTAACATGTGAGGGTTATGTAGTATGAGATGCATAACCTCACCACATAAATGCCCATTAGCTCGTTTTCTTTTCGTTGCATGCAATATTATGTAGTATGGGATGCATAACATTGCATGTGTACGCCGCTCATAATATGCATTAAGGCCTTTTATAGAATTCATAGCACCACATGCATAGCATAACATAACATAAGCACAACATGCCAAGCTAAAGATTTAATTGATGACATATGTACACACATGATTTTAAATAAGAGTAAAGAATTCATGCATTCATATCATAGGCACATGAGTCAATAGGATGATAGGATAACATCCTGAGTAGGACATATCATCATCATATAATCCCAGAGCAAGTGACAGCTTTAGCAAGTGTCTTTCAAGTATGGTCTGAACTAGTTTTGTTTGCCCTAGTCGTAATCTAGGATTTTAATTGGGTTGTTCGTTTGCCTTTTTAGAAATGCCTCCAAAGCGTATTGCGACGAGATCGACTCCCCAGTCGGAGGGCGAGTCGTCAGGTGCGCAGAGTGATGCGTTGATTGAGAGTTTGCGCCAGAGCAACGAGGCTCTATCAAGGCAAGTAGTTGCGATACAAACGCAAATTCAGTCATTGTTGTCTACCGCTCCAGCGCGACAACATTCAGTGCAAGAGCCTGCCTTGGGTCAAGTCGTGCCCGATACCCCTGCTCCTTGGTGGCCCCGGTGGCAATACCACCACAAATGAATTTCATATCGCATTTCCAGCGATTGGGACCTCCCACCTACGACGGGAGTGCCAACTTTATGATTTTGGATGATTGAATCATCTCAATCGAGGAGATGTTTTCGTATTCCGGGATTCTAGAAGCCCAAAAGGTTATGATTGCAGCCTATCAGTTAAAAGGCCTAGCAAAGAGTTGGTGGATTCGTGAAAAGGAGAGTCTGAAGGAAGGCTGTACCTGGGACTCTTTCAAGAAGATGTTGCTGAAGAAGTTTCTGCCCTCGGTCGAGCAAGACCGTCTCATGAATAACTTCCTGCATTTGAAGCAGAGATAGCTCACGGTGAGCGAATATGAAATTGAGTTTAGCAAGTTGAGTAGATTTGCTCCCGATTTGGTAGCTTCGGAGGAGGGAAGAGTGAAACGTTTCCTGGGAGGACTAAGAAGTGATGTCCAGCAGTGGGCATGCGCTTATGGAGCTGACAGTTATGCTGTGGTAGTGGAAGCCGTACTAAAAGTTGAAGCGATTGAAAATGCCAAGAATGGCGGTGCTGCGGCGAGGAAAGAGAAAAGGAGGGTGTTGAGGATGGTAGCTCCAGGGCATCTGACCCTTCTTCGAAGAAGAATGGTAAGGAAGTGTGTAGTTTCTGTGGTCGTCCTGGCCACCCTTACGAAAGATGTTTCAAGAGAACAGCCACCCTGAAGCAGCAGCAAGTGCACGCCATCCAAGGTGCACCCAAGGGAGAGCTCGTGTGCTCGTTCTGTGCAAGGAAGGGTCATGATGTGAGTCAGTGCTGGATGAAAGAAAGGACCTGCTTCCAGTGCGGGCAGAAGGGACACCAGAAATCTTCATGCCCCCAGGCTCAAACCCCACTGTAGCCTGCCCCGCTTCGAGCTCTACCGCCACCACCAACCCTAGATAAAGGAAAAGGAAAGCTGAACGTGATGACTAGCGAGGAAGCTCAAAACTCTACGCAAGTTATTTCAGGTTAGCCCCAGTCTATTTTATCCCTATTATTTATCGTTGTTGTCATGGTTATCATTCGTTTAGTTATGTATGTTATGGTTTTAGGGGAGTTTAAGGTGCGGAATAGGTGGGCGCGCGTTTTGTTCGATTCGGGTGCCACCCATTCCTTTGTGGCCAGGAGGTTTGTTGATAAACATCGCCTGGATGTTGATCAATTGAGAGACTCCTTCAACGTCAAGCTTCCCTCCGGTGATTCGGTGATATCCAATCAAGGAGTTCTGAGATGCCCTATTCATCTTGGCAATTTTCTGGCCCTTGCGGATCTGTTAATTTTAGACCTGACTGATTTTGATGTGATTTTGGGCATGGACTGGCTGTCCAAGTATGATGCAGTCATCCAGTGCAAGGCAAAAAGACTGGACTTCAGGATGGACAATGGCCAACCTATGAGCGTCTATGGATTTCAGGACAAAGTTTCCCCTGTCATTTCTGTGGTACGTGCTATAAAGTCTGGTTGCGAGGCGTTTTTAGTTTCTATTTCTGCTCTGGAAACAACTTCTGTTACACCACGTCTCGAGGATGTCTCGGTGGTGCGAGAGTTTCCAGATGTCTTTCCTGATAGTCTTCCAGGACTTCCTCCTGAGAGGGAGATTGAGTTCGTGATTGACCTCGAGCCAGGCACTCGTCACATCGCCAAAGCACTGTACCGTATGGCTCCGCGTGAGTTGGATGAGTTGCGTACTCAGCTCGATGAGTTGCTGAGGTGTGGTTTTATTAGACCAAGTTCTTCTCCATGGGGTGCTCCGGTTTTGTTCGTAAGGAAGAAGGACGGATCGATGAGACTTTGCGTCGATTATAGGGAATTAAATAAGGTGACCGTTAAGAATAGATATCCCCTGCCAAGGATCGATGATTTGTTCGATCAGTTGCGTGGTAGCTCGGTGTTTTCAAAAATCGATCTTCGCTCAGGCTACCACCAGTTGAGGATTCGCGAGGAAGATATTCCCCGAACCGCATTCCGTTCATGACATGGACATTATGAGTTTTTGGTGATGTCTTTCGATTTAACCAATGCACCCTCTGCTTTCATGGATTTGATGAATAGGGTGTTTAAGGATTTCTTGGACCGATTCGTTATTGTGTTCATAGATGATGTCCTAGTGTATTCCCGCAATGTTGAGGAGCATACTCAGCATTTGCGTTTGGTTTTGTCGACCCTGAGGGAGCATAAGCTATATGCGAAGTTGAGCAAATGTGAGTTCTGGCTACCTCAGATGTCCTTTCTGGGTCATGTTGTAGGCAGGGACGGTATTTCTGTAGACCCGACCAAGATTTCTGCCGTGATGGAATGGGAAAGACCTTCTACACCTAAGGAGATTAGGAGCTTCTTAGGCCTCGCTGGCTACTATAGAAGATTTGTGGAAGGATTTTCGGTGTTGTCTGCTCCTTTAACTAGACTTACTCAAGAATAATACTGCATGCATTTGGAGTGATAAGTGTGAATAGGCTTTCCAAGAGTTGAAGAAGAGACTGTGTACTGCCCCAATTTTAACCTTACCTACTGAAGGAGTCGAGTATGCTGTGTACGTCAATGCGTCACACATCGGACTTGGTTGTGTTTTAATGCAAGATGGTAAGGTGATCGTGTATGGATCGAGGCAACTAAAGATTCACGAGAGAAAACTATCCTACGCACGATTTGGAGTTTGCTGCCGTAATTTATGCGCTGAAGCTGTGGCGACGACTTATTGTATGGCGCGATGTGCAAGATCTATACGGACCATAAGAGTTTGAAGTACGTCTTCACTCAGAAGGAACTAAATCTACGCCAGCGTCGGTGGTTAGAATATGTGGCGGATTATGAGGTAGAAATTCTTTATCATCCGGGAAAGGCTAATGTAGTAGCTGATGCTTTGAGTAGGAAGACCGCTAAAATGTTTAATCTATCGGTACAGTCCTTAGTAGAAGAATTCTTGTTGATGAACATCGAGATTGGGAGTAGTTCTACGCCTGCTAATTTGGAAGCAGAAGCGCCCTCTTGGATTTCCCTTACTAGGGTGCACCTAAAAGGATGATCCGGAAATTGTTGCACCTCTGGAATAGGACTGAGAAAGGGGAGTTACCTGATTTTCTTTGGACGAGTTAGGTACTCTGAAATATCAGGGTAGATTCTGTATTCCTGACATGGGTGACATTCGGGCTAAAATTTGTGAAGAAGCTCATGGATTCCAGTGTTTCCTATCATCCTGATTCCACCAAAATGTATAAAGATCTAAAGCAAATTGTTTGGTGGGCAGGGATGAAGGGTGATATCGCAAAGTTTGTATTCAGAATGTTATACGTGTCAGCGTGTCAAGGCTGATCATAGAAGGCCTGGTGGTAAATTGACACCTCTTGATATTCCAAGTTGGAAATGGGAAAGTATTTCAATGGATTTTATCACCGGTCTACCAAAATCTCCCTGTGGGCATGACTCAGTTTGGGTGATAGTCGACAGACTGACAAAGTACGCCCACTTTGTTCCGTTTAAGATTGGGTATTCGATGAAGAAGATAGCTGAGCTATATCTTGAAGAGGTCATCAGGTTACATGGAGTGCCTGTTAGCATTGTATCAGATCGGGACTCCAGATTTACGTCTCACTTTTGGAAGAGCCTGCAAGAGGGGTTGGGTACCGACTTGAGGTATTTCCACCGCCTATCATCCGCAGACGAATGGGCAAACAGAAAGAGTAAATCAGATCGTGGAGGACATGATTAGATGTTATATTTTGGATCATGGTGGTGCTTGGGATGAGCGTCTTCAGACTCATGGAGTTTGCTTACAATAATAGTTATCAAGAGAGCTTGCAGATGACCCCGTTTGAGGCCTTGTATGGAAGGCGTTGTAGGACTCCCTTATTTTGGGCTGAGGTTGGTGAGAGACCATTGCTAGGTCCGGAAGCCCTTGAGGAGATGAATTGTGCGGTGACTCATATTCGAGAGAAGCTACGTGTAGCACAAGAGCGTTATGAGAAATATGCTAATCGACGAAGGGTCGATTTGGAGTTTGTCGTTGGGGACTTGGTTTTCCTGAAGGTTTCTCCGATGCAAGGAGTAAAAAGATTTGGAAGGAACCACAAGTTAGACCCCCGGTATGTGGGACCTTTTCAGATCCTGGAGCGCATCGGAGTGTCAGCTTATCGACTGGAATTACCTGTTAGCTTCCCTGGTGTCCACGATGTGTTCCATGTGAGCCAGTTGCGGAAGTGTGTTCGTAGTGATCGTCAAATTCTTGACTCGGTGCCCCAAATTCAGCCCAATCTGTCGTATGTGGAAGAGCCTGTCTGCGTTTTGGAATCTCTAGAGCGTGTCTTGCGAAGAAAGACCATCCCCATGGTTAAGATTCTTTGGAGAAATCAAGACGTCGAGAGCGCGACGTGGGAATTGGAGTCAGCAATGAGAGAATCTCATCCGCACCTCTTCTCCTAGTTTCGGGTACGTCGATATGTTTTCAGTTACGTTTGATTTTATCATTTTGATTAGTTTTGGAGTTGTGTTAAGTTTCGGGACGAAACTTCTTTTTAGGGGGAGTGACTGTAACGCCCCCGATTTTTTCGACGATTTTATTTAAATGGGAAACATCATATTTATGATGTCATGGCGTTACCTTTAACGTCAAGATGATGGCGTAATGCCATAAAGGCATTTTCGCGTCCATGCGGTCAAGTCGGCCGAATTCTTGTTGTAATGGGGAAATTTTGCATTTGGAATTTAAGTTGAGTAATTTTTGACTTACTCGTCAAGTTTCGTCGCGATCCGAGCGATATTTGGGCCTCGGCGTTTTTCCAAAGTTTTGTGGAATTTATGTTCGTAGTAAACTTTGAAAACTTATATCTCGAGAATGGCTCGTCTGATTTTGGTTTTGACTTCGCCGTTGCGTTCGTAGCGTCCGCGTTCGCCTACGACGTGAGTTTCGTTCAATTCGGCACTCGTTTGGGCCTCCGTTTTGATCTCGCGTTTCCTTATTTAAATATGTATAAATACGATTATTTTAATATGAAAAGTACTATTCATTCGTATAGTTTAATCAAAAGGTATATTTGCAAAGAAATTGTCTTTCTGCTTTCCTTATTCTTGAGTGAGATTCCCTGCGTCTCGTGTAGGTACTGTTCATGCTAAGCTATACTCGAGTGCCGGTTCTTTTACTCGAGTGATTTTCTTTAGTACTCGAGTAAATTATTTATTCTACTCGAGTAATCTTTCTGTTACTCGAGTATATCAATCATGTTACTCGAGTAATCTTTCTTCTACTCGAGTAATTTTTCTTCTACTCGAGTAATCTTTCTGTTACTTGAGTATATCAATCCTGTTACTCGAGTAAATCTTTCTTCTACTCGAGTAATCTTTTCTGCTACTCGAGTATATCAATCCTGTTACTCGAGTAATTCTCTCTTCTACTCGAGTAATCTTTTCTGCTACTCGAGTATATCAATCCTGTTACTCGAGTAATTCTCTCTTCTACTCGAGTAATCTTTTCTGCTACTCGAGTATATCAATCCTGTTACTCGAGTAATTCTCTCTTCTACTCGAGTAATCTTTTCTGCTACTCGAGTAAATTAATCATGTTACTCGAGTAATTCTTTTATCTACTCGAGTAGTCGTTTCTACCTCTCGAGTACCCGTAAGCTTGTTCTCGTGTAGTCCGTTGTAGTCTGCGTTCGGGTATATTTTGGAGGGTCAAAACGGTGTCGTATGGAAAAATGGCTAACATGAAATTTGTTCGTATCGACGAGATCTACAACTTTCATGTTGGGCACTTTTTGATTCAAAGCCATGCTAGACCTCTAATTTTGTTTTCCGCGAACTGCTCGTACTTATACCATTTTTTTTATATTTAGACAAAATATTTTATAAGTACTTATATATATATACTCTTATACTTAGGTTATTAGAAAAGAATAAACGCTTCATCTTCTCTGATTCCTTCTCCCGAACCAGAGCGGCGTGAGCGAGAGAGAGAATATTTCGTGAACCTTCCAGTGGCCGCCGACGGAGCTCCGGTGCTCGGAATCTTCAACCGAGCGTAGATCTGGAAAGCTCTCATCGAGAGCTACGCTATCGTGGTAAATTTTTTCCCTTTCCTCGAGTTTTCTCGTTAGGGTTTTTCATCCCTAACCCCCTTTTCGACCATTTTTGTTTAGATTTCAACTCCTCACATGTTCTTTTGCCCCGATCTGCGACGCGAAGCAATTCAGAGAACTTTTCCGGTAAAACCAAGGCAAGTGGTGGTTTCCCCTCATTTCTCCTTCTCCGATTTGATGGTAACGGTTCAGTTTTTACGTTCTTTAAAATTTTTTGCACTTTGTTTTCTAAGTTATTGCTACGAATAACCTTTTTAAATGATCACTCGATGTTGTATGATTTTGTCATGGTGAACTTGATCTTGTCATGATATATTTGATTGTTCTTGAAGTGTTTTAATGATGACTTTAAATGTCTTACCTATCGTTTTTGAACGTATTAGAGTTTGTCTCGAATTGTAATCGTTCATAGGGGTTGATCAACCATGTCTTGAAACTAGAAGTGTAAAGTAGAATATGACGAGCCAAATCTCGAGATATATTTGTGTTGTGGTTTCTTTGGGTTTCTAAAATTTGCGGGAGTTAGTGGATAAAACCACCTCCGCATGTTTCTGACTCCTTTATGGTACCTTGTGGAAGCCTACCGGGTTTTTTTTGGGCATCTGCGGTGTATGATGGAGAGTATGAGACTCCCTCGCAGTTAAGCGGATAAATTATTCGTGAGGGGTGTGTCCAGTTGAGTGACCACTTCGCCCGTGTTTTTGAGGTAGGGTCGACCACAGGTGCTTAGTAAAGCTAGTTAAATTTCTTCTTTATGTTTTTACTTTTGTTTGTTCCCTTTTTGCCTTGAGAAATCTGGTGTATTTGTGGAGTACGTGACGATTCACGTAGGTATTTCTTTCTTTTCCTGTTCGACACCTTACTTCAGTACTGTTGGTCTTGGGTTGGTACCCCATCTGACCTTTGTTTTATTTTGTTTACTTTTTCTGCCACCATTTGTACCCTCTTGTTGAGGTATTCTGTCTTTGGAATGCCTCAGGTTCGGAGCATTAGCAGGTAGCGGAGCCGGTTTTGGAGCCTTAGCAGCAACAGTTTGGCTGTAGTTTTCCCCCTCGACGTAGCGAGGTAGTTTGTTGTTTTAGTTTTCTTTGCCCAGTTTCAGACATATTCATACTGTGGGTTCGTGTCAGGTTGTTGACGCCCACAGGTTTGTTGACCTTTTTGGACACTTGCTAGCTGTTGTGATTTTCTTGTGTTTGGTTTATATTACTTGCTCTCTGGGATGATTTATTGCTAGGATTGCATGTTAGATATTTTTAACCTATAAAACCCTACAATTAGTAAAGCATACTTGTCATCCCTTTCAAAAAACTAAGTCACTACTTTCTATTTAGCGTAAAGACTTTTATATACTTATTATAAATCTAGGGTTGGCATAGTATGAGTTGTTCCTCGGGGATATTTATACTCCTGTAGAATATTAGAGTCAATTTAAATAAGTATTTTCCGCAAGCATATAATTTATATTTTAAATCGTGAACTAGATGATTCACTAAGCCGAGGGATACGGCTACCATCATAACTTAAACTGGATTTTATTCATAACCATTTATGTTTTCTTTTAAAAATTGTAGAGTTTGGAGTCTTGCCTAAACGTCTGCAGTTATCCCCTGCACGGCGTGGCATCACGACGCGTATTTTTCCCTTGCTCTGATATAATTAAATTGTTGGGAAAAATGCGGGTTGTGACACCTAAAGCTCCAGGTTTGCTCTTTTTTTCGATTGTAAAGCTTGTCTTACTTGATACCAAGGATGCTGGTTAGTACTAGGATTAAGCTTAGCTTAGGGGTGAGATAGATTATGGCTGCTGTAGGTTGGATAAGGAGAGCAGCATGAGCCTTGGAATTAATTTTCCAAGGCTCTGCTTGTCTGGCGTTGAGGGGAGCTGAGAGCGGGTTAGAAAAGTTTCTAAGTACCCAGGCGTTTAGTGAAGGTCATTCACTCAATGTCAGGTGTTGGTTTGCGGCTAAGGACCCAGGCGTTGAGTGAAGGTCCCTCACTCAACGCCATAGTTTTTTTTGGCTAATGTTATAGCCTTGGGATGTGAGCTTCTTTAGGGCTGTTAGAAAAGTTCTACCTTCCTAAGGGGGATGTTGGGAGTGTTCAGCTAGTTTTTGCATGCCGAATCGTGGGCTTTGACCGGATGGGGTGTGTTTTTTTTGGACTCTGAGGGGTGAAATGTGTGTGCTGAGCTGTGGCCACTACTAAGTTTGGACATTGTGGCCAACTTGTTGGGTGTGTGGACCCTGAAGCTGCCACCGGCTGTGTTTCACCCTTGAGTATTTTTGGGGTCTGGTTGTTGGTGTTGGACATTGTGGCCACACCTTTCAGCCCCTTATTTTTATACCCCGGTCATTTGCCCACAAACTTAGGACTGTTAGTTTCCTCTTGTTTACTTTTGGTTTCTCCCTGCTTTTATTCTGATGCTTTACTACTGCAAGTTGATTCTTTCCAGAGAAGGTAGTTTTTGTGCTCACACTTGGTGTGATTTGCCTTTATTTCCCTTTAAGCAATAATTCTTTCTGTTTCCTGCTTCTGTGGTTTAGTACTTTGTTGTCGGGTTGGAAAACCCTTCTTTATTTTCAGTGTTCTGACACTTCTTTCTTTGATTTATTTTCTTTGCTGAGGCATTTCTTTTCTTGAATGCCTCAGGTCCAGGTTGTAGCCGATTGAGCGGCTGATTCCATTTGCTCGGTCTTGCTTGTAGCCTCCAGGGTAGCAGAGTTGCAGACCTTTCTCTTGTGAGGTAGTCATTTTTCCTTTCTGTATGGACATGCACACTCACCGGTGGGTTCGTGTCGGGTTGTCGATGCCCATCGGTGGCTTACTTGTTTTGTTAAGTATGAATTTAAATTGCTGTTTTTGCCCTCTTGGGGTTGTTTACTTGCTTCTGGGAAGGATTTATGCTAGGTTGCATGTTAGGTATTTTAAAACCCTAAACTATTATATGTACCTCATGCATAACATGTTTGTCAACTAAAGCACTATTTTCTTAAATGCGTAAAACATCTTTTAATATATATATTATACTCACCTTAGGTGTCATGCATTTTATAAGTGGTCTCTGGTGGACCCTTATACTCATTTAGGGCGTCAAATTAACTGAATCAAAGTATTTTTCCGTTGTAGCATATATATATTTTTCTTAGCGTGGACTAGCTGATCCACTGTGCCGAGGGATACGGCCTTCAGATAAACTAGTTTTCTATTAAATTAAAACTTATGATTTGTGGCTTTGGTGTGTCGCCTGAGCGTCGGCAGTTATCCCCTGCTCGACGTGGCATCACAATGTGTATTTTCCCTTACTCTGATACTTCTTAACCTCGGGGAAAATGCGGGTCGTGACAGTTGGTATCAGAGGGAGGTTGTCTTGACAAGTTGGTCGGATAACCTTTCCTTTTGATTGTATTAGAAGTTTAGCTTCATAAGCATACACTCACCGATATGTCATCATCACGTCTTGGCCAAAGCACGAACACTACACTCATAAGCATAAAGAAGTATACGAGGCATATTATGTAGTATGGGATGCATAATATGTGTTCGTATATTGATCCACTATAGGAGGCAACATGTGAGGGTTATGTAGTATGGGATGCATAACCTCACCACATGAATGCGGCTAGCACGTTTTTCTTTTTCGTTGCATGGGAATGTTATGTAGTATGGGATGCATAACATTTTCATGTGTACGCCGGCCATGACATGCATTAATGCCTTTTTAGAATGCATAGCACGACATGCATAACATAATATTTCATAAGCACAACGTGTCAGGCTAAAGATTTGCATGATGACATATGTACACACATGGTTTTGAGTCAAAACGAATATAAAAGCATGCATCCATGATGTAGGCACATGAGTTAGTGTGATGGTAGTGAACCATCTTAGGTTAAGCATGACATCATCATTATAAAACAAATCACAGAGCAAGATTTGCAGTTATAATTCATATTTAAGTATGCTTGTCTGTACCGGGTAGACTTGTTTTAGTAGTTGGGATGGGTTTTAATTAGGGTTGGTGCGATTATAGGATGGCGAAGCGTCCTGCGACGAGATCGACTCCCCAATCTGCGGGTGAGTCTTCAGGATCCCAGAGCGAGGCCCTGATTGAGATCTTGCGGCTAAGTAATGAAGCCATGACAAGACAAATGGTGGACATGCAGAGCCAGATCCAGTCGTTGGTAGTAGTAGTGGCAGGACAGGCTCAGAGAGCTCAGGACCCCGTTGGGTGTGTAGCTGTTCCTCCTGCTCCTCTTGTGCCTCCAGTTGTAGTGCCCCCGGAGATGGCCTTCATATCTCAGTTTCAGCGACTTAGGCCCCCTACTTATGACGGGCAGACGGATTTCATGATTTTGGATGACTGGCTGATTTCTATAGAGGAGATGTTCTCCTATTCCGGGATTACGGATGATATGAAAGTAATGCTCGCTGCCTACCAGCTCAAGGGATTGACAAAGAGTTGGTGGCTGAGGGAGAAGGAAAGTATGATGACAGGATGCACCTGGGAGTCATTTAAGGAGATGCTGTTAGGTAAATTTCTGCCCTCGGTTGAGCGGGACCGGTTGATGAATGACTTCCTGCATTTGAAGGAAAGGAAACTCACGGTTAGTGAGTATGAGATTGAGTTTAACAAACTGAGTCGGTTTGCTCTTGGACTTGTGAGTGTTGAAGCAGACCGGGTTAAGCGGTTTCTGGGTGGGCTAAGAAGCGACGTTCAGCAGTTAGCAAATGCCTACGGAGCAGTCAATTATGCCAGAGTGGTGGAAGCTGCTTTGAAAGTTGAGGCCATTGAGAATGCTAAGAACAGAGGCCAGCATGCGAGGCAAGACAAGCGGAAGTCTGTTGGGGGGAAGGCCCCCAGGAACCTGATGCAGTTTCAAGGAAGAGGACCAAGGGGACGTGTAGCTTCTGCGGTCGGTCAGGCCACCCCCTGGAGAAGTGCTTCAAGAGATTGGCAGCGCAGAAGAGAGAATAAGACCATGCTATCCAGGGTGCTCCCAAAGGGGATGTGGTGTGTTCCTTGTGCGGAAGGAAGGGGCATGATTTGGCCCGTTGTTGGTCGAAAGATAAAGCTTGCTTTCAGTGTGGGCAAAAGGGCCATCTCAAGTCGAGGTGCCCTCAGGCGCAGCCCGTTCTTCCAGTGGTTCCTTTGCAGGCATTGCCACCAACCCCGCGGGCGGATAAAGGCAAAGGGAAGCTTAATATTATCTCTACAGAGGAAGCGACGACTTTGACCCAAGTCATTTGTTGGTACCCTAGTTTTGATTTGAGTTCAGTCTTCTCTTTTAGTCTCTTGACCCAAGATTTATCTATGGTCAAAGGTTAGTAGTTTAGTTAGTTTGCTCTAGTTTAGACTTGTCACTTTTCCAGATGAATATTTGGTTAAGTTGTTTTTTGTTCGACTATGGTCGAACGTCGCTCGACTATCGTCGATCAGCCGATCGACGATCGTCTTCCTGATAGCTCGACTATCTGCTTGATAAGTCGACTATCTGTTGTCTTTGATAGTTCGACTATCTGTTGATAGGTCGACTATCTATTTTGGTTGATAGCTCGACTATCTGTTTGATAGGTCGACTATCTGTTTTCTTTGATAGTTCGACTATCTGTTTGATAGGTCGACAATCTGCTTTCTTTGATAGTTCGACTATCTGTTGATAGGTCGACTATCTGCTTTTCTTGATAGTTCAACTATCTAATAGTTCGACTATCTGTTTGATAGGTCGACTATCTGTTCTCTTTGATAGTTCGACTATCTGTTGATAGGTCGACTATCTGTTTTCTTTGATAGTTCGACTATCTGTTGATAGGTCGACTATCTGTTCTCTTTGATAGTTCGACTATCTGTTGATAGGTCGACTATCTGTTTTCTTTGATAGTTCGACTATCTATTGATAGGTGACTATCTGTTTTCTTTGATAGTTCGACTATCTGTTTGATAGGTCGACTATCTGTTTTGCTTGATAGCTCGACTATCTGCCTTGATAGATCGACTATCTGATAGCTCGACTATCTGTTCTGATAGGTCGACTATCTGCTGAGGTAGTTCGACTATCTTCTTTGATAGTTCGACTATCTGTATCGTTCGACTATCTATCTGATAGGTCGACGATCTCTGTGCTTCGGTCGACGATCTCCGAGGGTCGTTCGACGTTTTGCTGTATGTCTTGAGTAATTTTGTCATCTTATATGATGTGATTTATTTCATATTTATTTTGGCATATTTTATAAAAGATTATTTGAATAAATTTATGATATTATTTCCATGCAATATCTGCTCCATTCCTTATGCATGAGCCAATCTTTTTCTGACAAAGTTGTTTGTCTTATTAGTTGAAATATGTTTTCTGCTTTATCTGCCAGGCTGTCCTTTATAGCCGTTAGACTCAAAAAGTCTTCTTTGGCCGTAAAGAGTCTCTTCTGATGTGACTTTCTCTAGTATTATTTTATCAGAGTTACTTCCAGCTTTTTAGAAAGCTTTATCCTCTTATAGGATATCTGTCGGAAGTTTTTTTGTTCTTGCTTTATGCTATTTGCAGCCCAGCTTGCAGATTTCAGTAGAAGACAAGATTCAAACTCAAATTAGAGTCGTTGCTGCTGCTGCTATATAAAGAATTCTTTGGAAAAAGAAATCAACTAGTTCAGATAGCTAAAACCAGTTCATATAGAAAAAGAGAGTTCATTCAGGAAAAGGAGTTCAAAAGCTAACAGCAACATTCAAGCTTACAACTTACAGTTTACAACTGCTCTCAGCTCGTTCACATCCAACTGAGAAGAAGTTTTAGCTCTTCACTCTTCTTCAACCTGAGTTCTCCTACCTCCAGGAAGATCTTCACTCAGAGCTTTTTGAAGAAGAAGAAGAAGAAGATAGCTGCCTGAAGAAGAATTTTCATTTCATATTTATTATCTTCTTATAGCTTTTTCCTTCAGATTTTTTGAAGTGTTTTCTGCACTGAAGCAAGACTTCACCTGGACATTCTTTTAGCCAGGGGGAGCCTTGACTCTTTAGAGCTTTCTAGCTCAGTGCAAGTTCTTGAGCTTCTCTAATTCTATTTAAAATAGAGAAGACATTTTAACCTCCTTTCCCCCTCCTGTAAAGGGTTATTACTCCCTTCAAAAGTATACCTTGGTGGCAGGGCACCTGATCAAAAACCTGTATTGGTTTTTTAGACACCTGATCAAAAGTCTAAAGGGTTTCTAGATCTACCTGAAGCAGATCTTGTTGGTGGCAGGGCACCTGATCAAAAACCTGAGTGGATTCCTACCTTGTTGGTAGAAGAGTGGACGTACCCAAGTTGTTTGGGGAACCACTATAAATTCCCTTGTGTCGTCTGGTTGTTTGATTTATTACTTGTGCTGTTGGCTGTGATTAGTTTTAACTAGGTTTGCTAGTTACTGTTTAGGATCCCAAGCCTTAACTGTAATTACAGTTGGCTGCCTCTTGTGCACAACACTTGAGTTAGGCTTTAGGGTAACTTCTCAAATATCTATAACCTTCATTTTACAATTAACTCCAAGGGAGTTGAGTAGACAGTCAACTTTACTAGTGCAATTTTTGATTACTCTATTCACCCCCCTCTAGAGTAGTATCTATCCCTTTTCTTTCAATTTTTGAAAGGAAGGATAGAAGGTCCAACCTTATCTCCCAGTATGAAAATTTCAAGAAAACTAATGCTGAATCAGTTGAAGCAATGTACACCCGGCTCAGCTCAATCATCAATGAGCTGAGGACTCTTGACAAGGATATATCATTGACAGAGGTCAATGATAAGATTCTTTTGTGCTTCCCTAGCACATGGGATCTGAGGATCTGGCCTATCAAGGAGGCCAGAAGCACAACAAAAATCTCAACAGAAGCCCTTCTCGGCAAGCTCAAGTCCTTTGAGCAAGTGCTGAAGTCCAGGGAAGCTGAGGCTGAAGCAAAGACTCCAACTCCCATAAGAAAAGAGCAAATCCTTGCTCTCAAAGCTGCTGATGCTTCTGAAGGAAGCCAGTCCAATGAGGAACTGATGGCATTATTTGCCAAAAGGTTTCTCAAGATGGGAAGGAAAGAATTCAGAAAGAAATCTTCAAAATATGAAGAAAAACCAAGGTATGATCGTACTCCTACTAAAGAAATAATTTGCTATGGTTGTAGAAAGCCTGGACATATTCTTCCAGACTGTCCAGAGGAAAAGAATAAAGAGAAAAGGAAAGACAAGGATCAGCACAGGAAGCATTCCAAGCCATCCTCCTACAAGAACAAAAAGAAGGAGAGAGGTCTTGTTGCTGAAACCTGGAGCGATTCTGATGAGGAATCTTCCTCCTCAAGCTCCAGTGAGGATGAGGAAGAAAAGAAGGCAAAGGAAGTTTGCCTGATGGCAATTGATGCCTGCAGCAATCACTCAGCTGCAGAGAGTTCAGATTCTGATGAAGAAATGCCAACAGAAGATGAGGTATTGTCTTCTTACGATTTTACATCTGCTGAATTTAAATCAGATTTTAAATCTTTGTGTTTAGATTTAATTAGTTCTGAAAAGGAAATTAAGGACCTTAGAAGTAAACTTGCTGAATCTGAACTTATCTCTAATGAAAACATTAGGTTAACAGCAGAACTCACTAATTCTAGTGAAGAAATAAAATTCCTTAAGAATGAATTAGCTAAGTCCAAAATATTAGAAGAATCTCTGAATGGTAGAAGCCTTAAGCTGCTTGAAATAACCAGCATGTCTAACACTAGGTCAGGCAATAACAAATTAGGCTTAGGAGCTTCATCTAGTGAACCCCCAATTATTCTTAAAAACCATCTTTCAACTCCAGTGAATTTTATTTCAGCTAGTGGAATAAAAAACACTGAGCAAGTTAATCAGGTTAATAAAGCTTTAAATAAAGCTAAGAGAGAGAAAAGAAAACAAAAGTTTAAGGAAATACAAAGAGCGTCAAACGCTGCTCGACGATCGCAGGCTCAGTGGTCGAACGGAGATCGACGATCTGAGCACCCATCGTCGAACGCTGATCGACGTTTTCAACATGAATTTCAAAATTATAATCAGAACTTTAGAAACCCGAATATAAATAGAAACCCTAGGTTCATTGACCCATCATCTGTATGGAGAATCCCACCTAGGAGATCTTACCCGTTAGGTTATCACCCTCAACCTGGCTCTGATACCAATTGAGAGGACTTAGCGCAACCACTCGCACCAAAAGCCCGGACTGTTGGAGGACGACGCCACTAATCTTTATATCAAAGGTCCTCGGGCGGATCCACGGGGCAGCCAGTTAAGCCATTACCGCATAGCACCGCAGCGTGGGGGCAATTCCGGACCGCAGCCCCAACAATCCCCCCCGGAAACGACTCCGGGGTTTCGAACCTGCAACCTCCCTCTGATACCAATTGAGAGGACTTAACGCAACCACTCGCACCAAAAGCCCGGACTGTTGGAGGACGGCGCCACTAATCTTTATATCAAAGGTCCTCGGGCGGATCCACGGGGCAGCCAGTTAAGCCATTACCGCATAGCACCGCAGCGTGGGGGCGATTCCGGACCGCAACCCCAACATCATTTCAGGTTAGATTTCTTCCTAACTTGAATTTTCTACCTCTTGTGTAGTTTAGCTTTTGTTTTCCCTTAGTTGTGTGGATTGTTATATAGGGAAATTTAAGGTAAAGAACCGTTGGGCGCGCGTTCTTTTCGACTCTGGCGCCACCCACTCTTTTGTTGCTAGGGCTTTTGTGGAGCGATTCCATTTGAGCCTAGATCGTGTTGGTGGAGTTTTCAGCGTCAAGTTTCCTTTGGGTGACTATGTGGTTTCAGACTTGGGTATTCAGGGCTGCCCAATCTTGTTGGGAGACTTTCTAGCTAACGAAGATTTGAAGGTGATTGATCTAGAGGACTTCGACGTTATCCTAGGTATGGATTGGTTGTCCAGATATGATGCGGTTATCCAGTGTAAGGGTAAGCGCTTGGATTTCGTGAAGGATGACGGTCAGCCCGGGAGCGTTTATGCCGACCCTCTCCAGGAGCCTCCGATTGTTTATGCGGTACGTGCTTGCGATTTGCTTGTTCCGAGCTGTTTTGCTTGTTTGGTCTCTCTGGAAGGGGCAGATGTTCGTGTGCCGCAGTTGGAAGAGATTCCTGTTGTTTGTGAGTTCCCTGATGTTTTTCCTGCTGATCTTCCCGGACTTCCACCCGATAGAGACGTTGAGTTCGTTATAGATTTGGAGCCGGGTACGCATCCTATTGCTAAGGCGTCGTACCGCATGGACCCGCGAGAGCTGGAGGAGTTGCGGACCCAGCTAGATGAGATGTTGACAAAGGGTTTTATCAGGCCGAGTTCGTCGCCCTGGGGTGCGCCTGTTCTGTTCGTAAAGAAGAAGGATGGGTCGATGAGGCTATGCATCGACTATAGAGAGCTGAACAAGGTTACAATTAAGAACATGTACCCACTTCCTCGGATTGATGATTTGTTTGATCAGCTGAGTGGTAGTGCTATGTTTTCAAAGATAGACCTTCGTTCGGGCTATCACCAGTTGAGGATTTGGGAGTCTGATGTTCCGCGGACGGCGTTTCGTTCTCGTCATAGACACTTTGAGTTCTTAGTCATGTCTTTTGGTTTGACTAATGCGCCTTCAGCCTTCATGGATTTGATGAACCGCGTGTTCAAGGAGTAATTAGACAAGTTCGTGATTGTCTTTATTGATGATGTTTTGGTGTACTCCCGGAATGCAGAAGAGCATGATCGACATTTGCGTCTAGTCTTGGCGATGCTGAGAGACCATAAGCTTTATGCCAAGCTGAGCAAATGTGAGTTTTGGCTGCCTCAAGTATCTTTCCTCTGCCATGTGGTGAACAAGGAGGGGATCTCAGTAGACCCAGAGAAGATCGCTGCTGTTATGGAGTGGGCGAGATCTGTTACTCCTCGTGAGATCAGAAGCTTCTTGGGTTTGGCAGGTTATTACAGAAGATTTGTGAAGGGATTCTCCACCCTGTCTACGCCTTTGACCCGGTTGACCCAAAAGAATGTAGCCTTTGTATGGGATGACAAGTGTGAAGAGGCTTTTGAGGAGCTAAAGAGGAGGCTATGTTCAGCCCCTATTTTGTCTTTGCCTACTGAAGGTGCTGAGTTTGATGTATATGTGGATGCATCGCATATTGGGCTGGGTTGCGTGCTGATGCGAGACGGGAAGGTGATTGCATACGGGTTGAGACAGCTAAAGACTCATGAGAGGAATTACCCTACGCACGGCCTGGAATTTGCTGTTGTGATCTATGCTCTGAAGCTGTGGAGGCATTTGCTGTATGGTGTGCAATGCAGGATCTTTACTGATCATAAGAGCTTGAAGTATGTCTTCACGCAGAAGGAGTTGAACCTGCGTCAGCGGCGATGGTTAGAGTACGTGGTCGACTATGATGTTGAGATTCAGTATCATTCGGGCAAGGCCAATGTGGTGGCCGATGCCCTGAGTCAGAAATCAGGGAAGATCTTTGGTCTCACAGCTAAGTCATTGGTAGAGGAGTTTCTGTTGATGGACATTTCTGTGGGTAGCTGTGATGGGCAGAGTAGTCTGGCAGTGGCAGAGCCTTCATGGATCGCGCTCACGAGATTGCATCAGAAAGATGATCCTGACCTTCTGCGGTTGTATGTTCGAGCTGAGAAAGGCGAGCTATCGGATTTTTC